>CM053026.1:654332865-654932865 GCA_028564925.1 Lithobates sylvaticus
TACTTGACTCTATTGACTGGAATCTAGAATGCAGATACTGGGATTAATTTACTAAAGGCAAATAGACTTTGCACTTTACAAAGTGCAAGTGCAGTTGCTCCAGAGCTTAGTAAATTAGGTAAATTAGGCTTCACTTTGCAAAGAATACCCAATCACGTGCAAGGGGAAAAAAAACAGCATTTTTGCTTGCATGTGATTGGATGATGGAAGTCAGCAGAGCTTCTGCTCATTTACTAAGTTCTGGAGCAACTGCTGTGTGACAACTGACTTTTCTCCTGATTACTTGGGGGGAATACTGGAGCTCAGAACAAACCTAAATACCTTGAGAGGGCTTCCCAATGGTCCCATGGCACAAGCCTAATCCCCCCTGGAGAAAGAGGCATCTACTCCCCTGAAACGCTTTGACTGTATCATTTTACCAGGTGCCTATAAACTTCAAAACGATACCATTTACCTGTATGGTTTTTCTCTGGAGGATCTCCTCACTACACACACAGAAGTCATTCTGACTTTTCTCTGACTTTTCAGTCTATTCTTCTTCTAACCTAGTATTAGTCAACATGACAGCTAGGCAGCTAGCATTTTCAAGAAAGGGTCAGCAATTGCAGCCTCAGCCAGCTAACTGAAAGTGTGGAGAATAAAGACCATGTTATAGCTCTTTTACTGCAGGCATGTAGAGCACCAGGGATAGTGTGTCCTCCACCTGAGATATGGGGTATACACTCTTACTGGAAATAGTGGACTCGAATATCAGCTAGACATGTGCGATTAGTTTTGTACGAATTTCCGGAAATTTGTACATTCGGAAGCATCCGAAATAGGAATTGCTATGCTTCCGAATTTTATACGAAATTTCATTTGTCGAATTTCGGATCCAAATTCTGTTACAACGGAAACGCGACTGGTGTTTTGTTGACCAATCAGCCCCAGGAGGAAGTCAGCACAGCACAGGGATGGTGGGAGCCCCTCATAATGAGCACAGCAGGGGTACAGCCCAAGGAGGAAGTCAGCACAGCACAGGGATGGTGGGAGCCCCTCATAATGAGCACAGCACATGGATGGCGGGAGCCCCTCATAATGAGCACAGCAGGGGTACAAACCCAGGAAGTCATCGCAGCACAGGGATGGTGGGAGCCCCTCATAATGAGCACAGCAGGGGCACAAACCCAGGAAGTCATCACAGCACAGGGATGGTGGGAGCCCCTCATAATGAGCACAGCACAGGGATAGTGGGAGCCCCTCATAATGAGCACAGCAGGGGTACAAACCCAGGAAGTCATCACAGCACAGGGATGGTGGGAGCCCCTCATAATGAGCACAGCAGGGGTACAAACCCAGGAAGTCATCACAGCACAGGGATGGTGGGAGCCCCTCATAATGAGCACAGCAGGGGTACAAACCCAGGAAGTCATCACAGCACAGGGATGGTGGGAGCCCCCTCATAATGAGCACAGCAGGGGTACAAACCCAGTAAGTCATCACAGCACAGGGATGGTGAGAGCCCCCTCATAATGAGCACAGCAGGGGTACAAACCCAGGAAGTCAGCACAGAACAGGGATGGTGGGAGCCCCCTCATAATGAACACAGCAGGGGTACAAACCCAGGAAGTCAGCACAGAACAGGGATGGTGGGAGCCCCCTCATAATGAGCACAGCAGGGGTAAAAAGTCCAGGAAGTCATCACAGCACAGGGATGGTGGGAGCCCCCTCATAATGAGCACAGCAGGGGTAAAAAAACCAGGAAGTCAGCCCAGCACAGGGATGGTAGGAGCCCCCTCATAATGAGCCAAAAACTCTTATCCGAAGGGATCTGATTACAAGATCACATTGTTGAGTCATCAAAAAGTTCACATTCTTCACTTCTCTCAAAAGTGGTAGCGGCGAGTTGGGTAGGAACTAGCCGCTACCACTTTTGAGAGAAGTGAAGAACGTGAACTTTTTGATGACTCAACATCTGAGTTCCAGCCTCATGGATACTTGCACCATTCCTTGGATTCATTCTTGAAGCTCTTCGGATTCCCTGGATCGTTTCAGAAATCTGATCGGGCTATCCCCACTTGATTGACTCATCGCTGACATTGGAGTCCACTATTTCCGGTAAGAGTGTATACCCCTTATCTCGGGTGGAGGACATACTATCCCTGATGCTCTACATGCCTTCTGAGGCCTTTGTACCCCACTTCTGAGCAACAACTTTTAGTGGTGGACTCCATATATGTTTACCATAGGATTGTTTCACCTTTGGGACTTTCTTACCTGTGTTTCTATGCATTATGTACATGTTCTGTTCTATATTCATTTGAGATTGATTTTTATCACAAAGTTTTGATTATTTACACACAATACTTGATATATTGTTCAATGTTTATTGTTTTATATTTTTAATGCTACATTTGTAACTGATCTGCTGTGCATGATAGCCAATCAGCTTCTAACTTCAGCATGTTCAATGAAGCTTTGACAATAAAACCTGGAAGCTGATTGGTTTCTATACAGAGTTTCACCAGATTTTTTTTTCACTCTCCAACTTTAGTAAATAACCCCCAATCCAGTGGAACTTCAAAACATCTATCATAACTTCTGACTGGTTTCCTATTTTCGGTCAGCTCCCTGCTCATTACATAGAAGAGACAGAGTTCATGAATTGTCTATTAGCAGACTGTAGGTGGAAAAGTGACACTGGAAGCTGTAGAGCTGATTCATGTGATGAAGGTGTCCACAAGGTGTGACCAAAGACCCTAAATAATGATAACTCCATTCATTACAAATGCTTTGCAAGCAGTCAGTTTACACTTTTTAATATTAGGAGTGTACAATTGCCTGGTATTCTATTTGCATGCATAGATAATAATTCATGCAAGCATATGAGCCATGTTGTTCCTTGTAATTGGCTGTGAAGTAGTTAAAGAACAATGTGGATGTTCACATTTTTAACTTTTGTTCATTACTTCATATTTGAGCTCTCTGCCTTATCTAACCCAAAGCTGGACCAGGTCCATATGGTGTATATTGATCAGACTTATAGGCAGTATAATATGAATACATGCTCATGCATACTTTTATTACTTATCAACACCTTTTGAGCAATGTATTATAAATCGCAGTAAAAATAATGTTTTTTTTTTTTTTTTTTTTTTTTTTTTAGCTCAGCTGTGTTCACTTCAATCAGCCAGTGTACTAGCAAAAAATTATTATTTTTAAATTGTTCTTGCACATGATTGGATATCAAAGTGAACTGGTCCCGTACACCCCTGTAAGACAGAAGGCAAAAGAATTGCCAACCAAAATGAAAACAAAATAAAATCAACTGATTGATTTTACATTTTTATTATTTTTTTTTTTTTTTATAGTATTTGCCTGCTTTCTGGTATTTACCATAATTTCAGTAACGTGCCACCTTTTAGAAACAGAGCTGGTCTCAAACACTCCTGTTAGGCAGAAGATAAATGAATTCCCAGACAAAAAAAAACACAGATTTTTTTTTTTTTTAATATGGATCTTTTTATATAGTACTCTCCTGCTTTCTGGTGTTTACTATCTTTGCAACAAAAGCTGTCTTACCACTTTTTAGGGTGAGAGCTCGTTCCAGACACCCTGTTAGGCAGATGACAAATGAATTCCCAGTCAAAATGAAAAAAATAAAATAATAAAAATCAACAGATTGATTTTTTTTTATTATGGATTTTTTTTTTTATATAGTATTCTCCTGCTTTCTGGTATTTACCATGATTGCAGTAAAAACTTGCCATTTTTAGGGTCAGAGCTGGTCCCTGTTAGGCAGAAGACAAATGAATTCCCAGCCAAAATGAAAAAAACAACCCAATTTTTTTTAAATATGTATCTTTTACAGTATTCTGCTTTATGGTATTTATCATATTTGTAGCAAACGCTGTCTTGACACGTTTTAGACACCCTGTTAGGCAGAAGACAAATGAATTCCCAGAAAAAGGAAAAAATGTAATAATAAAAATCAACACATTGTTTTTTTTTTATTTTTTATTATGGATCTTTTTAGTATTCTCCTGCTTCCTGGTATTTACCATCATTTCACACAAACAAAATTGCCACTATTATGGGCCAGAGCTGATCCCAGACAGCCTTATTAGGCAGAAGACAAATGAATTCCCAGCCACAATGAAAGAAATAAAAATAAAAATCAACAGATTTTTTTAAATGTCGACCTTAATCGTATTCTCATGTTTTCTGGTATTTACCATCATATGTATCATATGTATCTTTGGTATTCGCCTGCTTTCTTGTATTTACCCTCATTGCAGTAAAAACTGTCTTGCTACTTTTATGATCAGAGCTGGTCCAAGACAAACCTGTTAGGGAGAATACATAAATAAATAAAAAAAAAAAATAAAAATAAAGACCAACAGATTTTTTTTTTAAAATATGGATCTTCCTGCTTTCTGTATGTACCATCATTGCAGTAAAAAAACTCCCTTGCCACATAGGGTCAGAGCTTGTCCTAGACACCCCGGTTGGGGAAAAGGCATTGATAATTTAGTTCCCAGCCAAAATAATAAATAAATAAATAAATAAATAAATAAAAATCAACCTATTATTTAAATATGGGTAATTACCATCATTGCAGCAAAAGCTGTCTTGCCACTTTTGAGTTAGAGCGGATTCCAGACACCCCTGAAGACAAATTAATTCCCAGCCAAAATAAAAATAAAAAATAATTGAATAAAAGAATAAAAAATATATTTTTCTTTTTAATATGGACCTTAATAATATTCTCATGTTTCCTGGTATTTACCATCATTGCAGTAATTTTTTTTAGGGTCAGAGCTGATCCCAGACACCCTGAAGACAAATGAATTCCCAACCAAAAATAAAATAAAAAATGTAATAAACAAATAAATAAAAGATTTTTCTTATTAATATGGACCTTAATAATATTCTCATGTTTCCTGTTATTTACCATCATTGCAGTACATTTTTTTAGGGTCAGAGCTGATCCCAGACACCCTGAAGACAAATGAATTCCTAGCCAAAAAAAAAAAAAAATTGAATAAAGAAAAATAAAAGATTTTTCTTTTTAATATGGACCTTAATAGTATTCTCATGTTTCCTGGTATTTACCATCATTGCAGTATTTTTTTTTTTTAGGATCAGAGCTGATTCCAGACACCTTAAAGGCAAATGGATTCCCAGGCAAAAAAAAAATTGAATAAAAAAAAATAAAAGATTTTTCTTTTTAATATGGACCATAATAGTAGTCTCATGTTTCCTGGTATTTACCATCATTACAGTAATTTTTTTTTAGGATCAAAGCTGATCCCAGACACCCTGAAGACAAATGAATTCCCAGCCAAAAATAAAATAAAAAATGTAATAAACAAATACATAAAAGATTTTTCTTTTTAATATGGACCTTAATAATATTCTCATGTTTCCTGGTATTTACCATCATTGCGGTACATTTTTTTTAGGGTCAGAGCTGATCCCAGACACCCTGAAGACAAATGAATTCCTAGCCAAAAAAAAAAAAATAAAAATAAATTGAATAAAGAAAAATAAAACATTTTTCTTTTTAATATGCACCTTAATAATATTCTCATGTTTCCTGGTATTTACCATCATTGCAGTACATTTTTTTAGGGTCAGAGCTGATCCCAGACACCCTGAAGACAAATGAATTCCAAGCCAAAATAAAAAAAAAATTAATAAAAAATTAAATAAAAGATTTTTCTTTTTAATATGGACCTTAATAATATTCTCATGTTTCCTGGTATTTACTATCATTGCAGTACATTTTTTTGTAGGGTCAGAGCTGATCCCAGACACCCCTGTAAGGCAGAAGAAGACATTGATAAGTTAGGGAAGTGAGTTCCCTGCCAAAGGCTGGCATTTCTGAAGGCCAGACCCCCAACTGATGCAGCTCGAGGCTTTGAAGGCTGAGCTTGGAGCGTTCTGTGGGTTGCAGAGCAGCATTTAGTCACTGTTTCATTAGGCTTTATTTGAACCATGCAACATGTGGTAATTTCTGGGCCAGCCTCAAAAGGGGGGATTATGTAGGAGGGACACAAGGAAATTAGCTAACGCTTAATTTAACTCGTTTTCTGCTAGATTTTTCGATACATTCCTAATTGACTGAGGAGGCAGGTGAAGTTTCAGTCCCATGCAGGCTCATTCACGGTGGGAATAAATAGCTCTTTTTCATCTCACACTGCTCACAATATATCATCATGGAAAAGACATGCAATGAATATGTTGATTTTTTTTTATTAGTGGAATTACTCCCTGCTTTGCAGGTGTAAGGCACAGGACAAAAAAAAAAAAGAAAAAGAAGGGAGATCTGCATTGAAACACAATTAAGAATACAATGAGAATTTTATGAGCTCGATCTGGCTCCATCCTAGATATAACTGTCAAAACATGAAAAGATATTTTCATCTGTAGAGCCATGAAGATATTACTGTGTCCTCCAAATAATAATTAGCACTGCTTTCCTCTGATTACCAGCATGATTAAACTCCAATTTTAAAGCACAGCTAGAAGATTTGATTTATATTTAAACTAGATGAATGGCTTAATTCAAATCTAAAACCTCTCTTCTCTCTCCCCTCCATTTAAGTCTAAATCCCAGTTGTTAAAAGCAGAATAAATCCATATAAATTAAAAGCAGTTCAATCTAATAAATGGCTTTAAATCTCTATTAGATTCTCTTGAAATTGCTGTAATTTGTGCCTTATTGGACTAGTGAGACATCCAAGGAGCCAAACATTGGAAGAAAGGAGAAGTCTGCTCCAGGTTCTGTGGTTTGGAGGTCTAGCCTATGCAAATGACTTGGTACCAGAACATAAGAAAAGCACCCAGGGACTTGGTCCATGGCAAAAGTCCCATAGAAATGTATGGTATTCTACATAACAAAACATAATTAAGCTTGCCATTGAAGGGTCCAGCAGCTGGTTGTCCATTGCAAGAAGTGGGTGGAAACTCGAATCTATTAATTGTGATTAAAAGTTTTTTTTTGTTTCCCCCATTTGGCTGGTTATTGTGGGAGCAAGGAGTGGGATGGATGAGCGTGTGGATGTAGGAAGAAAAGGAGACACTTTTTGGATCACTGCCACCTGAACAATTGTCTCATGAAAGGCTCTCTAGTCATGGGCGAGGAGCACATTGGAGACCATATAGGAGATGCTGCGCACAGGAGGGGGTTGGATGGACAGTCTTGTGGATGAGATGGGTGGACACGTGTCCTATCAGTTCCTCCTCTGCACATTGTAGAAGGAGCTCAGGTCATTGCACAGCATGCCACTGACTTCTCTGTATGGGGCAGCCCTGGAGAGGTCACCCTGCTGGCACTGGACACTGATAATAGTGATCCTCTTGCAGCTGGACAATTGTGATGAGCAAACTGGAAAGAAGGCATCTATAGACATCGATATACTAAACCCCACCTGTACAGCTCAGAAAATATAAACCAATGGTGGCCATACACACTTCCATTTTTTATCTGATCAATGTGCCATTCGATCAAAACTAATCAGCAAGCAATTGAATACTCATAACTTCCCTCCTGATCATTTTAGTATTTATGTTTGATTCAATTAAACTGAGCCAATCTTTGCCAATGACTTTGCCATCCAGTGGCAGCAAGAAGATACTTGATTTATGAATATGAATTTGAATTGATCATACTTCAATCGATCAGATTATATTGCATGGTGGTTGATAACTTAAATGTGTTAGTTTACCTTTAAAGGAAAAAATGAAAAGTTGAAATAACATCTTACATCTTCCCCACCAACCCAGACCCTCTGTATTTAAAGTGGTTGTAAACTTCATATTCATGAAATATGAACAAGGCATATTCTTCTATAGTGAGTGCTTATCTCAATCTAGGGCACTAAGGGGCTGATTTACTAAAGGCAAATAGACTGTGCAAGTGAGCTGTCAGTGTGCATGCAGCCAGCCAGTGCAGTGGTCCAAGGACTTAAAATCTCTGCTTTTCTCCTTTTTCTTTCTGCAATGCTTCTGGTATGGCTCATCATCAGAGTGATGCTCTGTGCCAGTGCTGACCAATCAGAATCGCTCTAATTTGTCGCAGGAGCGCTGGAAAAAGAATTGGAGATTTCAAATCCATGGACCACTGCACCTGCCGAGTGGGCGCTGACATCTCACCTATTGAGGTAAGTGGGGGTGGGGGGGGGGAAGAGGGGGGTGAACTTAAAAGGTGAACTTACATTTTAAAGTTATCAGTATCTTAAAGTGATACTAATGTCTTGGTTTATTTTTGTTAAAAATAACAAACATGTTATACATACATGCTCTGTGTAATGGTTTGGCACAGAGCAGCTCAGATCCTCCTCTTCTCGTGTGGCTCCTCCCTCCTGCTAAGTGCCCCCACAGCAAGCAGCTTGCTATGGGGCACCCGAGCCGAGCCGCAGTTCCATGTGTTCATTCAGACACAGAGCTGCAGACCGCCCCCTCTCTCCTCATTGGCTCACTAATTTCATTGACAGCAGCAGGCATTCTGATGGGGGCAATTAATGGAAGTGTGACTATGATGGAGATATTTGATGTAAGGGGGCACTCTGATGGGGGTAGTTGATATAAGCAAGCACTCTGTTGGGTACAGTTGATGTAAGGGGCTTTCTGATGAGGCAATTGATGCAAGGGGGCACTCTGAGGGGGCAATTTATGTAAGGGGGCACTCTGAGGAGGCAATTTATGTAAGGGGGCACTCTGACGAGGACAGTTGATGTAGAGGAGCACTCTGATGAGGACACCTGATGTAAGCGAGGATTTTTATAGGAACCCTTATGTAAAGGGACACTCTGACAAGGATAATTGGTGTAAAGGAGCACTCTTTTGGGGACACCCAATGTAAGAAGGGACTCTTATAGGAACCCTTATGTAAGGGGGTACTCTGACAAGGATAATTGGTTTAAAGGAGTACTCTGTTTGGGACACCTGATGTAAGGGGGGACTCTTATAGGAACCCTTCTGTAAGGGGGCACTCTGACGAGGATAATTGGTGTAAAAGAGCACTCTGTTGGGGACACCTGATGTAAGGGGGGACTCTTATAGGAACCTCTATGTAAGGGGGCACTCTGACGAGGACAGTTGATGTAAAGGAGCACTCTGATGGGTAAACCTGATGCAAGGAGGGACCCCTATAGGAACCCTTATGTAAGGGGCAACTCTGGTGAGGACTCCTGATGTAAGGAGGGAAATAAAGGGTCACAGGCCTCTGCACTACCTGCCAGACATTACTTCTGGGTTGTGACTCGTGGTACAGAAGCATGCTGAGTGAACCGGGAATACTGGTTCCCTGCATCTCTGTCACACTATTGACATTATGCCCCCTGATTTATTTTACTGCACCCACAGATCAGATAAGTGGGATCCAGCCCTGTGGTCGAATCTTTGAATCATCAAAAAGACATAGGATTGTGTCATTGATCGAGTGTGAGCAAAATTGATCAATTTCATAAATCATTATTCTGATCATCTGGATTGGAAAAAAACTGATTGTAGGAAAGTAGATAGATGGATTTGATCTTTATGTTGACCACACATGCTTCTATTGTATTATCTGATCAATGTGCAAATAGTCATAACTTCTTTTCCAGTCGATTTAGAGCAGATTCGATTAAATTTAGTCCATGGGCCAGGGCGGAAAATGATCAATTATGTTACCTCAATCAGGAGCACTGAGAAGCTTTGTTGATAAAGTTGATTATTTGTTGATCAAACAGATGATGAGATTGCATAGTGACAGATTGACACAATCAAAACTTACAATTGTATCTTCCAACTACCAGGTGAAATCCACTTCCCAGCATGTGGCATAGTGATCAAATGGTTTGTCAAATGGAGGGATGGATCGAAAAAGAAATCAATCTTTATTGAAGCATGTGTGGTCACTACTCAGTGTATGGAGCATTGAATGATTGCTTTTCTCTTATCTTTCTCCCTTACAGTAAACTGATTGACCAAATGATTGTATATAAAATTGTTCTGTGTATGGTCACCATTACGCTTTTACAACTATTGTTTATATTATGTGTGTCCTTTTCCTACATAGTTTGTAATAAAACGAGTCCCTCTTTCTCATCTTATCAAGTTGGGATTTATGGTTTAATGTCTTTGGTTTTGTATGAGCAGAAGTTAAAGCTGAAATCCAGACACAAAAACTTTCATTTAAATATATTCTTTAACCACTTCAGCCCCGGAAGATTTTACCCCCTTCCTGACCAGAGAGTTTTTGCGATTCAGCACTGCGTCACTTTAGCTGACAATTGTGTGGTCGTACGAAGTTGTACTCAAACAAAATTTACGTCCTTTTTTCCCCCACAAATATAGCTTTCTTTTGGTGGTATTTTATCACCTCTGACTTTTTTATTTTTTGTGCTATAAACAAAAAAAAAGCGACAATTTAAAAAAAAAGCAATATTTTTAACTTTTTCCTATAATAAATATCCCCAAAAAAGATATAAAAAAATGAATTTCTTTATCAGTTTAGGCCGATACGTATTCTTCTACATATTTTTGGTAAAAAAAATCGCAATAAGCGTATATTCATTCGTTTGCGCAAAAGTTATAGCGTCTACAAAATAGGGGATAGATTTATGGTATTATTAATATATTTTTTTTTTATTAGTAATGGCGGCGATCTGCGATTTTTATCGTGATTGCGACATTATGGCGGACACATTGGACACTTTTGACACTATTTTGGGACCATTATCATTCATACATCGATCAGTGCTATAAAAATGCATTGATTACTGTGTAAATGTAAGCTCTAACGAGCAGGGCCCTCTGATTCCTCTTGTACCAAATTGTAATGTCTGCCTTTATTTTGTTAAGCGCTGCGCAAACTGTTGGCGCTATATAAATCCTGTACAGTATAATATAATAATATAATAATAAATGACACGGACAGGGAAGGGGTTAAACACTAGGGGGCGATCAAGGGGTTAAGTGTGTCCTAGGGAGGTGTTCTAACTGTAGGGGGGATGGGCTACCACTAACATGACAGCGATCACTGGTCCCGGTGACAGGGAGCAGTAGATCCCTGTCAAGTTGCTAGGCAGAACAGGGAAATGCCTTGTTTATAAAGGCATCTCCCTGTTCTGCCTCTCCTCACAGCAGTTCCCGGGACCCGCGGGCACGCTCCCGCAGCGGGCGTGCTCGCGCCCAATAGGCGGCAAATTCAAAGGGATGTACAGGTACGCCCATTTGCCTGCCTGTGCCATTCTGCCAACGTACATCTGTGTGCAGCGATCGGCAGGCGGTTTATAACCACTAACGGTATAATTGCATTTTGTGTGAACCAAATGGTTTTGCAAACCCAAATATTACCTTGTAAAAGTATCAGTGACATCATAACTGTGCTGTAAATAGCCTGTGCATAGGACATACCTGTGGGAGGGACCCAGCAGGCTCCACCCACTACAAGCTGACTGCAGAAAACTAGAGGAGGGGCGGAGACAGGACCAGTTACTATGCACAAGTAGAAAGAGCAGCAATGAACAGTCTTTATTACAGGAAGCTCACAAAGTGGAAAAGTTTCACACTGGATTACTGCACAGATATGGAGGAAATATACATGCATACCAAGATTCAAAGAAGAACATAAACGCCTCTTTTGTTTAGACAATATCTGCTTATCTTAGAGTTCAGCTTTTTTCTACATAAATTCCTTTATGTACTTTGCCTTCCCTGAGGATGATGTGAGCTGGACTGTGCAGAATTAGCCAAAAATAAGGATACAGATATGTATTTATATATTTTTATACATTTCTCCCTATTAATTAGTAGGACTGAGCGATCACTTTAGTCATCTCATCATGTGCCCTGTACATGACTGGGCCTCCATAGTATAGCACGACCCACATAGGAGACGCTAAAGTGCGAGGAACCCTTCCAAAGTGCAGGAATCCTGGTGGATCACCAGAACCAGTGTCCTCATTGGAAGATTTACCCTCAAATACTGTTTTGATATGAACCCAAAATTTTAGATTTTCAGTTACTTTCCCTTTCAGTGATAACGGTAAACAGGACAAATAGAGAGGGTGAATCTTCCTAATGGGGGCACAGACAGCAATAAAAACTGACAGGGGTTATAATCCATCTCCACTCATCTCCACTCTATCCAAAACAAAAGTTTTGCCTTTAGTTATATCTTAGGTTGACTTTGGATGTTGAACTAAATGTATTCCTATGGAAACTTCTACTAGTCAGTGTATGACTGAGATATTCTAGCAAAGGAAGTTCTGGTCTAACTACGTCTGGTCTGAATTTACTTAGCCGCTTGCCGACCATATAACTAAATATACAATGGCGAGGCGGCTGACCTGCGCAGGACCACGTACCCATAGCTCCCAACTGTCCCTGATTTCGAGGGACTGTCCCTGATTAGGAGCAATGTCCCTCTGTCCCTCATTCCTCCCCCACTACACTGAAACACCAGCTAGGCACACAGTTAACCCTTTGATCGCCTCTGATGTTAACCCCTTCCCTGTCAGTGTCATTAGTACAGTGACAGTGCATATTTTTTAGCACTGATCAGTGTATTAGTGTCACTGGTCCCAAAAAAGTGTCAGTTAGTGTCTGATTAGCCTGCCTCAATATCGCAATCCCGCTGTAAGTCGCTGATCGTTGCTATTACTAGTGAAAAAAAATATCCCATAGTTTGTAGACACTATGGTGTCCTTTTATGAAACTGAGATCAGCTGCGATCCCAAGTCTCACAGCTGATCTCAGGTCTTTACCAGTGTATGAAACTGAGGTAATCAGATGAGAACATGTTCTCATCTGATTATCTCAGCACAGTGAGAATCTGTAACTGACTGTCACAGAAACGGCCAGTGTATGAAGGTGCGATCTCAGCACCTCACTGGCGATCTGTGACAGAATTCTCACTTTCTGATTCACCATCTCAGAGGTGGAGAATCAGAGAGAGAAGCGGGAAGCTGCCTCAGTATTCTGGAGAAAGCAGGAAGTCTTTTGACTTCCTTCTTTCACTCAGGAGCAGCCATACAGTGAGAGAACATCTTCCCCACCATTACACACCCCAAAACAAGCAGGTTAGCAATCTAAAGTGTATATATATGTATATATATAGATATATATATATAGATATATATATATAGATAGATATATATATATAGATATATATAGATATTTCTATATCTATCTATCTATCTATCTATCTATCTATCTATCTATCTATCTATCTATATATAAATATATATATATATAAATAGATAGATAGATATACACATACACATTGAAATAAACACACACACACACACACACATATATATATATGCTATGATATATATATATATATATATATATATATATATATATAGACAGATATAAATATATATATATATATATATATATATATATATATATATATATATATATATATATATATATTATTCTACCTGCATTTAAATGCTATTATTAATGTCATTTTTATATCATTTTTAATTTATTAGTAAATAAAATTTTGTAAACCCTGAAATATGGTTTTACCCATGGCATGTTCCATTAGGCTACTTTCACACTGAGGCGCTGGGCGTGCTGGCGGTAAAGCGGCGCTATATTTAGCGGCACTTTACCGTCGTTATAGCGGCGCTTTTCGAACGCTAGCGGGGCAGTTTTACCCCCGCTAATGACTGAAATAGGGTTAAAACTGCCCGCAAAGCGCCACTGCAGTGGCGCTTTGCAGGGGGGGTTTGGAGCGCTGCCCCATTGTTTTCAAAGATCCAAAGATGCGGCTTGCACATTTTTGGACATTTTTCAGCATCCTGCAAGCGCTCCAGTGTGAAAGCCCGCGGCTGTTTGAAGGTGCTTTGCAGGCGCTATTTTTAGAACTTTAGGCCCCTTTCACACTGGGGCAGTTTTCAGGCGGTACAGCGCTAAAAATAGCGCCTGTACACCGCCTGAAAAAACCGGCCCCATTCACTCCAGTGTGAAAGCTGGTGGGCTTTCACACTGGAGCGGTGCGCTAGCAGGACGGCAAAAAAAGTCCTGCTAGCAGCATCTTTGGAGCGGGATAGGAGCGGTGTATTCACCGCTCCTATACCGCTCCTTCCCATTGATTTGAATGGGACACCGCGGTAAAACCGCGGCAATACCGCCGCAAAGCGCCGCTACGGCGTCGCTCTGCGGGGGATTTTAACCCTTTTTTGGCCGTTTGTGGGGGGTAAAACCGCACCACGAGCGGCTGAATCTCGCGGGCAAAACGACGGTAAATATAGCGCTGCTTTACCGTCACGGCGGCTCCCGCCCCAGTGTGAAAGGGGCCTTAGTGCCTGCAAAGCGCCTCAGTGTGAAAGGGGCCTTACAGTAAGGCCCCTTTCACACTGGGCCTTTTCCAGGCGCTACAGCGCTAAAAATAGCGCCTGAAAAAATCCGGCCCCTTTCACTCTGCTTTCACACTGGAGCGGTGCGCTAGCAGGACGGTCAAAAAAGTCCTGCTAGCAGCATCTTTGGAGCGGTGAAGGAGCAGTGTATTCATAATTCAAATTGAAATCAATGGGACAGCGCGGCAATACCGCCGGCAAAGCGCCGCTGCAGCAGCGCTTTGCGGGCGGTTTTACCCCTTTTTCTGCCGTTAGCGGGGGTTAAAACTGCACTGCTAGCAGCCGAAAACCGCCACTAAAACGACAGTAAAGCAGCGCTAAATAAAGCGCTGCTTTACCGCCGACGCCACTCCCGCCCCAGTGTGAAAGGGGTCTTATACAGGGATTTATCAATTATGAAATATATTTTATTTTAATTTATTAATAAATATTTATACTTGTATACTTTATTAAAATATTTTTTTAATGATTATAAATGTATTTTACATTTATATGAATGGTGTATAGCTGCATTACATATGTGGATTACATTAATTTACTATACACCCTTCACATTTAAATAGGCACATGTGTGACATTTAAATATTGATAAAAAACAATGTTTTATAATAATTAGGTTAATGTATATTGTGTAGGGGGAATTTAACTTTATTATTTTATTAATATGTAGGGGAATAATGTGTTAATTAGTGTTTAACTTTTGTATTTTAAATTGCCTCAGACTGTAATCCCGCTACATCTCGCGAGATTACAGTGTGAGGAGAATTTCTGAGGAGTTCCCGGCGTTTGTAGATCGCTTCTCAACTCAACATGAGAAGCGATCTACAGACCGTCATAAACAGGCACTCAGGGGAGAGCGATCTCCCCTGAGAATGCCTGAGAAATGAATAGCGGTATTTTACCGCACTTTAATAAAAGGACACCTATAACTTTTGTGCAAACCAATCAATATACTCTTATTGGGATTTTTTTTTACCAAAAATATGTGTCAGAATACATATTGGCCTAAATTCATGAAGAAATTTGATATTTTACATTTTTTTATTGGATGTGTTTTATAGCAGAATGTAAAAAATATTGTTTATTTATTTTTACATTTTTTTAATTGTTGGTCTTTTTTTGTTTATAGCGCAAAAAATAAAAACCACAGAGGTTATCAAATACCACCAAAAGAAAGCTCTATTTGTGGGAAAAAAATAACATAAATGTTATTTGGGTACAGCATTGCACGACCGCGCAATTGTTAGTTAAAGTAACGCAGTACCATATCTCTGGTCTGGAAGGAAGGTAAAGCTTCCGGAGGTCAAGTGGTTAAAGTGGTTGTAAACCCTTACAGAAACCCTGTGAAGTGACTGGCCTCAGGTGATACACAGAGATGAAACATTCCCCTAAACAGGTTGTACCTGTTTATCTGCAGTCTTCTCTTCTCTACATCCATTCAAAGTCCAGAATATATAAGCTTGCCTGAGCTGTCAGACAAAGAGGGGTGGAGAGCTGAAGTTACACTCTGCAGAGCTTAATGAGGAGAGCTCTGAGAGCTGATTGGAGGAAAGGGACACACTCCCCTCCGCACAGCACACAGGAACAGAGCTGAGGCTGTGAATCAGCTGGAGGTCCCTCCCCTGTCACCATTTTTCTCTTGGTGTCAGGAAAACTTGTCAGAAGTGATTCATGCTGATCGCAGAGGAATGAAGCAGCACACAGAAATTACACTTTGTGCTCTTAATTGAGACACATACGCAATATAGCGGGATGTGTTTTGTTCATAGTTCACATCTGAGGTTTACAACCAGGAAGAGAGAGAAGGAGCCTGCTTCTGGGGAACGAAGTGTACTATTACAATTACAATTTAACCCTTTGGGTTATGAAGTGAAGAGCTATAAAATTGAGGCGTAGCCAGCTTGGGAGAGGGAATGGCTGGTGATGGAGGTCCCTTAGACAGGATGGCTTGGCACTTGGGGCACCCTACAAAGCAGCTGGGTCTCTATTTTAGGGTATTCTGTGGAGTGCAGCCCTTCTAGGGACTGGACCTTTGGACCAAGGTGTGCAAGGCAGTGGAGGCCCATCCATACAGGTCGCAGGGGCGCAGCTCCCCTAATCCATGCGCCTGGCCCTTATCTACATGCATGGTGCCGGACGCATGGATTTCAATGTTTTTTTTTTTTTTTTTTAAAGCTCCCCACTTCACCTTCAAATTGAATGTGTAAAGTGGACAGTGTGAAAAGAGCTGGTGGAAAGAGTGCTCAACGTGGTATCTCTCAAAATCTCTCTGTAGTCAGGACAGGCGTCACTGGCAAAAGTAAAGGCCGGTATCCATCTGTATGTGGGGCCCAGTGAAGTAGTTTGGCCTCCGGCCATGAGGGGCACTGAATCCACATGACTATCAGTACAAATCTATCAGCATGCAGTTCCCCAGTGCTAACAGAGGCATTCGACACACGGAAATAGTAACTTAAAGGATTGTACTTTTCTATTGTTTGTTTTTAATTTTTTTCCAGCAACAGGGTATCTTTAACCACAACATGACAGGCATACAAACACACATCCAACAATAACAGCTGTCTAACCTGGAAATTAGAGGTAGTCGGGCAGGTAAAAAAAAATCAGTTAATTCACAAACTGATACTTGGTTCCATGCAGCCAGCTTCTAGTGCAGTAATCCTAAAGAAGAACTTTGTTAGGCTACATTCAAACTAGTTTCCTGTATAAATAAAAAATCCTGCGAGCTACCTTAAAAGCCTAAACTACAAATAGCAACAGGTGATATAAAACAATCGGTGAGAATGTGGATCAAGTGCCTATACACAGCTGCAATGCATCAATCACAATCCCATAATGTGTGAAAACCTGTGAAAAAACATATATAAAAAATGCAGCTCTATGCAAAAATAACCCAAGTACCACTAAGGTACTGTTAAGATAACATCAATATTGAGTAGATATGAAAAAATTCGGAATGAAAAATATTGCAACGGAAATTTGCAAATCCACAGATACTAAAGTGCATATGTGTAGTGATATTCCTTAAAGTGACTCTTGTGATGGGAGAAATCCAGTTCAATAAGAACGTGCTCCACCCCCCCCCCCGTGTGACCTCACCTCAAGCTGTGTGACCGCACAACTAAGTTTGGTCCACATAAGCTGTTGAACCACTTCTGGGCTCTGAGTAAAAGTATTTTCAGCAGGGTCCCACGGTTAAATCCACAAAGAATATCCTCAATGTTAAAATAAGAAAGAGGCTGGATAGTGTATTATCATTTGTTTGTAAGTTTAATTAGAAAAAAGAACATCAGGGTACTCACATTTTGTTGGTGCTTCCAGCGCACCAAATTATACAGAGCATAAAATAGCAAAAATCCTCTCCCAGGTTGCTTCAAATCCTATGTGTGCCAGTTGCTAGCTCAAAAGGGCATGAAACTGTCTCCTTCACTGTCCTGGCCCCTCCCCTACACGTGACGACACAGAGCTAATCACGTGTCTTCATCAGGGGGATCCAATGAGGACATTGTTTTTTGGACACATTTTTTTAATGGAGGGATTTTTTCACTGTGAACTTGCTTGATTTACTAATTTTCGTTGCAATATTTTTTATTCATAATTTTTTCATATATACTCAATATTGATGTTATCTTAAAGCGGTTCTGCACTGTCTGTAGTGTTTTTCTATCTTTAGTGCAATGCAGTGGATTATGAGATGTAATTCAAGTACTCACGTGTCCCATTTCTGTGACTCTCTGCTGACGGTTTTCGTCATTTAAAAGAATTTTTAAAAATCTGTCCTGCTGGTTGCCATCTTGCCTGTGGGCATGTGAACCCACACAGGCACTTCAGATGGCCCAGCATGCACCGCCGTTACTGCGCCGATCTCGCGCGTGCGCAGTAACGGCAAAGTGTAGCTCATGTTCACGGACATCTTCCGAAATCTCGCGAGATTTCGGCCACATCTTCTGAAATCTCGCGAGATTTCGGCCATATCTTCTGAAATCTCGCGAGATTTCGGCCATATCTTCTGAAATCTCGCGAGATTTCGGAAGATGTGGCCGAAATCTCGCGAGATTTCGGAAGATGTCCGCACTGACTCCTGGGATCAATGACACCAGATCCCAGGAGACAGTGCGGCGTGACGAGGATCGACGCAGAGACCCCGCCCACCGCCGAAGAGACAGAGGAAAGAACGTCAGCGATTACAAGGTAAGTGGAAAAAACAAAAAAAACACTTCATTTAGTACTCTTTGCCTGATTTGGAAGGCAAAGAGATTTACTAAATGAAATGTGTGCACAACCACTTTAACAGTACCTTAGTGGTACTTAGGTTATTTTCGCATAGCGCTGCATTATTTATGTATGTTTTTTAAACTAGTTTCATGTGTTTTGTTTATTTAAATACACGAGAAATTACCTGGGAAGTATAAATAAACTTTATGCTTCCTAATTTAAGTTATTCTGCATTAAAATGCACTTGCATTTTCATGAGTTTACATGCAGAGCAGTGGAATAGCCATAATGTGTGCGTGCATGCAGTGCATATGGGCCCAAAGGGGAATGGGGCCCACTATGAATTCATTCCCTGTCCACAGGGTCACCGATAGTGGGGTACAGCCAGTCTTCCTGTACTGGGTCCCATTGGGTCAGCAGGGGGGCTCGAGAAAGAAAATCATATGGCAGGCAGAGGAAGAAGAGCTGGGTGTTTGTGAAGTTGGCACATGGGAGGATGAAGTAATGTATTCTGCCAGAGAGTGGCCATGGAGTAGGATCAATAAGAGGAGATGGGGCTGAACTCAGTCTTCCATACACAAAACACATGCTGGTCAGGAAGACTGGGGAGTGTGGGACAAGATCAGTGTATTATATAGAATCTTCATCACATTGCCTTGGATTGATCACTACGGGGGAGTGCTGGGAGGTGGCAGAACCTGAAGGACAGGGGAAGATAGGGCTGAAACGGGTATATGGGTACCACTGCACTCTGTAAATTGCATATTTCTGACCCCTGCGCTCTGTGTGTTGCATACTTCTGACCCAAGCACTAAGCTCAAGTTTATTCCCTTCCCACTCATACAAATTTGCTGTAGTCACAATGCATTGCCTCATTCTTCACTGAGTGTCTTTTATTGAGAAATGGGCCCAATGTATGATCTTACACACAAGCCCACTGCATGTAGAAAACACACTGGATCTAATCTGCCCTGGGTGCACAGAGTTCTATTTTCTCTAAATGCTGCTATATTGAATGCGTCTAAATGATGGTAAACAGCAGTGCCAGATTACCAAACAGACAGTGTAGACTCCGGATTATGGGTCCTTCGCTGTTTAGGGCTCAATGACAATAGAGAAAACACTGTGTTATTGTAATGTACCTAATAACAACTTAAAGTACATAAGCCATAGACTTCAGGTGCACATTACAGTATGTCTCTTAAAAGCTTATCTTCTTTCAGCTGTCAATTTATGTATGTGTACAGTGCCTTGAAAAAGTATTCATACCCCTTGAATTTTTCCACATTTTGTCATGTTGCAACCAATAACGTAAATGTATTTTAACCACTATCTGACCGCCCACCGTCAAATGACGGCGGAGCGGTGCAGCTACTGTGGCGGGCCGCCATCATATGACGGTGCTCGCTTTTTGGCCACTAGGGGGCGCGCGCGCCGCGGGAGGCGCGCGCGCGCGCCCGCCGCGTAGCTGAGGACCCGATGCGCGTGCCCGGCGGTCGCGATGACCGCCAGGCACCCGCGATTGCCCGGTAATCGAGCAGGACGTGGGTGGGTGTGTGTAAACACACCGATCCACGTCCTGTCAGAGGAGAGGAGACCGATGGTGTGTCCCTTGTACATAGGGACACCGATCGGTCCCCTCCCCCAGTCAGTCCCCTCCCCCCACAGTTAGAATCACTCATATAGGGTACATTTTAACCCCTGCAGCGCCCCCTAGTGTTAACCCCTTCCCTGCCAGTCACATTTATACAGTAATCAATGCATTTTTATAGCAGGGATCGCTGTATTAATTTGTGAATGGTCCCAAAAATGTGTCAAAAGTGTCCGATATGTCCGCCGCAATGTCGCAATCATGAAAAAAATCGTAGATCGCCGCTATTACTAGTAAAAAAAAAATAATAATAAAAATGCTATAAATCTATCCCCTATTTTGAAGACGCTATAACTTTTGCGCAAACCAATCAATATACGCTTATTGCGATTTTTTTTTACCAAAAATATGTAGAAGAATACGTATCGGCCTAAACTGAGGAAAAAATTTGTTTAAAAAAAAAAAATTGGATATTAAATTATAATAAAAAGTAAAAAATATTATGTTTTTTCAAACTTGTCGCTCTTCTTTTGTTTATAGCGCAAGAAATAAAAACCGCAGAGGTGATCAAATACCACCAAAATAAAGCTCTATCTGTGGGAAAAAAAATGATAAAAATGTTATTTGGGTACAGCGTTGCATGACCGCGCAATTGTCATTCAAAATGCGACAGCGCTGAAAGCTGAAAAATGGCTTGGTCAGGAAGGGGGTGTTCGTGCCTGGTAGGCAAGTGGTTAATGGGATTTTATGTGATAGACCAACACAAAGTGGCACATAATTGTAAAGTGGAAGGAAAATGATAAATGGCTTTCAAAATTTTTAACAAATAAATATCTGAAAAGTGTGGCGTGCATTTGTATTCAGCCCTCTTTACTCTGATACCCCTAATTACAATCTAGTGGAACCGATTGCCTTCAGAGGTCACCTAATTAGTAAATAGAGTCCACCTGTGTGTAATTTAATCTCCATATAGCAGGGTTAGGTTATAAAAAAATATCCCAAGCTTAGAACATCTCACGGAGCACTGTTCAATCCATCATCTGAAAACGGAAAGAGAATTGCACAACTGCAAGCCTACAAAGACATGGACGTCCACCTAAACTGAAAAGCTGGGCAAGGAGAGCATTAATCAGAGAAGCAGCCGAGAGCCCCATGGTAACTCTGGAGGAGCTGCAGAGATCCACAGCTCAGGTTGGAGAAACTGTCCACAGGACAACTATTAGTCGTGCACTCCACAAATCTGGCCTTTATGGAAGAGTGGCAAAAAGAAAGCCATTGTTGAAAGAAAGCCATAAGAAGTCCCGTTTGCAAGAAGCCATGTGGGGGACACAGCAAACATGTGGAGGAAGGACCCAAATTGAACTTTTTGGCCTAAAAGCAAAACGCTATGTGTGGTGGAAAACTAATACTGCACATCACCCTAAACACACCATCCACTGTGAAACATGGGGATCATGTTGTGGAGATGCTTTTCTTCAGTAGAGACAGGGAAGCTGGTCAGAGTTGATAGGAGAATGGATGGATCCAAATACAGGGCAATCTTAGAAGAAAACCTGTTAGGCCCCATACACACGGTCGGAAAATCCGACCACCAAATCCATCGGATTTGGTCCGACGGATTTAGTCCGACACTGGTGTTGCATACACACGGTCGGACAAAGTTGTCGGAAAATCCGATCATTCTGAACGTGGTGACGTTTGTTGCCTACGACGGGACTACATAGAGGCTAGTAGCCAATAGCTTTGGTCTTGTAATGTGATCTGAGCATGCGTGGCACTTTGTCCGTCGGAATTCGATACACACGATCGGAATTGGTGTGATCGGACTTTGTTGTCGGAAATTTTTTACAGCAGGAGATACAACTTTGTCCATCGGACAATCCGATGGAAAATGTCGGATGGTGTCTACACACGGTCGGAATTTTCGACAACATTGTCCGATAGGACAGAATCCATCGGAAAATCTGACCGTGTGTATGGGGCTTTAGAGTCTGCAAAAGACTTGAGACTGGGGCGAGGATTCACCTTCCAGCAGGACAATGACCCTAAACATACAGCCAGAGCTACAATGGAATGGTTTGGTTCAAAGCATATTCAGTTGTTAGAATGGCCCAGTCAAAGTCCAGACCTAAATCCAATTGAGAATCTGTGGCAAGGCTTTAAAATGGCTGTTCACAGACACCCTCCATCCAATCTGACAGAGCTTGAGCTATTGTGCAAAGAAGAATGGGCAAAAATGTCACTCTCTAGATGCGCAAAGTTGGTCGAGACATACCCAAAAAGACTTGCAACTGTAATTGCAATGAAGGACTCAGGGGGGATGAATACAAATGCACGCCGCACTTACTTTTCAGATATTTATTTCTAAAACATTTTGAAAACCATTTATCATTTTTCTTCCACTTCACAATTATGTGAAACTTTGTGTTGGATGATCACATAAAATCCCAATAAAATACATTTATGTTTTCGGTTGTAGCATGACAAAATGTGTAAAATTTCAAGAGGCATGAATCATTTTTGAAGGCACTGTAATGTACAGTAGTGATTGTCATCTCCATCTAGCAGCCAACGTGTACACTACTTAGTTTGATGTTATCCCAATAGAGCGTGCACGAGAAACCTCCAGAAACCTGCAAGCCCCATGGTTTCAACTGCCTAGAGGAGTCTACAGAATTTAATCCGGCTATATGCTTTTGCATGTGTTTAGAAATATCCTATAAACACATATAAACGCATATATGTAATTTTTAGTGTGAATGGGCCTTTGCACAAGGGTTCTTCAAAAAGTTTCTGCACTTTTACCTCTATTAAATATAAAAAAAAGTGTAGAAACTTTTTGAAATTCCTTCGTAATAATAGTCATATCCCAAGCTGTACAACTCAACCTGTTACATATCTATCCGTACATGAAATTAATGTTATTAACAGCTCTTTTATATAAACTAATTTGCAGTTTAGGTTTTTAGTCTTTTAACAAACAAACAGGCTGAATGCCAATTAACTATTGTCCCCGTCTCTTTCGCAGCCAGTGAGCTGTGAGATATACAGTATTGAAAGGCATCTTAGTAGAATGTGTTACAATTTTGCTATAGGTCCTGGAAGTAAGGCACCAGTGTTGGGAGCTTTTCATAACAAAAACATTACTATGGACAGAAAGCACCATTCATAGGGTTTCATTTAAGGCTAGTGAGGCCGCAGTGTTGCTGGTGAGAAGAATTCGCTGCCATTGATTTTTCCTGCAGTCCCTGCAGTGAGGTGATAGAAGCTGTAATTTAGCCAATTAAAGGAACCCTATGAAGAATAAGAGAGGTTTCCTCCTCTGCTGCACATACAATGAGGCTTATGTGCCCAGGGGATTTGTGGGATTGTGCAGCTAGACCAAAATGAAGAATGTATACCTCCTTGTGATAAAATCACACCTAGTCTATATAGTTAAGAAGCATCTTAATGCATGCTAAAAATTTGTTATCCTACATAATTTCAGTATTCACAATTCCTGAATGCTATATGGGCCATTCTAGAGCTATGGACATAAGAAAAATATAATAGAAATTTGCTGCCTAGTAGCCTATAGCTATAAATCCAAATAATTAAAAAAAATGTTCTGTCACTTTGCCTGTTCAGGAGATATTTACGTTTCTCACACTCCCGCTGCTCTGTTTGTCTGTTGGAGCCCTCAAAAATAATTGGTACACCTAGGTAGGGATGAACCAAACTGCCCTGGACTGACTGAACCCAAACCCCATCAATCAAATCAATGGGAGCCAATCCTATGAGTCTGGTATAGATTCTAAGGGGGTACCTTATGCAAAAAACAAAAAAAGTGTAGGGTCCCCCAGAAAAAACATAATACACACTTTCGGTTTGGTACAGATTTTAAAGAGGACTCAGAAAAAAATATAAAAGATGCATGAGGTCCCTAAAAATTAGTTCCAGACGCTTTATCCAAGCATGCAGCCTGGCTGGCCAAGAAAATGGGGGGGGGGGGGGGGGTCGATCATAACCCCTCCCTTTTGAACCATACTGGACCACATGCTCTCAACATGGAGGGGTGCCTGGCAAAGCACCTTTTCATCATGTTATTGAGAACAAGGGCCTCATCCCCACAACCCTTGCCCGTTGGTTGTGGGTGTTTGTGAGTGGGGGGCTTATTGGAATCTGGAACCTTTACTTATAAGGTTGCTCACAGAGGCTTACTCCCCCCAAGTGAATAGTACCCCTACCCATATACAATAAAAAGATGTAACCTGTAAATAAAGACACAAATCTCCCAAAAAAGTCACTTGTAAATCCACAGTCAATCACGATGCCTGTCACCGCAGACTTGGCGAAAAAACAATGACCCACCGCACACACTGTGGTGTGGGAGTACAGGTAAGGTAAGTATCAGTTAGTGGGGTGTGGGCTATCAAGAGGACCCGTTGCTTCTATGTTCTATGCTGCATGAGTCTTGGGTCTTGGTAGATAGATCTTTTTTATCACCACCCTGTAGCAGTCATCAAAACTAGTGGCAAAGTGTCCAGTAATTTTCCAGTATCCAGGGGCATTAGAAAGGGATGCCCCCTACTCCCTGGGTTATTCACACTACTTATTTAGCCTATAGCTTTGGCCTTACTCTCCTCTTATGCAGTATAGGGCATCCAGGTAGGCAGTCTTGCAGAAAAAAATGCTCTTTATTCTGACAATTTGGTGGTCCTATTCCTTTGGGATTCTGGACCTTTCCTATTTTCAGTGTTATCCATATTGAATAATTTCTTCACTTACTAGCCTTACGAGTGAACTAGGCCAAATCTAAATTCCTGCTCCTGCACTGAGATTTCACTGCCCCGAATGTTTCCCTCCAGTGGGAAACTGAAGTGAAGTACCTTGGAATAACCATCACTAATTTGGTCTTTGTCTTCATGTCTCTTAATGAATCTCCACTAATTGCACTCCTTAAAAACAGACTGAATACCTGTCCCATTATCATTAATAGGCAAACCAAACCTTAAAATCCGCCCTCTTTTCCATTGTTTTTCAATACTCCCTGTGTGGGTTCTTAAATATATTTTTAAATCTATAGACAGACTACTAACTACATTCCTATGGCGGGGCGGTACTCCTCTAATTAAGCTGGTGGTTCTGCAGCACCCTTGGGGAAGGGGGTCTGGCAGTACCCAACTTTTTTAAATACTTTCTTGTTGGGCAATTGAAGCCAAAAAGGCACTTTCTTGGTTAAAGTGTCTACTAACTCTGGTAAGAGCCTTTATTGTACACTGAGGGGGTGGTGGTGCACTCAAGGGCATTGTGGTATCCAGAACATCAACTGATTGTGTGGATCAAGATCAAGATTCCCTTTACTCAGATTACCAATATTTTTCTCTTGGACTATATGTTTAAACATTTTTATCTTATTGTGTGTTAGCAGTGGATTCATTTCACATACTGTAGTCTATGCCTTTTCTATTTATGTTTAACTTTTAGCACGGCTAAACTTTAACATTTAGGTTTACTATTTATTTATACAGAATAAGTACCGTACATCCATTCATTAGTACCCCTTAAAAGTAAAAAAAAACACCAACCAAATAAAAAATCCTTTAATACAATAAAACACAAACACATACCTATCAGCTTTAAAAATAACGTTTATTAATGTCCCCAGAATTAAATAAAACGTGAATCACAGTCAGCGATGTATCTTTTAACCACTTTAGCCCCGGAAGGATTTACCCCCTTCCCGACATATTGGGATATGGCACTGCATTGCTTTAACTGACAATTGCACGGTCGTGCGACATTGTATCCAAACAAATATGATGTCCTTTTTTTCCCACAAATAGAGCTTTCTTTTGGTGGTATTTGATCACCTCTGCGGTTTTTATTTTTTGCACTTTAAACAAAAAAAGAGCGACAATTTTGAAAAAAAAAAAGAAAAACAGTATTTTTTACTTTCTGCTATAATACACATCCAAAAAAAAATATATATATATATATATATAAAAAAAACTAAGTTGTTCATCAGTTTAGACCAATATGTATTCCTCTTCATATTTTTGATAAAAAAAATCGCAATTAGCATATATTGATTAGTTTGAGCAAAAGTTATAGCGTGTACAAACTATAGGAAAGATTTAGGAACTTTTTCATATCTTTATTGTTTTTAATGGTAATGGTGCCGATCTCCGATTTTTAGCAGGACTGAGACATTGCGGTGGACAAATCTGACCCTAAGTGACACTTTTTGGGGCCCAGTAACACCAATACAGTGATCAGTGCTATAAAAATGCACTGATCACTGTATAAATGGCACTGGCAGGGAAGGGGTTAAAACTAGGGGGCGCTTAGGGGGCTTAAAGCGGTTCTGCACTGTGTGTTTTTTTTTTTTTTTAAATGTAATGCATAGGATTAGGAGGTCAATTCTGGGACTCACGTGTTCCATGTTCTTAACTGGTTGCTGACGTTTTTTGTCCTATAAAAGATTTTTTAAAAATGTATTCTTGCTGGGGGCCATCTTGCCTGTGGGCATGTGAAACCCCACAGGCACTTCAGATGGCCCAGCATGCACTGTCGTTACTGCACCGAGCTCGCGCGTGCGCAGTAACGGCAAAGTGCAGCTCACGTTCTCCGAAATCTCGCGAGATTTCGGCACATCTGCCGACAGCTCGCTAGATTTCGGAAGATGTGCCTGAAATCTCGCGAGATTTCGGAAGATGTGCCTGAAATCTCGCGAGATTTCGGAAGATGTGCCCGAAATCTCGCGAGATTTCGGAAGATGTCCGCACTGACTCCTGGGATCAATGACACCAGATCCCAGGAGACAGTGCGGCGTGACGACGATCGACGCAGAGACCCCGCCCACCGCCACAGAGACAGAGGAAAGGAAGTCAGCGATTACAAGGTAAGTGGAAAAAAAAAAAAAACACACTTCATTTAGTACTCTTTGCCTGATTTGGAAGGCAAAGAGATTTACTAAATGAAATGTGTGCAGAACCGCTTTAACTGTGTTCCATGGGAGGTGTTTCTAACTGTATGAGGGATGGGCTGCCTGGGAGAAGAGAGAGATCACTGTTCCCAATCACTATCAGAACGGGGATCTGTTTTTTTACATTGACAGATCCCCAATCTGGCTCTCTTTCCCACGATCGGGTGGGTGGCTGGCGGACATCGATTCGCGCAGCCGAGCCAACTTGCCACTGTATAACTGCAAATTATTTTAAAGAGTTTTTTAAACGTTTTAAATAATTTTACATCTTATGGCAGAATTAGTCAGAGGGATAAAGAGGGGTGGGAAGGCGTTGGGGGGTGAGAGAGAGAAAGGGGTGAGAGAGAAGGGGATGAGAGAGAGAGAAAGGGGGGTAAGAGAGAGGGGGTGAGGGGGGTAAGAGAGATGGGAGGGTGAGAGGGGGTAAGATAGAGGGGAGGGTGGGGGGTTAAGAGAGATATGGATCACTGTAGTGCATTACGGGGCACAGTGGGCCCCCCTTACCTGTACTCCTGTACACTTCAGGCACACCCAGCACCCCCCCTGCGCACGCCCATGCTCGTAACCCACTGATGCTGCTCCCCTGTCGCTAAATGACAGATGCCTGGCTGTGGAAATATTTATTTATTTTGAATAAATGTGTTTTTAACCACTTCAGCCCCAAAAGATTTTACCCCCTTCCTGACCAGAGCATTCGGCACTGCGTCGCTTTAGCTGACAATTGTGCAGTCGTACGACGTTGTACCCAAACAAAATTGACGTCCTTTTTTTAACACAAATGGAGCTTTCTTTTGGCGGTATTTGATCACCTCTGTGGTTTTTAATTTTTGTGATATAAACAAAAAAAGAGCGTCAATTTTGAAGAAAAAGCTATATTTTTTACTTTTTGCTTTTTCCTCAGTTTAGGCTGATATGTATTCTTCTACATATTTTTGGTAAAAAAAAAAATTGCAATAAACGTATATTGATTGGTTTGCGCAAAAGTTATAGCGTCTACAAAATAGGGGATAGATTTATGGCATTTTTATTCAAAATTTTTTTTAGTAGTAATGGCGGCAATTTGCAATTTTTATCGTGACTGCGACATTATGGCAGACACATCGGACACTTTTGACACTATTTTGGGACCATTGTCATTAATACAGCGATCAGTGCTATAAAAATGCTATAAAAATGCACTGCTTACTGTGTAAATGACACTGGCAGGGAAGGAGTTAAACACTAGGGGGTTGTCAAGGGGTTAAGTGTGTCCTAGGGAGTGGTTCTAACTGTAGGGGGGATGGGCTACCTAGGACATGACAGCGATCACTGCTCCGATGACAGGGAGCAATAGATCTCTGTCTTGTCACTAGGCAGAACAGGAAAATGCCTTGTTTACATAGGCATCTGCCAGTTCTACCTCCCCCCCCGAAATTGCGGGCCGCCGGCAAAAATCGAGTTCCCGGGAACCGCGGGCATGGCGCACGTGCACGATAGGCGGAAAATTTAAAGGGACGTACCCATTTGCCTGCCTGTGCCATTCTGCCGACGTATATCTATGTGACTAGCCCTGCAGGAAACGTCATTCTTGAATGTGTGCGCTGTAATATGTTCACTATTGCTTGTTGGTCTTATGGCAGCACCATCTTGAATTTAAACGCATTGGTGAGTGCTTCCCAAATATGTTTTTGTATATTTATGTGTGGCGTCGGCAATCGGTTAAACATTATCCGACTCTGGGAAGTTCCAGGGAACCCCAGGTGACATAGTCAGTTATCATAAAATTTCATTTTATGGTCAATGATGTCACCACAGACCCTGTAGAAGCCACCATTAGGTGCTCTAGGAACAGCCCACCGGAATTCCGTCACCATTGACTTTGTTCTTTTTTTGCAGATGCTTGGCCCATTCAGACGACCTGCCAATAAAATTAAAACAGATGTGTTTGAGCAACACTAATCAAGATCTGCTTTCAGAACAGGATTGCAACATCAAAGAAAGAACAAACAGCCAAATAAAAGCATGGCACTTTGTTTCTGTCACCACTAATAGAAATGCAAACCACTGCAGGACATTTTGTACCGCAGTTCTTGTTTCTTCCTGATAAAACACGTATATTATATTTTTCTGTCCCTACACCACTTACCATGTAAGTAATTGCTCATTGATAGGCATTTTATGAAACCCACTACCCTATTTGGGACTTTACTGGTACCAGAACAAATGGTGTAAGCTTTACATAAATACTTGTTTTTCTAACTATTAATATTACAGGATAATATTTTTTTTAATACAGTTGTAATAGAACTGTAATTAAAACATTTTCAAATTTGTCTTTTATATATTTTTTTTTTGTATATGGATGATTATATATATTAAATCACTCACATTTTATAAGATTTAGATGAAAAAAAAAAAAAAATATATAGCTCTATATATTAGAGCAGCAAGCACTCTTTCAGGTCTATGGTAGAAGGCTGGCACACATGAAAGTCCCCATTATTAGCCCTTCTAAGCCACATTATTATTATTATTATTATTATTATTATTATTATTATTATACAGGATTATATAGCACCAACAGTTTGTGCAGCGCTTTACAACATAATGATCAAAGGCCAAGATGTTCTGTGGCAAGCATTGCTTTATGCATTGACATACTTCTGTTAGACTTTGATCTGTCTGATCAGTATGGCCACCTGCTGAATAAGCACCCTCCATATACAACCCGACTCTCCAATAAGACATTGCAGTTTAATCCAATGTAGTTTTACTTCTTAAAATGCAATACATGGGATGTTCACCGGTCATTATAGTTTTATACCTGCTATGAAGGCTGGTAGCTTACTGAGGAAACATGAAGAAGAAGGGAGGGTTCTATCTAATGACTAAACTAACTAGTCCCAACATACAGGGGATCTGGATTACAACACTCAGGAATACAGTAATAAACACATTGTAGTACACTAAATTGCAACTAGATGTCAGCACCAAGATAATAATACATACATAATAAAAAAACAATGCACAATAATGGATACACAATAAGTATTCTAGAACACAGAAAGTCAGTAATTAGTTGCTATAGCATCAAATGGGCACATTAGTTGGCACACCTGTATTTCCTGTTGGGTTGTAAGCACCCCAATGACCAAAGGTCATTGTGGCAGACTTATCGGAGTTATATTATCCAGTTGATGAGCAGAGGCCAGCTCTTCTCAATTGTGTATTTTATGAGAGGAAATGTATAACTGGAGTCTTCCTACCAGTTCTCTAACATATATACAGGCTCTACAGCAAGCCATAACACCAAGACCCTCAGCACCATGGACATTTGTAAAGCCTTGCTATATTGTGTTTCTAGGCGGGTCCCCAGACAGCGTCCTGAGCTGTAATAGTAACCAGTGACAGTAGCCTGGCCGCTCAGGAGGGATGCATCTTGACCTTACAAACCACCTCTCCACCAAAGCCCTTAATAACAGAGTATGAATTTCCAACTCCTCGTTCAGGCATCCAGGGGACAGAACATCCAAGGCGCATATCCAGTAGGTCTCCCTCTGGCACAGCTAGCAGAGCCATCTGATACTTTCCTTATTTGCAGTATTCACCCCGATGCTAACAGATTCACTTTCCCAATTAGAATCAAGGTATAATCCTCTTCATGCATGTATCATACCACAAGTTGCCAGGTCCTGAAGCAGCAAAACAGCCCCAGACCATCACCATATTTTACTGTTGGTATAATGTTCTTTTTCTGAAATGCAGTGTTCCTTCTACGCCAAATATACTTGGACACACACCTTCCAAAGAGTTCCACTTTTGTCTCATCGGTCCACAGAATGTTGTCCCAAAAGTCTTGGGGATCATCAAGATGTGTTGTGGAGAAATTGAGACGAGCTTTGATGTTCTTTTTGCTCAGCAGTGGTTTTCTCCTTGGAACTCTGCCATGCAGGCCATTTTTGCCCAGTCTTTTCCTGATGGTGGAGGCATGAACGCTGACCTTAACTGAGGCAAGTGAGGCCTGCAGTTCCTTGGACATTGTTGTGGGGTCTTTTTTGTGACCTCTTGGATGAGTCGTCGCTGCGCTCTTGGGGTAATTTTGGGCAGCCGGCCACTCCTGGGAAGGTTCACCACTGTTCCATGTCTTCGCCATTTGTGGATAATGGCTCTCACTGTGGTTCGCTGGATTCCCAAAGCTTTGGAAATGGCTTTATAACCCTTTCCAGACACATAGGCTCTTACACATGTATGTTTATGCAATAGGCATCCATGTAGCATGTGTGCGTGCTTGTGTGTGTATAATGCAAGAGACAGACACACCTGGGTACTTCTGATTCACCCTCTGCCCCTGGTGTACGCAGCTCTCTGGATAAACCATTAATCACTGTTATAATTTCAATCACTTTATAATCATTTGTTTTCCATGCATACTATTCATGTGTTTTTTTTCCCCATTTACAATTATAACCATATGTATCATATATCCTTTTATTTTGTGGTGTTGCTGGGACTTGTTGTCCCCTTCTACACATTTAGCATCCCGTTTCATTGTTCACTCTCATCCAGTTATCTGGTTTTATTATCATCTGTTATTCATCTGCTGTCTTTCAGTCTCTGCCTGTATAAGTGTTTTGTGGATGAATATTCCTTTTATTTTGGCTATGGCTCCACTGCAGCGAGCATTCTACTGTTACTGAATGATATGACAGTCCTTATCAGTACCGACCAGCCCCCGCCCATTCCTCTGCCCCAGCTCACATATAAACTTTCTCCCCTCTGCATCACACCTTTGGTTATGAAGAAAGAGCGACTGGGCATGCTCCAAAACGCGTCACCGCCCACTTTGATGTCACTTCCGGGTCCCTTCAGTCCACACTGGCACTGACAGTGTGGCTCTCCTTCCTGGATCAGATACACTTTGCTTCCCACCGCTGGTCAGCTGGTCCTCCCATCTCTGCAGCTGGAAGGAAGTCTGGGCCTTTTTCACAAATCTGCTGCCAACAGAGTTGTAGTGGTTTGCAGCTACTTCCTTCACCATATGAAGCGCGGTAAATCTGCCAGTAATTTGGGTACCACATGTATGAGGAGTCCTCACCACAAAGCTAGGTGGGAGCAACACATCAATGATAGTGGTCAGAAGCAAAAGGCCCATGCTCCTCCTCTTTCCTTACTTTCTACCTTTCCCCCACTCCACAAGATTCTCTATCTGCATCTGCTGCCACATCTGCAGCCTCAATGGATAGGGATGAAAGCCTGAGAAAAGGTTTAAAAGTCTTATGGCACATTAAGAGAGTAAGCACAGGGCTCCAATACACTACAGCAGCCCCTCCAGCCCCCCCCTAATACTTACCTGAGACCCATCTCGATCCAACGATGTGCATGAGAGCCTTGGCCCCCTGGGGACTCTCCCTCCTCATTGGCCAATCTCTTCCACTGCTGTCAATCACAGCCACTGAGCCAATCAGGAGAGAGAGGGGGCGGGGCCGAGCCACGGCTCTGAGTGTGAATGGACACACAGAGCTGCGGCTTGTAACGAGTCTGCTTGGGTGCCCTCAGAGAAAGCTGCTTCTTCTGGGGGCATTTGGCAGGAGGGAGGGGACAGAGAAGAGGAGGATCTGGGCTGCTCTGTGCAAAACCACTACACAGAGCAGGTAAATATAACATGTTTGTTAGAAAAAAAGAAAAAAATATACCACTTTATTACTTTAACTCCCTGTATCTCTTTCTTCATATCCCAGTGTATCTGATGACCCAAGCTGTAGGCTATATGTGTTAGTTACTTGCATTACACCCCTTTAGTAAATTCAGACCAGGCAAGGGCAAAGTTTTAAAATTTTACGTTAACATAATGACAGAGACAATCGACAGTCCAAGATAAAGTACCAACATTTCCTATCATCCCTAGTCCCTAACTTCAGGCTTGTGGCTGCCCCAGCATATCTGTTCAAGCAAAAGTCCAATACTGGTTGAGTCCATGTCTGGAATCTAGCTCCGACTTCGGCATGATACTGGCCATTCAGACTCAGATAATGGCATCAGGCAGGCCTGGCAAGTAGACCATGCCTAAACGATCTCCTTTGTTTCTTTCCTCGTACCTTACTACGCACCATCCCTCTCTCTCTGGGTTCAGACCTCCATCCCTTTTATATCACACAGGACCAGGGGTTTGACTCAAGAAAAATGTAGGAATTAAAGTTAACCCCTAACTTCCCGCTGGAGCAGTGGGTACTTGCCTACAGACTACTAGAGAGAACATACAAAGGACTGTTTTCCCTTTAAACACCAATCTCAGGGTGATGTATACTTATGCAAACAGTTACTTGTGTTTTTCCATTGTAATTTAATTACGATCACTTTACAGAGATCTGTTTTTACTTTGACATCGGTCTTTTGTTAATCAATGTAAAAGTAAATAAATCCGCAGTGATTCAATGTTTTATGAAAATAAAAAAATGTGCACTGTGCAGAAAATGTGCGCAAAGAAAGTGAATACTTTTTACTCTATGTGCCAGCACTACCCAAATTGTGCTGCTCGCTGCATGTGTATGCATGCGTATCACCATAGATATGAGTTGAAGCTGTATGAAGGCATGTGAGGATGCTGGGTTCCTAGCTGGAAATGTTTAATGTGCTTTTTGTCTTGGCTTAATAAGTTTTTATAGATTAAACTGTATCATTCACATTAGCAGAGTCTGTTCTCGTTATGTCATCAGTAGAGTCCTTGGAAGGTTATCAGTAACTGCTAAAATGTGAGTGACAGCCCAGTATGAACCAGAGGTGAGAGGTTACTTAACATGTTATTGGCCGAAAACATCAGAAGAACGTTTGTCTGTCTATGTGTCTGTTCTTCATCAGACAGGATGATACAATCAAGTATAGCCATAGTATGACCTAAAAAAATACATTTTTTTTGTTTGTAGGTATAAACACCATCCAGTTTGAACGAAGGTTCGCTAATACGCCTATATATATGTAGCAAAGTCCCGGGGCCCCTGAGGCCTAATGGTGACCTCCAGAGTTAGGGACAGCTGACATCCTTCTGTGTATGTGTGGGTATGAGTGGGTTACAAGGCATGGTGGGTGTAATGCAAAATGAAATGGTGGGCGCCAGACACTTTTAGAATTCTAAAAGAGATTTATTGTCTCTTGAACAGAACTGGGGGAGAGAGGGTTAGGGCCAGGACACCCTTAAGCAGATGCAATGATAAATAGCAGACTCAGGGACTTCTATAGAAGACAGCTATACAGGTGAAGGCTTCCAGCTTCTATATAGGTAGGACCGCTGTCTCATATGGCAACAATCTTGTAGTAGCTACTAACGGTAGTATATTTAACTATTGACAACACAAACAGTTCTCTGTTTATTCCACAATCACTCACTGTGGGTCTTCACTCAATGAACTCCCAGGCTTTCACTAGACTTCAGATCCAATAGCCTCTGGATCCCCTGAACTCTTTCACTGTTAGTATCTTCCTCAAGCGTCCCCCCGCTGACTCACATATACTCTTCAAGCATCACCCCTGCTGACCCGCTAGGTCCTTGGCTTAGCAACCACTGATGCTCCACAAGCGTCACTAGGTCCCTGGCTTGGCACTCACTGCAGCTTTCCCACTTCTTCACCATCGCCGGCTGATGAGAAGACTGCTCAGGTACTGACTTCAGATTATTCACAGTGGTCTCTGGTGGATGGTCCCTTAGTGGCGACAGCTTCTCCTTCCACCTCCGACCACTGCAGGCCAGCAGTCTCAACCCTATGCTGCTCTCCTGCTTCTGAATAGGCCTCAGACAGCCTAGCAGCCTTATGCTCCCCTGGGATAGGCCTCAGGCTTCCGGCCTAGTAGCCCGGGGCAGTACAACACACATCCACCCAGACAGCCACCCAGGTGGCACAGAACCCAGATCACCTGACTCCACCCAAATAAATAGGCTCTCCCAGCAGGCCAAAGAAACCACGGCCAATTGACTGAGACACCCCATTCATTCATAATCTGTCCTTGCTATGGCCTTGTCTTACCCAAAGTCACCAGCTATTATGCCACCTAGTGACAGAGGAGAGAAACCTGGATCAGGGTTATTAGAGACCGGGGCTGGATGACTCATCCAGGCAGCTCTCTGATGCCTTCTCCTGCTATCTGGAAAGTGGGAGAACATTCTGGAACTAGTGGGTGGAAGTGAGGAGGAGCTGCCTTGAATATTTAAGTGCATCCCCAGAAGTGGGCCAGGCAGGGACCTGGGATAACCCATATAAAGACATGGGCCATGCCTGCAGAGGAGTTTGGGTGAAAGATAGAGACGCAATGCTGAGGAGAGACTGACGGTAGCCCTTTAGGGACCTCTGAGGGGTTTTACCTCGGGCGGGGAGCTCAGAAAAGCTGGCCTGGAAGGATCCCACCACAGGAGGCAGTTGGAGCTATCCAGAGAGGCAGCAGGAAGGAGCAAGCAGAGACAGTGTGTAGATCAGTATGGTGCAGAGACAAGACCAGGGGAGAGACTGTCAACTGTAATGCCCCATACACACGGTCGGAATTTCCGACGGAAAATGTCCTATCGGACCATGTTGTCAGAAAATCCAAACGTGTGTGGGCTCCATCTGACTTTTTCCATCAGAATTTCCGACAGAAAAAATTTGAGATCCTGCTCTCAAATTTTCCGACAACAAAGTCCGATCGGACTTTTTCCGATTGTGTGTAGAGAATTCCGACGGACAAAGTGCCACGCATGCTCAGATCAAATTAGGAGACCAAAGCTATTGGCTACTAGCCTCTGCGTAGTTCCGTCGTACGCAACGAACGTCACCACGTTCAGAATGATCGGATTTTCCAACAACTTTGTCTGACCAGTGTCGGACAAAATCCGTTGGAAAAAATCCGACGGATTTTGTGGTCGGAATTTCCGACCGTGTGTACGGGGCATTACAGTGCTCTCTTGAAGACCGCATTGTGCCAAGTCTTCATCTAACCTTGCCCTGGGAAATCTCCATTATGTGTGTCAGTCAGGCAGGACTGGTGCAAAGTCAGTCAGGAGTGCTGGAAGGAAGATCAGCCAGACGTGGCTGGTGGCAGCCAGGTGGGCTAGCGTTTTGCAGACAAGTAGAACTAAGATCAGTAGCCATGGGGAAAGAGAGGGAGAGATGTTATACTGTTCACTCCATTTGTGCTACTTTTGTCAAGGGACTTAGAGCTCCTGCCTGTAATGGGCCTTTGCTGAACTAGCAATATGCTGCTAGTTCCACCAGGAGTGAAGAGCAGGTGCTGTACACAGGAACCAGGTTTGTGAAGGAGAAAGATGATCTGTGTAAATAGGGATGAAGTTGTCCCTTTGTTCTGTGTTCTGGACATTTTTCAAGGTAGGTATCCCATAAATACCCTACCCCATCCAAGTTATCATCCCCTAATAAAAACAACAAACAAGCCGATGTTTGTGCATTGGAGTGAATGAAAAAATGCTGTGTGACTGGCTGTGCAGCAGTAGGGGTCCCTAACTCGGCAGCTCTTACGAGGGGTGTGCTACATATAATTAAAACAAAATAATGTAATAACTGTACTCAGCAAACAGGATAAAATACTTCTGTCGAACTACTTAGCAATAGCATATTTGTTGCTATGAAATTCAGTTTTCCTACTTGTCTTAGTTCCCTTTACAGATGTATCTCATGCTTTCCTGCCCCAGATGTGACCTTTATATCCCAATACAGGAGACACTGGGGAGACATTCATCCATCATCTATGCTAAAACAATTTTTGCCTTTATCCTTTTCATAGGGGAGTACTTGTTAGTTTTTCAGAACTCTACCCAAAATGTACTGTAGCATTTACTTCCCGCTGAAGATCTAGAGTAAATACACATAAGTTATCCAACATGCTAGACTACCTGAGAGTAATAAAGTGTACCTTCACTGGAGAAATGCCATTCTGCGAACCTTTGGAAGCTGATCACAAGACCAAATGTCTAAGTTATTGGTTACACAATCAGGGATGATGGGAAGGATCAGCCAATTTTTCCAGCAAAGATCATATGACCAAATGCTTAGGCGTTATGTCACATGACATGCCACGGTTGGATCCCAGAGCCATAATTTTACCAGGAAAGATAAGTATTTCAAGACTTGTGCTATATTTTTCCTTGTCAAAAAGGTTTATTGATTGCACAATAAAATAGAAGTACAGTGGTTACATGTACAAAAATGTGTAAACACAAGCTCTTTATTAAACAATAACTAATTACCTATATAAGTAACATAGTATGTTGTTGTTTGCAATAAACTTCATCACATACATGTAACAACTGCTCTATGTTATTTTATCAAGTTAGTATGGATGTTGAAACTATAAACATCTAATAAAGGTTATCCTAAAAGTCTAAGTATATACATAGTTCTAGTATGTATTACTGAAGTGCAGATATGGATGACCAAAAATTGTACATTAACATAAAACGAGAAAAAAAAGAAAGGTGGTAGAAAAGGGGGAAAGGGGAGAATAGATAGAGAGAAAGTTCACAAGGTCGGTCCAGATACCAGAGCGTGGTTCAGTTCAGTTATTCCTTCCTATATGAAAAAGACGGTTTCGTTAACTAATCATAATCAGTTAAATAATCAGTTACCATGGCTGAAGGACTGAGTCGTTGAAATTTGGGGGTAAATGAGTTTTAATCCATGGAGTCCATATTTTTTGGAATTTTGGAATTCGGTTACCTTCAATAGCAGACATTTTAGCATGAGACATTGCAGAATTCATTCTGTTTTTAGATTCAGCCAATGTCAGTATCAGTAATTTCCATGCTTTCGCCATTGTTTGTTTAGCATCGGTTGAAAGTTGAACAAAAAGCTTAAATTGGGAGAGTGTTAGATGGTCTGGTTTTAGATTAAGTAATACAATGAAAGGGTCCGGTATGAGTGGCATTTGAAACATTTTGGAGGCAAGTTCAAAGATTTTCCCCCAAAAAGATTTCGCTACTGGACAAGTCCACCATATATGCAAGTGTGTACCTGGATCTGTACAACCCCTGAAACAGAGGGCTGAGTGATTGGAAGTGTATTTAGCTACTCTGGCAGGTACAAGGTACCAGCGGGTTAGGACTTTATAATTTGTTTCCATTGGGCGAGGAGGATTTAGTATTTAACCATATTGCGGACCATTCTGCATCATCCAGTTTTCGTCCCAAATCTTCTTCCCATTTGTGGACATAGGTTAATTTATCGGATTTTGGTTTAGTAAAAATTTGTGTGTAAAGAGATGATATACCTTTAGCAAGTGGGTCATTTTTGCATATTGATTCAAAAGTGGAAAGGTGAGGTAAGGGTGGTTCAGTATTTGTGAGAGGTGCAAAAAAGTTTTTGATTTGTAGGTATCTGAACAGTTCAGACTGCAGTAAACCATAGCTTTCCCTAAGTTCCAGAAATGATCGGAAGGAATTAGAAGTAATAAATTTATGATTTATGATTAGAGATTAGCATTTGACCAGGCTTTAAAAGATTTCAGATATATCCAGGCGACTTATGCTATATTTTATGATGATCAGGAAGTGAGGTGAGAAAAGTGGCAGAAGGTAGGTCTTCTGTGTTATTCGGTCTGCATTAATGTTTAGATCTCTTTTTTCTATTTGATAAAAATTATTTTGACGACTTTATGCTTCCAGTTATGTGCATTACAAATCGTGGTATCTAAAAACATATATATGTTGCACCCTATGCTAAACAGGGGTTACTACCCAAATTTAGCATTGCTGGGTTTAAGTCAGCCCAAGCTGAAAATGTAGTTTTAAAATATAAATAAGGCAGCGCTAATAACTAAAATAATAAGATATACAAGTGTTTCGAATAAAATGCTGTGCAATATGAATAAAACAGTGCAATTTTTCACACATAACTAAACATATACACAAATGTGAAAAACATTAAAAATCGATCCAAATTCAGTCCAGTGCAGTTAAATCAAAATGTCCATTCCACCATCCATAACTGGTGCTTTGCCCATAAATTTAAAGTTCAAATTCTATTTTAATATCTGCTCCACCCAGAATAGAAAATTCACTGGTGCGCCATTCACTGTGAAAAGTGTCAAAAATCCTATGCACACCCCCTGGACAGCGTAAACTGAATTTGTATTTTTTTTTTGTTCACTTGGTTTTCCTTTAAACTCAGTGGAGCTGTGTTTTCTCTCTGTGGTTTGCTGCCAGTAGGTGTCACTGGTACCTCTGGCAACATTAAAGCTGAGGTATGAATATGTATATTTTCTCCAGCCATCCTGTAAGAGGCTCATTACCACTGGTGCATGCTGGGGGATGTTATAAATATATGGGGTGGGCCATGTGAGCTCTCTCTTCCTGTGGGCTGGGGCTGAGTGATGTGATCTGTTAGGCCCATAGCCTGTGTGGGGTCTACTATGTCCTCTGGGCAAGAAGTTAGACCAGCAGTGGTCCTTGAAGCAGTCCTGCCTGGTCAAAGGGCCCTTAAAGCAGTGCTGTCTGTGCTGTGCTATGATGAGAGTCAGGAAGAGGACCCTGCTGGAAGAAGATAGAATAAAGGCTAGGGACCTGGTGACTCTCTTGGGGAGGATGCATGGAAGCCTAGGAGATTGAACAGAGGTCACTGGAACAGGCACAGAGAGGGAAATCTGTTAACCAGTCTAAGATGCTACCTACAGTGTTGTCGGTGTAGTCGTCACAATGTATAAGTTGGATAGGGATCTGGAAGGTCTGTAAGTGTTGCTCGGGGTATCTGGGACCCTATCCTTCCCTCCTTGTGTGATGAGAAAAAAAATCTCTTGTAAGACAGACAGTGACTGGCACCCAATGTTTTTTCAGTCCCCCATTTTAGCCATAGACTTAGCCTGGGGTGAAATGCTAGCCCTCCCTGCCTCTGGGGTACTCCAACTGTCTTTGTGGGTCAGGGAGGTGCTACGCATAGTCAAGGGAACAGATTGATTATATCAAACATAAAAACTTAGAAAACAATGATTACTTAATGGTTTACTACATTAGGAGATAAATTGTGTAACCCAGTATGAGAAAGCAAAGAAGATCATTTTAGAAGACACAAATGTGACATGCCAACTTTTGCTTGAAATGACAAGGTCAACTGGAAGAAGTTCTGAAAAGTGGAGGGGCCAGAAATCACATCTGCTTGGAAATAGTTGTGCAATCTTACACTCAGCTGGCCTATATTAAAAACTTGGTAGATAAAAACGAAAATGTTAAACTTTAGGGATATCAGTTGGATCTGACAACTGGAAATGACACTTAAAATTGGCAGTGCACATTGGCTCAGTTATTAAAAAAATACATCTATGTAATTCTACAATCTCCCAAGTTTGGTTTAATGTGCTCAGACCTAGATATGCTATAAGGGCTGGTTCACACCACAAAAACACACTCCAGATCAGTTCCGGATGTGTTTCTGCATGCAGGTTTTCAACGCATTTTTGATGCGTTCGAGTGCGTTTTTGATGCGTTTCCGCATACATTACTGGTGCTTTTTTCTTATTTTTTCATGTTTTTTCTCCATTATACTAGGGTCCAGTGCATGTTTTTGATGCATTCCAGTGCATTCCAGTGCATTTCCTTGCGTTTCTGATGCATTTTACTGTGTTCCAGTACAGTGTAGGAAAAATGCAGCATGCTCTACTTTTTTTTCTGGAACTGAAAAGCCCTGAAACTGACTGCACTGGTGTGAACTATGCCATTGGAAATCATATAATCTACTTTCCATGTGTTTTTGATGCAGAACAAAAACGCACTGGACTGCATGTGGTGGGAACTCGCCCTAAAACATTGTAGAGTGTAATTTTTATAAAAAACTGCTTCCTAACAGCCTGTAGTAGCAAAATATATTCATTATAGGGAAACTATAGCTTTTCAGTGCTGGTACTACTCAAACTTCACTGCATGTACGCACCACAAACCAAAAACACTATTTAATTAATTTTAATTCACAATAATGTATATACTGGAACCATTCACACGTATTGGTCCAATATCATTCACTCTACAGACATAATTGGAATTTTTTCACCCTTACCTATTACGTTTGGAGGGTGCTCCTGGGGTGTGTCGGTGCACTCGCTTCTTCCTTGGGTTCATTCCCTTAGCTCCTGGGACAAACTTGCCTCGCAGATTCTGACTTGCAACACTGTTTATTTAGAACCCTTTAAATGTAAGTATTCCAGGGATATACACATCTTGTTTCCCCTTGCCCCTACCTTCTTTCTTACTATCTGGGCAAAACATTAGATCCTATTTGGTACCTTTTTAAAAAAAAATTCTCCTGATGAGTGGCAACTGGCCACGAAACGTGTCAAGCCTATTCATGTCATCATGTTCCCAACACATAGCTTGACCTCAACTGTGATTCATTTGTGAATAGGTGATACTGTGGTCCGGCGCTACCTGTAGTGTAAGCTAAAAGCTAAAAATATATATATATATGGGGCACAACTGCTTAGTTGTAACCAAAAATATTATATATAGTGTCTGTAGTATCAAAACGTAAATAAATTATAAAGTGCTAGAATAGCCACCAATGTGCATCCAACATTAAGTGTTCCCGACGTGATACATAAACCATAAAAGCCAGGCGGGGAACTAGCCCCATGTGAAAGGCTTTACTTATGTTCACTTGGGCACTCACGTGAAATATGATAAATGTGAACCTCAATCATAAAAATGTTTGTGCTGGCATCAAACACACAATATGTGCCAATAACAATAACACAGTGTAAAGTGCCGTGCACATTTAATAAGAAATAATTGTTTCACGTGTATGGTGATATAACATAAGTGATTCACCATAAACTGGGGATTATGGTCCCCTAAGGACCTAGTATAAGTGCAGTGAAGATATATCCTGTATAAAAGTAGATAGGACAAGAGGGTCACTATGTGCTCTAAACCAAATAAGTGACTAATATAATAATTAAACAAACAAATGATTACATGCAATCATATAAAGTGCCCAAACAGGTCCACTGGTATAATTCACATAGGCCTATAGCACAACCTGCTAGGGGCCTAGGTGTACAAAAACAACTCTAGTGTGTGCTGGCCGTTTTAAGCACAGCTTACTCTTAGTAAGAAAAATACAGGTGCTGCAGTTGATACAATAACATCAAGTTCATATATGCTGTATGCAGTTAGATCTACAGATTATACGGGATCTGGTCCACAGGTAAGTCGTAAGCCAGAGAAGCTGCGAAGGTGTCCAAAGTATGCAATACTAAAAGTTTAGACAGTCCAAGTTCTAAACTATCCAAACAGGACAAAGGAGAAAGGAGATTTGGTGATTAAATAGTGCTCATAACAGATCTTCGGGTGACTTCAGTGCTCCCCCTTTGAAATTCCCACTCACCGGATGCCTGCACCCCTGCAGGGGTAACACGCCTGTAGGACACTCTCAGACCAGGTCAAGTCTCGGATTGGATCAATGGTCCCGGGCTTATTTCTCCTCTGCTGGGCTGGTGCAGGGAAACTCAGGTGTAATGGGTGAAATGAAGGTATCCTCATAAGGGGGAGTAAGATAGGAAAAAGAAAAAAATCCCATTGTGCAATATCTTTACCAGATAAGGGTTAATTTATTAAAAACCAAAAAATACAAAATATTACAGAAAAAGTAATGTTGCGAGTAAAAAATCGGGTTAAAATATTACATCCGCCTTAGTGCCGTGTCCCCCTCAGAACGACCAAAGAATAGGTCGGGGATCTGGTAGAAAAGGATCCCTAATGGTGGGGCATACAGATCGGCACTACCGGCTCCCGCAACGGAGCTGAACACTGCAGTCAGGTCGGCTTGCGTGCCAGCTGCGTGTCAGAGGCTCGTGCTTCCTGGGGGATGTGTGATGGCGTAGTGGCGTAGTTACGTCGGACGCGTTTCGTCATATGACGTCCTCAGCGACGGTGATTCATTTGTATCTTATAAGGCCCCATGTACACGGGATGTTTTTACAACCTCCTGAATAATTTAACTTGACAGATACTAACCCACGTTTAAAACGTCCGTTTTGCTGCGTTTACATGCCGTGTTTGCGTTTGGAAGCATTTAAAAAAAAAACGAAATGCAGCTAAACGTGGGGTACCGTTCAACCATGTATTATATGTTTATGAGGTATGCTTATATGCCAATTAAACAATTTTATAATTTCTCCTACCACGTGTCTTGTGCCTCACTCAAAGTCCCAAAAAACTCTTTCTTATTTCTGAAAATACAATTTTCCTGGCTGTCATACAGATTTAGACTGGCTATAGATGAAGCGCTTTTTATACCTGCAACCTTAGGTTGCAGAAAAAAAAATTCTGGATTGAGCAATTGATGGGGGAATCCCTCCCAAGGAGCAATTGTGTTCTCTCCACAGGGGGGAGGGGGAAGCCGTCTCCACCAGGAGAACACAGTTATTATTGCTATCATATGTTACAGCCACTAGCGCTAGCCACTGAGTGCGTAGAGGTGTGAGGGGGGGCTGAGTGCGTAGACGTGTGAGGGGGCTGAGTGCGTAGAGGCGTGAGGGGGCTGAGTGGGTAGATTTGTGAGGGGGGCTGAGTGTGTAGAGGTGTGAGGGGGACTGAGTGCATAGAGGTTTGAGGGGGACTGAATGCGTAAACCTGTGAGGGGGGCTGAGTGTGTAGAGGTGTGAGGGGGGCTGAGTTCGTAGAGGTGTGAGGGGGGCTGAGTGCGTAGGGGTGTGAGGGGGACTAAGTGCATAGACGTGTGAGGGGGACAGAGTGCGTAGAGGTTTGAGGGGGGGTGAGTGCGTAGAGGTGTGAGGGGGACTGAATGCGTAGATGTGTGAGGGGGACTGAGTGCGTAGACGTGTGAGGGGGGCTGAGTGCGTAGACGTGTGAGGGGGCTGAGTGCGTAGACGTGTGAGGGGGGCTGAGTGCGTAGAGGTGTTAGGGGGACTGAGTGCATAGAGGTGTAAGAGGGACTGAGTGCGTAGATGTGTGAGGGGGACTGAGTGCATAGAGGTGAGAGGGGGGCTGAGTGCGTAGACGTGTGGGTGGGCCAAGTGCGTAGAGGTGTGAGGGGGGCTGAGGGCGTAGAGGTGTGAGGGGGGCTGAGTGTGTAGACGTGTGAGGGGGACTGAGTGCGTAGACGTTTGAGGGGGACTGAGTGCGTAGAGGTTTGAGGGGGCTGAGTGCATAGAGGTTTGAGGGGGGCTGAGTGCATAGAGGTTTGAGGGGGGCTGAGTGCGTAGAGGTGTGAGGGGTCTGAGTACATAGAGGTGTGAGGGGGACTGAGTGTGTACAGGTGTGAGGGGGGCTGAGTGCGTACAGGCATGATCAGTGAAGGGGGGTGCCAGATATAGGATCTGCCCTGGGTGCCAAATGCTCTACTGTAGCTACGCCCCTGGGTAGATTCACTCTCTCTATTTGTCCATTTGCAAATTTTTTTTTTTAATATTGTTTTTAAATAAGTGTAGCGATACCCCCAGTTAAGAGGGCCCGCTGATTTGTTTTGGGTCCCTGAGTGCAGCTCCACCAACCCCCGGCAATTTGCTCTACCCGCTCTGGCACAGTTAGTCAGGGGTATGTATCTATGCACATATAAATATCACTTATACTCTAAGTGTAAGGGGTATGAATTCACAAGCAGACTGCTGAAATAAGAATAACTGGCTTTACTTTGGCAGTAGGGAAAAGAAACAGTAACATGCATTTAAACATATGACTTACAATACTTTAGCAGGTCCCTGCAATATGCACTTTAACATGTACACACATATGTATCAAACTAGCAATGGGGAACGGAGCGCCAAATGTAGCGACCGTCTGCTATGCACCCCTGAGGTGCAATAAATCTATCTGCGCCTACCTAACGGACCAGGCCTGATCCCTAGCAATAGAGCTCAGTCCTTGAAATAGGTACAGTATTCTTCACCGGCAATAGAACTGTAGAGGTGGTGCACATGTAGCTTTAAATGGTGTATTTGTAATCCACAGAAAGTAACATTTGCTGCTCTGAGGTAAATTGTGCCTTGGCAGTTCAATAGGCATGAAAATGTGTGTATCAATGCAGGATGAGCCCTTCAGCTCTCTCACCAATCCTGGGGTACCGTCCTCAGCTCCGGTCCCTCCAATGGCGGCGTCCGTTCTCCTCAGTCACAGCCCCTGCGTTCCGGTCCTCTCTCCGACCGACCGACTGTAGGGGAAAGTCTCCGCTCCGCTGCTGCTGACTCTGAGGGGTGAGAGTCTCTCTCCACCTGCTGCAAGGCCCAGGCTTCAGGCCTTCAGCAGTCCCGGTCCACACAGGTGTCTCCTCACTTAGAAGTGTCTGTGTCACCAGCCCAGTCAGAAGAGGAAGAGGCGGTCTCTCCTCTTCCCTTTTATCTCCTCTCCCAGCAGCCTCTCGGGCGGAAATGACCATCCTCCCGGGAGCCTGGGGAATTATGGGGAATGTAGTCTTTTCCCCTAAAAGGGGTACGACCCCGCTACATAAGCATTGATTTTAATGATGCTTAAAGTGAAACTATAAAAATAAACAAATTCCTTTACATATAGTGCCTGGAGGATCCCCTTAGTCTTCCTGTAAAGTGGCGCATTTGAACCATGTATAGAACCTGCTGCAGCAAAACTGACGTTTGTAAAGAAAACAAATTACATTTAAATAGATTTTCCCGGCTGCATAAAACCATTGCTGGCAATAGAAATATTTAGGAAAAAACAGCGTGGGGGTCCGCCCCTCCCCTCCTCGATCCATATCAGGTCCTTTGGGTCTGGTATGGATTTTAAGGGGAACCCCACGCCAAAACAAAAAAAAAAACAGTGAAACGCCAAGATCCATACCAGACCCTTATCTGAGCACGCAGCCTGGCAGGCCAGGAAAGGAGGGGATAAGCAAGTGCACCCCCCTCCTGAACCATACCAGGCCACATGCCCTCAACATGGGGGGTGCTTTGGGGCTGGGGGCTGCCCCCCCATCCCAAAACACCCTTTCCTATGTTGATGGGGCAAGGGCCTCTTCCCGACAACCCTGGGCTGTGGTTGTGGGGGTCTGCGGGCAGGGGGCTTATTGGAATCTGGAAACCCCCTTTAACAAGGGATCCCTCATATCCTGCCCCCCCCCCTATGTGAATGAGTAGGGGTACATTGTACCCCTACTCATTCACCTAAGAAAGTGTCAACAATTAATAAAAACAGTACACCAACTTTTGACAATTCCTTTATTAAAAATTATTTTTTTAAATATCACCCGATGTAGATCCATCGTCAATCATGACTGCACCGCCAGACCCAGACCCAGACCCAGACACTGCAGCGCTATTTATTTCCTTGAATAATGAGTGGCTAGACCACAACTTATTCAACTAATGTATTTATTTAGCTTTGTGAATTGAGTTTAGAGTCAATTTATGTGGTATTTACCATGCATTTTTCAATACCACATAAACTGACTGTAAATTGACATTTTGAATATCGCATGCAATAAATGGAAAACGTGTCACGTGATCCAATTATCTCATGCAATATTCTTTTATGAATTGAGCCCACAGAGGGCAAAAAAAACTATAATTCTTACCCTCCTGTACTCTATCCGAAATGAAAAAAACATGTTTGCTTTAGTTCTAATTTAAGTGTCACAAATTGACACTTCATTCACTGCAGTGTGCTGCGAGGTGCTGCAGTCCGGTGACATGCCGTGCGGTGAGTTGCACTGTGTAAAAGTGCAGATATGTGGCATTTTTTACATACCACACACTGCTGCACATGTATGATGTTAACAGGGCACCCAGAATACAATTGTTTTCTTCATACCCTTGCGTTGAGCCTGCCTTGATCTATGCAGGGTGTCAGGGAGCCCAAAGACAAAACAATAAATGTGGCTGAATAAGCTTTGTTACTCTGTGTTACATATGCTGTATAGCAGTTCACGATTTCTTTATTTGATATTACACTTTTTTTTTCTCCCTAGGGACCTTTCAGTGAGATAATGAATGAAAGCTGTGGCTGGGAAAGTGGGGGGCCTCTTCCTCTGGTGAGCTGGCAATGCCTAGCTTGACATGTACTGCCCTCTACTGGTCAACCTGTGCTATAGTACAGTTCTGGGATCTAGGCAGGGAATTGCCAGCATCTGTGAAATGTTGTGAAGTAGCATATGAATATAATTAAAAGGGAATTGTAGGAGGTCCTGCAGAATTCAAATTACCCTCAGATAACCCCTCTGGACAACAAATAGGGAACACAAATGCAGACAGCAGAGAGCACAACAGTGTCACTGCAACCTTTATACGACTTATAATAACTAACCAATGTTAGTGCTTGTTGCTGTAAAAATGCAATTTGGCTCTTTAAGGTCCCTAAGGCAAACCTGTACTGTAAGAAAAATGGAGGCTGGTTATTTGACAGTTATGCTAGTTATCTGACATTATTTTATAAGTCATTAACCCAGAACAAGCCTACAGATCAGAAAGTCACAACCGCTGAGCTGTAAAGTTTTTTCAGGCCAATGACTCATAAAATACTAAAGCATTTAGATCAGCATGACATCCAGACAACTAAAGCTGGCCATACACTGCTCAAATTTCAGCTGATTGAACTGTTGTTGAAGGAGCCTGTCAAAAAATTGTCAACCGAACAGCGCCTGTGACCAGATGCAGGCACTGCTAGGGTATTCTGACAGCCGGCATGTCTGTCCTTCAAGATAAATTAGATGTGAGAAGCTGGACTCTGATCTTATTTCCATCACTCATAAGGTTTTGGTTGGGCTTTGTGACTCAATATTGGCGGCTCTAACACAAAACGGGTACCCTCTAAACAGGCGATGGTCTCCCAAATTAAGTAAACTAAATGTAGTCAACAATTAGAGTATCAGAGAGTCATCTTAAGGGTCTATAATCATTTATCGATGGTGACCATATCAAAAGAGGAAGATGAAAGGCAACTGACACGTTTTGGGCAAACAATCGCATAAACAACAAGACATAACTATAATCCTAAAGAATAGTTTGAGGCATTGGTATATTATACATAGTTACATGGGTCCAGCTTGGACCCATGTAACTATGTCTATACCATACCTGGCTAATCTCTCTGGTAGCTGGAAATCACCAAAGTAGACATCGCTCCCCCATGTAATCTCCACTTGCTTCTGGGCCCTGTGCTGAGCAGCCAACCTAGTGTATTGTAAATACAGGAGGTCGCCCGCTCTGTATGGGTGCCATCCATAGAATGCTTTGCATTTTCTGAATTAATGCAAAATGTTCTCTGATTGGACAAGATGGGGCGGTGATGTCACGCTCTCCACCTCATCTAGTCAAAGAAGACTTTGCATTCATTCAGAAAATGCAAAGTATTCTGTGAATGGCGCCCGTGCCGCTCAGCCGACCCCTGTTTTCACAATGCAAGAGAGCAGCTGCTTGGTAAAGGACACCGAAGCAAGTGCAAATCAGCTTGATTATTAAGAATTTGTGTCTTGGTGTTTTAGTCCTTTCAAGGGAGAATTCGTCTATCCACACTGTTAGCATGGATGGAGGAATTTAACAATGCCAGATTACGTATTTCTCTCAGTACAAGTTTTCGTTAACAAAAGCTGTGCACAGCATTGATACATGGGCTAAAAAAACACAAAAAAAAAAAAAACACAATGACAATAATGGTTGACAGAAGATGGAAGGCTGGGCCGATCCACACACCTCATTTCACTATAGCAGTTATCACTGGAGTTTTCCAATCCGTAATCTGCTTGGCACACTAAACTAAAGTATAGCCTTCAACCAGTGGCTATGTGTGGTGGTTGAGGTCCAACACTGTGCATGGGGCAAATCCAATCACACCATACTCCGCAATGTTGAAGTTCAGTATCCAAAATGTTTCCTTCAAGGGGGGTTTCAAATGCCCTGCTGTTCCAACTCTCTGCAGGATCTTGCTGTAATTGGCACCTCAATTTTAACTCTGCTAATACACTAAGCTGTAACGTGCAAACTATATCTAACACTCTTCATCACCCAATAGGAGGGCAAAGCTGAAAACAAAGAAGTCATTCCCTTGCTGGCACAAAATGGTTGAAGGAGCGCTGTCTGATCTCACCACCTTACATTAGCAGGAGTGTCACATAGCAGGAGAGGTCATAATGTATGACATGTTGTTACAATTCCATGTGTTGGTATAGGGATCCCGTTTCCAGAAGTCCAATGCTGCCATAGCCGTCTTGTTGCTACAGGGGCCATAACGATATAGGATATTTTGCTAGAGGTGCTGTGTTGCTATTGGAGCGCTACCCCCGCAGGAGCCACTTGGTAATTTGGGTTCTCTGTTCTGCACCTCAACTCGAAGAACACCTTCAGCCCCTCTGATGCACCTGATTGATTGAAAGTTACTGCAAGCACTTATAAGAGCACAATTATAGATACCTTTAACTCTGTGAATTAGCACCAAGAAATAGACACAAGACTGTTTAGTGGTAAGTAAACTCAATGTATTGGTACGAGTTAAAATAAATGATGGTTTAAGCATAAATGAACACACAGAAGTTAGGTTCAGACACAGTCCGCTAGAAAGTATAATCACTATGCCAAGGTAATGTAGAATAGAGTTCTGTACCACTAGACTGGGATTAACTCATGAATCAGCGCAGTCAGCAATAAACAATGCATATAAACATTAAAATATTTTTTTTTTCTTTTTTAAATCATACTTACTTAGGTGGATGCAGTAGCAGTCCGATGCTGCATCTGTCCCCCGCCAGCTCTAAGATTGAGAACCGAGCGATCAAAGACCATTGACTGTCAGTCACCGCTGTGCTCACTGGAGTGCTGGGCTGTTGAGGGGGCAGGAGCAACTGGCTCAGGCTCTTTCGCTGAGAGGCTGAGCCAGGTGCAGGTCCAGGGTTGTGGGTGGATCCCGACTTTATTGTCACAATCTTGCCCCAGCCTGGACCAGATCTGTAACGTCAGCCAACAGTGGGCTTTAGGCTGCTGTCTGCTGAAAACAGGCCACAGGTGTGCAGAACAAACTGCACTCCTGTGATTCATAGGAGAAGTACAGCCAAACATAGCTTTGGCTGTACTTATCCTTTAACTGCAATGTGAATAATATACTATAATAATAATACTATAACTAGTCTAGAGTACACTTTAGGAGAATGGCTAGGATATAATGTCCCTGCCAGGTGAAAGGTGCACACCACTGGGGTTAGGAGCGCACCGCTAAGGTTGTGGACCCTTTGGATGACTGCTGTGGATGGAGCTCTGGGTGGTTCAGGAAAGCAGCTCCACCTGAGCACCGACACGGATCAAACAGGGAGCTAGTGCATAAGATTCCCCAGGGCGCGCAGCCTAAGAGCCTCTGATGGTGAGGATGGACGTCGCTGCAGCTGACTCCAGGTTGCGGCCCCCAGGTTCTTCTAGCTCACGCTTACAGCTGGCTCTGGTGGATGGAGAGGAAGCAGCAATCCAGGGCAACAAGGAATAGTCAGGAGAACACGCCAAAGGTTGGGGCTACAAGCAAACAGGGATAGTAAGCATAACAAGCCAAAGTCGGTACACGGAATCAAACGTAGAGCACACAGCAAGAAATACACAGGGAAGCCCTAACACACTTTTGCTCGGGCAAGGCTGGCTTGCAGTGCACGGAGTTAGGAAGTGTTTCCTGATAGAGGCTGGGGTGGAGCCAAGCTGAGAGAAGATTACTTGCAGGTGTGAGAACGCTTAAGCTGATACACAGACCAGAGAGGTAAAGTAGACAGACAGGGCATGAAACATTACTGCAGATTCATGACATTCCCCTGAGAGGTACCTCCTAGTGTGAACAATAGGTGAAGGTCTCTGTGTAGCAGCTGCAAAGGCACAGTCTTTAGTCCTAACTCTTCAACTGGCTAGAATTGGGGCCCAGTTGTACCATTGGTTCATATGAGCATAGTCCCAGTCATGCCTGCAGGCATCAATAAGGCAACTAAATGGCTGTACAGTGGAACCTTGGATTACGAGCATAATCCATTCCAGGAGAATGCTTGTAATCCAAAGCACTCGCATATCAAAGCAAGTTTCCCCATAGAAGTCAATGTAAAGGAAGATAATTCGTTCCGCATTGACTTCTATTACATGCAATACCGCATGTGGCTAGAGGTGGGGGGTGCCGCAGAGCCTTGGAAATACTCGGGGACAGCTTGGAAAGCCTCGGAAACACTCGGAAATGGAGTATTTCCGAGTGTTTCTGAGTCATGCGCCCCCAGACCTCTGGCCAAATGCAGTACTGCACCGCCCATTAGCGTAAATTCTGTTTGTTTTGCGAGACAACACTCGCAAACCGAGTCAGAATTTTTTTTAAAAAGTTGCTTGTCTTTCAAAACGCTTGTTAACCGCATTACTCGTAAACCAAGGTTCCACTGTATAGTCAGGTCCTAAAGGGCTCAGTCTCTTGGGCAGCAGATAGTAAATCCCCACAGCAGCAGCTCACCAGTCCCAGTGATATTGTAGCTCACCACCCGATCCCACACAGCAATAAGTCCTCTCTCTGCTCTGCACCCAGGTGACTCTGGTTGTCGGCACTCTGAACTCAGCATTCTGGATTCTACTCAGGCTGCCATTATGCCACAGTGGTGGTGCACACAGGACAGTGATGTGCACTCTCTGGGCTCCCTCATAGCAAGAGGAAGCTGTGTCTTGTACAGCCTGAGAAAATGCAGCTCTTTCGCCTCCTCCTGGCAATCTCTCTCTGGGAAATGCTGCTCAAAAGCTCTTGATTAAAGTCAAGTCTCTGTCCTCTGGACTACAGTTCCCATAGTGCAGTGCTGCCTGACTCAGCAGCTCCTGCTGATATAGCTGTTAACCAGTTGAGCACCTCAAAAAAGCAGCTATAGAGAGTAGCTGCAGCCAGTGCGTCTCTCACTCTCCATTCTTGGCCTGACCACACTAATTTCTGGGAGGCTCAGTCTTCAGGAACCCCTCTTCTACATTTCCTCAGTGACAGGCTTGCCATTAAAGGGGCGTTCCGGCCAATCCTTTTTAAAAAAAAAAAAGTCAGCAGCTACAAACACTGTAGCTGCTGACTTTAAATAAAGACACTTACCTGTCCAACGATCCCGCGATGTTGGCCACCCCGAGGCCGATCCGTCCATCGGATCGGCTGCCGGCGCCTCCATCCTAACCATCTTTGCGGCTTCACTGCCCGTTTCCTACTGCGCATGCGTGAGTCGCGCGGCGCTTTGTGAATGGCCCCATTGTGTTCTGGGACACACACATGTCCCAGAAGGCAACGGAGTGGCTCACCGAAGAGGAGGAATCGCGCGGAATAGGAAGAGGCAGATTAGGAAGACATTTTTTTTATTTTTTTTTTATTAATGCAATTTTTTTTTTGGGTGGCCCTCCACTTTAAAGAGGAAGTAAACCCTCTTAAAAAAAAACGTAAAAAACAACAAACCTGCAAGACAAAGGCATAATTAGCTAGTATGCATAGCATACTAGCTAATTATGTATCACTTACCTGAGATCGAAGCCCCGGCATTGGTCCTCTTCTCCCCCTCCGACCGCCGACATGTTCTCCCGGAGTGACTTCCGGGTATCGCGGCTCCGGCGCTGTGATTTGCCAGAGCCGCAATGCCGTCACTCCGCGCATGCGCACGAGAGCGGCACAGTACAACTGAAGCATCGGCATATAGCGCCGTCGCTTCGGTTGTCGCAAGTGCGCATGTGCCGCATGACGTCGGCACATGCAAATACAGGTATATCTCCTAAACCGTGCAGGTTTAGGAGATATCCTTGTTAGCTACAGGTAAGCCTTAATATAGGCTTACCTGTAACCTAAAGTTGTAAACGAGGGTTTACAACAACTTTAACAATCGCTCTACATTTATCTCTATGGCTTACCTACAAAGTACTGAAAAATTGTGATTTAGCAGAGTTTAACCTAGGGCAGTGACAACTTTATTCTTGCCGTCAAATTTCAAATAACTGCAGTGATTAAATCACGATCTAAAAATCACTTGGGGGGGGGGGGGGTTGGACACAACGTTTAGCTTCATGGGTAACTTTAGCCAGTACAAGCCCAATTTCACTAATGTGAATCCCCTACTCTCAAAGGGAGTTAATATGCTTCATGTCCATATAACACAAGTAAAAGCACCAACTTCTTCTGCCCAGGATCCAGAGGATTCACTTTACTTACAGTTCCCAGGTATAGGCCACAGCACAAAATAAAGAGAGTCTAGTCCAACAGTTATTTTTTTTTTCTTGACTCAATAGCAAGAGAAAGCATCTTCAGATACTTCCATACCTCCCAACTTTATGAGATGGGAATAAGGGACACCTTTAAGCAAAATTATGTAGGCATAGGACACACCCCCTGCCACGCCCCATTAAAGGAGAATTGTACAAAAAAATGATTGGTTAAACCCACAAGTGCTTTTTTGCCACTACTATTCCTTTATTCTGACTTTTGGAATTTACAAATGCAGCAATTTAGAATTTGGATGAATGGTTTAGCACTGCAAAACACTTTTTGATAGATAAGTAGTGAATTTTATATAAAACTAGATAGATCAGACCAAAATGAGGGACAAATGTGGAGGTAAGGGGGACAGAGGGACTTTGTTCCAATTCAGGGACAGGCCCTTGAAATCAGGAAATGTTGGGGGCTATGTACTTCTCCCATACAGAACACAGTCAGTCAACATGTTTCCGCTCATAATACGGGTGTTGTTACCTCTTACCTTGTTAATGGGTGCCTCGCAACTACTGCCTTCCTGGCTGAGCCCAAGGGGGAGGTGGATATTTAGGGTGATCCCAAGCCAGAGAAAGCCCTCTTTCTTAGTAGTCTACATCTGTCTCAGGAAGGGCCCCGGGCTTCACACAAGGACCAACTCTCCTCCTCCTACTCTACCCACATAGCCCTAATAAATCCTCTTACTATAGGGAAAAGGGAGCCCTTTAGTGGTCACACAGGGAACTACATAGGAGCCACTTAACCCCTTCCTACACACTGTTAAGCTGGCTTTAAGGATTATTCACCAGTGTCAGTGTGACATGGCCCTGGTTAGGGGGAGCTATGGTAGTTTCATGTGAAAGGGCTCTGGAAAGTAGAAACTCATGATTGCTCTTATTACTTTAGTCACTGGAAATATGAATTTCTCATTTGATATTGTGCACCTATTTTCATCATTACAAGAGAGAATATAACAGTCTATGTATAATAAAGAGAGGCTTGTTTATTTTATTCAAAAACTGTTTTTATTATCTACCACAGAGGAATCTATCAACTGACATAAGATTTCAAAAGTTATCTTAAATTAAAGAATATTCTTTTGCAAAAATTGAATCGTCTTTGTAAAGAATTTAAGCAGATTTCATTACCAAGTCTTACCTGCTTCTGTACTGGCCATATCGATGTAGGTCTTGCTAGCACTTTCTAAAATGGACTTCTATGTTTTAAGTGGGAAGATTTGCCTTCACTGAAGGAAAAAAACAGATCTGCCTGTGTCCACTCTGCATATGGACAGCAGACACGGACACAACCCACTCTACTCTATTGGCCCTTCGATCCGATCTACCCAGGCGAAAGGGGATGGATCTGTTTTCTTTAGCGGATCGGATTGGAGGTAGGCGGTGCATATTTGGTATCACTCCGCCTGTGACAAGAGCCAGCGCTATACAGGAAGCATCGGCTTATGAGGCTCTGCTCCACAGTCGCTTGCTTTCTCCACCGCCGGCTTCATTCACAACACTGATCCTCTAGGATGATGGATCTGCGATCAGGGCTTGCCAACCAGCCATCCCAGAGCAGGAGGTCTTGGGCCACACCAGAGGGCTCCGCGGGCCACATGTGGCCCCCGGGCCACTGGTTGGGCACCCCTGCTGTAGAGTCATCTGGGAAAACTTTAAGTCACTAAGGCCCCTTTCACACTGCCGCAACTTGAAAGTGGTGCAATTTTTGACGCGATTATCGCGTGATTTCAGGGAATGCCTGTGTAAACTTGAGGTCTATGGACCATCTAAACTTGAGGTGTATGGTACTTTGAAGTCGGTGCGAATGGTTAACATTGGGAATCATGGAGTACAACTTGTTATGCGACTCTGATGTTGAAAGTTGCAGGAAAAGTCGCATAAGTGTGAAAGTGGCCTTACTAGTGAAATGGAAAGTTTGGGGCATTCTGCACAGTCCACAGTTTGACGAGAAATTCTGGAAACCGTATCAGCCCACAATTATCAATGTGCAAAGCCCAGTGACATCACAATAGTTGTTTTAATGGTAACACTGCTAACTCAGAACCATCCGCTGCCCAATTCCAGAAGGTTTTTGTGCTACAATAAACATTTATTTTTATTAATAAAGATTAAGGCTTATATGAGTACATGAATGACCCTTCCTCTCAGATTGTAGGGAATCTAATGAGCAGGGACCACTGATTCCTCTTGTACCAAATTGTGTTGTAATTGTAATGTCTGCCTTCATTGTGTAAAGTGCTGTGCAAACTGTTGCTATATAAATCCTGTATTATTATAATAATAATAATTGTTCTCAGACCCATTAGCTCTTAAATTTGGGCAGCACTGTGGCTAAGTGGTTAGAATTTCTGTCTAGCAAAACTAGGGTCGTCAGTTCGTATTCCAACCACTGCTCAACCTTCATGGAGTTTTCTCCCTATGCCTGTGTGGATTTCCTCTGTGTACTCCAGTTTCCTCCCAGACTCCAAAGACATGTTGGTAGGTTAAATGGCCCTAGTATAAGAGTTAGGGACCTTAGATCGGGCAGGTACTGATATGAATGTACAATATATATCTGAATGTGTAAATTGACAGCACTATATTAGTACCTTTAACAAATAAATATGATATAATTCCATTCAGTGCCTCGAAAGCTGTGAGTAAAACTGGCCATACATTATACAATTTTCTTGTTTTTTTTTTTGTATTTCTTTTAGATTTATCATCAACTATGCAGTGCAAGGGCCTGTCTGATTGCATACAAACTGAAAGTTTTTTTGTTTGACCTCATGTTATATGGTTTTGGTAAATCCAAATTCAAATTGTACAAGAAAAATGTATAATGTATAGCCAGCCTAAGATGGCTCCAGTCGTGTAGAGCTAACTTTGACCAGAACATCATTTGTGAACTTTACCCTCTTTACTAATAGGTTGCAGAGTTGTATACATCTATAAAGCTGGTATCCTGCGTTTCCCAGATGTGCTGCACATACATCAATCACAAGTGTCAAACGTGGCTCTGGAACACAGTACATACGTTTCAGCTGCATCAAATACCAATACATGTTTAAAGATGAGCCAAATTTTTGCTGTAACTGTTCACAGACCTTTCATTTAAAAGTATGTATTGAATGAACTCACAAAAATTAAACCGCTACAATTATTATTATTTTTTTTATAATGAAATAATAATAATAATAATTTATTTTGTCTTAAATCCAATGCAGGATTAAAATGTACTTGTGTTTTATGGATTATGTCTGCTTATGCTCCTGGTTATCAAACAGGCAATAAATAAATTAAATATTTATAAAATATATAATATAATATATTTATATAATAAATAAAGGGATGCTAATTATATTTAAAATCTGTATTAATTTGATCAGATCACAAAAAATGTTTCACGATGAACAGCCAGCTGTGGAGGGAGATATTTTGCTATACACAGATGACTTACCACCTGATAATCTGATTGAGGGATCTGCTAAACTGGCCATTTAACTCTACAGTATCTATTAGTAACAGAAATATCAATTTGGGTAGATTGGTGCCAACCTGCACTATGCAATAGAAATAGAGAGATGTCTGTGCTCAAATCCAAATAGTTTAATATGTGGGTATAACCCTATAGCACCTTTTGTGCTATATATATATATATATATATATATATATATATATATATATATATACACACAGTACATAAGCTGTTTGAGTACAGACATGCCCTAAATGATGTTACAGTTACCACCAGGCAGAGTCTGTAAGTCTACCCCATATGTGTCTGTCTGCCCCATATTGGCACTATGGGGTACTATGGGGTTTATTTTACTAAAACTAAAGAGTGCAAAATCTGGTGCAGTTCTGCATATAAACCAATCAGCTTCCAGATTTTATTGTCAAAGCTTAACTGAACAAGCTGAAGTTAGAAGCTGATTGGCTACCAAGCAGAGCTTTACCAGATTCTGAGTGCACCAGTTTTAGTGAATCTCCCCCATAGGTCCAATAAAGTAAGCTATAAGCAACAAAGTATTTGACATTTTGCACCATAGAATAGAGGCGGCTCGTCAGAGAGGGATCACAGTTGGCCAGCTTGCACATGTAATGTATCCCCATCTTTATACAAATATTTTTCTAGATAGATTATGTATTAAGAAATCTTTGAATTTTTTGGATTTGTTTTATTCATGTTGGCACTAGTCTAGGGCAGCATGGTGGCTTTCTTTCAACAATGTAAAAAAGTACTGATAGTTGATTGGCTCTCTCCCAAATTTGGCCTTGTGGTGTGGACATGTGTTTATGACTACGGTCGATGTCATTGCTTCAATAATACTTTTAAAATGCTACGGAAAAATGTTCCGGTACGGAATAAATAGGTCAAATAAATGCAGATTTTTTTTTTTTTATGTAACTATTTAGGAAAGCGGCTAACAAACTAGATACAATTAGAAGTTGCAAACCAGAATTCATTTGCAAGGCAGCTATTAGGCCTGGGCCACTTCTATCCGATTATAAAGTTAAGGAACTCTGCTGTGTGGTTTGGTGGTAGCTAATTTCTTGTTCCAATCCAATATAGTGGGCAACAGTTTTTAGGTGTACAAAAGAGCAACATAAAAGATAAACCTGACATATTCATTATCATTCTATTTTTTTGCATTTTGCTTGATGCCTCTCCAATATAGTTTCAATTATCAATCAGCTGATCATTTGGCAAGGAAAAAGCAAAGGACCACTGCCCTCTACTGGCCAGAATATCCTATACCGTTATACGTAGTAACATGCACTATGAATACACTTTCATTTTAAGTGTAGAAGGAATTTACATTGTAAAACAAATGCTATTAAAGTTGTAAAGTAAATAAATGTAACATTTTCAATAAATATAAAACTGTAAAGTTTAAAACTGGAAGGCCAGTTGCTATAAAAATATGTTCTATAAGTCATAGATGGCTGAACAGTATCCAGTTTTCTTTAACAGAAAATCCTTTTCCTTCGCTTTGTTAAAGTTCAAGTGTATGGGCTCAAATCTTCCTAAACTAGATCACGTTAAAAGCCATTGAATGAAAAGCGTTTGACCTAGTTGCAATGAGATAAGGACATTCTGAGTTGTCGTTCATGACACAGTGGATTATTTCCTAACAAACATTACAAAAACATCAGGCCAATGAGGGGTGACAACTTACATAGTAGACACGGCACAGGGAACAATGATGTGTGTGTGCTGCGCAGACAAAAACCGTTACCTTCTCCCCCCTCTAATCTCTGTCATATCTGTGCTACAGGATCAGGACTATTCAGAACCAAATTCAGTTGAGCAAACAGATTAGTTCTAGCTGAAGTTGTGAGCATTTGCTTGTACATCTGCAAAAGACCTGCCTAATCTTGTCAGCTTTAATATGCTTGATGGCTGGTTCTTCCTTTTGTTTTTCAAAGGGAAAGTTAAGTGTTCTGGGAAACCAGGCTGCCCTGTGTGTATTGGAGTTGGAAATGCATTTCGACAATATGGTGAACTATGGGCGGTCCACACCAACTGAAATCTTGTAGAGGGGGGTCTGGAACTCCAAAAAATGCATTCATTACACGGGAAAGATGGACACATATTTTCTTATTTTTAAATCTGTTCATACACACAATATAATAGGGATACCAAGGCGTTTGTGGCCTATGGAAGATGAGCAAGAGGAGAAACTAAGAAAAAACCTTTACTACTTGTGTTCACTCTTTCCTTCAAAATATATATTGAAACCCAATAACATAAATAGAGCATATTGCAGCTTACCAGTTTTTTCTTTCTTCTGGAGGAGGGAAGGAGGGGCATTCTTAGCTAAGCACACCCTCCTGCCTGTATGACTGAGATCAGGGCAGATGGATATCAGGATGTAAATGCTACATGAATTATCTGCCCTTACTCAAGATGGCCACTGCTAGAATTGCTAGGGGGTGTTTTTCAAAGTGATTTCTCAGCAAAATAAAGAATGGAGAAACGGATGGATTGGTGAGTTTGCTTTGAATATTAAAAATAAATGCAATAGCAGTTTTTGGTTTGTGGTGCCCAGATACAGTTCCACGTTAAATAACCCTCTTACTGGTTACAATACAATATGTAACAAACAATATTTCCAGATTCAGTTTGTGCTCAACCAAACAGGAGAACGGGGAAGATGTGCAATCAAAGCAACTTGATGATTGTCGGACCCAGAAACTGGTTACACCATCGCAGAAGCTGTTGATCTTCTGGGTTACTTACAGTTTCTAGATTTTACAGAGCAATGCAAAAAAATATTCAAATGTAAAAATTATATATAAAAATACCACGTTAATAAGAGAGGTCAAGCGAGAATCTTAAGACTAAAACAAACTAACATAGATATTAAAATAAATCATATAACAAGGAAATCCCTTCTCTGATTTGGGCCATTCTGTGTACCCACATAGAGTAATCTTCATTTTTTTCAGCCTCCAAGCAAAGCACAGCAGAATGCCTATCATGCGGTCATTTGAAGTTTTTGTCAGGCTAAAGCCATATCAAAATAGAGAATAGTTGATGTATGGAATACTTGTACTTATAGGCTATGCTTCTATACCAGCTGGCGGATCTACAAGGGAAATCTATCATTGTAAATATCTGTTGTGATTGTAGCCGTATTAGTGCAATTGTGACAGAGAAAATTGAGTACTGTCCGTGATACTTTTTTTTTATTTGCACTAACATACAATTTTTTAGGACAAGCTTTCGGGGAATGTCCCCTTCTTCAAGGTCCAAGCAGAATTTTTTTAAGCAGAATGTTAAAAAAAAAAAACACATACACAAGGGAAAGGGAAAAAAATTAAAAAAACAAACACATACAAATCAATGGTAATAAAGATAGCAGCAAAGTTAGTAGATAAGACAGAGAGAGAGCTACAGACTGGAGGGGGTGCTAGTCACAGAGGGGGTCGTAAAACTTTAGTATAATGGGTTAGGAAACCAATATCTAAATTTAGGCCATTATTTTTTGTGTCAAAAAGAATTATCATTCTTAGTTCAAATGTTTTCCTTTCCTGGATAGTTCTGAAATTCCCTTTAAAAATAACTAAAACATTGAGGTCTTCTATAGTGTGGTCCGGTTGTGAGAAGTGATGTCCCACAACTGTGCATCATGTTCCTTGATGGTTTGTCTGTGCAAATTCATCCTCGCTTGCAACTTCTGTCCTGTTTCACCAACATAAGATCCTTTGCTGCACCTTTTGCATTGGATGAAGTACACCACATTACTGGAGGTAAGAAGTGAGCCTGATTTTGCCCTTTCCAGCTTTAGTAAATAAACCTCATTGTGTACTTAAAAGTGGGGTATGCCTGTATTGAAGGTCCCATTGTAAATATCTGATACTGGAACCTGTGGGAAGTCAGCTCCCCTTCCCCCAGATCTTTGGCCAGCAGTGTGGCTAAGTGGTTAGCACTTCCACCTAGCAGCCCTTGGGTTGTTGATTCAAATCCCAACCATGGCGCCATGTCTAGAGTTTGCATGTTTTTCTTGTGCCTGCGTGGGTTTCCTCTAGTTTTCTCACACATGCCAAAGACATACTGGTAGGTTAATTGGCTCTAGTGTATGAATGTGAGTTAGGGACCTTAGATTATAAGCTCCTTGAAGGCAGGGACTGATGTGAATGTAAAATAAACAGTTGTGCTCATAAGTTTACATACCTTAATACATAATTTATGATTTCTTGGCCATTTTTCAGAGAATATGAATGATAACACAAAAACACTTCTTTGTCTCATGGTCAGTGTTGGGCTGAAGCCATTTATTATCAATCAACTGTGTTTATTCTTTTTAAATCATAATCACAACATAAACTACCCAAATTACCCTGATCAAAAGTTTACATTTGATTTTGGCCTGATAACATGCACACAGGTTGACACAAAGGGGTTTGCATGGCTATTACAAGGTAACCATCCTCACCTGTGATCTGTTTGCTTGTAATTAGTGTGTGTGTTTCTGGATTCTTCTGAGTCATGTGGAAAGCAAAAGAATTGTCAATGGCTCTGCGGGAAAAGGTAGTTGAACTGTATAAAACAGAAAAGGGATATAAAAAGATATCCAAGGAATTGAGAATGCCAATCAGCAATGTTCAAACTCTAATCAAGAAGTGGAAAATCAGGGTTCCTGTTGAAACCAAACCATGGTCAGGTAGACCAGGGCTCAAAATTTCAAGTCCTGAGCTACTAGCCAGGCCTCAAGGGTTACTCGCCACCAGTTGTCCCACCCAACCCCTACCCTGACCCGCCCCTAATTCTGCCCCTAATAATGCCCTCATAAATTATCTCATTAAATGACACTTAAATGTTTTATGCAGAATTAAGTTACAAAAATAAATATTAACAACAACTTTATCAGTTACCCTCAGCACAGCCTCACCAGAGCCTATCAATGCAGGCTCACCTGTGCCTATCAATGCAGCGTGACCTGTGCCCATTATTGCAGCATGACCTGTGCCCAATATTGCAGCATGACCTGGACCCATCATTGTAGCCTCACCCTGCCCACCATTGCAGACTTACCGTGCATTGCAGCCTCACTGTGCCCACCATTGCAGCCTCACCGTGCCCACCATTGCAGCCTCACCATGCCCCCATTGCAGCCTCACCGTGCCCCTATTGCAGCCTCACCGTGCCCCCCATTGCAGACTCACCATGCCCCCATTGCAGACTTACCGTGCATTGTAGCCTCACTGTGCCCACCATTGCAGCCTCACCGTGCCCACCATTGCAGCCTCACCATGCCCCATTGCAGCCTCACCGTGCCCCTATTGCAGCCTCACCGTGCCCCCCATTGCAGACTCACCATGCCCCCATTGCAGACTCTCCGTGCCCCCATTGCAGACTCACTGTGCCCCCATTGCAGACTCACTGTGCCCCCATTGCATTCTCACTGTGCCCATTGCAGCCTCACTGTGCCCCCATTGCAGCCTCACTGTGCCCTCATTGCAGACTCACTGTGCCCCCATTGCAGAATCACCATGCCCACCATTGCGGCCTCACCGTGCTCAACATTGCAGCCTCACCGTGCCCCCATTGCAGCCTCACTGTGCCCAACATTGCAGCTTCAATGTGCCCCCAGTGCAACCTCACTTTGCCCCCATTGCAGACTAACTGTGCCCCCATAGCAGACTCTCTGTGCCCCCATTGCATCCTCACTGTGCCCATTGCAGCCTCACTGTGCCCCCATTGCAGACTCACTGTGCCCCCATTGCAGCCTCACCATGCCCACCATTGCAGCCTCACCGTGCCCACCATTGCAGCCTCACCCTGCCCATCATTTCAGCCTCACCATGCCCAACATTGCAGCTTCACCGTGCCCCCATTGCAGCCTCACCGTGCCCAACATTGCAGCCTCAATGTGCCCCCAGTGCAGCCTCACTTTGCCCTCATTGCAGACTCACTGTGCCCCTATTGCAGCCTCACTGTGCCCAACATTGCAGCCTTGCCAGGGCAGAGGAAGAGAGAAGGCAGCTGGATCATGACTGGAGGAAGAGGAGAGCCACGGGATCACAGAGCGCGAATAGCACGCTGTTATAGCTTACATTGAAATTGCCTCCGCTCTGCTTCCTGTCACACACAGCCCCGCCTTCTCCTAACCCCGTGCCTGTGATAGACAGGATACAAAAACATATTTGGGGGGCACACCCTATAATGCGTTTCAATTCAAGATGGTGCTGTTATAAGACCAACAAACAGTACAAAACAGATTACAGCGCACACATTCAAGAATGACATTTCCTGCAAGGCTAGTTAAAAACACCTTAACATATTCAAAAAAATACGGAGGTTTGGTCACACTATATGGTTATATAGTGCTAAGCCCACTTACTGCGACAAGTACCCCGAATTAGTGGGTCCTACCCTAGTAATAGAATGAAAGATCCTGCGTGCTACCCCAAATATGTTTTTGTATATTGTAGTAGTATATTTTTGGGCTGGAGCACCCCTCCCCCTCCTCATTACCTATTATTAGTGGCTACCAGTGCATAGGAGGAATTCCTTCAGTTCTCCCACATAGAGGAGTTTGGCTCCCATGGTTGAGACGCAGGATCTTTCATTCTATTACTAGGGTAGGACCCACTAATTCAGGGTACTTTGTTGCAGTAAGTGGGCTTAGCACTTATCATTCTTGAATGTGTGCGCTGTAATCTGTTTTGTCTTGCGATAGACAGAACACATCCCAACATTGAACCGGACTGACTGGGTAAGCACTGTCCAAAAGAATATGAGGATTGTAGCAAGCAGAGGAAGCAGGGGAACAAAGGGGGCTTGCAGAATAATTATTATCAGAGGGGCAGTACTTTGAGTTGTTCTTCTGCCAGCAATCATTGGGGCCCTTTAAGAATGTTGGAGTACTAAATAGCAGTCCCAGTTAACCTGCATGCAGTAAAGGTACAGTAGAGGTACAATACATACTTAGCACAAGTGCAAGGAAGATGTAGTTCAGATGCTGTAAAGGTATGGTATAATGTATTATAGGATTGGTATAGATGCAATATAGGTTTGAAATAAGGGCAGTATAGAGTGCAGTATGGATTGGGTACACTTGGTATCCTGCACTCAGTGGCTCAGTCCCTGCCGGCAGTATCATAATTGGGTGAAGAGACCCCTCCCCAGTCCCCAGGATGCTGCATGGTGACTCCTATTATGGATTATCCCTCATAACCAATATTGGAATGAACTTTTGCTATTCACTTAGAATCTGGACTGTTTTATCACGCGGTGGTTACATTATTATTTTAAGTCCTTTTATATTTTTAATATAAAAGGTTCCATCAGTGGATTTATTACACAGTTTTTGCACAATGCACTTTATTATGTCTACGTGTTAGTATCATCATTCATTTGTGTTGATAATTAGCTACACATAGCACTGCACTTTTTTATTTTTATTTGGTATGCAATTTCTGTTGGATTTTAGTGCTGGCTGCTACCTTTGTAAGACCTTAGTGCAGTAATTTTTATAACTTTTTCACATAGTAAAATTGAAGCTACTTTACAAGACAAGATTCCTAAATATATGAAGTTATGTGTCAGGAACCTTAGGCCAATGTGCAGAGATGTTATCAGGGATCTTGTACAGCAAATGCTCACTTCCGTGCAGCAGGTGCTTATTCTTGTGCACATGTGCAGGATTGTGAACATAGAAGCCTAATTAGATGTGCAAGAATGCCCACAGACCAATGCGCCAATTTAAACCCAGAGTCTGCCAGGCCTTAGTGCTGGATTGTATTCAGCTCTGGTTCCTGAAAGTCTGTTTACCTTGTTCCTGACCTGGCTATGCCTGATATCTCTCTTGGATCACCTCTTCCTGTAATGTTTGCTGCTCGCTTGTGTTACTGACCTCAGCTTGGATTTCTGACTATGCCTTTGCCTCCCGACTTGGAATCTTGCTGCCAGCACATTATCCACTCCTGCCTATTCCTGTCCTTGAACTTGATCCTGACCTTGCACCTGTTTGCCTGGCTGCTGCTGAAAAGTGCATGTTTTAGAGAGTTGTGGAAGATGCCAGAAGAGAGGGAGAGATTAAAGATGTGGGTTAGAGAGCATAGCATAGAGCCAGAGGGTGAACGTAGCATTTGCGAGGGAACAGGATCCAGAGGGCAGGTGGTAAGGTGGACATTAGTAAGTAGTTTAGCAACCTCCCCTATACTCTTGTGACTTGTGTTCCTGAAAGCCTGTTTGATCCTATTATTGATCCGCCTCCATCAGACTCTTCTTTGGTTTCCCCCTTGCCTGCTCATGTCTGCTGCTTATCCATGTTACCGAACTTGGCTTGGACTTTTGACTAAGATCTTGCCCGCTTATTTTGTACCTCATTCACGGCACATTTCCGACCCTTGCCTGTCCTTGACTTATACTCTTATAGGGGTTTTACACCTCTCTGTCTGGCTGTTATTGACCTTGAGACCTGACTTCTCGCCTCTGCTATACAAACATCAACACCGCTAAGTTAAATTTTTTCAGATCCAGCTTCCTGGCATCTACGCCCTTTTGCTGCCCTAGCAGTTCTTGTCTCCACCACCAGGGGTGCTTGGACAGAAATTTTGCAGCAGGCCCCCTCATCATCTCAAGCTCCACTAAGAAGTATGTGCCATTATAGCAGCCTTGGATTAATTGCTCCCCCACTCCTGGAACCCTAACCCAATAGAATACGGCTCCCTTTGAACAACTCCCCCTTAGTGATTTACTCATGAATACCCCAGGACGTCTTCCCCCACCTCTCCCCACCTCTTATTTCATCACTGTTTATTACTTAATGCTTACTTTACTCTTTGAATTACACGGTTTGGCTACTACATTTGTTTCAGTTCTATATTTGCAGTTTGTTCTACAATTTAAAACTCAATGTGAAATTGTTAGCTTTAGGTCTGTTAATGTCTTTGATGCTATATCTAATGCCTGATATTGCCCTGTACCTTGTATGCGCTGTTGATTATAATAATATACTGTAAAAAAAAAAAAAAAAAATGAGCAAGAAAATGGTTCTATTCTTCAGTCGACTATTACACACAGCTGCAGGCTCTATATCGCTAATGGTTATCTCACACTGGCAGTTTTAACCATACCTCATTTATGTAGTCTGAGTGTTCTGAACCATGCCCGGGAATGGTTAGGCATACTGTGCCTGGACTGCTTGAGGAGGTCCCGGGCATGGTTCAATTGTAGTCCAGTATGGTTTGCTTCAGTGTGAGCGCAAACCGTGGGAACTCTCCTGAAGCAGGGATCACGGTGGTCTGGTTGGCAGAGATGGTGATGTAAGTGTGCCTGGGAACAATCGAACTTGGTCACGGCTCTGTTCATCTGTGCACCAATTGAATACACTCCTAAAAGATAATAATAAACAAGAGGCAGAATGGAGTGGCTCAGTTGGATAAAATGGCAATTTTATTTCCCTGTTTCTCAGACCTAGGTTTGTAAAATATTAGAACACAACTGCTGCAATTCCACACCAACTAAAATCTACATGCCTTCTGCTACTGGAATTAAAAGTGCTTGTCTTCTTTAAAACATATAATAACGTAATAAGGAAACAGAGAGAAAACACCGGTACATACATGTCACAAAGAAAAATGGAGACCACAGTGAGCTCCAGACCTTCAGAGAACAGCAAGTACAGTAGATCAGAAAGGCCAGAGCAGCATGAAGCAGTTTGTCCAGAGTGAAATCAAACAGAACTGTTTCTTCAAAGACTGTATATTCAGATGGATATGCCAGGCTAAGTATAATTGAAACAGGACTGCTGACATTGGTGTTAGGTTTCATAGGGGAGAGGAAATAGCGAATGGTGATTGAATATTTGTATTCTCTGTAACAGGGCAAAGTTTCCTGCTAATGTAGACACATTAAAGTCACTAACACTAGGCAGTACCAAATACCCAAAAGTGTAGCTCTATGACGGTGCTAAAGTTCACCAAGCAAGCAATACTGTAATATAAAGAAGTGTCGTTCTAAACAAAACTGAGCCCAGGGCAGAAAACAGAGTGGGACTATGTTGCCTGTATGACACCGACCGCCATTGAGTGGGTTTCCAGAAGGTTGAAAATCTTGAGTTCAGGTGCCTGCTCTAGGGATTCGCTATGTGTCCTAAAGTCTAAACAGCATTGCCTGTTTTAATATAGTACTGAGGAGGCCTTGCCTAGAATAATGCAACCCTCTCATAACAAAAAATACATGCTGAAATAGACAGTTGCAATTTTGGTACTGATTGTCAAGAGTTTGTAACAAGACCAGTTGATTGAAATGTCTATGCTTAGCACAAGACAACCCTCAAGAGCTAGAAATCACTGGGTTCAATTTTTTTTCAGCTAAACATGCTAGTTTCACTTGGTATCGGGCTGGTGCCAGCCCTTTCTGTCTCTGTTTTGGTCATCTAAAGTCCATGCATCGTGCCTGCACTTCTAATTGCCATTTGATGTCTATGAGCAACTTTATTTAGGATAATTGTGTCTAAGTAATGTTTTTGCTGTAGTGCACATTACTGAACAACACTGGTCTTCAGAACAGCTCTGTTTTTGGACATGTTTCCAGACCAGTTTTCAGGTGTCTTAGTCATAATATTGTCCAGAAGCTTTTACAGTCTCATGCTGCTGCCGGCCTTGGTGAAAAACTGAAAATATCCCACTGGAATGCATAAGCTTTTATTTATAGGATAAGTTTACCTTTTACTAAAAAATAGTAAACACTTTTAACAGGAGTCTGCAAAGTATTACACCTGCAATCAGTAGATCTCAGGTGCAATTTTAAGTTCCTGCAGTCTCCCTCCATCTTTCAGACCCTACTTCTTGAACAGTGTAGATAAGATGTCCCAACCTTCAAATGACTGCCAGACCATTGTCATACTCCAGCCACCAGCAAAGACCACCACGCCAATTCTCTGCTGCTCGCACTGCACCTGAAAATAAAGAAAACTGACCACACAAAACAGGGAGGGTGGGTGGGAAACTTCTCCTGTCCACAGTTCCCCTGCAATACTGCCCAGGGCACCCAACATCCCATTAAAATAGTTAAACCCCTCCCCTCCTTCTTTTTTCCTCCAATTCCAATTCACCCCCCACGTATCCCCTATTCTTCTTAACCCCTTGTTGTCTCCCTTATCAATACTGTCATGCCGGCCCTCTGCTAGCTCCTCTTCTCTCCTCTCGCTCCAGGACTCCCTGTATGGGTTGTCAGCTTGCAAGTTGGAGGAAGTGGGAATGGACTACAATCATGCTAATCAGTATGCTCCTGGTCCATTCAAACTACTGGAGTGGAATACAGGACTTGTAGTTTTCTTATTCACAGATTTCTGTGAATGAATGGTCCAGCTGTGTGGGTGGAGCCCCACACAGCTGTGCTGTTTTCAAAATATGACAGCGGGTGCAGGGAGAGGATCTCCTTCCCCCTGCCATAAGGAGGAAGGGGATTGGGGGTGCGGGGGGCAGGTCTGGAGAATGTTACACCCTAAATCAGAGTGTAATGTGTACCATGCTCCAAAGGGGTATTAGGCTGGCCATAGATGGATTTTCTTTTTTAAATTTTTTCCCTCTTTTTTTAAGCGTTTTCCCTTCTTTTTTTTAAGCTTTTTTCCCCTTTGTTTTCCTCTCTCTTCCAGATGTATCAGTTTACAAGGATGAGACAAACCATTTACCACTGACAGGGGGGCTTACAATTATCAGCCTATATTCATTGCAGCTGTCCAAAGGTGCCCCCTCTGCTCATTCATCCAGAGTGGGGGGCACTGTAATATAGGAGATGTGTTACTGGCCAGGTTACCTGGTGAAAACAGAAGGATAAAGACTAAAAGAAGAAAACGAAGCCATCACATCTAATGATTGGTAAGCTGCAATATATAATTTTTTTTGTTTTGTGCTTACTACTGCATTAATAATGCTTTAATATTTGCAGCAGTGAACTATGGGAGATGTAGTTTCAGAAGGGAACTCAGCTATGGCAATTCATGGACTGGAGAACTACAATTCATAGAGAGAGACTGTTGTGAGGAGGAGAAAGTCACCCCAGGCAAACCAGGAAACAAGTGTGCCACCATAAATGTAAATAGTATACCGCTCAAGGAAAAAAAAACCTCTCTGCCACACGGCCACTGCACATAGGAAGGGTGCCGGCCCTGTACGCATCAGAAGAAATATAGTGGAAAAATTCTGGATGGCCGCTCTCCAATGAAATCACTTTTATTAATCTATGGGTCTAAAATATACAGCGCAGCTACCACCATAAAGACTGGGCCCGACACCAACCGGCTGAAGAACTAGGGCAAAGGACTGTCTCCTCCTGTTCTACAACAAATCTACTTGCTTGCTGTCCATAGTAAGAGGTACCTCTAGGAAGTATTGAATCCAACCATTCATACAGAGTGCACTCTAAGCAGTTATAGCCCACTGGTGGCAGAAAAGTTATTGCAGCATTGAACACCATTGTCTTAAATGAAGAGCTGCTACAGTCAGGCACAGCACTGGATGAAGGATGGACTGGTTAGTGTTTAGGAAAAGGTGCTGGGAGAGATGCTGTTGAAAGGCTTTTTTTTACCTTAAAGTGGTTATAAAAGCAGAAGGTTTTAAACCTTAATCCCCCTTATACTTACTTGAGCCAGATCTCAATCCAACAATGTGCACTAGAATAGAGGCTCTCTCTGCTCTTTCCCTCCTCATTGACTTAGATACAGCAGTGGGAGCCATTGGCCAGTGACAAGGGAGTGGAGCCAAGTTACGGTGTCTTTGTCAATAGATGCAGACAGTGAGGCTCGGGGGCGAGCCCACACAAGTTCCCCCATAGCAGGCGGCTTGCTATGGCGGAACTTGGTGGGGAAGGAGCCAGGAGCACTGTCGGGGACCTGAGAAGAGGAGGATCGGGGCTGCTCTGTGCACAGAGCAGGTAAGTATAACATGTTTTTATTTTTAAAAAATACCTTTAGAATCACTTTAATGCAGAGAATGCATTAAGGTAAAAAAAAACTTTTGCCTTAAGATCCATGTTAATTCTAATTTGTAGATTACCAGGTACAGATCAATCCAACCATCTAGATCTTTATTCTAAACTGCTACAATAAGGTGACTTCATTGTCTAAAACATTGTGTTAGACCTATTCTGTACTTGTTCATTTATGTACAGTATATACTGCCATCTACTTTAACTTGTTATAGTATATTGCATTACTTCATAACTTACCAGTCTGCTGTTTGCATCCTGGTACTGAACCATAGTGTATGCAGGATATTTTATATGTGTCCTCTTACTAGTAGTCCAATATCCTCTTTGAGTATTTTGGTGTGTTAGAGAAGCTGAGGTCGTTCACCGAGTCAAGGCAAAAGAACAGAGTACCCAATCTACCAAGCAGCTCCTACCGGGGTAGCGCTACATCGGCAGTACAATTCATTACATCTGCAGTTCAAATAAGGTCAGATCCCTGTTTAGACCCATGCTGCTCTAGGAACCCATGAATGATAACTCCTCATTCCAGCATGCTTTACCCCCTCTGGCGCTCTCCTGGTTGTGTAATTATTTTGGCCACAAAAAAAAGGGGCTATTGGAGGCAGCATTAACAGACAAGTCCTATGAAGAAACAAGAAGCTCAAGCTAGCTACATTATTTTTGAACTATAGAAAACACGAACACTCTTAATGGTTCCAACTACAGGAGGCCCAAAATTTCATGATAAGCGAAACTAAAATAAAATAAAATATGTAAATACCGCTCCTTTGTGCTGCTTCATTTTTGCTTGCTGCCCTGGGCACTGGTTTATCAATGCTTTACTGTAAAGAGGGAGTGTGAAGCAGAGCTGGATTGTTCAAGTAGAAAAGTAACTTGGATTTCACGCTGATGTGGATTTAACACAGAGAGGGCTTCCTGTGGCTTCTTGACACCTGACATGTTGTTGGAGTGATTGCGGTTTCAAAGGTACAGTTACTCTGGTGATTTGTGAGGAGTGCTCTAAATGAAAAGACTTAAACTTTCAGTTATGATGGCATCATGATTTAAAAGTGTGTGTGACTATATAGCCAACACATATAATATGCTAGATGAAGTAGTTGAACTTGGAGATACCAAAATCCCAAATAATTTAGAAAATAAACAAAGGGAAGAGTGAGACCACAAGCCTCAGGGACTTTTTGTAAACGCTATCAAGGTCTAAATGGTAGATATAGATATCTACCATTTAGACCTTGATACCGTTTACAAAAAGTCCCTGAGGCTTGTGGTCTCACTCTTCCCTTTGTTTATTTTCTATATAGCCAACACGTTTTAGGATTTCCCCCCTTCTTCAGGGCTTTGGTTGTTTTATCAGGATTAACATTTCTGCCAGGAATTGGATGCCATGGAAAGTATGTGTTGAAAGCAAGTGGTGGTACTCTAGTTCTTGTGGTTGTGTGGTAAGCATAGCTATGCCAATGGTACTATATATACAGTGTACAGGCAGTTGGGTAAGAACACAAGCACATCACTTGACAGTGCTAATGAACAACAATGCTTTTCTTTTCTTATTTATGCTTCTGTATTCTGTGAAACATTTGTTAATGGATACAGCTTGCGATAAAACGTAAAGGAATTCATTAGTAAAAATAAATTAGTAGACCTTTCTACATTCTACATCCTGCTAATTGAAACACTTTGTGTTGAATTTAGGAATTGATTCACAATTGCACATAACAAATGCTCATAAATCAATAATAAATCAATAATATACAAGGAAGAAAAGAATTGGGAAGCCAGTGTCCACGGTTGCAGTACATTGAAGCAGACCAGGCCCAACTGAATGTTCTGTTTGCAGTATTGTATGCTATGACTAAATTTCATGAAAGGGTAAAAGGGGTGAAAATAAAGCCACAGATATGCTGGCTTACAATGTTGCCCTGGACCCAGTAAAGGCTGGTTGCACCCTGGATATCTTTCTGCTGTCAGAAAATAACACTTAGTATAGACTTCAAAACTGGACCCAGATTATATACTGTATATTGCATTCTCACAATGTTTTCTATAAATTAAATCATTACTAGTATAAATAAAATAAAAAAATTCCAGTATATATATATATAAAACAATCAATATATGCTTATTGGGATATTTTTTTTAACCAGAGACATGTAGCAGAATACATTTTGGCTTATATTTCAGAATAATTTTTTTTCCATTTTTTATTGGATATGTTTTATAGCATAAAGGTAAAAATATTGTTATTTTTTTTTTTTCAAAATTTTCTGTCTTTTTTCCCTTTATATAATAAAATATACAAAACCCAGTGGTGATCAAATACCTCCAAAAGAATGCTCTATATATGTGAAAAAAATTATATCAATTTAATTTGTGTACAGTGTTGCATGTGCAAATCTTAGATAAAGTAGCACACTGCTGAATAGCAAAAAATGGCCTGGTCATGAAGGGGGTAAAATCTCATGAAGGTGGTTAAAATGATTGTAAAGAATTTTTAAAAAAAAAATAGCATCTCTATGCTCTGTGCAATGGAATTGCACAAAGTGGCTCTGAACCGCCTCTTCTCAGGTCCCCTGCCGGCGCACCAGGCTCCTCCTCTCTGTCCAGTGCCCCCCCCCCCCCCACAGGAAGAGGCTTCCCATGGGGGCTCTCATGCATGCTCTGTCCTGAGCCCTGCTGCTGCGTCCATTGACACAGACAGCGGGACTTGGCCCTGCCCCATCGTCACTGGCTTTGATTGACAGCACTGGGAGTGGGAGCCAATGGTTCAGCAAAGCCAGTTGGACACATTAGTGTGGAGAGAGAAGAGCTGCAGATGTGCACAGCGCTGTATTGAATGAAGGCTGAGGTATAAAGTGGGGGGGGGGGGGGGCGGGGTGAGGAGCCAAAATTGATGCCTAAACATTTTTTATCTTACTGAAGGGAATGAATTAAGGTAAAACATGTAGATTTAAGAACCACTTTAAGCTTTAACAAAAAACCTGGAAGCTGATTGGTTTCTCTGCAGAGCTGCACCAGATTTTGCACTCTCCAGTTTTAGTAAATAAGCCCAAATGTTTGTATATGTTCTACAAATATAACTGAGAGACTGTTAAAATCAACTTTTTGTGATAACACAAGGTTAGCATGTAGATAACAGCAAACAATATCATCAGGTACTTTTAGTTTTGTGATGCGTCGGTAGAACGTTGTTTGGGGCCTTCCCAAAGTAGCTTTTAAAGAAGTGACATTCTTATGGTCACTATTGCACAACCACAGTCATGGTACCCACCCCTGCTTAGGTTGCTGGCAGCGATCTGTTGCATACAGTGCCTTGAAAAAGTATTCATGCCCCTTGAAATGTTCCACATTTTGTTATGTTACAACCAAAAACATAAACTTATTTTATTGGGATTTTATGTGATAGACCAACACAAAGTGGCACAGAATTGTGAAGTGGAAGAAAAATCATAAATGTTTTTCTAAATTATTTTCAAATAAATATATGAAAAGTGTGGCGTGCATTTGTATTCAGTCCCCCTGAGTCAATACTTTGTAGAACCACCTTTCTCTGCAATTACAGCTGCAAGTCTTTTTGGGGATGTCTCTACCAGCTTTGCACATCTAGAGAGTGACATTTTTGCCCATTCTTCTTTGCAAAATAGCTCAAGCTCTGTCAGATTGGATGGAGAGCATCTGGAACAGCAATTTTCAAGTCTTGTCCCAGATTCTCAATTGTATTTAGGTCGGGACTTTGACTGGGACATTGTAACACATGAATATGCTTTGATCTAAACCCTTCCATTGTAGCTCTGGCTGTATGTTTAGGACGGTTGTCCTGCTGGAAGGTGCAACTCTGCCCCAGTCTCAAGTCTTTTGCAGACTCTAACAGGTTTTCTTCTACGATTGCCCTGTATTTGCCTCCATCCATCTTCCCATCAACTCTGACCAGTTTCCCTGTCCCTGCTGAAGAAAAGCATCTCCACAACATGATGCTGCCACCGCCAGGTTTCACGGTGGGGATGTGTGTTCAGGGTGATGTGTAGTGTTAGTTTTCTGTAACACATAGCGCTTTGCTTTTAGGCCAAAAAGTTCAAATTTGGTCTTATCTGACCAGAGCACCTTCTTCCACGTGTTTGCGGTGTCCCCACTTGGTTTCTCGCAAACTGCAAACTAGACTTCTTTTGGATTTCTTTCAACAATGCCTTTCTTCTTGCCACTCTTCCATAAAGGCCAGATTTGTGGAGTACACGACTAATAGTTGTCCTGTGGACAGATTCTTCCACCTGAGCTGTGGATCTCTGCAGTTCCTCCAGAGTTAGTGTAAGAATAGAATGGAAATACCACCAACCCACGCAGAGGGAAATCTGTTAATCAATTAATAATGATTTATCAACTAATTAATTAACGTGTATCATATGTGAGAGCAGCACGTTGTATATAAAGAAATAGGTGAAAAAAATTAATGAATTAATCAGAACCGCGCTCTCTATAAAGTGCAGAACCACAAAATTATATGTGAATTTAAATTTTCTCCTCCAGAGTTACCATGGGAATCTTGGGTGCTTCTCTGATTAATGCTCTCTTTGCCCGGCCTGTCAGTTTAGGTGGACGGCCATGTCTTGGTAGGTTTGCAGTTGTGCCATATTCTTTCCATTTTCAGATGATGGATTGAACAATGCTCCGTGAGATGTTCAAAGCTTTGGATATTTTTATATAACCTAACCTTGCTTTAAACTTCTCCAAAACGTTATCCCTGACCTGTCTGGTGTGTTCCTTGGCCTTCATGATGGTATTTGTTCACTAAGGTTCTCTAACAAACCTCTGAGGGCTTCACAGAACAGTTGTATTTATACTGAGATTAAGTTACACACAGGTGGACTCTGTTTACTAATTAGGTGACTTCTGAAGGCAATTGGTTCCACTAGATTTTAGTTAGGGGTAAAGGGAGCTGAATACAAATGCACGCCACACTTCTCATATATTTATTTGTAAAAAAAATTGAAAACCATCTTCCTTTCACTTCACAGTTCTGTGCCACTTTGTGTTGGTCTATCACATAAAATTCTAATAAAATACATTTAAGTTTTTGGTTGTAACTGACACAGTTTGGAAAATGTCAAGGGGTGTGAATACTTTTTCAAAGCACTGTATGTGTGTTTACTTTTTTTCACCACAATTTAGTTTAGATGATGACAATATACTATTCTAAACAAGTACTATCCACAATTTCACAACTGTTTCACTGGAATATCAACAATGATGTTGTAAGATATCCTGTGGAATACAGTCAGCTATATTTGCAGACCAAAGCAGCAAAAATTGGGACACTGAAATAGTCAGCATCTTGTTATATTCACTCGAGTTCTTCTGGCAAACAGTCTGATAAATGAGACAGAAATGTTTTCTTTGTGCATGTTTTATTTGGCATTTAATAACATTTTTTCTTAGAAAAATATTTTCTGCTCCTTGTGTTGTATGTGCTTGATTCATATTAAGTAAACATAACTAAAACGACTACTTCTATAATAAGATTATTGTTCTAGGTTTTATGTTATTGTTGTAAGTTTTATGTGACAGCAATGTTTAATGAGATTTTTACATTTTTGAGATGTTATATTGTTATGGTCAAATTATATGTAAAGATCTAAAGGCTCTGCCCCTAATTGTTATCTTCATGGAAAAAAAAAAGTGCATTGTTCTTGATTGCTTGCTGCAATTGGAGTACCAACTGTATATAATGAAGTCAGATGATCCAGTAATAATGAAGTGGGCAGGCAGAAGGATGGGTCAAAATGGACAGGCAAATAATGCCCTTATTACCTTCATTGTTGGATCACGTGTTATGTACATTGTATTAGATAAAATGTGATTGGTCAATGGTCATCATGGGCAAAAAAAATGTTACATTCTCTTTTTACATGTTTTTTTTGTAAATAGAGGATACAAAATGAATCTCTCTCTCTCTCTCTCTCTCTCTCTCTCTCTCTAGCTTGTATATATCAAGCAACTGTTTAATGTCCTGTTCTACTTTTGAGTTTATAATTTAGAGAAATAGCCAGCATTTTAATGATTTGGATAACATTTTCTGCATTTGCAAAACAGCCTGGAAATTAAATTCATTTTGAAACCAATTGTGAAATAAATTATAAATAGAAGCACGATTTGAAAAAATAAACTGCATTTTTGATTACTTGCACTGAATACATTCACGCACTTTACATAATTGAATTTGAAGAATATAGATTAACCATGCCTTAAACAGAATGTTTTAATGCCAAGTGCTGCGTATTGCGTAAATGCTAGGAAAAATAAGATAAAAAAACACAAAGTAAAAAGAATCCAAAGATTGTAACAACCCTGTTTCCTTCCTATTGTTTCTGAAGTATGTTACAACCATATAAACACATCAAGCCTTTTGTCTAAGGTGATATTCTGCTGTGAATACTAGCCCTAATAGTCATTACATGGCAAGGCCTTTTTGCAATTACAGGGTTAATAGAAAACTTGCAGTGGCTATATGTTTTTGAATGATGAGCTTGCATGAGTGTCTGCGGTTCTTGTTATTTTAGAGACTTTCCAACATGTAGGGAAATCCCTTTTACTATGCAATTGTTCTCATTTCTCCATAGAATAAGCTATGATAATATTGCTATCCATGCTTTATCTATGTCCATAATCGGCCCAGTCAGGGTAAAATGTTGTGCTACCTAAATTTAAAAAAATTCTCAAACCCTTTTAACCTGCTTATACAGTACAGTATTGTAATGTGTTAGCCATTGATTAATGCAAAAAGTTTGAAGTTTAGATGATACTTTTGTACCCCTTTTTTAGAGAGGTGGGGGTTTTAGAAATGCCCCCCCAAGCAGGAAATTATGCTAAACATATAGGTAAATAATAGAACCAGAGTCATCGCTAAGTAGACGAGGGGGTTTCATAATAAAGTTGGCAGTGGAAGGACTGCTTTTCCAATGATCAGGAAGTGAGAGGAAAACTATGAAGTGAAGAACTATTGTCACCAGGATGGGCAATCCTTTGCAAGATTTCCCCTCACATTCTGTTCCAGTGACAATAGTTACCAGGACAAATAGGAAGGGTGACGCTCCCTGAGGGGGAAACAGACATCAATGGAAGCCTGGCATTTTTCAGCAGGAGCTGCTGGTTACTGGTTCCCCCTATTTCTGAACAGTCAGGCAACACTAATTTTCAACTTGCATCCAGACACAAGAAATCAGTCTATGGGCTTGTTTTTGTTGTTTTATTGGGGAAAACAACTTGGATAGGGTGTAGGAATTATGGGATGCCCAAATTGACTTGAAGAACACAGATGAGGACAACTTCCTTCCTTTGTACAGATCGTGGACTAGTCTCCTTTCTAGAAACACCCATTCTCTTGGATCAGTGGTAAAGTCCCTTATGGACCAGGAGTGCTCAGCCCCCTATGGAAAATAGCACAAAATGTTGCAAAACTGCACGCAGGAGTATCTCCTCTCCTCTTGTAGAACTGCTCCCAGCTCCACTGCCTGCAGGTTCTACCAGCCCTCCTGGCTGCTTGTCTACCAGCCCACCCGGCTGCTATGAAGATCTCCCAGGACAAGGGATTAAATGGTTAAGCACAGCTCTGTACTTTGAAAGATTGCTACATGTGGCAGACTCTCCCCTTGTGAATCCCTGGGTGTGCTAATGTACTCACTCTGTCTTCCTTACTCCCTGCTGTTCTTAGACAAGATTCCTTCTCAAAGTGGATGCTGAAAGCATTCTTCCAAGCCAGCCCAAGCCCAAGTGGAGGAAGTGATCCCCCCTAGACCCGGGGGTCCCCTCCTAGGCCACCGACAGCATCTTCCACCCAACTCCCCTGCTGGCCAGGCTCCACCATATTTAAGGGCTGACCCAACCACCCTGTCAGGCCCTCTGCCTGGGGATGGGCAAGATTCCCTCAAGTATGCAAATCAGGACCTCCTGGCCTCCACCCACTAACTTCCAGAAGCTTTTCCAACTTTCTAGATCCAGGGGGAGGTACCAGAGACCCGCACTATAGAACCATCCAGCCTCAGTAACCTGACCCAAATCCAAACTGACGTAACTTACCATAAGTGATAAACTTAAATTTGCCTACACTAACACTAGTAGAACACTAGAGGGTGCTACACTTTCTTTATCCAAAAGTTATGGATTTAGAGAAACAAAAATAGATAAAGAAATGAAAGGATCCCCTTTGTAGATGGCAACTACTGTTATGTAAAGCCTTTGCCAACAGCTTATCTTAAAAGAACCACTCATGCTCTCACACTATTAGCATGCATTAAAAAAGGTATTTATTTAAGAGCAAAGACTATATTTCAGCCAGTTTATAAAACTCTGGTTTGGCTACATCTTGTATATGCAGTCTAATTATAATCACCAATTCTCAGGTAGGATGTCTTGAACTGGAAAGATTCCAGAGAAGGGCAACAAAGCCAATAATAAGGGGGCTGGAGGACCTTGGTTATGAGGAATGACTACAAAAATGAAGATTATTCTCCCTGGAGAAGAGGCTCTTAAAGCAGTAGTAAACCGCTTGGGGGTGTTTTTTGGCTTTTTTTTTTTGCAACCTGCAAGGTAGAGCCATAATGCGCGAGTATGCATTGCATACTCGCACATTATGGCTCTACCTTGCAATTGGAATTGGCTGATTCAATAGAAAGCAGACGACATTCGGCCCATGTGTAGGACAGCTGAAGGGGCATGATCGAAAAAGGTCTGCTGACCAACTCCAGTTCAGCGCTCTTAGCCAATGGCTGATGGCGCTGACCAGAGTGTTTTGGTGGCCAGTTTTTTGTTGTGTTGAACAAAAAAAATCTAGTAGTGTGTATGAGGCTTTATCTGTGCTTCCTAGCATTACCAAGTTGTCTTGTGTCTGTTTTTGCCTTTTATTGAATTGGCTATGTCTAAGCTGGAATGTTATTTGTTTAAAACAAAGACTACATTAAAAATAAAAAATTGTGTTTCCAAGAGAATGATCATTTGTTAAAATCGTTCTGAAAATAAATTCACAGAAATACATTAGATAATTGTTGTCTGATTCTGCTGATTTTGCCATACATTATTTGCAACAAATATGGGGTACCAACAATCTCAAATGATAACCTTAACAAATTAAAGCCATAATAAAATAATTTAAAATAAAATAAAAAAACAATAGAAAATGTTCACCTTATTCCTCTCCATTCCTTAGCATTTGAAATAAAGCTTTGCGAGGGCAGGCAAGCCAGCAGAGGTCCTTTTTGAAGAATGAAAATGTTGCCAATACTTCACCACTGCATGCATACACCCAGCATTGGAACAGCACCCCCATTTTTGTTGTCCATCATCTAGAACGGGTTCTGATCTAGCAAACAATTCTCTTATAATGCCTTCAGCTCTGGACTTTTTTGCACTGCATTGCTTTCCCTGCAGGCAATGTGAATGTGGCCCATATCAGCAACCAATCAAATGCTTTGATTGGATAATCACATCATCTGCAGGGAAATCTAGCAGAACACTGAACATTGAAGTGGGGTGATTAGAAGCCAAACACCTGCTGTGCGTGGAGGACAACATTTTAAAATATTATTGAGGTCAGTGCGAGGGGAGGGGATGTTTGTTCCTCAGTTAGAATGTTAGCTCTGCTTACTGTTACAGCTAATAACAGATTTCTCTGACAGTCAGTGCTTAGTGAAAATGCCAGACTGTACTTATTTTGTTCCTTAAGCAGTTTCAGCAAAGTGAAAGTGGAGCTCCAGCCAAACCATTGGGTCCCAGTGACCACCCAGAAAGTAAGGAGAAATCTTCTAAATGGGGACACAGACAGCAGTACACGTCGACAGACATTCTGACCCCTACCAACTCTATTCACAGCTACAAAAACAAGTTTTGTTTGGAAGTCCATGTTAAATTCTCTTAGCTATGATCATTAAAGTATACTGTGTGTGCTAATAAATATGTGTTGTATGCCACAGGCCATCCAATGGTCATATAATTTCATTGAGTCCAACCATCATGTTTATGGATACATTAGCTAATTAAACCTCTTTGAAACTTGTCTAGCAAGATGACTTCCCTCGAAAACACATAATTTGGAAATTCTGCCAAATCTTTTTTTTACATTTGGATGTCGTAAGGAAAAGTTAGAACTTCTGTCTGGCTTTTACCAGTATCTGGAGCTTCATTGGAAGATTTCATATTCCTGTCCTCCCTTGGTGACAAAAAAGTGGGAACGTCTACCCAAATCTACCATTTCTCCTCCCCATCTGTCGCTAAAGAAAACAAAAAAAAAGTCTAAATTTTAATTGTGTTGCATGTGTTGCATGTCCATTATTTTTGCTATTTCCTAGTGATTATAATAATAAGAGTCAAGGAAAGAGAGCTGAGCTATGCGCAGTGAATAGTGGCTTTGGCTTTGCTGAAAAATAACTTGGGATTAGCCACATGATAAATGATGCAGGAAATCGTACAGCAGCAGAGAGGATGCTTGTGGCTGAACTTCGGGAAAGACATGTAAGTGATCTTCCATGTACAGGAGATTACTTGGGACAGATTAAAAATGTATTTTGTATGTATACAATGCAATAATGATAGTTGGAGTGTGAATACTTTCTGACACAAGAATGATGTCACATATTTTTGGATTATTGAGTCAATGCATCTGCATCAGTCTTAAATAGCAGACATATTGGGAAAATGTATTAGAGTTAAATCCATCACTGACCATTCATGGTTATTGGATGACATGAAAACACACGTCAATCAGCCATTCATTCGATCTACCTAGGACTTATGTTAATCAGAGACCTGTGTCACTGTAGTAGAATGGAGCCATTCATGGGATGCTCCTAGTGAAGGGGGCTGGGAGATTACGCTCAGTAGGAAACCTATCACTGCAAATGGCCAGAGGCACACGTGTTACACAGGGCAGAGTCTACCCATACACCCCAGGGCACATATGGTGCACATATTTACTGCTCTGATGTATAGATAAGAGCAGCATTGGTCAACACCTCGAAGACTCAGAGAGGAGACCACACAGTTAATAGGTTCTGTTTGACAATAATGCTTCAGCCATCACCCTCATTAGCATTTTTTTTTTTCTGATGTTATCTTTTTATCCATTCCAGAGGGTTTTTCTATTAGTAATCAGAACTTAAAGTTCAGTGAATCTTGTTTCTTCAGCTGTATTTGTGCAAAAACATCCATCAGTGTTACCCGATGTCCTATGAGTGGAGATGGCCACGGGTTAATGTGTACCTTTGATAGACATATTTTTTGGGTTGAAGCAATATCCAGCTTTTTAACTTATAGCAATCTAAAAGCAGCTGTTCTTAATAAATTGACAGTTTTATAATATAGGTTCAGCTCTAGGATATTTAGGCCGATTATATGGCCAGGGCGGTAAGACTACTAAGGAGGGCCCATAAATACTGTCTGATCAGGTCACAGCAGGCCTACCTGCCTTCGCATTAACAGCAGCTCACAATCTTACAGTTGTTACTGTAGGCCGAGGAGTGCATGCTGTGAACTTTCATCACCATTTGGAAAAATTAAAGTGGTTCTAAATGCAGAAGTTTTTTTATCTTAATGCATTCTATGCATTAAGATAAAAAAACTTTCTGTGTGCAGCAGGCCCCCTCAGCCCCCCTAATACTTAACTACCTGAGATCGGCGCTATAGCCGAAAAACGGCTACAGCGCGGATCTAATGTGCCGGGACGACCTCTATTGACGTCGTCCCGGCCACGAGCTGCCTGCGCGCCCCCTGAAGGGCGCGGCGGCACGCTCTGTGATCAGCGAGTCTGTGAGACTCGCTGGATCACAGATCCGAGTAAGGAGTCGATCCTGACCCCTTACCACGTGATCAGCTGTCAGCCAATGACATCTGATCATGTGATAATAACAGAGCTGGTAATCGGCTTTTTTTCCTCCTCGCGCTGAGAGCGCGAGGAGAAAAAAAAAAAAAGCCGATCACCGGCGGCAGTGAGAGGGACATCAGTCCCTCTCATTGCAATGTGCCCAATCCATGGTGCCCACCTTTGCCCCATTAACCACTTCAGCCCCGGACCAATTGGCAGCCAAAGGACCAGGCCCCTTTTTGCGATTCGGCACTGCGTCATTTTAACTGACAATTGCGCGGTCGTGCGACGTGGCTCCCAAACAAAATTGGCGTCCTTTTTTTACCACAAATAGAGCTTTCTTTTGGTGGTATTTGATCGCCCCTGCGGTTTTTATTTTTTGCGCTATAAACAAAAATAGAGGGACAATTTTGAAAAAAATGCAATATTTTTTACTTTTTGCTATAATAAATATCCCCAAAAAATATATAAAAAAAACATTTTTTTTTCCTCAGTTTCGGCCGATACGTATTCTTCTACATATTTTTGGTAAAAAAAATCGCAATTAGCGATTATTGATTGGTTTGCGCAAAAGTTATAGCGTTTACAAAATAGGGGATAGTTTTATAGCATTTTTATTATATTTTTTTTTTTTTACTAGTAATGGCAGCGATCAGCGATTTTTATTGTGACTGCGACATTATGGCGGACACATCGGACATTTTTGACACATTTTTGGGACATTTGTCATTTATATAGAAATCAGTGATATTTAAATAGCACTGATTCCTATGTAAATGACAGTTGTAGTGAAGGGGTTAACCACTAGGGGGCGGGGAGGAGTCAGTGTGACGTGTTGTGTTTATTTTACTGTAGGGGGGCGTGGCTGTACGTGTGACGTCATTGATCGGCGTTCCCGATGACAGGGAACCGCCGATCACTGACAGTCAGTGTAGGAAGCGCGGGGAGAGGTTTGTTTACACAAACCTCTCCCCGTTCTTCAGCTCCGTAACCCGATCGCGGGACACCAGCGGCGATCGGGTCCGCTGGTCCCGCGGCCGGGGTCACGGAGCTCCCGATCGGGTCGCGAGCGCGCCGCTAGCGGCGCGCGCGCGACCCACAGGCAGGCACATGCACGATCACGTACAGGTACGTGATTTTGCCTGCCCGTGCCATTTTGCCGATGTATATCGTCGTTAGGCGGTCGGGAAGCGGTTAAAGTGCCGCCTACCAGTGCCCACACTGCCATCTGTCGGTGCCCACAGTGCCATCTCTCAGTGCCCACAGTGCCAGTGCTGCACATCAGTGTCACCTGCCAGTGCTCATCTGTGTCACCTACCAGTGCTCATCTGTGTCACCCACCAGTGCCCATCAGTGCCCATCAGTGCCACCTATCAGTGCCCATCAGTGCCACCCATCAGTGCCAACCATCAGTGCCCATCAGTGTCATCCATCAGTGCCCATCGGTGCCACCCATCCGTGCTACCCATCCGTGCCACCCATCCGTGCCCATCAGTGCCATCTTTGCTGTCCCCCATCAGTACCGACTTATCTGTCCCCACCAGTGCAGCCTATCAGTGCCCACCAGTGCAGTCTATCAGTGCCCACCAGTGCAGCCTATCAGTGCCAACCAGTGCAGCCTATCAGTGCCCACCTGTGCCGCCTCATCAGCGCATATCAATGAAGCAGAAAAATTACTTGTTTGCAAAATTTTATAACAAACTATTAAACATGATTTTTTATTTTTTTTTATTTTCGATCTTTTTTTGTTTGTTTAGCAAAAAATAAAAACCCAGCTGTGATTAAATACCACCAAAAGAAAGCTCTATTTGTGGGAAAAAAATGATAAAAATTTCATTTGGGTACAGTGTTGTATGACCGCGCAATTGTCATTCAAAGTGCGTCAGCGCCAAAAGCTGAAAATTGGTCTGGTCACGAGGGGGGTTTAAGTGCAAAGTAATCAGGTGGTTAAGCCCCATCTCGACCCAGCGATGTGCACGAGAGACTCAGTCGTCGAGACTCTCCCTCCTGAATGGCTGAGACACAGCAGTGGTGCCATTGGCTCCCTCTGCTGTCGATCAAAGTCAAGTAGCCAATGATGAGAGTGGGGGGAGGGGCCAAACCGTGGCTCCATGTCTGAATGGATACACAGAGCTGTGGCTCGGCTCGGGTGCCTCTATAGCAAGCTGCTTTCTGTGGGAGCACTCAACAAGATGGAGGGGCCAGGAGCGCCAGCAAAGGACCCAAGAAGAGGAAGATCGGGGCTCCTCTGTGCAAAACCACTGCACAGAGCCAGTAAGTATAACACGTTTGTTATTTTTAAAGAAAAGAAAAAAACAAGACTTTAGTATCACTTTAAGATAGAACTATATGCAAAAGATTTTTTGCAAATACCCCAAATACTCACCTGAGTTCCCTCTCCATGCAGCGATGTGCACCAGAGCCTCGGCTGTCCTGGGACTCCCCCTCCTCATTAGCTGAGACAACCAATGAGCCTATAATATTAGCTGTGGCTCTATGAGTCTTATGAGCGCATAGAGCAGGGCTTGTGAGCGAGCATGCACCAGTGCCTCCATAGCAAATGGCTTGCTATTGGGGCACTGGTCAAGGGGGAGGAGCTAGGAGCGCCGGCGAGAAACCCAAGAAGAAGAGGATCAGGGCTGCTCTGTGCAAAACCACTGCACAGAGCAGGTAAGTATAACATGTTTGCTATTTAAAGAAAAAAAAAAAGAGACTTTAGTATCACTTTAAGATAGAACTATAGGCACATTTTTTTTGCATTTTGGATAGAGCCAGGGAGGATTTTAACCCCTGTCAGATTTTTTTTCACCATCTGTGTCCCATTGCAGAGATTTCCCTTCACTTCCTGTCCCATAGACAAACAGGAAGTGAAAGGAAATCCCTGCAAATTAAGGAAATTCCTTGGGGACACCCAGGTCTCCAGAACTAGTGTCCCCATTGGACGATTTCCCCTCTACTTTTTTAGGGACAACCCAATATTTGGGATTTTCTTTTACTTTTAATGATAACGGTAAACAGGACAAATAAAGAGGGAGAATCTCCTTAAAGGGGAGTTCCAGGCATTTTAAAAGTCAGCAGCTACAAAAAGTGTAGTTGCTGACTTTTAAAAAAAATGACACTTACCTGTTCCACGGTCCACCGATGCGGCCGAACTCTCCCCCTCCTCTTCGCCGGCGCCGCCATTTCCACTAAGGGCACCCGGCCGTGACAGCTTTCCTCTTCACGGCCGGGCACGCACGGCGCATGCGCGAGCCGCGCTACGCTCCCGGAGTGGATAGGCGATCTCCTGGGACCTGTCACGTGTCCCAGGAGATCGCCTAGAGGGAGGAGTCGCCTAGGCGGTTCGTGGGCGGAAGGAGGAAGTGGGACAGGAAGTCCCCCTCCTATTGAAGCCCCCACTCCCCCCAAAAAAAATTACATGCCAAATGTGGCATGTAAGGGGGTGAGGAGTGGTTAAAGCGGAAGTTCCATTTTTGAGTGGAACTCCGCTTTAACGGGGGCACAGAGCAATAAAAACTGTCAAGTGTTCCAATTCCTTTCCACTCTATCTAAAACAAAAGAAAAGTTTTGCCTTTAGTTATACTTAAAAGCAGAACAGAACTCAAAAAAGCAGAAAAAAGTAAGAACCCATTAAAATATAAAATAAAATAAAAAAATAGCTTTTTCTCGCAAAACTTTATCTTCATTGTGAAGTTGTCCCCCACCATATTTCTTTTCCATCACTATATAGACTCAGTATTCCAGGTTGAAAAACACAAGCATCATTCAAACCAATTTCTCTGAGCTTGGGTCGTCATGATCCCACCACAAGCCCAGCATGTGACTGAACAGTGAAGCATCCCAATGATGAGCTCATTTTTCTGTTAGGCCCCTTTCACACTGGGGCGTTTTTCAGGCGTTACAGCGCTAAAAATAGCGCCTGTACACCGCCTGAAAAAAACGGCCCCATTCACTCCAGTGTGAAAGCCGGCGGGCTTTCACACTGGAGCGGTGCGCTCGCTGGACGGTAAAAAAAGTCCTGCTAGCAGCATCTTTGGAGCGCTATAGGAGCGGTGTATTCACCACTCCTATACCGCTCCTACCCATTGATTTCAATGGGACACCGCGGTAATACCGCCGCAATACTGCCGCAAAGTGACGATACGCGGGGGATTTTAACCCTTTTTCGGCCGCTCGCGGGGGGTAAAGCGGCTTGCGGCTAAAACAACGGTAAAGCAGCGCTAAATATAGCGCTGCTTTACCGTTGGCGCGGCTCCCACCCCAGTGTGAAAGGGGCCTTACTTTGCTTTCTCCTCCTAGCAGCATGCTCCATTTCAGAACATGAACTGATTGGTTCATTGTACTGCTTATCTCACTCCCAGTGTGAGTTCTGCTGTACAGCAGATTGCAAGAGGCGTATACCAAGTCACTATCAGGTATGTACATGGTTTGCTTAAAAAACAAAAAACACATTTAATGGTGTATTAATGATTACAGACCTGTATTAATGTGTGTTTTTTTATATCTGGTTAGAAAAGTTCAAACTTCAGGCCTCCCCTCCACCCTGTTCTGACGTGGGGTGGGCGGGGGCTCTATCACTGCGTGTCGACGTCATGCTTCCCATGCTGGATGTGTCCTCGTGGCACTGCTTTGAGTGATCAACAACCGCTAGCGCATCAGGGGTTGGTATGTTTGGCGCTTCTTGCTGGGTGGCCATGGTGGCTTGGCTGCCTGGTTGGTTGCACCTTCCTCCCCCCTGTGTGCTCCGGCGTGACGTTGGGGGCGTGGTTGTGGCAGCGCTCCCTATATGAGCCTCTCCCCTTGGGTTGGGTCTCACACATAGAACTAGTCACACCACTATCCTTCATGGAACATGATGCACCATGGCACTCTTGCTCCCATCCATTTTGTAACAGGTACTCATGCTTTTTAACTACTTACCTACCATCTGGCTTTCATCACTTTTTGTTCTCCTCTTGCATTTTTCTATATTCATTTGTCTCCCTTTCTTGTTTCTTTCTTCTCCTCCCTCTTCCGGAACCGCATTCTTTCACTCTGTTCAACATTTTCCTGACACAATTTTTCCCTCTCCATCCAGCGATGTGCACCAGAGCCTCGGCTGTCCTGGGACTCCCCCTCATCATTGGCTGAGACAACTAGTGAGCCAATTAGGAGAGAGCAGAGGGGCAAGGCCATGCTGTGGCTCTATGGGTCTTAAGAGCGCATAGAGCAGGGCTTGCGAGTGAGCATGCACCAGTGCCCCCATAGCAAATGGCTTGCTATGGGGGCACTGGTCATGGGGGAGGAGCTAGGAGCACTGGCGAGGGACCCAAGAAGAAGAGGATCGGGTCTGCTCTGTGCAAAATCACTGCACAGAGCAGGTAAGTATGACATGTTTGTTTTTGTTTTTTTGTTTTTTTTTTAAGCCGAAGCTTTACCACTTTAAGGCTACAGACTGACAACCACCTTTTTGTGTGGTTTATAGATAGTGCTTGAAGGCCAACATTCCATGTTAAATGTCTGGCTAGGGAATGACCTTCTGTACACCACGCTGGAACAAATACATTTATTTGTTGACATTTCCATGGCAAAAGAGGATTTCTGGTATTTAGAATTTTATTCATTACCTAATCTTATAATTATATCGCTTGCACCTTATTATGCAGCTAAATTCTTATCCGGATTTGGTTCCATATTTAATCAGATTTTTTTTTTTTTTTACTTTGCATAAACAGTTTTTTTTAACACCTTTAAATATAGTTAAAGACAAATTCCATGAGAAACAAAAACTCTGTTATTGTACTGTATAAGATTTGGCTGAGTAATTCTTAGCTCTGGAGATGTGTTATTCTTTTTAAACGGGTTACAAAAATAATAGGAAACTGGTTTATTTATTAAAAAAAGAACTGTTTTACACTGTTGCATGTAATGTCTTAAAGGGTTCGTTTACATTTTATCCCTTCTCCATCTTGCCTGGATGGCTGGACAGAACGACCATTGGATGAGCAGCCACAAAGTCACAAACAAGCACTTGGTACAAGACATTTTAGGGCCATCCATCCAATAGCAGACCATAAATTGGGAGCCCAGAGTTAAAGCAGCATCAAAGGTAAGGGCCCTTTCACAAGGGCGATCGAATCCGGTCCGCTTATCAGTTTTTCAGGTGAACTTGATCGAAAAGTCCATGCATTCCTATGGACCGGCAGGTGTAAACGGACTTGTGTCCATTTACACCCACCTACACTATTTACACCTCTGGCTCTGATCAGGACTGCTAAAAAAAAGCATCCTCTGCTGTTTGGGTGCTCAGAAACAGAGGCAGCCAGGTGTAAACAGACAGAGGAGTCAATTTACCACCCATAGAGCAGAGTGGAGTCTGTCTGTGTCCGCTGTGCATAAACTGAGCGGACAAGGATCTGTCATCTGCCCCCAGCTGCTCTTGTGTACACAAAATGAGAATGAGAAAAATCTCCAAAGTGGAAGATCCTTCTGTAGCACCCTCTAGTGTGCTTGAAGTATAGTGTTATGTTTTTGGTAAGAGTAGGAACATTTCCAGGCTTGGCTGGCAGCCAAGCCTGGGTGTGTTTGAGTTGGGAGTAACTCAGGGCAGAGCTGGGTGACTCACAGGCAGCATCAAGAAGACCTCCCACTTTTTCCAGAATGTTATTGTGTTTTCTTGAAAGGAAGGAGAGGTGGGGTGGAGCTGTCTGGGGTGTTCTGAGGAGCACCGACCAATCTACAACTTGGATTAGCAGGGGGCAGGCCTTCTTAAATACCTAGGGTCAGCCCAGCTGGGGAGGAGTAGGTGATCAGGTGGAAGATGGAGATGGAGTGTTAGGCTGTCGGGCCTTTGAGAGAGCTCCCCAGTCTGGGGGGGTGACCTTGCGCCTGGGCTTGGGTGCGGACGGGACCCTCTTACAACCCACAGAGGTGTCCTGACCAGGAGGCACTGGAGGAGCAAGAGAAGACAGCAGGAGAACACTGCTGGGTAAGTCTCCAGGAGTTCCACAGAGGCAGCTAAGAGGGCTGGTGAGTGTTCACACAGTCGGGAGGACTGGGAGGCACGCCTGAGAGGACTGGGGTGAGCAGTCTGGGATGGGTGCAGAGCCAGTCAAGAGGATTGTTGTGGCATGGGCAGAGGAAAGGGGCAGCTGCAGTGGGAGGGCTGGCAGTGCCTGAAGAGGTGGTGCTGGGAGCAGTAGCCACGTAGACAGTTAGCACTGGGACTACCTACCATTTTGCTACACAAGGGGCCTGCGGTTCCTGCCTACAAAGGGCATCTGCTTTAGGCCTGTCTGAGCCAGTGTCAGGCCTATCTATCAGTGCTAGGTGGTCCGGGAAGTGCAAGCAAGTGATGTGCTTCATAGTTTCATAGTTTCATAGTTAGTAAGGTTGAATAAAGACATCAGTCCATCCAGTTCAACCTGAGTAAGTGTCTACAATTGTCCCTTTCCCTATACATTGCACACTCACATCGGTCCCTACCCTCCAGGAGCCCACAATCCAAGGTCCCCATTCATATACTAGGGCCAATTTTTGGACAGAAGCCAATTAACCTACCTGCATGTCTTTGGATTGTGGGAGGAAACCGGCGTACTCAGAGGAAACTCACGCAGGCACAGGGAGAACATGCAAACTCCAGGCAGGTAGTGTCGTGGTTGGGATGGTGTCTGGAGGTGTCGAGGAGAGATGGTCTGCAAGCAAGTGATATATCCCGGAGTTGAAGTCTGGAGTTGTATATACAGTACAGGAAGTGTATATAGTTTGGTCCCATATACCTTTTCTGCAATCAGTTTGGCATCTCATGAATATCCCTTCCCCATCCAAGTTTTTTCCCCTCAATAAAAAAATACAAAGTTCGAAGGACTGGTTTTCTGCCTGAGGGTGAATGAAAACTGTGTGCCTGGCTGGGCAGGGTGACAGACACACCACAATACTCAGCAGCCCCTATGGGTGTACCGCTACACTCGATTAAGCTGGCCAAAGATGGTTCAAATCTCAACAGGTTCAGCAGGGACCAACCAAGATTCGAACCATGTATGGGCAGGCTGATTGTACCCAAGTTGATCGATCGTTCAACTTGGGTACAACCAGCATATCAGATTTTTTATGCGATTAAACCAAAAAACTGAAATGTAATATATTGCAGCTTTCCCATTCTCAGTTGTGGTGGCTGCATGCACTTTTTTTTTCTTTCACCTGGTGATCTGGCAAGTAAAAGACCTTCTGTCTTAAGATGTCTGCGCTCTGGATGAAGTAGTAAAACAGACACCTTTGGACAGCAGCATAGTCAGTCTGGGGGGAGGGTAGTGTTAGGCAGGCCATACAGGGATTTGAATCTTGCCGAACCGGTCGAAATTCAAACCATGTATGGGCAGGCTGAATGTACCAAGTTGAGCGATCGATCAACTTGAGTACAACCAGCATGCTGGATTTTCCCTGTGATTATCGCTAGCAGCTGCTATAGCCACTAGCAATAATCACTGTCTTCTCTCGGTGAGGAGGAAGTCAATGGTCCCAAAAAAGTGTCAAAAGTGTCAGATCTGTCAGCCCGCAATGTCGCAGTCCCGCTAAAAATCGCAGATCACCGCCATTACTAGTAAAAAAAAAAAAAAAAAAAAAATAATAAAAATGCCATGAATATATCCCCTATTTTGTAGACGCTGTAACTTTTGTGCAAACCAATCAATATATGCTTATTGCAATTTTTTTTTTTTACCAAAAATATGTAGCAGAATACATATTGGCCTAAACTGATGAAGACATGTTTTATTTTTTTTTAATTTAGGGATATTTATTATAGCAAAAAGTCAAAAATATATTTTTTTTTTTTTTTTCAAAATTGTCATTCTTTTTTTATTTATTATTATAGTAAAAAATAAAAAAAAAACGCAGAGGTGATCAATTACCACCAAAAGAAAGATGTATTTGTGGGGAAAAAGGACACCAATTTTGTTTGGGTACAGCGTTGCACGACTGCGCAATTGTCAGTTAAATCCTTCCGGGGGTGATAAAGTAAGTTGAAAAATAACAACTTATTGGCTGGATCACCAGATGAAATAAAGGAAAACAGCCTAAAAAGAAAACTAATGAATTGGTAAGCTGCAATCTAATCTATTTTTGGTTTTGGATTTAACACTGCTTTAAAGTGGTTGTAAACCCTTACAGACCACTTTAACCTACAGGTAAGCCTAGATTAAGGCTTACCTGAAGGTGCAAGAAATATCTACACGGTTAAGGAGATATTTTCCTAAAAACGGGCACCGATGTGCTGAGGGTGCCGTTAGTGAAGGCGATCATGCCGTCACTGACAGCTCCCGCGTGCATGCGCCGGCGTGACGTCATCGCTGCTCCGGCCAGCCACAGTGCCGGAGCAGCGATACCCGGAAGTCACTCCGGGTATCATGGCGGCGACGGAGGACGTGAATGAGGTTTGCTTCGGGGGCTTCGATATCAGGTAAGTAATTCATAATGAGCTAGTATGCTATGCATACTAGCTAATTATGCCTTTGTCCTGCAGGGTGTTTTTTTTTGACAGGGTTTACTTCCTCTTTAAGGCCCCTTTCACACGGACGCAGTCAGTTTAGGCACATCAAAAACGTATCAGTTCTTATCCGTTGTCTCATCAGTTTTCATCCGTCATCCGTTCCGTTAATGTCCGTTTTCATCCGTCTTTTCTTCCGTTAACATCCGCTTACATCCGTAAATGCACACGTTTACGTCCGTTTTTTCATCCGTTTTTGTATACGTTTTGTTCCCTAGAAAATTACCCAGAATGCATTGCTCCTCCCATGTTTTTCTTTCAAACGGATCTTAACGGATCGGACGTTGACGGACAATGTCCGTCAACGTCAGTTAATATCCGTTTTGACGGATCTGGACGTAGCCTTGTACGTAAAAAAAAATGGATAAAAACGGAAGCCGAGGTTAACTGATGTTGACAGATGTTGATCCGTCTGCCCATAGGAATGCATTGTCGTCCGTCGACGGATGGAAGAAAAATGGATAGACGGTCCGTCCGTGTGAAAGGGGCCTAAAGCTAAAGAGAAAAAATAATTCAAACAAAAATATATTTGCACTGCCTCTAGTGGAAGTACTGCAGTACTACAATAGAACTCCTCTAGATTTTTCCTTTTTCTGCATCACTAGATGATTATAAGCATATGTGTTACCTAAGGGCTAAACCTCTGCTGAGGCCCTTTACATGTCAGTTGTTGACAAATTAAAGATTGGAGTATAAATAAAAGTATATTGTTTTTGGAGGTGTTATTTAAACCATAGACAATTGCATGTGTGCAAATCATGGTTTGTATGGCTAAATAATCTGCAGCTTTATTTCTTACAAGTGTGCTTCATAGCCACCTCCATCTGGTCACATTAAATGTTATATATGATATGCATTCTGTCACCTTAGCCCTCTTTGCCTTGTGCTAACAAACAAAGCTGGTTGTATAGCTGTGTGCCCCTTGCCATCAGCGTCCAGCTTGTTTGCTTAAGTATATTGGGTCACGCACCACTTGCACTACTCCATACACAGCACGTGGACCTAAAATGTGACTTTTTTACAGGCAAAGCTTATTTGCAGCTTATCATCTCCATCCAATCTGTAAGATATTATTGAGTAAAAAAAAAAAAAAAAGCAAGCAGACAAGACACAGAGATTTGTGCTTTATTTCCCAGTAAATACTTGCTAGAATACGTGAAAAATGTCTTTATAGCAAGTAGGTAATTGCTAACAGGACAGGACCTTAGTATGTGCTCCTCTGAAAAAGAATTTACTCAAACTGTACGCCTAAATCATTTGCCATAGGCCTCTTCCCTCCTGGTGGGAGATGCAAGCAGGGGTGCTAATATCACATTAAGACCTGATTTCAAGTCTAGATATGCTAATTTAATCTGACCAAGGTATTAATCCTTCTAGGTCACATCTATTAAACACAATTAGCCAGCAGTGACAGGACATTCCATTAGACCATTCAGTCATTTCCTGCCAGGAGGGTCTGCAAGACCTTTTGTTGGAGTTCCTGGAATAACGGTGTCTCGCACTTGGCTGATGTGTATGTAACAGATCATCTATCTGCTAAATTAGTTCTTTAATGATCACAGTTATTCTAATCTCCTTTTTTCACTATCTTTTTTTTACCAAACCTCTAATGAATCAAATCAACTTTGGCTGTAAACATTTGCGGGTGTTGGTATTAGTGCATAGTCCTTGCAGATAATCAAAGGGATTATTACATATTATTTTTTTAAATCAGATTACAGGTACTGGGAGTGATTTTGGCATTGCTAGGTGCATGGGGAGCTGCTTAGAACTAAAGATAGTTTGGAATGTTCTTTGTTCTCACCTCGGCAAAAGGAGAAAAAGAATTTAAGAGGATGTAAATCCAATCATTAAAGTCGAATTTAATGCAGTATTAAATCCAAAAACAAAAGATTAATATATCGCAGATTACCAATCCTTAAATGTGGTGGCAGTATTATTTTCTTTCTTTATTCAGGGTTTTTTCCCTTTATTTTCACTTTTGCAAGCTCTAACAAGCAATATTAAGCTGTATTATAATAATAATCTGGCTGGTGGTGCCACTCTGGATAGAGGAGCAATGGAGACACCTTTGGACAGCCGCATTGTCATTCTGCCAAATCCTTTTTAAAGCGGAGTTCCGCTGGCAGGAAAAAAAATGAATAAAAAACAAATACTGCAGCTGCTGACTTTTAATATTAGGACACTTACCTGTCCAGGGAGCCCGCGATGTCGGCACCCCAGCCGATCTTCGAATCGACTCACGGGTGCTAACGCTGCCATTCCTGGTAAGGGAACCAGGCAATGAAGTCTTTCGGCTTTACCCCTGGTTCTGACTCTGATTGGGCCCTGCTGTCCTCTGGGACTTGTGTGTCTCCCAGAAGACAGCGAGGGGGGGGGGGGGAGGATTTGCCGGACATTGAGTAGTTTCCTGCAGCCCCCGGGTGGTGCAGATACCTGGATTTGACAGGTGTCTGCTTCCCCCTCCTCCACTGTGTCAAATGTGACATGGGGGGGGGGGGAATCCGGACAGCGGAAGTTCCATTTCTGCGTGGAACTCTGCTTTAACACAGTTACAGTTACAGCAACAGTTATTTTTTTACTTTTGGGATAAAGGTTTTACATGAATGAAAAAAGCCAGTGGCGTCACTATGGTTGGTGACACCTTCTGCAGTAAAACACTAGGTGACCCCCATTGGAATTAAACTTTAGTGGACTTTAGTGGTTCGGTATGAACCCACAATACTGGAGTATTAGTATAAAGAATACAAAATTTTATCAAATTGATAATTGGGCTCTGTCCTGTCTAGCCTGCCACAGTGCCCCGCATGGCGCTGGGCAGGCTAGTTTCAGGCTGGCAGTGGGCTGGCACCCACCCCTGTAAATGATGCAGTGGGTGCCGGTGTGCTGATCTGTGTGCTGTCACAGATAGGGGGTGACACCATTGCACTTTCTACTTGATGGTGTCACCCCTCTGGCAGGTGTCACCTGGGTTTGTTCCACACCACCCATAGCAACACCACTGATAAAAGCTAACCATTGCAAGCACCCCTGTCAATGTTAAGTTTGTCTTAACAACTGTTTAAGCTAATACTTCACTTAAAACAACCTTCTTGACCCCTTACAGTCTGGCTTTCACTCGCAGCACTCCACAGAAACTGCCCTATTAAAACTCACTTACAATCTACAAAATTCTAAAATCAATGGCCACTATTCCATATTCTTACTACTAGACCTTTTTGCCACCTTTGATACTGTTGACCACCCGCTCCTCCTCAACTAACTCCAATTTATTGGCCTTCAAGATTCTGCTCTTTCTCCTACCCCTCCTCTTCTCTTTCTACATCTCCTCTCTTGGTCATTTGATAACCTCCCACAACTTCCAATGCCATCTCTATGTTGATGACACACAACTCTATCTATCTACTTGTGGGTAAGTGCAGCGTGATGCGGCGGACAGAAAACACATGTTCCAAGTGCAGTAGCAAGCATATATTGTAACTTAAGTCCAGCAATATACAACAGACCCAGCGTGTGGGGGAACCTGACCGGGAACACTCACAAGTTATAACAGCGATGAGACAGTAGATTGAACACTCAGAGCTGATGATTGTCTCGAGGAGCGGAATGTGGCCTTGCCAGTCTGTACCAAATTAGGGAGGCTTCCAGGAAGGATGGTGTGTCCCTGTTCTTTTCCTTCTCCTCCAGAACCTTTCCCTGATGCTAACCACTGTCCTTGACAAATGGATGTCCTCCAACCACCTATTCTAGCCACTTGCCAAATATTTGTTAAACCCAGGGGCCAGGGTCTTAATTAGACTCTGCCTGACCCAAGATGGCTGCCAAAATCAAATGGGGTGCCAGCATCCAATCTGACAGCTTCCTCCCTAGCGTAACTAGATTCCTCTCGACTTCCTCCTCCATCTGCTATGTTGCTGCAGATGAGCACCACCAGCAGTGGGGAAAATAGACTGCTCCTGCCTACATACTCCTCACCTCACTCCTTTAGTGTCCTCTTCCATTACTAACTTACCAACTGACATATCAGCATGGATATCACACCACTTCCTTAAACTATATCTTTCTTAAACTTTGCTTGTAATATGCCCCCACCCATGCTCTCCTCTCTGACTTTTTCATCAAGAAAAATAATACATATCCCTCTCCTCATACCAAGGTTGATAGGTGTAATCATGGATTCTGACCTGTCCTTTTGGTCCCAAATCCAATTGCTGTCAAAAGCTTGTAGACTTCACTTCCGTAACATCTTTAAAACTCGACCATTTTTAACTAATCTACTAATTAAGCTACTCATTCACTCCCTTGTTATCTCTCACCTTGACTATTGCAACTCCCTTTCTTATAGGCCTACCTCTACACAGGCTATACCTCCACTGGCTTCTGATTGCCCAGTGAATTCAATTCAAAATCCTAGAAACATACAAAGCCATTCACAACTCGACCCAAAGCTACATCTCCAATCTTGTCTCAAAATATCATCCAAACCGTTCTCTCTGCTCTTCCCAAGACCTCCTGCTGTCTAGCCACCTTGTTCATTTCTCCTATGCTTGTCTCCAGGACTTAAGAGCCTCTCCCATCCTCTGGAACTCTCTACTTCAGTCTGTCTGGCTATCTCCTGTTCTGGCCACCTTTAAACTATCCCTGAAAACTTACCTCTTCAAGTAAGCATATCCTGCCTTCATCTAACAACTGAACTTTTAACTCTTCCATCATTACCTTTTGTACCACTTGCCCAACCCTATTAGATTGTAAGCTCTTATGAGCAGGGCCCTCTTAACCCTCTTGTATTTTATTTGTTTTGTAACTGTACTGTCTTCCTTTATGTTGTAAAGTGCTGTGCAAACTTTTGGCACTATATAAATCCTGTATGATAATAATACTAACAACCCTCTAAGTGCTACTTTTGCTGGTCTGATAAGGGAATGAATTATCAGGTAAAAATAAATGAAAACAAGCTTAAAAAACAAAAACAAATGCAGCCACCACATCCTAAAAGGAATAAGCTGCAATAAAATACATTTTTCGTTTTAATACCTTTTTAAGTATTAACAATTATCATTAATTATTTTGAATAAAAAATGCAGTTATGCAAATATTTCAAATGTAATTTTCAATATTACTCTCCCATCTCTCTCCCATCCTCTCCCATCCTCTGGAACTCCCTGCCCCAGTCTGTCCGATCAGCCCCTACCCTGTCCAGCTTTAGGAGATCCCTGAAAACTCATTTATTCAGGGAAGCCTATCCCACACCCACCTAACAACAACTGTCCCCGAGCCACCACCATCAAATCATTCTCTGCAGCTATTACCTTTTGTACCACCACCCCCTCCCTTTAGAATGTAAGCTCTACGAACAGGACCCTCCTGTACCTTTTGTATTGAACTGTACTGTAATTGTGTTGTCCCCCCATACATTGTAAAGCGCTGCGTAAACTGTTGGCGCCATATAAATCGTGTATAATAATAATAATAATATGTTTATATCTACAGTTTTCATTCAAAATAATACTAGGTGAGCTTTCCATAAAGGTAATTGTTTGTTATTGAATGACAAAGCTCTGTCTATGTCTCCCAACTGTAATATAGGCTTTCAATGGAGACTAAGGGCCGGTTCACACCTATGCATTTTTTAGTGTGTTTTCAGTTTTGCAGAAACACACTTCAGTCCATTTAACATGGTTTCCTATCTATGTAGATCACATCTGTGCATTTTATGGAATGGGCCAGGGACTTTTTTTCTGGTTCCATAGACTTTAAAGAGGAAGTAAAGCCTCATATTTTTTTTTTCTTTAAATGGAACCTGCAAGGCAAAGGCATAATGAGCTAGTATGCATAGCATACTAGCTCATTATGAATAACTTACCTGAGAACGAAGCCCCCGAAGGGACCCTCGTCCACGTCCTCCTCCGCCGCCATCAATCCCAGAGTGACTTCCGGGTCTCACTGCTCCGGCGCTGTTATTCGCCGGAGCGGCAATGACGTCACTCCCACGCTTGCGCACGGGAGCCGCCAAGAGCGACATATCGCAGAGATCTGTGGCTTTCTCAGTGTGCCTGCGCGCCGCTGTCTACGGCGCATTCGCTGTATATAGCGGTGCCTGTCTTTTTGTAAATATAGCCTAAACCGTGTAGGTTTAGGAGATATTTATTGGACCTACAGGTAAGCCTTAATCTAGGCCTACCTGTAGGCCAAAGTGGTTTGTAAGGCTGGATTCACACTTATGCATTTTTTGTGCTTTTTGCATTTTGCAGATTTGTACTACAGTCCATTAACCATGGTTTCTTATGGAACACGTTCTGTAGTGCAAATCTGCAAAATGCAAAAAGCACTAAAAATGCATAGGTGTGAATCCAGCCTAAGGGTTTACAACCACTTTAATGGATCAAAAATGTGTATTGAAAAACGCAAAATGCACCTGGAATATGCAAACTGCAACCTGCATAGGTGTGAATCAGGCCTAAAGTCTTAATGTGCATTACACAGTCTTGTCTGCTGTTGTCATGATTAAGAAACCCTCAAAGAGAAATTCCACACAGTCATCTCTAGAGTGAGTGCATGTGGATAGGAATTGGCTACAAAGAGTCTGCAGGAGGTCAATTGGGATTCCAAAATGTAAAATGTATTTTATTTAAAAATGGCAATTGTTTATGGTGCTTTAGCCAAATAAATGTAATTCTTACAGTTTTCATCCACTTTGAAGGAAAAGAGGGCTCAACATTGTAAGAGGCTGTGTCTTTAAAAGACTAACTAAACTGTTATTTCAGTGTTTGTTAGTTCTGGAGATTTAAACTACCTAAAGATTTCTTACGTCTTGCTGAGAGTTCCTGCATTTTCAAACCTCTTTGACCATTAGAAAGGGGTCCCAGTCCCCCTGTTGGATTTTAAAATCAATTTTAAATAAAATAAATGCAACAGAAAGTGCTGAAACACCTGAAACTCCCAGATGGACAGGAACAGAGTCTGGAACTATGCTAGGGAATACTAGCTTTTGGACCATGCAGATATATGAAAAGCCAATGGTTGATTAAACTGACCAAACTCCACCTATTACTAAAATATAATTTACAGCCCTGGCCAAAAGTTTGTGCATCACCAGTGCAGAGCTTGCTCAGCAATGGCAGCAGGCAATTGAGAGTGCATCTGCACACACAGTGAGGCGGAGGCTTTTGGAGGATGGCCATGTGTCAAGAAGGGCAGCAAAGAAGCCACTTCTGTCCAGGAAAAACACCAGGGACAGATTGATATTCTGCAAAAGGTACAGGGATTCATTTTCTCTGAATCCCCTTTGCGATTGTTTGGGGCAACCGGAAAAAAACTTGTCTTGAGAAGAAAAGATTAGCGCTACCATAGTCCTGTGTCATGCCAACAGTATAGCATCCTGAGACCATTCATGTGTGTGGTTGCCTCTCAGTCAAGGGAGTGGGCTCACTCAAAATTTTGCCTAATGCCCCCTACACACGGTCGGAAATTCTGACCACAAAATCCGTCAGACTTTTTCCGACGGATTTTGTCCGACACTGGTGTTGCATACACACGGTCGGACAAAGTTGTCGGAAAATCCGATCATTCTGAACGTGGTGACGCTCGTTGCGTACGACGGAACTACGTAGAGGCTATTAGCCAATAGGTTTGGTCTCGTAATTTGATCTGAGCATTCGCTGCACTTTGTCCGTCTGAATTCTCTACACACGATCGGAAAAAGTCCGATCGCATCTTGGTGACGGAAAATTTGAGAGCAGGATCTCAAATTCAACAGAAAAAGTCAGATGGAGCCCACACACGGTCGGATTTTCCGACAACATGGTCCGATAGGACATTTTCCTTCGGAAATTCCGACCGTGTGTACGGGGCATAAGAATACAGCCATGAATAAAGAGTGGTACCAAACCATCCTCCTAGAGCAACTTCTCCCAACTATCCAAGAACAGCATGATGGAGCACCTTGCCACATAAGACAAGAGTGATAACTAAGTTGCCTGGGGAACAAAACATCAACATTTTGGGTCCATGCCCAGGAAACTCCCCAGACCCTAATCCCATTGAGAACTTGTGGTCAATCCTCAAGAGGCGGGTGAACAAAAAAATCCCCACAAATTCTGACAAGCTGCAAGCATTGATTGTGCAAGAATGGGCTGCCATCAGTCAGGATGTGGCCCAGAAGTTGATTGGCAGCATGCCAGGGAAAATTGCAGAGGTCTTGAAAAAGAAGTGTCAACACTGCCAATATTGACTTTTTGCATAAACTTAATGTAATTGTCAATAAAAGCCTTTGAAACTTATGAAATGCTTGTAAGTATACTTCAGTATACTATAGGAACATTTGCCAAAAAGATCTAAAAACACAGAAGCAGCAGACTTTGTGAAAATGAATATTTGTGTCATGCTCAAACCTTTTGGCCAGGGCTGTATGTGTGGACTGGACCTTTAATGGAAACAATAGGCTTGCAAAAACAAATAGTTCTTTTAGAAGGTGTATGATGGTTATGTGATTAGCATGTTTGTCTTGTAACAAACTGATAAGAGACACGGAGGAGCTCAGCTATGAGGAGAAATTAGAGGAACTGAATTTATTCTCTCTTGAGAAGAGGAGATTAAGGGGATATGATTACCATGTATAAATATACAAGAAGTCCATACAGTGAATGTAGGGTTATTCACTTAAAGGTCATCACAAAGGACAAAGGTGCACTCTTTACATCTGGAGGAAAATATATTTAACCTCCTCAAATGTAAATGCTGTTTCACAACAAGAGCTGTGAATATGTGGAATAGACTCTAGAACTATTTCTGGCCCGTTCATTAGATTGTTTTAAAAAAGAGATGGATGCATTCCTTAATAAACAAAATACTACCATATATAAGTAATAACACCAAGAATTGTTCATTCAAAGAAAATCCAACTGAGGGATCAGGAAGGAATTATTTTTTTTCCTGTTGGAGCATATTTGGCCATGCTTTATTGGGATTTTTGCCTTCCTCTGGATCAAGTGGGGGAATAGAATTCTGTGTATGGAGTTTATTTTTCCTGTTTATTTATTTTTTCTATTGGTTTAACTAGATGGATTTGTGTTTTTTTTTTTCAACTTGACTATGTAACTTTTGTGTTTTCAAGGGCACTTGAATTGGACATTAATACATGTGCTTTCCTAGGTATCAACCCATAAATACATTGATTGGCCTTCCTCTAAACTGTCCCTAGATTGGGTATGCATATGTGAATCACTGTAGAAAAAGTGTCAGTGCTATATATATTTAAAGTGTTACTAAACTCACAACAGTAAAATCAGTCTGTATATGCAGTGAAGCATGCTTGTTATACTCACTGTGGGACCTAAGGGGTTAATCCTCTGAATTTTTTAAAAAGTCTGCTTGATCCTGTATTCTCTGCTCCTAACCTTTTTTTACTGTCCCCAATCCATCTGTTGATAGTAGAGAGCATTGTAGGCAATCTGCACATGCTCAGTTTGGTGTGTATTGCTAGAGTTTTTTTTCTTTGGGAGGGGGCATGTGATCAGCACAGGGCCAATCAGTGCAGCCTCATAGGACATTCAAGGGAGAATGAAAACTCCTCCTACAAGCTTTAATCAGTGCTCGGCCAGACACTGATAGATGTCACAAGACTACTATATACTGCTAATGAGAAAAGGTATTTAGCAGTTTATATTTGTATATTTACTAAAATAATTGCACTTCCATGTTCTGTGCACTGTGGGAGACCAGATATAGCGAATGCTGGGTCCTGGGTTAAGTAACACTTTAAATAAATAATAGTATATTTCCAAAGCTAATCTCTGGAAAAAATTCCCCTATCCCTTTCTCCCATCCCACTCCCAACCATTTTTTTTTTCTTTAATAAACTTTTCCCATTGTGCACAACTAAATGCACTTTCACAAGAACCTCTGTGGTGCCTCTTCCAGTCTGACTGTTTTTTTTTCACCACCTCTTGTCATCATCATATCGCCACTTTTCTGGACCTTGGTGATGGAACCAAATGTAGGTGTCCACAACACCCACCTTGAACAAAGACAACCAGAGAAGAACTCTCCTACTCTGCGGTGAAGAAGCCTGTCACATGTCCATAGTTTTAGGTAAGCATTTTGGGCATTTAGCTTAGGTTTTTGGTAATGGATGGGGTTGTTAGCTAAAGAAGAGTAGATAGTATTTTTTTCTGGGGGGCTTTTGCTGTACGAGCAAATTGCATTTTTTCTTTTCTTCCTATTCCTTTTTCTCTCTTCCTCTTCCTTTTGTATCTCTTCATTTTCTATCTCTTTATGTCTTTCTTTTCAGCTCTCAATTATATTTGTTTCTCTTTCAGGGTTGGCTTGCATTGGTGGCTTTATGACAGCCAATTGGAGCCTGGAGAAAATGGGAGATAACTGGTAAAGATCAGGGTAGAACAGAGATTTGATAAATCAACATAGCATTGAAGAAGGAAGCCTGAGATAAGCAAAGGTTAGAAGTTTCCATAGTGGAACAGATTTGCAGGTGGTGAATGAGAGACTCAGAGTCCCAGAGACAACTCTGTTAAAGGTATATTTGCTGCAATCTGTGCTCCTCTCGTGGAGATTGCCCTTTACTTCCTGTCCAAAGGATGTAAGTGAAAATCCTGCCTTGCCAGTTGTTACCATTGATAGATTTCCACTAGATGGACATTTTTGGGTTTTCCTTCACTGTCTATCCTGATGGCAACAGTCATGATGAAAAATAGAGAGGGTTGATCTCCCTAACAGAAACACAAACAGCAATGTACACTCAACAGACATCCTAACCTTTTTCTGATCTATCCAAAACAAGAACAAAAATGAATCTTTATAAACAGTTAAATACAAATACTTCTGGCAATTTACAGTTGATTAAGATGAGTCTTGGCTTAGTGCCAGTAAAGGTAGGTCTTAATAAAGACTACGCTTGTCCTCAATCCCCATGTGCTTATCTGTAGACATTATTTAACTGTCCTGGAGATTCAGGCCATAGATGATTTGATTTTTTTCTTGCAACCACAGGTTGCAGGAAAGAAAGTCTCTCTATTTCCCCATCAACACAGTCAGTGTTGACGAGGCAATCTGTCCCGCAGAGCTATTGTGTTCTCCCTGTGGGGGGGAGGGGTGAATATGGGGAGCTGTACATAGATGGTTTGAATATCGGCTGGTCCCTGCTGAACCAACCAAGATAAGATTTGAACCAACTATGGTCAGCCTTAGGCTACTAATCAGTGTATATGCTGGGTCTCTGGAGAGCCAGGTATTCTCTTTGGCCTTTACATTGGTTGGCTGACTTTAATAGAGAATACAACATCACTCTCCCCAGTCCCAATTGTGACTGAAGTAGAGAATTCTCCCTATGGCAAAGGAAAGAAATGGGAGAAGGTGCAGTCTTGTCTAACCTCCGCTTGTAGTACCTCTCGCTGGACATTGGCAGTATGGGTTGATTTACTAAAACTGGAGAGTGTAATATGTGGTGCTGATTGGTTTCTATGCAGAGCTGCACCAGATTTTGCACTCTCCACTTTTAGAAAATCAACCCCTGTGTGTGTAGCCCAAGATTAAAAGCTGCTGGCAGTGCTGAAACACGCATAACGTTTAATTAGAGAAGAAGGACTGGACTCTAATGGTTGTCCAATCACTTTTTTGCTTATGTATGTATTGTCATTGGCTATTTCTTCACTGTGTGTTGCTGTAATTGACAATTTGTTGTCTGCATGTTGTGATTGTCATCTTTTATTGTGCATTGTCACAATAAAAGATGGTTGTCTTTTATGCATTGTCACATCTGCCTGCATGCAACCGCTTCATGCAACTAGAGCAGAGGTACAGTATTAGAGGTGAGAATGGAGCAGACTGGGCTACAGAAATTAACCCTGCATTTAATTGTCCATGTATTGTGATAAATGTCTTTTTCGTTCACCACCTGTCATGATTGCCTGTTTATTAACCTATTTTGCTTTTGGCCCATCATTTGATGTGTTGCCTCTTTGGCAAATGGAAATGTGCAGGAGTCAGGAAAGGGCAGGCATACTTTGGCACTCTCAGGAACTGCCGAACTTTTGATTGTCAGATTGGCCTGCTATTTGGGCTTGTCTGGAGGCTGCTGTGTAGCAACCTTTAGGTGCCTGAAGTTTATACCTGCAGCAATTTTGCATTTTGTTCTAGAGACCGGGTGTCTTTATATTTAGCTTTCCCATAAAACAGGAAAGATCTGAGACAACTAAATTCCACAGGAATGCGAAGTGCTGAAGATGGAAAAGTTTCTGTTTCTTTAGCTTGGCTGGCCAACTGGAAGATTTCTTTTTTTTTTGTTTTGTTTACAGACTATTTTATTGAGTGCAAAAGGTGGTACAAAAAGAGTACAAAAATATGCTGAAACTTGACAGTAATCATATGTTTTACATATGTAACAATGTAAGGTACAAGTAATAAGGTAGGAATTCTTAACAAAGGTACAAAAGTTTTGAATATGGTCTATAGTACATTATAAAGGATAGACTGATGATTTATGTGTAGACATTCTCAGGTTGGATTGAAGAAGGATATGGAATGTTTAAACCAAGGATCCCATTTTTTATTGTATAAATGTGATGTGTTCTGAATGGTATGAAATATTTTTTCCATGAGATTGACGTTGTTTATTCTAGTTTTTAAATGTTCTAAAGGAATTGATTGGGATTTCCAATGATATGCAATTAACCAGTGAATTGCAACGCAGATTGTATGTATTAATCTGGTTTGTGTGTTGAGAGACCAGTAACAGGTGCGAATAAGAGACAGCTGTGTGGGGTTAGGACAATGTTGTTATTTGAGATTATAGAGGCGAACCTTTCTAGCTGTTTCCATATATGTGTAGTCTTATTACAGTCCCAGAAAATATGTATGTATGATCCAGGGGAATCACATCCTCTGAAGCATGTTTGTGGTGTTGTGGGGAATATGGAGTGTAGTTTGACTGGGGTATAGTACCATCTGGTGAATAGTTTCAGTGCTGTCTCCTTAACTGTGATAGATCTAGTGCATTTATGTAAGTTATTAATGCATGTATCCCAGTTTTGGACAGAGAAAGAGATGTTTAATTCTTGTTCCCATTTGAGCATGTATGGTAGTTTGTTTCTGTGTTGTTAATTATGTTTGAATAAATCTCTGATAAAAGGCCAGGTTTTCTTGGGGACTTTAGACATATGTTTTCGAAAAATGAGGGAGGCGGAGAGTTTGTTGTTTGAAAGTATGTGTTAAAAAAATGTCTGATCTGCAGGAATTTATGAAACTCAGTGTTAGGAATTTGGTGTTTGCTCTTTAGAGAAGAGAATGAGGTAAAATTATTGTTATCTATGAAATTTGTAAGGGATGTCAGGTTATTATTAATCCACCATGAAAAGTCATTTCTAAGCATATCCAGGGTCATAAGCAACTAACATGAAAATAAAACGCTCTTGTCACAGTTTCGTAATGCCTTGTTTTTTTCTTGATTTGTATCAGATATGTGCTACAGTGACAGCTCACATCTCAGTAGTACACAGCCTCAACCACACAAAAACTTTAAACGGGGAAATTATCCTTTATTTTGGAAGGTCTAAATTTGCCAGATTTCGCCATGCATGTGTATAAGCAAATCTGTGCAATCCAGTCCATCAACACCCCAACTAATCTTTAGAATTGGTTAGGGGAGACAAGAAAATGTGCATCTTAATCAAATGCTGGCTATCAAAAGACTGGATTTTCTATATTCTATGATTAATATCTGAGTGGATAATAATAAGAAAGCAAAGCAGAAAGAATTGTATACACATGCGGCTTTTAATACATAGGGTCTAACATGTTTCTGTGCCAATAGCCAACATCTGAATAGTCACCCTAAAGAAAATGTACGGTCAATTAATAGTTTTGTTGATATAAAATATGTCATCTCAATGAAAATCTTATCCATAAATGTAAATGATTTAAAACCCTTGTGTAGCTTGTAATTATATATGAATGTGGAGGCAGCCATATTTGTTCATTACATGTGCAAGATCTGCTTTGCAGCGCGACACATGGTCATGCTTCATTGTACCTTTTCACAATGTAGTTCTATGAGTTGGCAACCCTCTGAAAACAATACTCTCTTTCATATGGCTGATATCTTAACACTCCTTTTCTCCTCTGGGTACCAGGACAGCAATAACATTACCCTAGCTACATGGATATAGTGTCATCAAAAAGCCTTCAAAGACGTGATCATACGAGTATGGACCTTCTACATTATTACCAGAAGGCTCCATTTCCATACAGAGCAGAAGCCCTGAAAAGGAACTTCTCAGGCCAGAGACGCACATGTGGGCTATAATTCTTATTACTTACTTCACTATATGGTAGTCACTGATTTGGAAAAAATCATATGCAAGGTCAGTATATTAGTCTGTAGATAAGAATGGCAGTCCAACAGCGCGTCACCAGAGACAGTTACCATATTTGTATTAATTAAATTGGTATGGACATCAGAGGATGGTCATTGATCACATGCTGGCACAGTCTGAATGTCCTCCAATAGACTCCTGCCCAAGTGGGTATGTTGTGTGAGAAAGGTAAGAGCAGGTGCCAGGTATATCTGCTGCCGTTTATATTAGGAGAACGCAATAATGATTGGATAAGGTTTTCTCACTTGCTGTCATTTACAGTATCTTGAGTATTGTTTGCTGTGGTCAGCATGTCTGCTGCTCTGGAACCAGAGTACTGAGGGGGCAAATGTGCCCTGTTCAATAGAACCGGCACCAACATCAACAATGCACATACTCAGTCCATACATCAGTGTGCAGCCACTGTACAAAGCACCAATGTAGCTGTTTATATGACAGCTAAATCAGCCATGTGCAAAACTAAAGCAGAAAGCAGCCACAGCCTGGGCAGAAAAACCTGTGTATGGAAGCATGCTGCAGAGAAGGGCCCTTGCTCTCTATGTGGAAGCAGTGGTCTGTCTGTAGATATCCAACATACCCCCTGCGCTGCTGATTGCAGGGCTAAAAGTATGATTAGCTTAGGAGGTGTGTTGGACCTCTGCAAAAAGAGACAATTGCTTCTTTACAAGAGCAAGGGTCCTTCTCTATAGCTAATATACAAAGGAGCAGCTCCTTTGTATATTATTTGTTTTCCGTGTGTGTATCCCACTTGGGCAGCAGCCTACATATCTGTTAGTTTCTAGAGAGTAGCGCGATCTCATTTTTTTATTTATATGCTTCTCTATAGCTGTTTTGCAGTGGGCATACTTTTATACTCTTTCTGTGTCTGCTTTCCATAGAAAAGTAACTGTTAGGCCCCTTTGACACTGGGGCGTTTTTCAGGCGCTACAGCGCTAAAAATAGCGCCTGTACAGCGCCTAAAAAAATGCATTCACTCCAGTGTGAAAGCTGGAGGGCTTTCACACTGGAGCGGTGCGCTAGCAGGACGGTCAAAAAAGTCCTGCTAGCAGCATCTTTGGAGCGGTGAAGGAGCGGTGTGTTCACCGCTCCTATACCGCTCCTACCCATTGAAATCAATGGGACACTGCGGTAATACCGCTGCGGCGGCGCTTTGCGGGGGGTTTTAACCCTTTTTCGGCCGCTAGCGGGGGTTAAAACCGCACAGCTAGCGACCAAATACCGCGGCTAAAACGACGGTAAAGCAGCGCTAAATATAACGATGCTTTACCGCCGACGCCCGCATTGCCCCAGTGTGTAAGGGGCCTAAGAGAATGGTTATACCTCATCACACTGCACTGCAACATACACGTTTTCATGCACTGAGGTGCATAGCAGTGCGCTTCATTGGACAACGCATTACAACTGAAAGGGCTGCAAAGCACAGCAAAAATAGGTCTTGCAGCATTTTTTTTTGCAACACAGCACACCACAATGCAAGTCATGCATTGTGTGTTGCAGAGGAATATTGGGATGCCATTTAAAATAAATGACACTGCAATGCTTTAATGCATGAAACATCTTAAAAAAAATCAAGTGCATAGATGGTATATGAATCAGTGGATACAAAAGCAGCCACAGCATGAATATGGAAACCTGTGTCCCGCCAGCATGCTGCAGAGAGGGACCCTTGCTCTCTATGTGGAAGCAAAGGTCTCTCTGCGCAGGTCCGACCCACCTCCTGTGCTAATGAAAGCATTAGCTTTGCTGATTGCAGGTCTAAAGGGCTGATTTAGCAAGGGGTGTGTGGGCCTCTGCAAAAAAAAAACATAGCTTCCACACAAAGAGCAAAGGGTCCTTCTCCATGGAATGTTGGCAATGGATATGCTTTAGTACTTAGGCAGTGGCAGATTTCCATAGGAAATTAACTGTAAGGGCCTGTTGACACGTCATAGTATTGTATTGCAACACACGTTTTCATGCACTACATTAGGCAGCCAATTCAAACTGAAAGGGCCACAATGCTTGGAAAAAAGGGCTTGCTGCATTTTTTTTGCAGCACAGTGTACTGCAACAGAAAAACGGCAACCAATCGTGCACAAGATGTTGACTCACTGTGACCAAAACTAAACCAGGTAATGTAAGAGGGTTTCAGCTTTTCTCTCCACCCACAGGAGAGGCCCCTCAAACACGTTTCGCCCCCTAGTGGGCTTAATTGTTGAGGGCTCAACTAGAAGGCGAAATGCTCCTGGGGGACCTCTCATGCGGGGGGGGGGGGGAGAGCAAAGCTGAAGCTATCTTACATTATCTGGTTTAGTTTTGGTCACAGTGAGTCAGCATCCTGTGTGCGATCGGTTGCCATTTTACTGTAGCATATTGTAGCCTGACAAGCTGTTGTATATGATCTGCAACAGTTCATTACATGTCATGTTGGCTGATATCAGTCATAGGAGTATTAAAGAGGATGTCCACCCGATTTTTTTTTTTTTTAAAAGTCAGCAGCTACAAATACTGCAGCTGCTGACTTTTAATAAATGGACACTTACCTGTTCCAGGTTCCAGCGGTGTCGGCAGAATGTGACAAGCGAGCGCTCGCCTCTCGCTGCCCCGCCGCCATCCTCGGTCAGGGAATCAGGAAGTGAAGACGCAACGTCTTCACTGCCCGGTTCCCTACTGCGCATGCGCGAGTCGCGCTGCGCTTCTCTATTGGTCCCCGCTGTGTCCTGGAAACTGTGTTTCCCAAGACACAACGGGGCATTCTCGGATAGGGGCGGGCATCCTCGGATATGGGCGGGGATGCTAGTCCCGAAAGTGGGTGCAGATACCTGTATTATACAGGTATCTGCACCCCCCCCCCCTGTTTGTCTTCAGTACACTGCATCGTATATTTTGGTGTACTGCAGTGCAGCTGTGTTGCAGAGGTACATTCAGATACCATTTAAAAAAAAAAAAATGATGCCACATTGCTCCAAGGAGCAAACATTGCATTACCACGTGTTGCAGTAATTCGCACGTTTTACTGTGCGTTACTGCGATGGGCTGGTGTTAACCCGCTCCGTGGCTTTACACACATTTTGTTTTGTTTACCTAGAGTTGGATTAGCTGAGTTAAACTAAATGTTCAAATGGTTCCATTTAATTATTTTAATTTAAATATATATGATACTATACTACACACATGATACTATACTGCACAGCACTGACAACAAAACCAGCTTTGAAAATGTCAGTTATTGGAACATTCATTTATTTTAAAAAATGTTCACATTTAATATTTACCAACGGTAAATCAATTCACTGAGCAGTGTTTGAAATCAAATACATATAGAAAAGGGATGATTGATGAGGTAAGTATCATACATGAGCGTGTAACATATATGCATGTGTAACGGTCACCCTAGCAGCAACAAAAGTGGCATATTGCCATGTGTCCTGCACATTGTTTAGAAGCAGATCGGTATCCTGTTAGCATTCCTGAGTAAAATCTGCTCATACATTAGCCTCCAATGATTTCCTGACAAAACATATGGAAGCAATAGTATGGCTCTGCAGTCACCCCAGCTGAAGATATATTAGTGAAAAGTAAGCAAAGAGCTGCTGCTGGCTATGTGCAAACCAACCAGGACCCCATGTACATTAACTGATATGTGCTGCTAGCACGTTCCCTGCTCTTAGTTTTACTTTACAAACAAACACATGAAAAAAAAAATATATAAGTACAATGAAATAAAACAAAACAAAAAAAAAAAAAAAACACCCACACACACAAAATAAAAACATGATGTTATAATAAACAATTTAATAACTATTAACACACCCAGTCCAACTGCATTAATAACTTATTTGTTAAGAGCATTTGTTAAAAAATATAGTCAAATAATATATGTTGAAAAGCCCATTGTCCAAGTTGAAGTGTATTTATTTAAACATATGGTTATGATTACTGCAAATCTCTAGTGCCTTGCTATTTAATTTTGGAGCAACAGCGCCCCCTGCCAACCAAAACAAGAAAAGCGTCTGGAAACTTTGAGAGTTCTGCAAAAACTAACTGTGCTTTTTATAAATTATATTTTATAATCCTGGTTCAGAAATACTATATGTAATCTAACTTTTTTCTGCCTGATTTTGACCAGGATAGCCTGATGATATTCACAAAGCTGTATCTCATTGATTTGATTCTGGGCTGGATGGACAGACAAGGACCACATAGAACAAAAGGCAAGTAATGAGTTTAGTTCTTTATGTGTAATGCTGTCCAGCCAGCAATGTTTATGGTAAAGCTTTCCATTCCACATTACAGCAGTGAAAGACTTGTTTGTAGCCAGGCTGTATAGCTGGAAGTGTTTGTGTATGAAAAAGTCAGCTAGACTAGGGGGAGGGCTTTATTCCAGATGCTGTCTCCTATTGTGAAGGAGGGGAGGAGGTCTGACATCTATGAGGGTGATTAGTTTTTTTGGAAGGATGGGCTATCGAACTAAATCAATTCCAAGTCTCGGGGCACCATTCTATTACAGCTCCATCTAGAAGAAGGTTGATCACCAACTCTCTAACACATCCACCTTTTTATTTTATGCAGTATAGGTTACATATTGCTATTTACTATATACTGAAAAGGTAAGAGTTTATCTGCTTGCATATAAATATTCCCTGCAATCATAATTTTGCTTGATGAAATCATGATAGTTCCTTAAATGTGTCAGAACCCATAACTGCAAGTGGTAGACAACTTTTTTTTGGGAGGTGTTGACATCCTCCATCTTATTAGACCAATGAGGCGATATAATTGGCATCTGGGTTGTATTAGGCAGTTATAAAGTTTATGGTGGCTTCGGGTAGGGCACTGCGTAAAACCCATAATACTGATTATGCTGTGAAGTGCCATTGGGTATGCAGATAGCACTCAGAATTCAGGTTTCCAGAGTCCAGGAATAGTTTGGCAGCTGCTCTTGGACTTGTATGAGCGCTCCTGGTTGTTTGGGATGGATGTGAATTGATGTTGGTGGACATTTCTCCTTCAAGTCTACTCTGGGAACTTCCTAAGGATGTAGAGCAAGCAAGCAAGCTGTTGCCATCATGATGGTCTCCTGCACCATGGATGTACAAAGAAGGATTGCCTTACTGGAGATGATTTCCTGCTGCTGAAGGTCTGAGGAAGGACTACATTTGTCCGCCTGGGGCTCCTTTGGATGGTTCTTCTTTAAGGATTGCTTGTATTTTTCCTCTGGGGCACCAGCAATTCCCAGCTAATGACAACCACATTGAGAAGGGGGAAGGCTCCTCCACAGTTTTGGAACGTGGATTTCTGGAATTGAGAGCTGGATTCGGGGGCTCGCTCAGGATTTGGGAATTGTTATCCAAGTGCACCGACATCAATGTTCAAATTGTATGATCTCATTTAAATTATATTGCGGAAAACACTCAAATAACACGGATTACTTAATAGTATTTGGAATTCTTGGGTATACCTTGAAAAATATAACGGAAGAGTGGTAAGTAGCAACAGTTATTGGTGTTGTATGGTTGTATATAGAGGTTATGTGCTGAGCTTGAAAGGAAGGTAAGCTTGTTAACATTTGACTGATGTAATACGTTTGTATCATGCAATTGATACTTTGTAAATATACTTATAGCTTTTGAGCTACAGTGACCTGGTTTTTATTTCAGTGTTACCATGACCTTACATTGTTACTTTCCCTCCTAGGTTATTATAACCTAAATGATGTTCCCTCCTTGGCTACTATACCCTCACTTTCCCTCCTTGCTATATCTCCACTTTGTAACTTACCATCCTTAGCTACATAACCTCACTTTGTAACTTTCCCTCCTTGGCTGGTATAACCTCACATTGCAACTTTCCTTCTTTGGCTACTATTACCTTACTTTGTTACTTTCCCTCTTTGGCTACTATAACTTTACTATGTAACCTTCATTCCTTCCTTGGGTACTCTACACTCACATTGTAACTTTCCCTCCTTAGCCAGTATAACTCCACTTTGTAACTTACCATCCTTAGCTACTATAGCCTTCCTTTGTAAATTTTCCATCTTAGCTACTATAACCTCACATTGCAACTTTTCTTCATTGGCTACTATAGCCTTACTTTGTGACTTTCCCTCTTTAGCTATTATAACCTAAATATGTAACCACCATTCCTTCCTTGGCTACTATACTCTCAGCTTTTATCTTGGCTAGTAGCTCCACTTTGTGACTTTTCTTTCTGTAAAGTGTCTATAGGACTTTCCATCCTGTGCTACTATAGCATTACTTTTTAACTTTCTCTACTTTGCTCGTATAACCTTATTTCTGTGACTTTCCCTTCTGGGCTGCTATAGCTTTAGTTCGTAGGCTATTATAGGTTTTCTTTGTAAGTTGCCCTACTGGACCCGAATTACTTCACTGTGAATTCCCCTGTGCTTCTGACTTGTGACTTTTCCTCCAGGACTGCTATAATGAGTTTTACCTCCTGAGCACTTAACTATAAATTCTTGAAGTGTGGGGTTTTCCCTTGACTTGACTTTTCTCTTCTTATAATGTAAGATAATTTGAGTTTTCCCCCTGATCTCCTACCTTTCCTACAATGTTCTGCATGTCTAGTGCTTGTAGTATTGCTTTATGTGCAGTTGTGCCATTCAGCATATTTCACTGCCACTTGTTTGCATCCTCTTGCCATGTCAATTGTTTTTTAACAGTTAGTGGAGTCAAAGGAGTGAAAAGAGCTTTAGATGTCATTTCCAGTCCCCTGCTGGGCTCCAGAGCTGTTAAATCTCATGATAGCCCCCATTCCTCCTCTCACCCTAGCTGCCCCTTCTACTCTGATAGGGAGACCTTGGTTGGCATTCTCTGTGGCTCTGGAGTTCATCACCGGTCGGAAATGATAAGGGTGACTGTTCACAGCAAGGCACATACCATGGGCTAGTGTTCTGGTGAGGTTCTAGCACCAGATGAAGCTCAGATTTATTGTGCTCAGCTTGGCAGGAACCGTCTAGTCATGGTCCAGGATGTTTGGCTCTCCTGCTCTGTGTTGAACATTTTGGAAAGCCTTTCTATAGGTTATCATCCAAGTTACATTGCTAAGCAAAATAATATTTTAAGGTCAGCTTGTTTTTTTTAGTTTTGATTTTTATTACGTTTACAAATGTATCTTCCTCCTGAAAATATTGAGAAGATCTGGAAGAAAATGCTTTGAAAGCAGTGTAAATAAGCATTGTCTATATGTAAGAGTTATATCTTGTTGAGGGTATAAATAGTACATAGATTGTGTGGCTGCTCCAAGGAGGTCAGGTTTGTCCCCAAACTTTCCCTGGAAAACAAGTCTTTAGATGTTCAGTTGTCATTGCTTTGGTGGCTGTCATTACCTGAACCAATTCCCAGGCTCAACTGGAACGATCCTGCTTATAAAACAACTGAGCTGGGAAGAGATAAGATAAGACTGATCATTGAGGTCTATATAAAGGTTTGGGCAAGACACAGAACATCTGTTTGTGAAATCATTCCTCAGACTTGACTTGCTATCCATTCACACCTCTCACTCCTGCCTGCTTTTCCTGCCTAGAGCTCATCCACAGTGTTATGTTATGTAAATACAGCTGAGATGATCAGATAGGCACTGTGCTATACATTGGTTATTGCACCAAGACACATAATAAGCCAAACCTGGAAGGAGAAGGGGCATAGGGGTGATAGACTATGCATGGTATTAGGGGAGATTGGATTAGCAGTCACCATCAAAGATGTGACAGCAAGAGATATTGAGAGGATAGGATTAACACTAATTATTTAGACAAGATAATTAGGGGGCAGGATAAACCCCTGATGTGTTAATTAAATATATTTAAATAGAATGGGAGTATAGTAAGTTGTCATAGGCACGAGTCTTGGAAGATGGCTTGGCACCAGCAGGAATAATCACCAGACATTGAAGTTGATTTGCTAAAGGTGTAGTGACTGTTTACTTAGCAATGTGAGTGTATTAAATAACTTATTACCCAATCAAGTGCAAAGGAAATAAAAAAAGCAGATCTTTTTCTTTTTTTTTTTTTTGCAGGTGTGTGGGTGACTGAAGTACTCACTGTTTCTCATTATTTACTAAGATCAGTGAACTTTCACTTTGCTAAGTTAACAGGCTCTACTCCTTTAGTAAATCAACCTCATTGGATGTATTTGCATTAAAAAAAATGAGAGTTCTTAAGACATTGGTGGAGCCATTACACCATGGTGGAGTTATAGGCTTATACATAAGATATTGTGTAATTGTAATATATAGATGTCATAGGGATTAGTATAAAGGCATCTGGGGACCTGGGATGACCATAAAATCTTAAAGGAATGACACTGGAGTAGTTATGGTAGAAATAAACGTTGTGAAGCAGGAAAAGCAGAAGTTGCTGAGGAGGTAAATGCATCACTAGAGAATAGAAGATATTATTATTATTATTATTATTATACAGGATTTATATAGCACCAACAGTTTGTGCAGAACTTTACAAAATTAAGGCTGAGAGTACAGTTCAGATGGCCCTGCTCCCTAGAGCTTACAATCTATGATATTTGAATATTTAATTATACATGAGACAGGCTCATTTACTAAACAAATTGTGTTTTATGTCACAATCAAATTTATAATATGAGGCTGATTTACTAAAGGAATTGAGAATATTCACTCAATAAATCTTGTGAATATTTACTTTAGTCATTCAATCATGTGAAAAGCACATTTTTGTGTACTTATTTCATGACTGGATATTTAAAGTGAACAAAAAGTATTTCAGATGATTGAACAATTTATTGAGTGAAGATTCTCAAGTTTTTTGATAAACCAGCCTCAGATTTTTATTTTGGCATAACATGTAATGCTATAGGTTTGATCTACTAAAGGGGTTATGATTATTCACTTAGCTTAGTTAATAAAGTGAAGCTCTGTAAACCTTATACCCAATCAGGAGATTTTCTATGAAACAGGATTTGGATGATTTAAGCTTGTTTGATAAATTCAGTGAACATTCTCTTTGGTAAATCAGCCCCATTGTGCAGACATTTTCCTTTGCTAACCTTTTTTTATAGGTAAATGGAGCAACAAAAAAAGAAAAAGAAAAAAAGAAAAAAATATATATATAATGCATCATCATTTGTTAAACACCAATCATATGTACAGACAACACAGGGACATAGATATACACTTTTCATACAGAGGAGCGTTTCTGATTCTCTCTATCTAGCTACTGCCTTGAGGACTTTCAATACATGTGTCCAGATCTACTTCTTCCAAGATGTAATGACCATGTTGATGATACTGATGTATTAACGGATATTTATTGAATGCAGATGATTGTTTATTATATCTTAGTAATATTGCCTGCAGTAACCTCTGCTGCAATTGAAGTGGTGTGTTCTGGTATCTAGGGGCAGGTCAGAATTTAGGGGACACTTACTGGGCTCTGTGTAGATGCAGATGGAAATATTGTGTAAACAAATTGATGGTATCAAGGTTGGCTCTGGAGATTGCCAAAGTCTGATAGGGAAGGAGACGCCAGATGACTGGTATGGAAGACATTATAGGAAGGCTACAATTACTCCTCCCTTCTTCCAGATGTGCCCTAGGAGGGGGGGGGGGGTATGCACTATTCCCACTCTGGTTATGCTGGTAATGGGGGATGTGGACTTGCTTGGGGTACTCTGGCTGTTCTCCTGCAGATTCCTCTTTTGTGCAAATCTGAACTACATGTTCAGATTTGCACAAAAGAGGAATCTGCAGGAGAACAGCCAGAGCACCCCAAGCAAGTCCACATCCCCCATTACCAGCATAACCAGAGTGGGAATAGTGCATATGTGAAAATAACGCAAAATAAATGCATCTTCTTCATGCTAACTCATAATTTGTTAAAATAAGCTGCAAGAAATTCTTATTGTAGCCCATTGGTCTCATAGTGTACGATGTTTCCAGCTGTATTCTGTGTTGTATTCTTTCCCTTGTTATACTTTGCTCTGAGATAAATAACTTCGAGAGAAGAATTGTAAGAATAATTCTGCAGCAGATAAATGAAGATAGACATTTTGGCACCGGTTCAGATATACAGTAGGACTTATATAGACACAAAAAAAAAAAAAAGAAGAAAAACAAATGAGCCAACATTGGCGTGGGCAGCTTGACATGATGATAAAGGGAGGCAGAGTTGGTTTGGGTGGTGCCTGACGGATGTGCAGGATAAGGCTGGAGCCACAGTCCAAAGGGTCCCTGGAGAGGACTTGGGTGGACTATGAAGCCCCATGGGTCTCTCTTAAGCCTCTGCTGCCCTCTAGTGGCCATTGCCGTCATCCTAATCGTAGTCCTAGTCACCCGAACTGCAACGAACGAACAATTTTGGAACCGGATTTATCTATAAAAACGCAGTTCGTTTTTATCGGATTGTAATGTCCTTGTAGAAACTTTTGCAACCAGGATGGATGGCTTTACAATAAACATTTTTTTCAAATACCTATTTTGTGAATTTAGTATATAATTCCACGTATAATAATAATATATTTTTTTACATTTTTTTTTTTTATTATGTATTTATTTAGCTGATGCCTACAGATTTGATCCAAAATAAATATATGCCACCAAACTATATATATTTGGAGAAAACTAAAAAAAACTGTCATCATTTAAGAATTTAAGATAACTATTTAGGAAATCAGCCTTTTATATCAGATTAGCAGGGAACAATTGTTTACTCTGTCAAGGAAACCTTGTTTCGTTGCGTACAAAATGAAGATGTATATACAAATTATATATATATATATATATATATATATATATATATATATATATATTTATTTATTTAAAGGGAAACTTTCTTAGCTTGTGATATATTTGTCTTACATTAATACATAAGAACTGCATCATCATGGTTAAACATCAGATTTTATTACACAATTTATTCACAGTTATGTTTTCACTTTAACAACAATATTCTTGCTGATCTTCATACGTTTGGCTAGTAAAACAGTGGAGAATCTATTATTATTATAATTATTATTTATATTATTATTATTATTATATCAAATCTGTTTTAGAGGACTTCTGAAATCTTTCATGTAAGAACTGTAGCTTTTTGTTTTTTTAACTAAAAAGGAAAAACGAAAATAGTAATAATAATAATAACAACAATAATAATAATTCATATTATTATTATTACTTTGAACTTGGGCTGCTTCCTTATCTATTGAGACAATGCCCACTTCTCCCTATACCTTTTATCTGTTATATGAGTCTCTTATTATATTCATAACCAAATGAATATAATGAAGGCTTTATCAGGACTGATCCTTGGCACCGTGTCTCATTGGTGTAGAAGGTGTCTGTTATGTCACTTTGCCTCCTGCCTGGACCAGTGGGAAACCTTGGTGACCCCCAGCTTCTGACTCTGGAAAATAAATTCCGGTGTTTTGTCAGCTGGGAGAGACTTCAAGCAAATCTTAACTACTTACCTTCTGTTCAATCCATTTACTACATCTTCAAACCTGGCTGATCCCTACTGACTGTTTAAAGTTCTTATATGGGGTCAACTAGACACACTGCTGTGGTATCTATATGTAGCCATTGTACATAGAACTTCTGTTTTCATGATGTTCCCATGTTTTACCTTTGATTGATGATTTGCTTCTGTATTGTCTGTTTTACTTATAAAATGTTACAATGGAAGAAAGGGCAGTTTGGTAGACACATTGATGACAGTGGAAGTCTATAAACAGTTCATATAGGTATGTGCCTGATTTACAGAAGGATCCTTCACATCCTAGTTGGTGCTCACATATAGCCAAACATATTTCGGAGAATCCTCTGTGAGCTCCACCAGATCTGAATGAGTATTTGGAGTGGACATAGACTAAAATAGTAAATGACCCCTGATCTGCATTATTCAACTATACAGCCTTTAAAAAAAACATTTAAAAGTAACACCAGTTTTTGCTGTAGTCCTACATTTTGAGTAACAGGAAACCTATACACATTGGGTTTTGTTTTACTAAAGGAGTAGAGGGTATTCACTTAGCAAAGGGAATGTCAGTAAAATGGGTGAAAGTGTGTTAGCTTCAAATACCCAATTTTGCTACCACATTGTTTTAGGTGAATATACCCCTTTATTTGTAAAACACTGTAAAAACTGTTCACAGTATAAATTGTGTATAATAATAATAATAATAATAATAATAATAATAATAATAATAATAATAATAATAATAATTAAATCTTCTTCTGCGTCTTCTTCAAATTATTATTATCATTATTATCAATACAGAACACTTAAACTTAAACACTTATAAAACACCAATACAGAACACTTGCATGGCTTTTTTTTTAATAAGCATATCACTGGGGTTGATAAAGAATGCTTATTGAAAATAATAATAATAATAATAATAATAATAATTAAATCTTCTTCTTCTTCTGCTTCTTCTTCAAATTTGTATTATTATTATTATTATAATAATATAATAATAATAATAATAATAATAATAATAATAATAATAATTAAATCTTCTTCTTCTTCTGCTTCTTCTTCAAATTTGTATTATTATTATTATTATTATTATTATTATTATTTTCAATAAGCATTCTTTATCAACCCCAGTGATATGCTTATTAAAAAAGCCATGCAAGTGTTCTGTATTGGTATTATTTAATTTATATATTAAAGGATCATCAGTACATGGATTTACATTAAATGCAGGCTGTAATAACAATTTTTAATTGAAATTATAGTCACGATCAAGCCTATGTGCATGAGTGAAATGACTACAGAATAAAGAGATGATACAAGGGGTCTTGCAGATGTTTAAGAGCATCTGGATCCAGATTGTCCACTCATGTGTATGTATAGTGTATCACTGCCATCCAGTGGTAAATATATATATTGCACACTAGCAATGTAAAACGAAAGGTGGGTTATTTCAGCTGTAGATGGCTCTTGTCAGTGTGTTTTTTTTTTCACTGCTCATGACATTTTTTCCCAATTAGATTTTCTATCCAAAATCCTAAAAGCTTTTCAGCATACATTATACAGAGTGATCTCAGCAGGCATGTTTGTAATCTATTTAACAGTGAAGACATTTAAATGCTATGTAGAAGTAAACTCTGAATGCAACATAACACAGAGAAATTGCTGTCATGCACACAGTGTCAGTAACGTTTCTAGATATTTCTGAGATAATTACTTTTTTATTTTGCATAGTTTTTTCTAATTACAATATTTTATTGCATATGTCCAAATGGAAGAGTTCTAGTTTTATCTATGAACAATTACAAACCCATGTGCTTTCTTATGCAATATTTTAATGATTTGGTAACAATCAATATGCATTACTAAAATGTTCACTTTCCAAAAAGCCTTCCTTAAATTTCAGTTATCCTAGTTTCTATTTATTGTCCTATGAAAAAAAAACTAGTAGCAATAATAAAAATAAATTTCCTTTCCCTTTTCTCTAAATTGGTCCCATTCTGGTGTGATTCCACACTGGCACGTGGAGCACTTTTTGTAATAAAACTAAATCTGCTAGTATTTTGTAAGATAAGAGTTTTCACTGCTTGTTTAAAAAAAAAAAAAAAACACACAAAATGACAAGTCATTCAGGAAGGTTGGGTATAGTGAAGTAACAAGGTAAAATGCAGTAAACCATAGCAACCAATCAAATTTCATCTTACCAAAACAACTACAGAGTCCGCTATTAAAACTCGCTTATATAAATAGTGATTTTGGAAGATATAGGAAGAGATTTAAGAAAGCTGGAGCACACAGAATTTGGTGCAGCTGTACATAGAAGCCAATCAGCTTCTAACTTCAGCTTGTTCAGTTAAGCTTTGATGATAAAACCTAGAAGCTGATTGGTTACTATATACAGCTGCACCGGATTTTGTATACCCCCCCCCCCCCATTTTGTTTATGTACACTATTTATTTATTATGGTCAGATCTAAAAAAAATCATTATTTTTATTTTATTTTACTATAAAATACTGAATATTATTATTTACCTTTGCATTTAAACTAGTAGGTAGAGTTTTAGATTCCCTTTAAAATGTTCCAGGCTTTTAATTTCTATGTGAAAAGCCTACTATTTGCATAGCTGAAATGCTTAGGCTGAAATTTACACACACAAATGAATAAGGCTCAGTCTAAAGTTGCATTTAGAGAATTTTTTGTGTCAAATGAAGCAGAATCTGCTGTGCTTGTCACTTAAGCGAATCCATAGTGCTGCAGGAATTCTTTGTAATTTATTCAATGTTTATATATACTATATATACTGAATATGCTGTACTTACTGTATAGCAGATTACATACAAACATTTAAATACTTATACAATTGACTATAAATCATTATAATTTCCCTTTAATGCTTCCTGGTCACACAGAGAATGTCTTGCTCATACACAGCTTTATTTGTATGACCATGGTTATGGGCAGCAATATAGTAGCTATTTGTCAATTATTCTCACTATTGGCTGACATTAAACTTAACACCAAACAAGGTGTGTAGAAATTTATATTTTTAGCTTGGGTGTATGAAAAGAAGGGCAAGTGCGTTTATATAATCTTTTATTTTATTATTATTATTTTTTTTTTTTTAGTACATCAGCTCCCTGTTATGCTTTATCCAATACGGTATTTAATGTGGCACACTAAAAAAAATATACCAGGAACCTATGACTTACTATCATACTGGGGGGCACTTTACATAACCTGGGGGATCATATCTGACTTGTGATTTTCGGGTATAAAGATATATTTATCCCATAGCTCCAGGTAGCCCATATAGCTTAAAGATCCATTACATGCAAAAATAAATAATTAATGAATAGTTTTGGGTTAAATCACCCACTAGACCTTTATATCTGTTGGAGGATCCAGTGGTAAGATTCAAAAGGCTGTTATGAAGGCATCATGCATTTGCAGCTGGATTCCTCAATCCTTTAACAATTCTACACCATGGAAAATTCATAAAGAGGAGGCAAAATGGGGTTTTCCTGTTGGCAACAATTTTGGTTTCTTATTGATTTAATGTGTTAGGTTTGTGATCTAAAAAGGCACAAACCTTTGTTTTCAAAGTTACCTGAGTGTGTTTGGGAAAGAGCAATTTAGCTCCAAAATGTTGCAAAATTGTACAACTGTGTTTGTCTAAAGAGCTATACTGTAACAAAAAGAGTCAGTTCTACCCTTGATGGCATTAGTCCCCCCTTGTTGGGGGGCTTGGCATGTTTCACTGGACTTTGTACTTTCACCCAACTGATATCTCTGCCCCACTTACAAGGTCATAATGAAGGCAGCATCCTCTCATGGCTGGATCTCTCTCTTATTTATGTACTCTCCACACACCTCCAAACTTCATGAGATGGAAATGAGGGCCATCCATTAGCACAAAGTGTGTGAGCAAAAGACCCCCCCCCCCCCCAATGCTATGCTTCCAGTTATGTGGAGCATGAAATATGGATGAGCACAAATGATTGACTAAGCCCACAATTTTTTTTCCATCACAATGTTTCTTTTATACTGACAATATTAAATTAAAATATTAATGTGATAATAAAAAGATCTGAGTGAAAGTTTTAGTGTAGTTTGGCAGTTAATTATTGCATTTATTATAGAGGTCTGCACATCTGTCCAAAAAGAGGGACAACTGAGGAGGAGGAAAGAAGGACAGAGGGATTTGGTTTCAAAAGAAGAACTCTCCCTCTAAATCAGGGGTCTCCAAAACTTTTAAACAAAGGGCCAGTTTACTATCCTGTAGACTTTTGGGGGGCCGGATTGTGGCCAGTGGGGGTAGACAATGTCCCACACCCAGCATCAGTGAGAATAAACATGGCCGTAGTGTTGGTGGTCAGCAGGAGGAGGAGTAGTACCCCATAATTGGTATTAGTGGGAGGAATAGTGGAACAAATAGTGTCCCATAGTATGTGTCAATGGGTGGAATAGTGTCTCATATCATTGTGAGAAATAATACCCCAAGGACCAGATAAAGTTTTGAGACCCCTGCTCTAAATGAAGGACAGTTGGGAGATACGAATACATAAATGTGAATTGAGGAATGGGGAACATGCTTTGTAATGACTGTGTCAACCAGGTGAATCTGGGGGTATTGGTTGCTGGAAATTCATAAGAATCCCACATGTAACTTGGTGTGACAACAGCAATGCAAACTGAAGTATCACTTTTGGGTGACATTGATCACTCAGAATGATCTTCATTTTATGCCCCCAATTCATATCTGCATTGGACTAAAGGTATTAATTTCCATACAACAGGAATAGAAAATTTTTATTATACTGCATGTACAGAATGTTTTATGTATTTCTATCCAAATGTCCCTTTACCCAAAGCATTTTGATAAAGAGTATTTTGAAAATGAACATGTTTTTATTGTGTTTCTAAAACAAATTGGTCTTTCTTAATCAGGCTTGTAGCATACAGTCACTTTATAGATAAAGGATTTTGTTTGCTTTAGACAAAAGATAGAAATTACAAAGGCTACCCTGATAAAAGACAGACAGGCTCAGCTCTGAGACCCTTTGAAGTTTTCCATACCCATACGATATCTATCTAGCTTCTTGGATGCAATGGCCATATACAGTATATCTAGCCAATGCATTTTGGATGTTTATTTTATATGTATAAGAACACTAAGGTATGTTTAATGCAAGAAACAGATTTACAAATCTTGGCTTCCTGTGCATCTTTGTTACATATATTTTTGAATATGTAATTGTGATTCCTAAAAAGTGATATCATTACTGTCTTACTGCTGACATACTGACAGAGAGCATTTTAGACCTATAGAATATGTATATATGTATAACGTACTTTTTGATTGAATAATATCATTGCATTACATTTTTTTCTTTCTCTATGAGATTCTATTGATCTTTTGTTTTGTCTAGAATTAATGTTCTGCTCTTGGTTAACATATCATATCCAATCATATGAAAGTTGACAATTACACTTTCATGAGATATGCAATGTATACAGTAGATCTGATGAACAGATCCTGAAGGAGATTGAACTGTGTTGTCCCCCTATCAGATTATAAATAGTGTTTTCCAGTAGTGTTTTAAATGACATCTGGTAGACTGGGAATGACTCACTTCCAGCCATGTGGTAGCACATAAGAAGCAGAGCTAGAGACCAGTAGAGGGCAGTGTAGAGGAGGGCTATTCTGACACCTGTTTCACAAAGTCTGCGTTTTTACTCTTCATTCCATGGAAATTTCCTGGGGTTCACATTAATATTTATTTCTTACAAGATTTAACGAACCATGTCGAGAAACATTTAATTCTCGTATAGTGTTGCCAACATCGCAATATAGATTATATTGGACCCTTCAAAGAGAGACACAAGTACTCCCCCTAATATGTATTTCTGTACCCTTCTATGTGCATTCTATCCTTTCATATGTATCTTATTGCGCTTTTTATGTTTTGTGACTGTGGTAGTGGCTTTTTGTGGCATTTCACCAGTTATTCCCCTTAAGCTCCATAGAAGAATGTACTAAGACATTTTAATACAATTACTGCACACCAGAATATGTATATAAAATCCATGAAAATCAATAAAGAAAATATTACTACAGCCAATAAATTTTAATTCTTGCTGTTTTTCAGTGTGATATGTGCTAATCATGTTTTCTATCATTGCAGTTTCGGGAAAAATGGCGCATGCCCCAAGGACATCCCTAATTTTGGGATGCTTCCTGCTTATTGGTAAGTATGAACATTTTGTAATATCTGTATTCTGTATAAGTCGAATGAATGCATCTGCATTGTATGGTTTCAAAATTACCTCTAGGCAAAAGTAAATATCACAATTAAATTCCAAAATGTATTCATTACATAAAGATGAAATATATATTTTTAATGCAGGCAGTAAAATTTGTGTGATATAGAAATATATATATATATATATATATATATATATATATATATATATATATATATATATATATATATATATATATATATATATTTCTATATTAGTATGCTGTAAGCCCCTGAAATAATAGATTCAGACTGGAAGACGAAGGGACTGCACTGTGAGCTGTATTGATTCCCACAGTGCTGTTAGGCTAGGTTGACTGTGCATGTGCGGTTGATGCATTTTTTAGTGCGTTCTTGCAGCACATTTTCAATTGCACTTATGATGCGTTTTCATGCTTCATGCATTTTTTTTCAGGAGGAGACTGATTGCTAAACACAAAACCCTACCGAAAATGCATGTACATGTGTTTTTCATGCAAGTCTATAGACCCAAAAATGCACGGTCCTGCATGTAAAAAAGTTTCTGCGCCTTTCCAAAAAACACACTGCAGGAAACTGCATAGACATGAATGGGACCAATAGGAAATAATGCTAAATGGATTTGTCATGTGTTTTTGTTGTTCAACAAATGCACTAAAATGCATAGATGTGAACCTAGCCTTACACTGAGAGCTTTTTTGCATTAGTAGAGAGCAGAGAGAGCACAGTGATGATCACTTTAGTGTGGTATATTACTATCATTGTCCAACCAACATATTGGGGTTGGGTCAGTGATGAAACTATACTTCTTAAAGCGAAACTAAACTGTACCTGAGCACCACAAACTGAAAATGCTATTTCATTCATCTTTAATATTCAAAGCAAACTCTCCCATCCATCCATGTCTCCATGATTTATTTTGTTGCATGGTTTACTTTGAACCCCCCCTATTTCTAGCCATGGCTATCTTGAGTAAGGTCAGATGATTTATGTAGCATTTACTTCCTGGAATCCATCTTACCTTCAGGCTCAGGCATGCAGGCAGGAGGGTATCCTTAGCTGAGACAACCCCTTCTCCCTTCCATAAAATGCAAGAAAAAATGCCCATGAAGACTCCTGGGATAAATGACATCCATTTGGCCTAGGCCCGAAACCAGAAAGCAACTGACCAAATGTAAAAAAATCTAAAATAAGAAAATATAAGTATTAAAAATAGTTAATGTTGATTGAGAGAGTTTCGTTCCACTTTACCTGCAGTGGGTTTACCAATCCAATGATTTTGATGATGATGATGATCATCATCAAACCCAGCCTGTTTAGCAGAAATGCCGGCATCACAGGACTGACTGAATGTGATCATAAATTATTCGGTGTGTACACTTACTGTGTGCCTGGAATTCATCCTTGAAATCAGCCCCTATCTCTGTTATTGCTCTCGGCAACTACTGAATCCTCAGATGAATAGTACATTTATTAAAGTGCTTATAGTATTTTAAAGGACATTAACAGTAACCAAAAAGAGATGTATCGATAGCAATTAATAATGCATCAAAGACAATAGGTGATGCTATTTAATATCATTTAGTAACAAAAAATAAATGTAATTAATGATAGATGGGTGATTTGATTCTCAATTCATATCAGGAAGGTATTTTTTTTCCCAGGGAATGGCAGACCTCTGATCCTTTTACTTAGTTAAATTCTGATTTACTTGCACAGTTAATGAATCCCGATTCCTAGTTATATATACTCCATGATTCTCCACAAAGAAATTTGCACAATTCAGAATCACAGAATTAGCATTTTCCTGAAAGGTTTCCGTTTCACCAGCAAAATGAAAATAAAGGGCCTCTCCTCTATATATGGCTCAAACATTAATCGTGTGTACATTAAGTACTAGGTTTGGTGGAACCACTGTGCTTCTAGAATTGTCAGAGTACAATAGACCCATGGATCTCAAGTACCTCCAGTACGCAAGCATTCAGCTGGCTTCTTAGCAATTGGCAGCCTGACTGGTTGTTATAAGAAACATGAAATCTTTCCATTTTGGTGCTTAAACATAAGACCTCTAGGCTTAACTTGAAATAAAGACATCTGTCCACAAAATTCAATGTTTCTTCTTCATAGTTGATTATCAAGAAGGATATATTTGGACAAAAATGGCATGTACTGTAGGCTGATTGGAAATTGTTGTGTTTGTTTTACAGCCCCATTGTATACTTATGGTACAAGCTCCTGGCCGAAGCTCTTTCCAGAAAGTGAAGAGATGGTAGTACAGTTACACAATTCCTTTTCAATACGCTGCAGTGGTGAGAGTGAGCTGAACTGGCATTATCCCACTAAGGAGGATGGTGATGACAATCTAGACATCCGACATGAAGAAAACAACAGCGGACTCTTTGTGTCAGTGCTAGAAGTGAAGAACGCGTCTTCCTATCACACAGGAGTTTACACCTGCTATTACAATCAAACCCAGACAGATGACTTTGAGATTGAAGGCACGGACAAGTACATTTATGTTCCAGGTTTGTCCACTTACCACCAACTTCCAACTACAGATTTTTGTTTTTAAAATGTTGTATTCCTAATTCCTGAGACGATTGCAGCCGTATTTAGTGCACTTGCAACAGAAACAATTGGGTACTGTCTGGGATACCTTTTTTAGTTCACAAACATTACAATTTTCAGGACAAGCTTTCAGGGTGTACCCCCTTCTTCATGATCCAAGCAATACTAATACACAAAGATTTAGCAGAATTTTAATAATATGATCTCTAAGGGAAGAACAAATCACACAAACATGCACAGCATTGGAAATTAAACTTGGAAAGTTAGTAGACATTAAAGTGATTGTAACGGCAGGATCTTTTTTTATCTTAATGCATTCTATGCATTAAGATAAAAAGCCTTCTGTGTGCAGCAGCCCCTCTCAGCCCCCCTAATACTTACCTGAGGTCCATCTAGATCCAGCGATGTTGCAGGAATATCTCGGCTCCCCAGGACTCCCCCGGCTAGCTGAGACAGCAGCATGCCGTCATTGGCACCTGCTGCTGTCAATCAAAATCAGTCAGCCAATGAGGAGAGAAAGGGGGTTTGGCCAGGTCACGACTCCGTGTATGAATGGATACAGGGAGCTGTGTCTCGACTTGGGTGTCCCCATAGCAAGCTGCTTGCTGTGGGGGCACTCAACAGGAGGGAGGGGCTAGGAGCACCAAAGAGGGACCCGCGAAGAAAAGGATCCAGGCTGCTCTGTACAAAACCAACTGCACAGAGCAGGTAAGTATAACATGTTTGTTATTGTTATCTAAAAAAAAAAACAAGACTTTAGTATCACTTTAAAGAAGGGGATACACCCTGAAAGCTTGTCCTGAAAATTTGGAGGTTGGTGGAAATCAAAAAAAGTATCACAGACAGTACTCAGTTGTTTTGTATTATTCATTTAAAATTCATGGAAAAATATAGTGTTACGTAAACTTGTAGTCAACAGGGTTAAATGTATATTACACTCTGTGATCAATGTTTTTGTTTAGGATGTGCTAATGCATTATTCCAAAGCGGCGAAGCTTCTTCTTTGAGTCATACATAAAATTAACTCTATTGTCATTCCAAGACCTCCTGTGAGATAGGAGCAGTGACTCAAAACTACTATAGTATATATATTGTATACTCTATATATAATTATTACCAGAATATGAGTGTTTTTATATTTACATAAATGATGTTGTCTACATCGAAGCCATCACACTCATACTGTATCTTTCAATTATGCATGCAAAGATAATTTAGTCTTCATTAACCTCCAACATGCATTGTAAAGGTTTTTACCTATATAAAAGTATGGTTTAAAGGCAATATTACTCATACACAGGCTGTTTGTTTAGATCCCACAGTTCCCTTTGTTCCATCTGCTACGTTTGACCACATTATTGTAGTGGAAGAAGATGAATCTGCTATTGTTCCTTGTCGGACAACTGATCCCAACAGCCAAGTGACACTGAGAAACAAAGATATGGGAAAGAATGTCAATGCCTTCTATGACAGCAAGCAAGGTTTTGTTGGCAATTTCGAGTCAGGTGTCTACATTTGTGAAACCATGGTAAATGGGGTGCTCTTCAAAACCGATGATTACAACTTACAGACATGGAAAGGTACTTTTAATGTCAGAAAATTATCTATGCAGTATTGGCTGTTATTTATACATAAATATGTATTTTTGTCTACCTATTTACCAATTCTATGGGTTTGTCATTCATTTGGTGCCACTATGTCACATACTTCTAACTATTACAAGATATGGGACAGGCTTAAATCTGGTTTCCAGAGTAAAAAAAATACCTATACTGAGTAAAAAAAAGTTGCCACTTTGCCTGAGCAAGAACTAGGGGCTCAAAGTCAGGTTAGGTCTCACTCCCACCTTTTCCTCTGCTCAGACAACCTACTACTTCCTTCCTGCAGAAGCAGTTAAGATACAAACATTGTACCTGCCATGTCCCTGTCGGAACATAATAACATAGCCATAGCAGGGGAGATCACTGTACTAACATTGGATTGTTAGTACATCAGTTCTGACCTGAGCTGTCAGTTTTTTTTATTACACCCACTGGTTTAAACAAACAAAAACTAGTAGTGTGTACAAGACTTAATACGATGGCTTGCAGCTAAAAGGACCACAATGTGTTCTCTCAGGCTATCCATAAATGGTGGTTGTCAGATCTGAGAACTAGAATATGTTTATGTCATAGCATTACTATTTCATAAACATGCACAATCTATTTAGATGAAGAGACGGGTATATGAATTTTACAGAAACCCTCTGGTGTTGGCCGTACACTAGACGTTTTTACAACCTCTCTCAAACGATTTAACTTGACAGATAGTAACCCACGTTTAAAACGTCTGTTTTGCCACGTTTACATGCCGCATTTAGCTGAGTTTTGCCGCGTTTAGAAAAAAAAGCGTTTGGTGGTTGAAATGCCTCTGAACTCAGCTTCTGAACCCATTTTTTTGCGTTCCAAAAAAAGCCTCTAAACTCAACTGCCTAGAAACGACTATAACTGACCCTGTGTACATGGACAGATAATATAACTTGGAGGAGAGTTCAGGAGCAGTTGAAAAAAAATGCCCAACTGCTCCTAAACATCCGTTTACCAGCAGGAGTATACATGAGGCCTAAGCCCCATGTACATGGGTCGCTGCTAAACGTACGTTCAGAGGCAGTTGGACGCTTTTTTCAACTGCCCCTGAACTCATTCAATGTTATCTTATGTGACCATGTACACAGTCTCCTTTATTGACGTTTTTAGGCAGTTGCGTTTAAAGTAGTTGTAAACCCTTACAGACCACTTTGACCTACAGGTAAGCCTAGATTACAGGTAAGAAATATCTCCTTAACCTACACGGTTAAGGAGATATTTTACAAAAATAGGGCACCGCTGTCTATGGCGTATGCGCTGTAGACAGCGGCGCGCAGGCCCACTGGACACGCCACAAGGTAAGGCAAACATGCCGTCACTTATGGTTCCCGCGTGCATGCGCCGGAGTGACACCATCCCTGCTCCGGCCACTCACAGCGCCGGAGCAGGGATACCCGGAAGGAAGATGGACACTTCAAGCTACAGGGGACAGCGGTGGCATCGCTGGCTCCTGTGTCAGGTAAGTGACACATAATGGGCTACTATGCGATGCATAGTAGTCCATTATGCTTTACCTTTGCAGGGAAACAAAGAAGAAGTAAACCCATCATCTTCAAAAGCAAAAAAAATGGGTTCAGACGCTGAAGATTTCCACGTTTTAGATGCCAAACGCTTTTTGGTTTATAGGCGTTTTTCCTTTTTGCCCATTTAAAAAAAAAAATGTAATTGTTTCTTTTTTAGAAATGCTTATAAACGCAAATGCGGCAAAACACCACTAAACGCGGCATGTAAATGCGGCAAAACGGACGTTTTAAACGCGGGTTACTATCTGTCAAGTTAAATCGTTCAGGAGAGGTTGTAAAAACGTCCGGTGTACATTAAGCCTTATTGGGAAAATCTATTTCAGACAATTGATCCTTTCCCATGTCATCCAGAGGGTATATGTGAAAAATTTCAACAGACAAATCGCATCTAAACCCAACATTTTGGGCTAAATTTTGCATTCAAAAAGTCTGTTGGTTTCCTAAATTATACTTTATTGGCAATATTTTGTATTGTTGCATCCTGAAGGTCACCTTTAATAATCCTGCATTCTGTTTGTAGTGTATTGTGATTTTCTTTGCTTTACTAAACCTCTTATAAAATGATGGGAGGAAAGATAAGAAGGATCAATACCTAAAGTGACCAGTCAGCTTTTACTTGCTATTTTTTGCTGGAAAGGAGGCATCTGACTAGTTTCACTGGACAGCACCTCTGCCCGACCCTTCTAGTTTTTATAGCTGTACAGTGTTCATAACAGAATCAAACTCAAAACTAGTCAGTAACTAATTATGAGGATTGGGTTTCCAGCACAGATTTCAGAATGTATTCAGTGTGTGATTATTTCACAGGTCTTGATCTCTGAGAGCTTTGAATGAACTCATTATACCCAATCAATCTTTTGAGACATAAATGCCATGATTGTTGTAATAGTCTTCTGAAAAATACTCCCATGGGAAGCATTTTTTTCCTTTTTTTTTTTTAGCTGCTCTTAAAGATTACTTTTTTACTCAAATAATGGGATACAAATAGAAAATAAAAGTAGCAATTAACAGAAATACATATAGCTATTAGCTAAACACAGTGCCCTTTTCTCATAACAAAGGATTAGAGATTAGCTAAACAGTTGTTGTAACACTGATTATGTCTATATCACAGTGGACTTCAAGATTTCTTCTATAAAATAGGCCACCAACCTAAAGGTCTTTCACTTATTTGTTGATACTAGTTGTCAACTTTTATCAATTTAAAATGGAAATACAAAAATATTTTTACAGATTAGTGCAGAATGAAAAAAGTGCTCATCGTGTGCGGTTGCAGAGAGTATTAATTTAGTAATATTTGTTAAATTGACCTTCTTATGTCTTACAGCCAGTAATAACATTGCCGTGGAAATGCAAGCCCCAAAAACTGTTTTCAGAACGGGTGAAACCATCATTATTTCTTGCATCGTTCTAGAGAATGAGGTGGTTGACCTGCAGTGGAATTACCCAGGAAAGCAGGTAAAAATAGCAAGATAGCTTTTAACAAGGCAAAGGTTACAGAGCAATAACTCAGGGCAGCCAATGAGGAATCATGCCTACATTAAACTGAAGATTGCTCTGCCTATCTGCAATATGTTAGTTGTTCCTCTATATTATTTAAAGGATAACAGCATATTACAATAAAAAAGTAACTCTAGCACCTTCTGTATTCAGCTGTTGATTTTGCTTGCCGATCGCATCAATTACCATAAATGTAACATTATATAACATGCACTCAAAAGAAATGCGCTGCATCTATTTGATTTTATATCCCATACATGCCAATCCTTTCCAAAGTTTGCAAAACACAGCTAAAGCTGCACTCATTAATGTCCCACATATAGAAGGTGTAGCAGTATTGATCCAGGGCTGTAAGTATTTATGATGGGACTCCATAGCGAAATTGTTAAGGGTCCCCTTCCTCTCTAATTGCCACCCTAAAATATTTGGTTTTCAGTGCTACAGAATACTAGTTGCATTCATATCCAAAAAACTATATAAATTAATTTTACACAAACGTGTTTGCCAAATGCTATTGCTACCGCATTAAATAACGGTGTATTAAGACGTTTCTGGGAGCCTTGTGCCATAAGGCACCATAGAAGCCACATGGTATATCATGTTTATAGTTAGGTCTTTGTCATAATCAAATGCAGAGAAAAAAAATTCTGGTATGCTTTCTTTTCCTTGATGGTACATGGACCATGGATAATCCATTTAAAACCAGTAGGGAAGAATGATCCTTCATTCACTCTCCTTTAAAACCATTTTTATTTAATCTAGATCAGATAAAAGCAAATTAACACCAATGCTTACAGCTGTTTCACTTGTACACAGCAACCTGATGATGTTACCTGATGAAGTTTAAATTAAATTATTTAAAGGCTACAGGCTTTTGGATAAAGTTAAGCCTGTCATTGGAATTTTTTGGCAGATGTATATTTATATATACATATATATTTATATACAAAATATATTATATTTATAATAAAAAAATTACATTGATGGATACTATTGCTACAATAATAGATAAAAACACAAAGAGCAAGATGAAAGGGTTATATTAAATACATCTATATTCTACATGATCAAAACATTGCTGTACATTTGTAAAATTATAAAACATGATTTGTGTGAGTGCGGCAATTCATGTTTTATATGTTTTCACGCAATTTGTTCTGTTGTGTTATTGCCAACAGCTTTTTTTATTTATATTTGCATATCTTCTTTTTTCACCTGGGCAATAATTGTTTCTACATACTGCATTTGTAAAATTGATTTGTAAAATTACCTTACTCTCCAAAGCATTACGTGTTAAAATGTTATTTCTTTTGTGCCCTAAAGAGTACATATTGTAATTGCAGAGAAAAGCTGGCACTGTAAAAGTTGAAGAAAGCAAGAAGCCTACGATAAGACTGGAATATACACTGACCATCCCAAATGTTACAGAAAAGGATTCTGGGGAATATGAATGTGCAGTCATTCCTGCTACAGGAGAAGACAAAGAAGCGCAGCAAGTTAATGTTACAGTTCATGGTGAGTGTAAGGAAATGGTGGGGTTGTTCCATATTTTCAAAAATGTGATGCACATGATTGGATTTTTGACATGTTGAAGCTGGAAACACAGTAGCTATGATCTTCTAAATGTATTTTTTCAAGGAAAATTTTACATTTCTAATTTTGAGGAAGTCATTACATTTCAAAATTTCTGTAACAGTTCCTATAATTTCTGTAAAACATTTTGAATTGCAGATAAAGGATTTGTAACACTAAACCCTAAGTTTAGACAGCTGGAATTTGCAAATCTCCATGAAGTAAAAGCATTTTCTGTGGAGGTGGAGGCTTACCCAGCACCAAAGATATTATGGTTAAAGGACAATGCCACCCTCAACGACAGCATGACAGAGATCACTATGAGCATCATCAGGAGCGAGGAAGCTAAGTAAGATCCTGATAATATGTAAAAAATGTCATGTCTTGGAGTAAATCAATGTTTTACATTTATATTTTCTTAGGACCCATTTAGACTTAATCTGTCTGATGGGGTGCATTAAGACAGCCCATTTGTGAGATGTGGCTGCCAACACACCACAACAGAAATGAAATTGGTCTTTGTACCATTTTTACAGAGCGTAGCGTGTTACCAGGCATTGTGGTGAAGGTACTTTGGATTAGAGTACTAGGGTGCCATTCAGAATCAATTGCACCGCATCGGAGTACATGTAGTTGCAGTAACACGTTAAAAAGCATAAATCTGAATAGATTTTATCGCGTACTTAAGCTGGTTACACACAAATTAATATTTGGCAGCTTCAACAGGCATGGACCAAATTTTGACCTCTCTTTTTGACAGAAGCTCATTGTCAGAATACAATAGCACAGCAAGGCCAGAGGATTTCTGGATCCACCTTGCTTGTGCGGATGCAGGAATCTGCTAGTATTTTTTTTAATCAGCCTGCTGGCTGGGCAAATAAAAAAAAAAAAAAAACCTCATAGTGTTTACCCAGCTTTAGTCTAGTGCACAGATGCTGAGCCCATAGCCTCGTACACACGGTACAAAAATCAGAAGGGGATTGACGTTTGACAGGCTGTTGTCCTAAGTTCTTACCGTTAGTACGCTCCTTTCAACAATTGTTTTCTAATTTTCGGCCAACAAATGTTGGATGACCGGCTAGTAATTTTTTGTTAAGAGACAGCTCCACGTGAGATTTTTCAGATGGTCAGTACACAAATCCTTCACACAAAAGTCGAAAGTACAAACAAGCATGCTCGGAATCAATGCTGACCAAACACGAAAGGGGCCCAAAGGATGGTGCTCAAGAGCTGAAATTCCTAGTAGTACGTCACTACGTTCGTGTTTGTGGCACGACAATTTGTACAACGTTAGTATGCAAGACAAGATCCTGGCACACGCCCTTTTGACAAAAATCAGACGCTCGTTTGTCCAACAATCGTACCGTGTGTACGAGGCTTTACTAAAATCTGAGCCCCGCATGCCTTTTTTTTTTTTTTTTTTTTAGAATAAAGATACATGTAAGTAAGAATAAGAAGTAAGAATAGCTATAAAACTTTGTTTCACACCATTTGGTGTTTTGAGTCTCCTGGTATGGTAATCATACCAATGGTTACCAACAATTTATCTAATATGTAAAGAGGTCTGCTCCAGTAATATATAGTATGCTATGAAAGACTCTAGATGTCACAGTGTGTAACTATGTTTTTACTTTTAGATACCATAAAAAATACCTTATTTTTATATGGTGCATGCTTTTTTTTTTTTACCAGATATTCAAGTAGATTAAACCTCATCCGTGTCAAAGAGGAGGATGGTGGCGTGTACACACTTGTAGTTCAGAATGATGCAGAAACTAAAACATCTTCATTTGAGCTGCAGATTAAAGGTAAATACACAATTTTTAAGATGATTAAGTTTGTAGTGCAAATAACACAATTTGTCTTTGTCGCAGTATGAATTCGTATTCTAGGCACATACAGTAGGCTGCTATAGCTTGGGAGTCTATTTGTTCCAAGTACCCTGGTTTATCCCCAGTTGCACTCCAAAATCTAGCTTCTAGGGTTCTACTTTAGCCAGCCCATACTGAGGATGTATCATATGATCAGACCCCATGGGTTATTCCAAACATACCCTCTCTCACATCTGAAGACTCTCTCACATTTGACCTAAACCCCTTCCAGAGCCTTGGATCAGTCTGCTCACTCAACTACCATGGCACTTCAGTTTCCAGGTCCTCAGTAATTAACTGGTAATCTTTTTAACAGCAGAGCTTACAAATGCTATAAAAGAAAATGTACTGTATTCAATCTTAGAATTAGTAAAATTCACTTCCCAACTAATATGAATGGCAGTGGCTCTCTTTTATTATGCCAGTTTCCTAAGTGACAGTTGCTTGGACATCTCCTAACAGTCAGTCACAGCCACTAGGGAAGAGCCGAACATCCCCGGTTCGGTTCGCACCAGAACTTGGGAACAGACAACAAATTTGTGTGAACACCGTTAAAGTCTATGGGACATGAATGTAAAAAAATCAAAAGTGTTCATTTTAAAGGCTTATATGCATGTTATTGCCATAAAAAGTGTTTGACCTGGGTACTGCCCCAGGGGACATGTATCGGTGAAAAAAAAAGTTTTTTCAGGAGAAGTGATTTTAAGAATGCTTAAAGTGAAACAATAAAAATGTAATATTCCTTTTAATATCGTGCCTGGGGGTCTCCTTAGTCTGCCTGTAAAGTAGCACATTTTTCCCATGTTTAGAAAAGTACTGCAGCAAAATTAAATTTCTAAAGGAAAAACTGTCATTTAAAATTGCTCACAGCTGTAATGATTTGCCAGATCCTGGCAATATACAAAAAAAAATCATTTAAAAAGACAGCGTGGGTCCCCCCCCCCCCCAGTCCATACCAGGCCCTTTGGGTCTGGTATGGATATTAAGGTGAACTCCACGCCATTTTTATTTTAAAGTAGCACATTTTTCCCATGTTTAGAAAAGTACTGCAGCAAAATTAAATTTCTAAAGGAAAAACTGTCATTTAAAATTGCTCACGGCTGTAATGATTTGCCAGATCCCAGCAATATACAAAAAAAAATCATTTAAAAAGACAGCGTGGGTCCCCCCCCCCCCCCAAAATCCATACCAGACCCCGTTGTCATAGGGCTCCCGTAACCACTTCAATACACTATATTATATATTGTGCCCTGCACTATATACCCTGCACTGTATTATATATACTACACTGAGGACACTATATACTCTGAACTGCAATATATATACTATACAGACTGCACTATATACTCTGAACTGCAGTATATATACTATACGGACTGCACTATATACTCTGCCTTAGGTGTTGGTGGTGGCAGAACACGGTAACCCCTCACAGTTACTCTTGTTGGGCACAGGAACGATCTCTGCTGTTAAATATTATTTCAAAAATTGCAATTACATGCCCCTGTTAAATAAATAGAAGAATGTGTAAATTGTGTGTGAAACCTGTGTGAATCTTGTGTGAGAAAAATGTATAAATAGACACCTTGGAGAGTATTACATTTTGCTTTTCTTAAATTTCTCACAGTCCCTGCTTTGATATTACAACTAGTGGATGATCACCATGGCTCATCTGGTCAGCAAACCGTGGAGTGTCTAGCTAAAGGAATGCCCATTCCAGATGTGGAATGGTTGGTTTGCAGGGATATAAAAAGGTAAAGAGCTAACATTTTGTGCAGTGTGGCAATATTTGTTCAATGACATTGCAAAACCAATTCCTGACAATGTGCTTTTTTTTGTAGGTGTAATAATGACAGCTCCTGGTCTGTTTTGGTAACCAATGGTACAGAAATCAGCATGGAGACTCATCAAGACAATGAGAACACAGTGGAGAGTCAAGTGATTTTCAAGAAGGTGGAGGAGACTGTAGCAATCCGGTGTATAGCAAAGAATGATCTTGGGGTTGTTGCAAGGGAGCTGAAATTGGTTGCACCTAGTAAGTACTAAGACGATGCATGTTTCTAAAAAATTATTTTGAAGGGTTGGTTGTTTATCATAGTTACTATCTCACACTTGAGACTCCAGTAAACACACTCATTCCTGTACCCCAATTTCTTCTTGATATAGTTTTGCAAGCTTCAGCACATATTTTTCTAGTGTTAACATCTAAAATACCTAAAGAGCAAAAAAAAAAAAATGATTTATTGGTGGAGAGAACCAAACTTTACTTGTCAATATAGCTCTTTAGTACAGTGTTTTAAGATACAGTAATGTAATAATTAAATTTCTCTTCACAGCCCTACGCTCAGAACTGACAGTGGCAGCTGCGGTGCTCGTTCTCCTTGTGATTGTTATCATATCACTCATAGTCCTAGTCATCATATGGAAGCAGGTAGGCCTTGGCTGGCACATACCGTAAGACAATGGTCAACATCTTATTTGTTCATTAGCATTCTGACACCACTTTTTTTAATCTTTCAGAAACCAAGATATGAGATTAGATGGCGAGTGATTGAGTCAATCAGCCCAGATGGCCATGAGTATATATACGTAGACCCAATGCAGTTGCCCTATGACTCACGATGGGAATTTCCAAGAGATGGCCTTGTTCTTGGTAAGAAAAGCATGGTTCATTTATAGATTTGACATCGCCACCAAAACCTAGGTACATTAAAATATGCAATTTTAGTCACAGAGTGGGCTCAATTTATTAAGATGGAATTATTTTAAAGTATCAGTCCACCAAAAACCATTATATTCAGCAATTTCTAAACAACTTGACAGTTTGTTGTATCTCTCAGGAACTCTAATGGTGAAAACTCTGCACTTGAGTTCTTGGGTTTGCACATCTGATTTGACCATTATGATGTGATCAGGTACTAAGGCAAGAGAAGCTCAGTGTAGGAATATCCAAGACATCTAAAAAAGCAATAGCCGACCTACAACTAAAATATCACTTTTTTGTTGGCTTACCCTTTACGTTGGTTCAATATTTTATTTATATTTATTTCCTATAAATGGTAAATTCATGAACAAAATTATGTTTTAGGTTTGGAATCATGATATTATTGCATGAAATGGCCATTCAACTACTGAAAGCCTTATTTTTTTTTAACCACTTAAGGACCAATCCTCTTTCTGAGATTTGTTGTTTACAAGTTAAAAACATTTTTTTTGCTAGAAAATTACCCACAAACATTATATACTTTTTTTCTAACACCGTAGAGAATAAAATAGGGGTCATTGCAATACTTTCTGTCACACCGTCTTTGCGCAGCGGTCTTACAAGCGCACTTTTTTCGGAAAAAATACCCTTTTTTTAATTAAAAAATAAGACAACAGTAAAGTAAGTCCATTTTTTTTTATATTGTGAAAGATAATGTTACGCCGAGTAAATTGATACCCAACACGTTACGTTTCAAAATTGCGCCCGCTCGTGGAGTGGCGACAAACTTTCACCCTTAAAAATCTCCATAGGCATCGTTTAAAAAAAAATTTTTTTAAAAAAAAAAGAATTATTGCTCTCGCTCTACCGATCATGGCAATACCTCACATGTGTGGTTTGAACACCTTTTTCATATGTGGGCCCTGATCATGTATGCGTTAGCTTCTGCACGCGAGCTCAGCGTTTAACATTTAGTTTTTCTTATTTATTTTATCTTTTTTTTTTTTATTTTTACACTGTTCTTTTTAAAAAAAAATTGTGTCACTTGTATTCCTTTTACAAGGAATATAAACATCCCTTGTAATAGAAAAAAAGCATGACAGGACCTCGTAAATATGAGATCTGGGGTCAAAAAGACCTCAGATCTCATATTTACACTAAAATGCAAAAAAAAATAAAACAAATGTCATTAAAAAATTTATAAAAAAAATTTTGCTTTAAGAGCTATAAGTGACGTTTGACCCTGCAATGGTATGTAGACTGGTGGGGGCCATCTTCCCCTCACTCATCACCATACCAAGCTAGGAAGAGGACCCGATCGCCTCCGCCACTACCGACGGCTCCGGTAAGCGCCAGAGGGCCCCGCCGCTGATAAAAGTGATCTTGCGGCAAATCCGCTGCAGAGACCTTTTTTATCTAAAACCAGACAACTCACTGAAGAAGAGGATACCAGGGTTATGGTAGCTAGCTGCTGCCTTAACAACGCTATCCCCATTTAAAGTGCTGACGTATATCGGCATGAGCGGGTCCGGAAGTGGTTAAAGCACCTACCCAAAAAATTGACACATCTGTTATTAGTGTGACAATGCAATAATGGGGCACGTTATCGTGCTCATCTTTGCAGTTGAAAACTGCTCATTTATTACAATTTATTATAATAAATGTATTATAAATATAATTTATTATAATTTTATAGAACAAACAATTAGTATCTTAATTTATATTATTCAGGTCGAATCCTTGGATCTGGTGCCTTTGGAAAGGTAGTAGAAGGAGCTGCATATGGACTTGGCCGATCACAGCCTGTGATGAAAGTTGCTGTGAAAATGCTTAAACGTAGGTGTTCTTACTATCTTGCTATTTATAATCTATTTATACAACAGTCTATCTATCTCTCTATTTATCTATCTATTGATCTATCATGATAAAAACATTTAATGATACATATGATACTTTTTGAACAAATGTAAATATATTAATATATTTCTACCTCAACAGCCACTGCCAGATCCAGTGAGAAACAAGCTCTAATGTCTGAACTGAAAATCATGACTCATCTTGGACCTCATCTAAACATAGTCAACTTGTTAGCAGCATGTACCAAGTCAGGTATCTAATCATTTTTATCTTACCTTCTTCATCTTTATGAAACCTCTGGCAGCATATCAGATGGAATGCTTCTCCAATGTTTGAAACTGGAATTTTCAACTGCTTGCAGTCACTTTAATGATTGACTAACTTAGAAATTAGATTTTAGAAATGCTTAGCTAGATTTGTTAGATCTGTCCAAAACACCACAGAGGTGCAGTTAGACCACTTTACATAAAACAGTTGAAAGCAGTAACTTAGCTTGCTAATTACTCTCTTTCAGGACCTATTTATATAATTACTGAATACTGCTTTTATGGGGACCTGGTCAATCATCTGCATAAAAATCGGGATAGCTTTCAGAGTCGACATCCAGAGAAGCTAAAGAAAGATCTCGACATCTTTGGCCTGAACCCAGTTGATGAGAGCACCAGAAGGTATGAAAAGTATGGCACCTTTTTACTTTCTATCTTTATACTAATAGGGTTGTGACTTTTCATGCTAACTAATTTGATGCAAAGATATTTATTATGCTCACCAAAAGCATGGCAGCTTGAGATGATCTTTAATCTAGCATTTGTACTCATATATTTCATATATTTGTCATGTTATCATAAAGTCCACAGCATTCCAGATTGGTTGCTATACTAAGAAAGATGCCACAGTATGCGGAAGCCTTGTCTTAAGTACTCTAGAAGCAACCAAAACCACCAAAACTGTCAGGTTGCTATTATTCTATCACGTACAGGAGGTTTTTTGGTCTCATATCTTGAAAAAACAAAATCATCATTTGTACTGGGTAGAATAAAGGACAGTTGGTTTCATTGGTATTGCTGTTACCTCTTAGGTACTGCCATCTTGAGGGTCCAGTAAAAAAACAATATCACCAAAGATGTGCTTGCTCAGGAAACCAACCACTAACTCCTTGTGAATTCAACACTCACCAGAACATAAAGCTGTCATTACAACAGCAAAACCGCCTGTGACTCATAAGAGTATCTTTAGAGCAAGTGCAACGATCCACATTTCATGGCACCTTCTGATAAACTCCAACTATGGACAGATAAAGCTCACCACAAGCCCTGAAATGTAGTAGTAGTTTTATTGAAATAGTATAAAATCATAAATAGACAAGTGCTAATGAAAAAACACTCACATAGAAATCTGCTGCTGACCCGGGATTGTGCGGTGGTGTGACCTCAGCACTAGAAACTCCGCCCCACAAAATATACAAACATACATACAAACACAACTGTGTACATACAATAACAGACCAGTATAGTGTGGCAATGTCCCATCAAACTGAATGATGTGTTTTCCTATATAAGGGTGCCCACCCATTAAAGATACAATGTCACCCCCTTTGGTCAGTGTGTGAAACCAGCTACAATTTTGACTACTGTCCATTCATTGATAAACCATAATATGAGCTTCACCCTTAAATATGCTATAATTTCTATAAAAGCACATTCTATCTTTTTACAGTTTAAACATTACATCAGTGCTTCTCAACTCCTGTCCTCAGGACCCACTAACAGGCCAGGTTTGCAAGATAACTGAAATACATCACAGGTATTATCATTTGCTGCTCAGTGATTGAAGTATTCTAGTCTGCATCTCCCCATGGTAATACCTAAAATCTGGCTTGTTAGTGGGTCCTAAGGACAGGAGTTGAGAATCACTGCATTACACAGACCTAGGATGACTACTAATGTTAAAAACTTCTAGCCATTATCTCCTCTTCTAGGTCATTTGGTTAACAAAATAGCCAACCAAACAAAGTGCTTTTTCTGAATGCAAATAATAGCATGTTACTTGGATTAAATTGCTGTACATAATTTATGAATTACAAGTTTGTAGATGCATGTATGTATCTGACCTGGATCATTTCTTTTTCTATTGCAGCTATGTAATTTTATCTTTTGAAAATAATGGTGACTATATGGACATGAAGCAAGCTGACAATACCCAGTATGTTCCAATGCATGAGATGAACGAGGTGTCTAAGTATTCTGATATTCAGAGGTCCTGGTATGATCGTCCAGCATCTTACAAAAAGAGGCCTATGTCAGGTAAATGAGTCCTTAGGTCAGCTTTAAGTAAATAGGCCCTTGCATCAGCTTTTCATAATTCTAATATTACAAATGAGTATTACAACAGGGAAATTATTATGCTTATCGGTTTCAGTGTTATGGTCTGGTTCTTTACAGTAGACACCATCTTCACTTATAATTTATATTTTAAATTATAATTTAATTTTATAATGAAGTCATATAATTTAAGGAAATTTCCTCAAACACTTCTCATGACTGAAGATTTTTGGGAAATATCTGTTATGTGTATTATTGTTGCAGCGTATACAGTACATACTGTATATTATTGTATCTACTCACTAGGTCAGCCTCTTTCCATCCTAAAATGGACAACACAGGCATTCCTAATGTATTGAATAATCTATCAAGTTTATAATATATAATATTTAAAAGTACCAAGACATAGTTGTGTTTTTAATGTATAACTAGAACTGTGTTTTCATTTTATAACAATTCCTCAAATCTAGCGGCTGACCATATAATGTTTCTAATTTTACTTTAAACAGAGGTGAAAAACCTTTTCTCAGATGATGGCTTTGAGGGTTTGACGATGCTGGATTTGCTAAGTTTTACCTACCAGGTTGCCCGAGGCATGGAGTTCCTAGCTTCGAAAAATGTAAGTCATTGTAACATACTTATTCCAGAGTTGTTTTCTAATCCATGCCCTGCAAAGCCTCTAATTTCTCTCTGTTGTTTGTCCTCTTACAGTGTGTGCACCGTGACTTGGCAGCTCGAAATGTTCTGCTGGCACAAGGAAAAATAGTCAAGATCTGTGACTTTGGTCTGGCCAGAGACATCATGCATGACTCTAATTATGTTTCAAAAGGCAGCGTACGTATCAATTCTACCCTTGCTTTACAGTTTAACACAGATAGAAGATTATAATTTTCATGGCCATGCTTGATTTTAGAGCACTGATGCTTGGTGGAAGTGTAGGTCAGAGTAAATTACATGTCATTTCTCTAACATATGCAAACCCTAAATCACTAGCTCAATTTAGCCAGGCACACCCAAAGTCTGCCTAGGATAAATGTTTTACTCTATACACAAACAAGAGCTAGTCCTGTAAATATTTGTTGAGATTATATCCTTTGCTATGTTATGGCCTATACTAAGCTGTCCGCATCTCAGGGCTAGTTACAAGGAGATTTTAAGTGATGCCACATGCTAAAAACATCCCTAAATGTCCCTTATAGACACATCTTGTTGGGCCTGTCTGGTTATTTGTATAAAGGTAATGACTTGGACTTCACTGTTGCATTTCTATTTCTCTGCAGACTTTTCTTCCCGTAAAATGGATGGCACCAGAAAGCATCTTTGATAACCTCTACACAACCCTGAGTGACGTGTGGTCATTTGGCATTCTTCTTTGGGAAATATTTTCTCTTGGTAGGTGTTTATAATTATGATGTTACATTAGTGGAAGGAAGTATGGGTACCAGCATTGTGTGTACCCCATTACACTAAGAAATGGTATACTGCATTGTGATTATACTTAAGGAAAAGTACTTTTTTTTGGCATCAGCAGCGCTGTGAAAAAACATGAGCCATGTTTGACCCATCTTTTTCAGTGGCAGAGTATATACTATGGTATGTGACAACCTCAGCCACTCACATTATTTTTTTTTTGCTTTGGAGGTCTATAAGCTTTATAGCTTTAAAGTAAATTGGTGGGGACCAATACATACTAAACTAACAATAGGAGTAGTGAACTGAGAGCATTGTCTATCAGCACACAAGCACAAAATTTAACCCCAAAAAATGTATTCTTTTTTTCTGGTAGGGCTCCCACCAGACTTTTTATTAGAGGTCTAAAAGGAATATACTTTTACTGTGTGCTATCTTTAGAAAATCCATAATGCGTTGTCACATTTGTCTAATAAATGTTTATTTGTAATCTAAATATTTAACTAAAGGTGTAGAAAAAGGACAAAAAACTATAAACTGAAAACAAAATAAAATTGACCCCAAACTACTATAGTCCCTCTAGCACTGCTACTGTGTCTCCAATGACTTGAATTGGAAATACCTGCACCTGTTTTCTTCCATCTCACTTTGCAATGTGTAACCATCAGAAAGCTGCTCAATGCATATCCAATTTGGTAGGGCAGTAGAGGATGCTAGTGTGATGAATGTTAGGGTAAGCGGTGTGGTATGTGGTCTTGAGTACTGCTGCTTTGTTATGTTCCCCCCCCCCCCGACAGGTTCGTACTAGAAATGCTGGGTTAACGTTGATCAGAGATGCCTATTGTGTATGAAACATCACCCTTATTCATTTTTCTTTTGTGTTAAGGTGGAACACCATACCCTGGGATGGTAGTGGATTCTTCATTTTATAACAAGATCAAAAGTGGCTACAGAATGGCAAAACCAGAATATGCTACACATGAAGTGTAAGTATATACGTGTAATAAAATTGCCTTACAAAGTATTTGTACGTTGTGCTGCTGGTAATTATGAAGACGTCTTAATTTTTCTTTTCATTTTCTTTAAATTCCAGGTATGACATTATGGTGAAATGCTGGAACAGCGAGCCAGAGAAGAGACCTTCCTTCTACCATCTGAGTGAAATAGTTGAAAGTCTTCTACCTGCAGAGTATAAAACGGTACAAAGACTGTTTGTAGCATTAGTGTCTAATGCAATGACAAAACTTAGGCAGTCCATAGATGAGTTGAATAGAAAAAAAAATTGACTCGATTGACCAACTGAGCTATTAAATTCTGACAGCGGGGAGATTTCCCTGCCATCAAGATACACTGATCAGCATTGCATGCAAAAGCCTGCAGTGCTGATCGAGCGGTGAAAATATGACAGGGTGGTTCTACTGAAGCCCATCTCTAGATCGACTTCTATATCTATCTACCCATACATGGATCGAAATTTGCCTGGTCCCTGCTGAACCAGCCAAATTTTTGATCCATGTATGGCCGGCTTTACATTACAGTACTATAGAAGAAAAGAAACAATTATTTAACAAATACATCTTTCCTTATTTCTTCATTTCATATACATTTAAGTTAATTGCATTTTTGCAATAAGCTTCACTTTTATCATTCAGTCTTTCAGTTTCAGAAATTCCTTTAGAGAGGCATTGAGATAACCCCTCCATTTCCAAAGGCAGTATCAGTTGCACAGCTTGAATAAGGCTGTGTTTACACATATGCGATGCGGGAACCAGCGCAATTCCTGTGCAGGTTTCCGCATCACATGTCACTCACAGGCAGTTCACACTGCACTCTGCAAACCGCTGCAGGTATCAATAGAAATGTGAATTAAAGATATGGGCAGATAGCGGTACTAGCCCAAAAAAAACAAACATATTCTCTGATGTCCATCTAAGGGGATATAATTAAAGCCTCCATCTAACAGTATAAAAAAATGAAGGTCTCAGTTTTCCCTTGCAAACATCAAAACGCTGTAAAAAAAGTTCCTTTAAAAGTGCTTTTTTACAGTCATTTATGAAGTGCCAATATAGGGGCATCTGTGGCAATGACTACATTTAAAGGGGTTGTAAAGGTTCGTGTTTTTTCACCTTATGCATCCTATGCATTAAGGAGAAAAAAAAACTGGCAATGACGGGCCCCCCCCCCCCCCCCCCTTTTTACTTACCTAAGCCCATTTACCTGCTCGGCTCGTCCCTGGCATCCTTCTCTCCACAGAGTCTTGGCGTTGATTGGATAGATTGATAGCAGCGCAGCCATTGGCTCTCGCTGCTGTCAATCAAATCCAATGACGCCGCCATCGGGGGCGGGACCGAGACATACACTCTGTGTCTATAGACACAGAGTTTATGAGACGGGAGCACGCCCGCAAGGTAACTCCCTCAGGAGAGAGCTTCCCGAGGGGGTTAGCTATTGTGGGGAGGAGCCGAGAGAGTCGCCATGGGAACCCAGAACAGAAGGATTGGGGCCACTCTGTGCAAAACGAGCTGCACAGTGGAGGTAAGTATGGCATGTTTGTTATTTAAATTTTTTTTTAAATGAACCTTTACAACCCCTTTAAAGAGGAAGTAAACATAGCCTCTTTTTTTTTTTTTTTGCTGATCTGCAAAGTAAAGTCATAAAGTGCTAGTATGCATCACATACTAGCACATAATGTGAAACTTACCTGGGTGGCTGTTCCTTCAGAGCCGCTGGTCACGGCACAGGGCTCTGATAAAACGGTATGGGTGACTGTTCCTTCAGAGTGCATGCGCCGATGACATCATCGGCGGCGTATACAGTAAATATCTTCTAAACAGTACAAGTTTAGGAGATATTTACAGTACCAATAGGTAAGCCTATAGGTACAAACAATCCAGGGAAGTTTACTTCTTCTTTAAAGAAAGCTTACATAGAGGTAAAAGTAGACCTTCCTAAAAGTACAACCTGAAAAGATCCCAGAATTGCTGAGGGCAGCAGAAGAACCTCTCACATCTGTGTAACATAGACTACCAAAACAGGAAATTGTAAGCAGCGTATCAGTTTTTAACTATCAATAGAGTTGTAAGCAAATGGACAGTTAACTGAACATGCCTTACACAAACTCCCATAATGGTGGGGTCTGTTGTTTGATTGTGGTTTTTATCTTGAATGATATAAAAGTTCTCCTCAGCTTATGACCGCCTCTTTCTCTACAGTGCTATGAAAAGATTCTCCATGACTTCCTGAAAAGTGACCATCCAGCTGTAACTCGTATGGGTTGTGAAAATGACAATTCCTACATTGGGGTGACTTACAAGAATGAGAACAAAATGAAGGACAGAGAGAATGTATTTGATGAACAAAGACTCAGTGCTGATAGTGGTTACATCATCCCTCTTCCAGATATTGATCCTGTATCAGAGGATGAGTCAGGCAAAAGAAACAGACACAGGTAATTACAGAAACCTTATTTTATTTAAATGGCTTAAAACATGCTTAATTTAAATAGTGGACACACCTAACCCAGATTGGGCTTGATTTTGACTTAAAGTATAACTAAAGGCAAAACTTTTTATTTAATTTTGGACAGAGTAGAGAGGGATTAGAACACCTGTCAGCTTTTCTAGCGGTCTGTGCCCCTATTCATCCTCTTCATTTGTCCTATTTACCATTAGCATTGAAAGTTAAAGTAAAAGAAAATCCCAACTTTTGGGTTGTCCCCAGAAAAGTAATACAGGGGAAATATTCCAATGGGGACAACAGTTCTGGTGGCCTGGAGGTCCCCGAGGATTCCCGTAATTTGCAGGGATTTCCTTTCACTAAAGCCTAGAACACACTATCAGTTTTTTTTTTGTTTAATCCAGTGGGTTGAATGGAAAAAAACTGATAGCTCGGGTCGGAGCTGCTGTTTTAACAATCCAATGTTAGTACAGCAATCTCCCCTGCTGAGGTATTGTGTTCTGAAAGGGGAACCTCCTCCCTGCCTGAACACTCTGGTCAGAGCATTCAGCAAAAGGGCTGAGAGCGCTGATTGGGAGCTGGAAGGCTGCTGGTTTTCCAGCATGCTTGTCTGACAGAAGCCAGCTGATCGGCCGGCTTCTGTCAGTCTGGCTGCAATACATACGGGTCAAATGGTGAACTGGTCGACGTTGCCCGGCATTCAGCCCGTGTGTACTATGCTTTATTGTTTTGGTCTATGGGATGGGAAGTCAAGGTTATAATTCTTCCTTACTCTATCCAAAAGAAAAAAAAGTTTTGACTATAGTTCTACTTTAAATGTTTGAATGAGAAGAAGTTAATTAAAAGGAGATCAGACTTGAATTAGTGAGTGTAACTGGTAAATTACCTTCATTATAAAAGCCCTTTTTATTCCATGTGGCTGCTTTAAATCTTGATTCAATCTACTTCCAGGATCCATTGCTCAACATCTTCATCTCCATTGGTTGTTGTAGAGCAAAAATAGACTTTTGTGTGCCTACCACCTAATGGAAGGAGTCTGGCATACTGGAAAAGTTGCTGGACAGGAAAGCTTCAGGGCTAGGTTAGACAGGCATTTTGCGTCTTACATCAGCTTATGAAGTACTTTTCATAAATGTAGAAGGTAGTATTTGAACCAGAAATTATAGAGCATTATCCACAAAAACATACCTCTATCTGATCTTATACTGGCCTCCAATGCCCATGTACACCTAACCTAAACCAGTCAAGTGCAAAGCATGAGCACATGGGTCATTTTATGAACATTCCTGTCACCTCTCAACCAATGTTTTTTAGGGAAAGGTTAGAACACCTGTAAGGTGTTTTTTCATGACTAATTTCCTCTTTGGGAAATGTCTTTACTTTTCTACCCCCTTGTCACCTGACAGATGTCCTAACCCTTCCCTATTCACTGCAATTAAACAAGATATTACCGCTCTACCTCTGCATCCAGTTCAGGCTGTTGGGAAACTCCAGTTCTAAATTCAAGGCTCATGTTAGCCCCTATATAAAAGCAATCCTGCAAAGAAAGTCCTGCACAACTGCCTTGTTTATGAAGATCTTTGTATATTTAATATGTTTTTGAGAGGACTTGTGTTGGAGGATTGCCTTCGCCATACACCCTCCCAAAAAACTAGCTGGGCTTAAAATGTATTTCCAGGTAGTTTAGACATAAACCCAAAAAACTGAATTATCTTGTAAATGTTTTATACATCTTATACTATACTATAAAAAACAACTATACTATAAAAAAAATACTTTTAATTTTAGTTCGCAAACATCTGAAGAAAGTGCAATTGAGACTGGATCCAGCAGCTCGACAATTGTCAAGAGAGAGGATGAGACCATTGAAGACATTGAAATGATGGACGACATTGGAATAGATTCTTCAGATCTAGTTGAGGACAGTTTCCTCTAGAATACGTACAGCATCCTTTGCCCTAATCATTCCATGGAAATAACAGGAGCAAGAGACATGACATCCAGGGATTTCTATTTTTTTACTCAGAAGACCACTTTATTGCAATGGACAATATGACAAGGAACTGTTAGCCTTGCCAACCACATGGTACTTTCTACTTTTATGCACCTAGAACACAAGTAGGAACTGGAATCAATGGCCATAACAAAGGTCAACTTCCTGAGCTCTTCCAAGTTAAATTTTTTTTTATCATGCGGTACATCGTAGCATCTCAGTATATCCTTCCTATATTTTTTTACATTGGAAAGACCTTTAAACAGTAGCTATGTGTTTCAAGGGCATTCTGGCCTATACAAAGCAGGCATCAAACAGCAGCTGGATTTCATCTGTGTAATTATGTAAATAATGAAAATATAAACTTATTATATGAACTAATGCGAACAGACCACTCAAGACTTCTGCATGCTGTTCCTTTTCGTTGGCTGCTGTTAAACAACTGACAAACACCTTTTAAACCACTTTAAAGGACTGATAAAGACTTATAAAGTATACATTTCTTTAATGAACTTTAACAAAAGTTGGTGTAAAAATGATGAGGCTTGGGGCCTCAGTAACCATCAGCGTTCTCATAACTATTGTTCTCTGCAAGTAACGCAAGTATTTACATTAATATTAGAAGTATTTTTGGTAACCCATTGTAATAAATTGAAATTAATATTTTTTTTACAGGGGTCTTTAGGTATTACACAAACTAACATAAAGTCATGTGGTGTTGTGTCTGTGGATTAATACAGATTATGAAATAGTGCTTAAAGCAAGATTCTGCTAACATGTGGTAGAAGTGACTTTAGGTTTGGCAGAATAGTGTTGACCACTAGAGTTTACATTGATGAAGCATAGAGAATAGAGCTAGCTCTTTGGTTTAGCATTTCCTACAGTGTTACAAAGTAAACCAAACTAATACTAAGTATTTCTAACTGTATTATGATACACTAAACTGTTAATCAGATTGTATAGGTCTAGATTTACGTGTTAATGGTACGGATGGTGTCCTTTAAATGAGCTAAACAAGCCTTCATTGGGTAAAAATATATTAGTGACAGTAATGAGTAATGTCATGACTATTGGTAGTGAAACAAGTCTAGAAGGGGACCCAGAGTAATAATAGCCTTAAATTACTTCACTGAGTGGGGTTGTTCCACTGAAAGAGTAAGCCTATGCACTTCGTCGATCTGTAATGGATATCAGAAGCCTAGAATTTGATGGGGAGGGCAACTGTATAGAATGTATGGCATGATATCACAAAAGTTGACTTCAGGAAATTTTATGAGCTTGAGCTAATCCTCTAGCAATAGACAACTGTGAACATCTATGCTTCTTTAAGTTATAACACACGTTATAAAATACAACAATATGAATAATTTCCCTGATATTTAAAATATACAATTTTTTATAAATTCTCACATTTTTAAGTAAGGTTCTTAAACAGCATGTGGCATTCGACTTTTAAAAACTGTAGAGTGTTGATGCCTATGTTGTTTTTGACATGATCTAAAATGGTCATGCAGGAAAGATTGATTGCCATGAAACATCTAAATTGTCTTATTATATAATTATGAAATAATTCAATTTTATTGACTAGCTATTAGCATTAATTAGCCACTGCTAAATACTGATAATAATCCAAGTGACACGCAATATAAACTGGAAACTGGTTCAAAGAACCAACCAAGTGGACCAAATCTACAAGATTGTTTAATATATTATGCAGTGTTAGGGGTGATGGTTCCATGATACATTCCTTTTATTTACCGTATTGGTAGTTTCTTTTAATTCAATAGAAAAAAAGTTGAACTAATTCAACTTTAAAATGCAATATTTTTTTTATTTTCCAATGAACACTGCTATCAGGAGATACTTCTACGAAATGTGTTTTGTGTTAAAAGTCCTACTTTGCAATGAAGGACGTAAGCTATGATGATGTTATACATCAATTTGTATATTTTATTACTATATAGTCCTTAAATACTGCCAAAACAATTATGTTAAGCTGTATCACTGCCTTTGTTTTATTTTTTTGTTTTTTGTTTTTTATTTTTTGTTTTGACTGTGATGTACTCCACAGATGTGTTAACTGTTGCACTTTTAAATGTCCAAAATTATATTTTAGAATAATAAAAAAAAAAACCCTATGTGTTTTATAAACAGAATGAATGGAATGTTGAATTGTGACTAAAGTGATATAAAAAACAAAAAACAAATCTGTGAACCAATCACTGTCATTTAAAAAACATAAACCTGGAAGTTTCCCTGCAGTAAATGTTTAGTGAATGTTAGATTCAATACATTATAAATATGCCCCAATTATGTCGGAAGTTTTGTATATATATATATATATATATATATATATATATATATATATATATATATCTATCTATCTATCTATCTATCTATCTATATATCTATATATCTATCTATATATATATATATATATATATATATATATATATATATACAGTATCTCACAAAAGTGAGTACACCCCTCACATTTTTGTAAATATTTTATTCTACCTTTTCATGTGACAACACTATAGAAATGACACTTTTCTACAATGTATAGTAGTGAGTGTACAGTTTGTATAACAGTGTAAATTTGCTGCCCCCTCAAAGTAATGCAACACGCAGCCATTAATGTCTAAATCGCTGGCAACAAAAGTGAGTACACCCCTAAGTGAAAACGTCCAAATTGGGCCCAAAGTGTTAATATTTTGTGTGGCCACCATTATTTTCCAGCACTGCCTTAACCCTCTTGGGCATGGAGTTCACCAAAGCTTCACAGGTTGCCACTGGAGTCCTCTTCCACTCCTCCATGATGACATCACAGAGCTGGTGGATGTTAGAGACTTTGCGCTCCTCTACCTTCCGTTTGAGGATGCCCCACAGATGCTCAATAGGGTTTAGGTCTGGAGATATGCTTGGCCAGTCCATTACCTTTACCCTCAGCTTCTTTAGCAAGGCAGTGGTCGTCTTGGAGGTGTGTTTGGGGTCGTTATCATGTTGGAATACTGTCCCGCGGCCCAGTCCTCGAAGGGAGGAGATCAGGCTCTGCTTCAGTATGTCACAGTACATGTTGGCATTCATGGTTCCCTCAATGAACTGTAGCACCCCAGTGCCGGCAGCACTCATGTGGCCCCATACCATGACACTCCCACCACCATGACTGACTGCATGACTGACTGTAGGCAAGACACACTTGTCTTTGTACTCCTCACCTGGTTGCCGCCACACACGCTTGACACCATCTGAACCAAATAAGTTTATCTTGTCAGACTCATCAGATCTCATCAGACCACAGGACATGGTTCCAGTAATCCATGTCCTTAGTCTGCTTGTCTTCAGCAAACTGTTTGTGGGCTTTCTTGTGCATCATCTTTAGAAGAGGCTTCCTTCTGGGATGACAGTCATGCAGACCAATTTGATGCAGTGTGCCGCGTATGGTCTGATCACTGACAGGCTGACCCCCCACCCCTTCAACCTCTGCAGCAATGCTGGCAGCACTCATGCATCTATTTACCAAAGACAACCTGCATTTGACGCTGAGCATGTGTACCCAACTTCTTTGGTCGACCATGGTGAGGCTGGTTCTGAGTGGAACCTGTCCTGTTAAACCGCTGTATAGTCTTGGCAATCTGTAGCTCAGTTTCAGTTTCAGGGTCTTGGCAATCTTCTTATAGCCTATGCCATCTTTATGTGGAGCAACAATTCTTTTTTCAGATACTCAGAGAGTTCTTTGCCATGAGGTGCCATGTTGAACTTCCAGTGACCAGTATGAGAGAGTGAGAGCGATAACACCAAATTTACACACCTGCTCCCCATTCACACCTGAGACCTTGTAACACCAACGAGTCACATGCCACCGGGGAGGGAAAATGGCTAATTGGGCCCAATTTGGACATTTTCACTTAGGGGTGTACTCACTTTTGTTGCCAGCGGTTTAGACATTAATGGCTGTGTGTTGAGTTATTTTGAGGGGACAGCAAATTTACAATGTTATACAAGCTGTACACTCACCACTTTACATTGTAGCAACGTGTCATTTCTTCAGTGTTGTCACATTAAAAGATATAATAAAATATTTACAAAAATGTGAGGGGTGTACTCACTTTTGTGAGATATTGTATATATATATATATATATATATATATATATATATATATATATATATATATATCTCAAGTATTTTAAGGTTTTCCCATGGTTTGGCTGAAGATTCATAAAAATGGAGAAAGATGAGTAGTAGAACTGAGAAACTAGCAGGGGCAAAGTAAGCAATAAACACCCAACAAATGTTTTAATTCTTCCTGACACAACGAGAAGTGCTTTTATTGTTGCTGGCTATGTCCCTGTAAGAAATTCTGTATTTAACCTAGTTCTCTGTCCAAAGATCATAGAGCAGTGGTTCTCAACTCCTGTGCTCATGACCCACTAACAGGCCAGGTTTTAAGTATTACCTTGGGGAGATGCAGAATAGAATACTGCAATCACTGAGCAGCAAATTATATCATATGTGATGTATTTCAATTGCCGTATATACTCGAGTATAAGCCGAGATTTGCAGCCCTTTTTTTTGGGCTGAAAGTACCCCCTCGGCTTATACTCGAGTCGCCACCGTCTGCCTACCTGATCAGTGTGTCATGCAGACAGACGGCGGCCATTCCAGTGTTCAAAAGCCGCGCCTCCTTGTCTGTGATAGGCGGAACACTCAATTTCCCAGCAGTCAGTGTTCCGCCTATGACGGACATCCTCTCATCCTCGTCCATGGTATGAGGATGAGCGGATGTCCATGTTAGGCGTAACACTGACTGCTGGGAAATTGAGTGTTCCGCCTATCACAGACAAGGAGGAGGCGCGGCTTTTGAATACTGTTATGGCTACCCTATGTAATTATTGCACGCTGATCGGGGCAAATGCGATGGGCACCTAGACTGCAGATGGGCACAGAGGCTGAAGATGGGAACAGAGGCTGAAGATGGGCACAGAGGCAACAGAAGGGCACAGAGGCTGCAGAAGGACACAGAGGCTGTAGAATGGCACACAGAGGCATGCACAGGACACAGGTAGGCTGCAATGGACACAGGGAGGTACACAGGACACAGGGAGGTAGGCAGATCTGCACAGGTAGGCATGCACAGGACACAGGGAGGTATGCAGCTGCAGATGGGCATTGTTGACCCTCTTTTCCACTTACAGTAGCTGCTGCATTTCTCACCCTTGGCTTATACACAGGTCAATAAGTTTTCCCATTTTTTTTGTGGTAAATTGGGGGCCTCGGCTTATATTCGGGTCGACCTATACTCGAGTATATACTGTATCTTGCAAACCTGGCCTGTTAGTGGGTCCTGAGGACAGGAGTTGAGAACCACTGTCATAGAGGAAGTGGAGGAAATGTATTTACCAGGGAAGCAGACATTAATGGCAATCTGGTGGAAGTTCCAACTTACTTTGTCCCCTCTGGAGACCTCTGGAGACCAAAGTGAAAGCTAAAGTCATATACTGTACACAGTGTGAAGGGGAAAAGGAGGTATATATTAACCATTATTCAATGTGGACAGGGGGGAGATTTTATTGAAAGAAGTTGGTGTATTTTTTGTCAGTTGCATAACAACTGCCTCAGAAGCCTACATGAGGACAGGAGGCAGAGGGAGGACTCTGAAAAGTCCTTTTCAACAGAAGCAGCACCACTAACCATCCAATGCTCTCCCCAATACTAGCCCTGCACCTTCCTCCAACCATATATGCTCTCTTAGCTGGTAACAGCAATATATATAGTTCTCTTTCATGTATACATATTTCCCCATTCCTTCCCTACAACAGCTTTAACCCCTGGCTCTTCTAAGTAGGTGGTATAGCATTTAATGATTATCCCAATGTCTTGACAAGGGATACCATTCAAATTTCCCCCATACAGATCTACTTCTCAAAGCAACCACCTCTGTGCACAGCTGGACTGTGTTCTGTATGATTTGACAATAAATATAACAGCATAAGGGAGCTGTAAGGCATAATGGTAATCCTATAATACGATAGCACCATCATAGGCAGTGGAACTGGTGCAAGCCATAGGCCTGGGTCTTATCAGAGGAAACCTGAGATACCAGCTCTTTGTACCTGGTCCTAGAAAAGCCTTTCGACCACTATGCTTACTTCTAGTGATACTTTAAAATGCTAATGTAATTTAGCATTTTACAGGGTGCACAGATTTTTTCACTAGGAACATGGGTAACATCCTAAAGGATTTAGGGTACCACTCAATAGTTAGATGGTGGCATGCTTTCTGAAAGTATGTAATACCCTCTAGCACCAGCTATATGATATACCCAAAGCATTATCATAATATTTCCTTCCACCTTAAAGTGTATGCATAGCCGAAACATTTCCTTTTAGTTTTGGATAGAGTGGGGAAGGAGAGATTTATTTATTTATTTCCTGTCCTGCATCGGTAAAACTAAGTGAGAGGAAATCTGTACAATGCAAGGTGCAAGACAGTTGTCACAGGAACAGTTTTTCTTACTAATGCCGCGTATACACGAGCAGATTTTCCATCAGAAAAATCTTGGATGGTTTTCCTGACAGAATTCCGCTCTAGCTTGGCTTGCATACACACGGTCAAACAAAAGTTCGCTGAACTTTCGACCGCCAAGAACGCAGTGCCGTACAACACTACGACGAGCCGAGAAAATTAAGTTTAATGCTTCTGAGCATGCGTCCAATTGTTTCCGAGCATGCGTAGGAATTTTGTGCGTCGGAATTGCTACAGACGACCGGAACTTTTTCCGACCGAAAAATTGAGAACATGCTCTCAATCTTCGAATCTCCGAATTCCAGCCAGCAAAAGTCCGATGGAGCATACACACGGTCAGAATTTCTGACCAAAAGCTCTCATCGGTCTTTTGATGGCCGAATTTCCGATTGTGTGTACGCGGCATGAAAGATTTGCCCATACTTCTTGCTCTGGAGACAATTGTTAGATTTTACATTTCCCATCACTTTCTATACCGGTCAGAACAATAGGAAGAATGACACAGACACTAATAAAACCTGCCAAGAGATCTTATTCTTTCATATTCTATTCCAGTCTATTCCAGTCATGTTAACCTCAAAATAAAAGGGGGTTTAAGCAATTGGTACAATAAATATTATTCAAAGGTGGTTACGGATTCCCTCTATTTATTGCACATATGTATTACCTTGTCTATTCCTATAATTAGCTAGTCTATTAAAACTCTGATCACATGATCACATGTTACTGTTGATATCACTATAATACAAGGTTAGCTATGAAACCAAGCACACTGCTTAATAAAACAAAGTTTTAAAAAACATGAAAATACTAAAGAAAGATATTACAAAGCATATAACACCAGAACATATAATACAAGAATATCAAAGATACTTATCACAATGCTTTCCTTGAGATTTTGTTTCGTCAGCTGGGCTGAGATGGCAAAGAGAGGGAGCCATGTGGCTCAGAGAGCCACCAGCGAAAAGGGACGAATTCCCTCCTGTGTGCCCTTTTTTCACATTCATTGAGACCCATTCGTAACCACCCCCACTAGCCTCCTGTCCAATGAGATATTGCCAATAGGTAGTCCTTTTAATATATTATATTACTGTCCATCCTGCTGTATTGGCCTCTAGGGGCAGCATTGTCCATGTATCATGTCTCTGTATCCTAGGTCAATCTTCAATCTTAGCTGGCCCTTTGATCTTCTGTAGCAGGACATTCATCAATCATCTTGTCAGCTGTGGTCCCTTTCAAGTTTGCAGACGGTCCAGAGCCAAGCGTTGTTCAGCCTTGATGGAGGCCTGATCTCTTCTTTCAGATATGCTACAAAGACATTCCAGACCGCCCCCAAGAAAGCAAACGCTTGGTTGTATCAACCAGAAATTAACTCCAGTAATATATTAAATTGTGTTGCCTTCCATCAGGGGTAATACCCCTTTTCTGTTCCATTTCGTATTAAAAAAAAATCGTAATTCGTATACGAAATTTAATTCGGATTCGTACGAAATACGAATTTCGTACGAATCGTAAATTTAAAAGTTTCTGTTAATTTGGATCGGAAATAGATAAACGAAATGTCGTATTTCGTACAGAATTCTTCTGCATATTAACACCAGTCACGTTTCTGATACTTTCTGTTAATTTAAAACGGAAATTCGTTTATAAAAAATTTCGTATTTCGTAAACAAAATTTTGTATTTCGTACAGAATTCTTATGCATATTAACACCAGTCACGTTTCTGATACTTTCTGTTAATTTCAAACGGAAATTCGTTTACGAAATTTCGTATTTCGTAAACAAAATTTTGTATTTCGTAAACGAAATTTCGTATTTCGTACAGAATTCTTATGCATATTAACACCAGTCCCGTTTCTGATACTTTCTGTTAATTTGGAACGTAAATTCGTTTACGAAATTTCGTATTTCGTAAACGAAATGTCGTATTTCGTACAGAATTCTTATGCATTATTAACACCAGTCACGTTTCTGATACTTTCTTTTAATTTGGAGCGGAAATTCGTATTTCGTATTTCGTACAGAATTCTTATGCATAAACACCAGTCACGTTTCTGTTAATTTGGATCCGAAATTCGTAACAAAATTTCGTATTTCGTACAGAATTCGTATGCATAAAAATACGAATGTACGAATTTCCGATTCCTACAAAACTAATCGCACACGTCTAATGCTGAGGATATCGTGGTGAATGATGAGTATGTAGCTTCATCACACCTACACTGTAATCACTGCAGGACTGCTGGCCATGTCATCATGTGGCTGCTGGTAGTATTGCTCATCCACATTCCAGCACTGGAGAAAAGAGTACCTGACAACTGGCTGTCTCAGGACTGGGGTATAAGGTATTAGGGTGTAGGCAGGTATAGACTGCAGTATATTCTCCATCCTGAAGGTGTCACTGTACAGTTTCTTCAGGCTGGTAGAAGCCCTTTGAGCATTATTTGTTCCCTGATATGGTCTCCAGCAACAAGTTATGTCATGGAATGGGTCCAGTATAAGGAGGCTGAGAGTGAAAGTGGTTGTAAAAGCTGAAGGTTTTTTTTACCCACATGTATTCTTTGCACAAAGATAAACAACTTTTAGTGTGCAGCTCCCCCTTCAGCCCCCCCCCTTATACTCAGTATAAGTATCAGGGTAAACAGTTCAATCTCTGTATTTGCGGACAATACTAAGCTAAGCAGGGCAATAACTTCTCCGCAGGATGTGGAAACCTTGCAAAAAGATCTGAAGAAATTAATGGGGTGGGCAACTACATGGCAAATGAGGTTCAATGTAGAAAAATGTAAAATAATGCATTTGGGTGGCAAAAATATGAATGCAATCTATACACTGGGGGAAGAACCTCTGGGGGAATCTAGGGTGGAAAAGGACCTGGGGGTCCTAGTAGATGATAGGCTCAGCAATGGCATGCAATGGCAAGCTGCTGCTAACAAAGCAAATTGGCATGAATATTGGCATGCATTAAAAAGGGGATTCATTCCAGAGATAAATTGATAATTCTCCTGCTCTACAAGACTCTGGTCCGGCCGCACCTAGAGTATGCTGTCCAGTTCTGGGCACCAGTCCTCAGGAAGGATGTACTGGAAATGGAGCGAGTACAAAGAAGGGCAACAAAGCTAATAAAGGGTCTGGAGGATATTACCAGTAGTTATGAAGAAAGGTTGCGAGCACTGAACTTATTCTCTCTGGAGAAGAGACGCTTGAGAGGGATATGATTTCAATATACAAATACCATACTGGTGACCCCACAATAGGGATAAACCTTTTTTGCAGAAGGGAGTTTAAGAAGAAACGTGGCCACTCATTAAAATTAGAAGAAAAGAGGTTTAACCTTAAACTACATAGAGGGTTCTTTACTGTAAGAGCAGCAAGTATGTGGAATTCCCTTCCGCAGGCAGTGGTCTCAGCGGGGGGCATTGATAGTTTCAAGAAACTATTAGATAAGCACCTGAATTAACGCAACATACAGGGATATACAATGTAATACTGACATATAATCACACACATAGGTTGGACTTGATAGACTTGTGTCTTTTTCCCGATCCAGCGATGTGCACAAGAGCAGAAGCTCTCTTGAGTCTCTCCCTCCTCATTGGCTGAGACACAACCAATGGCTCCCACTGCTGTCAATCACAGCCAGTGTAGATGGAGCCGGGGGGGGGAAGGGCCGAGCTGCGCTCTGTGTGTCTCATAGACACATAGAGGTGGCTTGGATCGAGCATGCATGAACCACTTGCTATGAAAGCACTCGGCTTGGTGAAGGGGCCCAAAGCACCATGTGTCTTCGGCACACTCTCGTGCATTTTAGTGGGTGAGTTTGGCAAGTGCCACTGCTTGTTATATAGTTAGTCAGGTTGAAAAAGTCCATCTAGTTCAACCAAAAAAAAAGAAAATCATACAATCACATATACAAAATCCTTCGCCCACAGTTGATCCAGAGGAAGGCGAAAAACCCCAGCAAAGCATTCTCCAATTAGCTACAGCAGGGGAAAAAATCCTTCCTTGCGCGCCCCCCGCTCGCTCCCCGAGCATGAAGAACCGGGAGCTGTGTGTGTAAACACACAGTTTCCGGTTCTCTGAGGAGTGAATTGACAGATCGTCTGTTCATACAGAGTATAGACAGTGATCTGTTAGTTTCCCTGCACAGTCCCATCCCCCCTTAAGTTAGAACACGTACTAGGATACACATTAACCCCTTCACTGCCCCCTAGTGTTAACCCCTTCACTGCCAGGGACATTTTTACAGTAATCAATGCAATTTTAATCGCACTGATCGATGTATTAATGCCAATGGTCCCAAAAATGTGTCAAAATTGTCTGACGTGTCCGCCATAATGTCGCAGTCACGATAAAAATCGCTGATCGCCGCCATTACTAGTAAAATTTAATTATTAATAAAAATGCCATAAAACTATCCTCTATTTTGTAGATGCTATAACTTTTGCGCAAACCAATCAATAAACGCTTATTGCGATTTTTTTTACCAAAAATATGTAGAAGAATACGTATCGGCCTAAACTGAGGAAAAACATTTTTTATATATTTTTGGGGGTATTTATTATAGCAAAAACTAAAAAAGAATGCGTTTTTTTTTTCAAAATTGTCGCTATTTTTTTGTTTATAGTGCAAAAAAATAAAAAGGTAATAAAATACCACCAAAAGAAAGCTCCATTTGTGGGGAAAAAAAGGACGTCAATTTTGTTTGGGAGCCACGTCGCATGACCACGCAATTGTCAGTTAACCACTTCCCGACCGCCCCATGTACATATACGTCAGCAGAATGGCACGTACAGGCAAAACCACGTACCGGCGGACCCCAATCGGACCCCCCCCGGCCGGCGGGGACGGTCGGGATCGCTTCAGGAGCGATCCGGGATGAGGGGACGGCCAGTGGTTTCTGGCCACCCCCTCGCGATCGCTCCTGGCGAATGAAATGCTTCCCCTTCCTGTCTATTGTATAGACAGGCAGGCGGAAGTGATGTCACGCTCGGTGCGCCGGTCTATCTGACCGGGACGCCGAGCTGTGAACACTCACAGGTTAGTGCACAAACAGTACACTGACACCAGTACACATAGGCACACAAAAACCCCCCTGTCACCCCCAGATCACCCCCCAGATCACCCCCTGCCCCCCCAGTCACAGTGTCACTAATTGCAGTGATCATTTATTTACTGATCACTGCATTTAGTGCCAGTGTGACTGTAATAACTGTCAGGGCAGTTAGTTTTAGGTCCAAGGTAGCCCCCTACCCCCCCTAATAAAGGTTTTAACCCCTTGATTGCCCCTAGTTAACCCTTTCACCCCCTTTTGCCAGTGTCACTAAGCGATCGTTTTTCTGATCGCTGCATTAGTGTCACTGGTGTCGCTAGGTAACCAGTTTTTTTTTTAGGTTAACCGCCATGTTTATATAAGTTCATAAATAGGTTTATAGGTCAGGTACCCCCATATTACAACCTAAATAAAGGTTTTAACCCCCTGATTGCCCCTAGAGTTCACCCTTTCACCAGTGATCACCGTATAAGTGTCACTGGTGACGCTGGTTAGCCAGTTAGTTATTTCGTTATTTAGGTTCCCCGTCAGGTTTTTATATAGCGTCAGGTACCCCCATCTATTACCTAATAAAGGTTTTAACCCCCTGATTGCCCCTAGTTAACCCCTTCACCCCCTTTTGCCAGTGTCACTAAGCGATCGTTTTTTCTGATCGCTGCATTAGTGTCACTGGTGTCGCTAGGTAGCCAGTTTTTTTTTTTTAGGTTAACCGCCATGTTTATATAGGTTCATAAATAGGTTTATAGGTCAGGTACCCCCATATTACAACCTAAATAAAGGTTTTAACCCCCTGATTGCCCCTAGAGTTAACCCTTTCACCAGTGATCACCGTATAAGTGTCACTGGTGACGCTGGTTAGCCAGTTAGTTATTTCGTTATTTAGGTTCCCCGTCAGGTTTTTATATAGCGTCAGGTACCCCCATATATTACCTAATAAAGGTTTTAACCCCCTGATTGCCCCTAGTTAACCCCTTCACCAGTGATCACCGTATAACTGTTACGGGTGACGCTGGTTAGATAGTTTGTTTTTTATACTGTCAGGGCACCCGCCATTTAGTACCCAATAACGGTTTAACCCCCTGATCGCCCGGCGGGTGATATCAATTAGGTTTTAGGGTCAAATAAGGTCTGCGTCGCCCCAGGTTAGTGCCAGTACCGCAAACACCCACGCGCAAAGCATACACCTCCCTTAGTGGTACAGTATCTGAACAGATCAATATCTGATCTGATCAGATCTATACTAGCGTCCCAGCAGTTTATGGTTCCAAAAAACGCATTGTTAGCTGCATCAGCCCAGATACCTGCTAGAACCTGCATTTTCCCCCTCCGCCCAGCCCAGCCCAGCCCACCCAAGTGCAGTATCGATCGATCACTGTCACTTACAAAACACTAAGCACACATAACTGCAGCGTTCGCAGAGTCAGGCCTGATCCCTGCGATCGATAACATTTTTTTTTGTGGTAGCGTTTTGATTCAGTCGCTAACAGTCAGGAGCTTTTTTACCTGTAAATCTCAAAAAAATAAAAAAATAGTTGTCGTTTTATTGTTCTCTCTCTATTGTTGCTCTTTTTTACTCCATTCTATTCTGCAATGTTTTATTATGTTTTATCATGCTTGCTTTACAGGTATGTAATTTTGTTTACTGTGTTTTAGTGTTAACCATTTTTTTGTTTTCAGGTGCGCCATTCAGTTGCAGCGTGGATTTATTTATCTTGACAGCAACAGCGTTTGCTCCCACGATACATAAAGCCGCGACTCCAACGCTGTAGGAGGTGATTTCACCACCACAGTTAAAAAAAAGAGTATGTGTGCCGAAGCATGGGGGCAGCAGGGGGGGAGGAGCGATTGGCTCCTAATGCCACGTACATACGGTCGAAATTCCGACGGAGCCCTCCGTGGAAAAGTGCGACCGTGTGTACATGGCATAACTTTTGTGGGAGGATGCCCCCATGCTTCGGCATATATAAATGGTGCATGTATGCCCATCATTAGAAGTGGGTGGATGAAGGGAGGTAATCTAATGATCCAATCAATCTCTTTTTTTCGTTCAGCCAAGAGGCTGCATGAAAAAAAAAGATTACAATATATGTCCAGTATGTTGCTGGACTTTGAATGGTTATACCAGAATGATGCCTGCAGGTTTAGGTATCATCTTGGTATCATTCTTTTCAGCCAGTGATCGGCTTTCATGTAAAAGCAATTCTAGCGGGTAATTAGCCTCTAGACTGCTTTTACAAGCAGTGGGAGGGAATATACCGCGCCATTGGGAAATTGGGAAAGCGTTTTTTCACACCGATCTTGGTGTGGTCAGATGCTTTGAGGGCAGAGGAAAGATCTAGGGTCTAATATACCCCAATTTTTTCAAAAAAAGAGTACCTGTCACTGCCTATTGCTATCATAGGGGATATTTACATTCCCTGTGATAACAATAAAAATGATAACAAAGAAAAAAAATGTAAGGAACAGTTTAAAAATAAAATAAAAAAGCTAAATAAAAAAAATAAAAATAAAAAAAAGCACCCCTGCCCCCCCTTCTCTTGCGCAAAGGCGAACACAAGCGTTGGTCTGGCGTCATATGTAAACAGCATTTGCACCATGCATGTGAGGTATCACCGCGAAGGTCAGATCGAGGGCAGTAATTTTAGCAGTAGACCTCCTCCGTGAATCTAATGTGGTATCATGTAAAGGCTTTTAAAGGCTTTTAAAAATGTATGTAGTTTGTCGCCATTGCGTGTTTGTGCGCAATTTCAAAGCATGTCGTGTTTGGTATCCATGTATTCGGCCTAAGATCATATTTTTTATTTCATCAAAAATTTGAGCAATGTAGTGTGTTTTAGTGCATTAAAATAAAAAAAAGTGTATTTTTTCCACAAAAAATGCGTTTGAAAAATCGCTGCGCAAATACTGTGTGGAGAAAAAAAATGCAACACCCACCATTTTAATCTGTAGGGCCTTTGCTTTAACAATATATATAGTGTTTGGGGGTTCAACGTAATTTTCTTGCAAAAAAAAAAAATATGTTTTCATGTAAACAAAAAGTTTCAGAAAAGGCTTTGTCTACAAGTGGTTAGAAGAGTGGGTGACGTGTGACATAAGCTTCTAAATGTTGTGCATAAAATGCCAGGACAGTTCAACCCCCCCCCCCCCAAATGACCCCATATGACTGCCTATCTCTGCCATTTTAGCACCTCAAGAAATGAGAAGTACAAAACCCCCCCCAAATGACCCCATTTTGGAAAGTAGACACCCCAAGCTATTTGCTGAGAGCAATGTTGAGCCCATTAAATTTTTTTTTTTTTTTTGTCCCAAGAGATTGAATAATGAAAAAAAAAATATATATATTTTTTTTTTACAAAAAGTTGTCACTAAATGATATATTGCTCAAACATGCCATGGGCATATGTGGAAATACTCCCCAAAATACATTCTGTTGCTTCTCCTGAGTACGGGGATACCACATGTGTGGGACTTTTTGGGAGCCTAGCTGCGTACGGGACCCCAAAAACCAATCACCGCCTTCAAGATTTCTAAGGGTGTAATTTTTTTATTTCACTTCTCACTGCCAATCACAGTTTCGGAGGCCATGGAATGCCCAGATGGCATAAAACCCCCCAAAATGACCCAATTTTGGAAAGTAGACACCCCAAGCTATTTGCTGAGAGGTATGGTGAGTATTTTGCAGATCTCGCTTTTTGTCACAAAGTTTTGAAAATTGAAAAAAGAAAAAAATATTTTTTTTTCTATACTTTCTTCATTTTCAAAAACAAATGAGAGCTGTAAAATACTCACTATGCCTCTCAACAAATAGCTTGGGGTGTCTACTTTCCAAAATGGGGTAATTTGGGTGGGTTTTGTGCTATTTTGGCATTTTATGGCCTTCGAAACTGTGATAGGTAGTGAGGAGTGAAATCAAAAATTTGCACCCTTAGAAATCCTGAAGGCGGTGCTTGGTTTTCAGGGCGGCTAGGCTCCCAAAAAGTCCCACACATGTGGTATCCCCATACTCAGGAGAAGCAGCAAAATGTATTTTGGGGTGCAATTCCACATATAACTATGGCATGTGTGAGCAATATATCATTTAGTGACAACTTTTTTTTTTGTCTTTTGTCTTTATTCAATCACTTGGGACTAAAAAAAAAAACATTCAATGGGCTCAACATGCCTCTCAGCAAATAGCTTGGGGTATCTACTTTCCAAAATGGGGTCATTTGGGGGGGTTTTGTACTTCTCATTTCTTGAGGTGCTAAAATGGCAGAGATAGGCAGTCATAAATTAAAAGCGGTGTAAATTCCAGAAAATGTACTCTAGTTTGTAGACGCTATAACTTTTGCGCAAACCAATAAATATACGCTTATTGGCATTTTTTTTTTACTAAAGACATGTGGCTGAATACATTTTGGCCCAAATGTTTGACTAAAATTGAGTTTATTCGATTTTTCTTATAACAAAAAGTAGAAAATATCTTTTTTTTTCAAAATTTGCGGTCTTTTTCCGTTTATAGCGCAAAAAATAAAAATCACAGAGGCAATCAAATACCATCAAAAGAAAGCTCTATTTGTGGGAAGAAAAGGACGCAAATTTCGTTTGGTTACAACATTGCATGACTGCGCAATTACCAGTTAAAACAGTGCAGTGCGAAATTGAAAAAAAGACCTCTGGTCCTTTGGCCAGCCAATTGTCCGGGGCTTAAGCAGTTAAAGCAATCTACTGAGCTGGCCAGAACCACCTCTGGAGGAAGCCTATTCCACATTTTCATAAAAAAACAGAAAGAGCAGTGCCAATCTGAGTGCAGAGATTTTTTAAGGCAAGGTTTAATGACAAGTATTACACTCACTGGATAGTGCTGGTTATAAGGCACATCTGTGATGGCGATCGATAATGTCTCAGGAGTCCAGGGCGGCTTCAGATCATTTCTCACCTATGCCATATATTCTTTTTTTAATGATTTTTAACGCTATTAAATATTTTGCAATTGCTCTATAACTAAATGTTGATTGCCCACCAGTGTCCTTGCTCCAGCCTGGAAGTGCTTTAGCACGACAAACATTGTTGTCCTACTTGTATTCCACATTTTCACAGCTCTTACTGTGAAGAAACCTTTCTGTATTTGGAGATGAAATCTTTTTTCCTCTAGACGTAAAGAGTCCCCCCTTGTCCTCTGTGATGACATTAAAGTGAATAACTCAACACCAAGTTCACTATTTGGACCACTTATGTATTTGTACATGTTGATCATATCCCCTCATAACCACTTAAAGTGGATGTAAACCCACTCTCATCCTTTCTAAACTACTACAATATTGGTTATCTAGAAGGATATACATGCCTCCTACATGTATACTTATCTGTCAAATGTCTCCCCCTGCAGATTTTGTGGATGGGTCTGTTTTCCAGGGCTCAGTGGGTGGAGTCGTGATGTCCGAAGACTCCCCGCCCACCTCTACACTCCCCTTATCAACATGCATTTTCTCCTGTGTATTTCTTACACTGAACTTCTGCTATGATCACTAACATCCAGTCAAAACCCAGAAAAGTCCCCACATGACTTCAGCATGCCAAATCATGCTGAGGTGTGGAACAGCCAATCCTTGCAGAGCTGCTAAAGAAAGGAGTGGGGGTGGGAATTAAAAAATAATGCATGTCTTAGGCTCGTGCACGAGATATGTAAATCACCTGTCAATCACAGCAAGGGGGAAGAACGGACAAAGTTTTCACAGTTTGTCCGTTTTATTTCACTAAAAAAAGATATGAGAAATGCTCAGAGCTGGATTAACTCTTTGTGGCAAGACTGGGCACAGCTGATCTGAAATCCCATACTCTAAACTTGTTGAAACTAGTTAAAATCTTTTTTTTTTACTAGAAAATGACTTAGAACCCCCCAACATTATATATATATTTGTTCTAACACCCCAGAGAATAAAATGGCAGTCAATGCAATACTTTTTGTCACACCGTATTTGCGCAGCGGTCTTACAAGCGCACTTTTTTGAATGAAAAAAATAAGACAACAGTAAAGTTAGCCCATTTTTTATTTATTTTTTCATATTGTGAAATATGATGTTACACTGAGTAAATTGATACCCAACATGTCGTGCTTCAAAGTTGCACCCGCTCGTGGAATGGCAACAAACTTTTACCCTTAAAAATCTCCATATGCAACATTTAAAAAATTCTACAGGTTGCATATTTTGAGTTACAGAGGAGGTCTAGGGCTAGAATTATTGCTCACATTTGTGGTTTGAACACCATTTTCATATGCGGGTGCTACTTACGTATGCGTTCACTTCTGCACGCGAGCTCGGCAGGACGGGGCACGTTTAAAAATGTTTTATTTTTTTTCCTTATTTATTTTACCTTTTATTTTTACACTGTTCTTTTAAAAAAAAAAATGTGTCACTTTTATTCCTATTACAAGGAATGTAAATATCCCTTGTAATAGAAAAAGAAAACATGAAGGGACCTCTTAAATAGGAGATCTGGGGTCAAAAAGACCTCAGATCTCATATTTACACTAAAATGCAATAATAAAAAAAAAAAAATTAAATTTCATCTGAAAAAAAAAAAAACTCCCTTTAAGAGCTATGGGCGGAAGTGAAGTTTTGACGTCGCTTCCACCCTGCAATGGTATGGAGACGGGTGGGGGCTATCTTCCCCTCACTCATCTCCATACCAAGCTAGGGAGAGGATGCGATCTCCCGCCGCTGATAAAAGTGATCTTGCGATGAATCCGCCGCAGAGACCACTTTTATGTGAAAGCGGACAACTCGCTGAAGAAGAGGATACCGGGGTTATGGCAACAGCCGACGAATAACAACGGTGGGCAGTCCGAAAGTGGTTAATTTCCTCTTCTGAAGAGAGAATAAATTCAGTTCATCTAATCTTTCCTCATAGCTGAGTTTCTCTATGCCTCTTATCAGTTGTGTTGCCCTTCTCTGCACTTTCTCCAGTTCCCCGATATTCTTTTTGAGAACCGGTGCCCAAAACTGAACTGCATATTCCAGATGAGTTCTTACTATCGATTTGTCCAGGGGCAAAATGATATCTCTCTCTCTGGAGTCCATATCTCTCTTAATACAAGAAAGGACTTTGCTCGCTTTGGAAACCGCAGCTTGGCATTGCATGCTATTATTGAGCTTATGATCCACCAAAACCCCCAGATCCTTCCCCACTATGGATTCCCCAAGTTATACTCCCCCTAGTACGTTTGATGCATGCATATTCTTAGCCCCCAATTGCATAACTTTACATTGATCAACAATAAATCTCGATTCAACAGGGACCCAGGTGGATCCTCATGGGTGTAAATCACATGGGGCAGGTCTTTCACAGTGGGGCTTTGATCCCCTTTAAGGACTTGCAATCCAAATACGCATTGCCCCATAACATGCTCTTTTACTACATACAAATCCAGCGCGCCGTTGGGGCACATGGGGAAGCAATGGAGTGGAATCTGTCTCCCACTCCAGTCTTCCACATGCTACAAGACGCATCTGGCACAAAAGGCATTATCTTCCAATGTTACAACATGCTACTGTCATCATTCCTGAAGGGACACCTCATGAAGGCAGCGACACAATGGGAGGCGGATTTAGGACCTATTGAAGGGGAACTGTGCGAAGAGGCCTAACAGGCAGTCAACACTTGCTCACTAAATGTAGCACAAAAGGTATCCCAATTATAAATCCTGCTGGGAGCCCACTACACACCTGTAAAACTACACAAAATCGTCAGAAAATCCGACCCATTATGTGATAGGTGCAAAGCAGTGCCCGGGGATCTGATTCACCTCCTCTGACGCTGCCCAAAACTTCATAGATATTGGACGGAGGTTATGGCTACACTAAACCAGGTGTTCCAGACCAATGTCCCCCTTGAGCCACTACACTGCATGTTGGGACCACTGGAGGGGGAGATAGAGGAGGAGGGGGAGATAACTGCCTTTGACAGAGCACCAGAGACACGCCAGGACTGAGTTCTATGGAACTGGTACAAACGAGACTGATTAGAGGAGTGTAGGCGCAGTGGGAACCAAACTTCCTGACAGAAAGTGAAAGAGTTTTTGGAAATAAGAACGACTGACTATGTGGCACAGATTGAGACGACTCTAAAGGTACCATGAGTAGAAATCTACTTTGATTGTTAACAAATGTAACTATAGATGGAAAGTTGAAACATTTAAGATCGTACTGAGTTTCATTTTGGAATGTACTGTACTGTCTGTTTTGTGAGCAATAAAAACCTTTTTGATAAAAAAAAGAAAACAATAAACCTCATTTGCCACACAAGTGCCCAATTAGAGGCATGAGGTGTTGAGGTTGGCTTGTAAATTGGAGACATCCTGTAAGGATGTTATTCCACTGCATAGCTTGGTGTCATCTGCAAAGACTAAAATGGTACTTTTAATCCCAGACCCAATATCATTTATAAAGATATTAAAAAGTAAGGCTCCCAACATTGAACCTTGGGGTACACCACTGATAACCTTAGACCATTCAGAGTAAGAATCATTAACCACGACTCTCTGAATTCTGTCTTTTAGCCAGTTGTCAGTTGACACTGGCTGGGAAGGGGTTACCATCAGGGACAAGCAAAGGGTTAACTGTGTGCCTAAAATGTGCTTGGTTACTGTGGGGGAGGTGCTTGTACCAAGGGAAGGCAGAGATCCACGTTCCTGCTTTGCAGAAACACAGGATCCATGTCTGCCGTGTTTAATATAGACAGACTGCTGTTGTGCTTCTTTCCTAAATGATCGGCGTGTCCCGCCGGACCTGCTGATTGGCTCCCGCTGTGTCCACAATCAACAGCATGCGCATGTGTCCCAGACCTGGAAGTGTCAGATCACATACTAGGTACGTAATCTGGCACAGAACGGCCGCCCTGCTGCAGTAAATGTACATGGGGCGGCCGCTAAGCGGTCAAAATCTATTCCAGAGCTGAAGTGTGTGGTATGTATTTTTGGGGGGGACTTTATTTATTTATTTTTTTTACACTTTTTAATTTTTTTTTACAGTCACCTGTCAGTTGGGAATGGGCTGGGCCAGGATACTTCACTGCTTGTTAGCCCACCAGCGGTTACTGGCTCCCTATCAACCAGGAGCCCTAAGGAGGAAGCTGCCACTTTCAGTAGCAGCAGTTATACGCTGTTAAATGTTTCACTTCCAGCTGCAGTTGGAGGTTTGGCTCAGCCAAACACCAATTTAGTTCAGCCATTTGCCAAACATTCCAAAAAATGAAATTTGGTCTGAACATGGGTTTGGACTGAATCCTTAATCAACCTGATTGAGAGAAAGAGGAAGAAATAACCCAGAGTTCTCACTGCTGGCTGGATAAATACTACATATCATTCATGTGCAATATGTCATCGTAATCTGACTATAAAGAAAGAAATATTTTCAAATGTTTTATTAGTAGTAAATTAAAGAAAATATGTACAACAACCCAACTCCCCCTCACACCAATACCTAATTCTGAACACAGGGTTGCCAAGCAGTCTATCTCCATTAACAGTAGGCATTTGTGCTTTCTGAGGGGTGCCCTTTATTTTTCAGACCATCTTAAAACACCCCCAAAATTCCAAAGGATAGTTAGACTGGTAACAACATGGCAGTCCTCTTGCCATGTGGAAGCCAGCAATTTTGCCTGGTGTTGCAGGCTTGAAATACTTATTTTAGTATTAAAAAAATAAGAAATTAACATCTCATGCGCAAAAACTGTAAAGATCTAGTTTTAAGGATTATTTATTCATAAAAAGCAGTTAAAAACACTTACAATGTAGTAGATCAAATGAGCATCTCAGTCTGCATAATAGGCATCCTGTAGAGTCCTCCTATATGGGGGGGGGGGGGGGGGGGAGCTGGCCTGCAGCTGTGACAGGAGAGGGAGAAATGAGGAAGCAAGATAGTCGATTTACTTCCGGAACCACGCTGGAACGTATAGGCCGGAGCTGAGTTCAAGGAGACAGTAACGCGTTTCAGAGAATAAGCAATTTGCTCCTTCATCAGACCTCCAGCTCTCACTCCCCCTAGAGGCGAAGGACTCTACAGGATGCCTATTATGCTAAATGAGATTCTCATTTGATCTACTACATTGTACGTGTTTTTTAACCGCATTTTATGGATAAATAATCCTTAAAACTGTACTTAGAAGCGCCTTCTGTTTTTTTACTTTAGTTTCCTCCAGAGTTGCTTCCTCTATCAGAAGTGCTGCTGCTAGTGCTCTCCATTCTTCCCTCCTCCTCTTATACTTGATGTTGAAGCTGATGCTGATGTGACAATAATCCAGTACAGTTCACTGGTGGACATTTCCTGACAGAAGAGCCCTATTCCTCTTCCTTTTCCTAGCCACACAATATATGCTGAAAAGCAGATACTTTAAACTATTGTGTAACATTTGGCAGCTTTAATATTTTCTGGTTGCGCAGTTGTCACTTTATATATGTAGCACTGACCCCCGAATGAGCTGCTGGTTTTATTGGGCTTACCGTTACCTTCTTCACCTCGTCTCTAGGGTTTCCCTTGGTAGATGGCCCAAAGAAATGTAGAAACTGACACTTTATCTTCTTTTTGGGTTATTTATTCAAAAGATAAAATAGTCTCTTAAATGTAGGGTAGAGGGGTAGGGTGAAAGTTCAGGTACTTTGGAACTGCAAAGATAGGAAGTCTCTTATAGAGGAAAATTCAGAGAATAACTGTTTCACAGCTGGATTATCACAACCCTGGATAGACCTCCTCTCACTAGGCCTTGCAGCTGGTGAAGTGCAGGGTAAAGCAAAGTCTCTTCCACAGACTTGGTTGTAGAACACTTGAGAAAAGTCTCTGCCACAGACTTGGTTGGAGAACTGAGGGACTTAGACAAATTTAGAGAGCTATCATACGGTACCAGTATCTCTCAGCCGGTCCGGCGATACCGTATCAGTGTAGATCCATTTAGTGTCCTTCAACTGAGCCTCCAGGCTCCTTCTGAAGACCCCCGAAGGCGGAACGAGACCCCCAGACGACGACGGCGGCGGCGACGAAGAAGAAAGCCGGGCTCCTCCGCTCGTGAAAGAGCTAGGTAAAAGAGAAGAAGAGAGCGGAGGAGTCTGGCGAGAAGACCCCCCAAGACGGAAGAAGACCCCCGGAGCTGTGCAATAAAATATTTTAAAAAATCGTGTGTTTTTTTTTATTTACACTTTTACACCTTAGGTGAACGGGTAGGGGTACATCGTACCCCATACTCATTCACATAGGGTGGGGGGCCGGTATTTGGGGGCCCCCTTATTAAAGGGGGCTCCCGGATTCCGATAAGCCCCCTGCCCGCAGACCCCGACAACCAATGGCCAGGGTTGTCGGGAAGAGGCCCTTGTCCTCATCAACATAGGGACAAGGTGCTTTGGGGTGGGGGGGCGCACGGCCCCCCTTTCCCCAGGGCACCCCTCATGTTGAGGGCACGCGGCCTGGTACTGTTCAGGAGGGGGCGCTCGCTCGTCCCCACCCCCTTTCCTGGCCATCCGCGCTGCGTGCTCGGATAAGGGTCTGAGATGGATTTGGGGGGACCCCCACGCCGTTTCTTTCGGCGTGGGGATTCCCTTTAAAGTGGGGTGCCCACAAAAAAAAATTAAAAAGTCAGCAGCTACAAATACTGCAGCTGCTGACTTTTAATAATCGGACACTTACCAGTCCCGGGGTCCAGCGATGCGGGGGAACGAGACCCCCCCTCGTTCTCCGCTCCGCTCGCGGCGCCGGGATTCTTAATGTGGGAACCCGACTGTGGCTTCACAGCCGGGCACCCACTGCGCATGCGCGAGCGGCGCCGTGATTCGATGCTTACTCATCTGGGAAACATGACAGGTCCCAGATGACTGTGCGGTGCCTAGGGGAAGTGACAATTAGCCCAGGCAATGAAGGTGGCCCCCTAGCAACAGGCATTTAGAGGTGAGTAAAACCTTTTTTTTTTCCAATTATTTTTTTTTACTTTTTTTTATGATTTTTAAGCCACCTTTTTTTTTTTGGTGGCAACACCACTTTAAATACATGCTAGGTGACGGGGCTAGCGTGGCGGCATTCACTGCCTTCGCTAGCCCCGTCTACCTGGAGTCACGTTCTAAATGAACGGACTTTCCAATCTTGTGTCGGCAAGTCCGTTCATTTCAAAAGTCCCACGGACTAGCACACAGACCGAGGGATTGTACGCCGGACTCGCGAGTCCAGCGGACAATTTTAAGTCTGCACTTAAAACTTAGTCCGCCGAACTTTTGGCAGGAAAAAGTCCGCCGGCGCCCACACACGTTTGTAAATTTCAGGGGTCCTGCCAGTAAATTTTACTTTGGGGGGTTGGCAACACTGCCTCGAACTCAGGAACAGTTGGGAGCTATGTAAATAAAGCAACTGTAACTTGGAATGTAAAATGAATGGTGATGAATATGTAATACATAGGTCAGTTGAAGAATATATATTCAAATCTTTTTTAAGTTAATGCTTTGTGTATATGTGACCTTTATCCTCAATACGTATAGTTTTTTCCACTACAATTGCATAACTTACCAATATAGTGTCATTCTCATAAAGGGCCACTAGATGGCAATATTGTACTGCTCTTAGTAAACTAGATGTACAGTATAATCTTTATAGAACCTTATGACAATTCGATATGTCTTTATGTTTACACAGTGTATTAGTCCTATCCGTCTTCTATATGTAAAATAGGTATAATTATAAGTATTTGAAATGTATTTTTAATATACATAATTTCTAGTCCTGCCGATTTTATTTTGCTAACTTGTTTATGTGGATAGCACAGAGAAATAGCTAAAAAGTTTATTCATCTGGCCTAATAGACATAAATGGGTGATTAAAGCAGTAAAGGTGAAAAATATAATAAAGTAATACAGGGATCTTTTATTTGTCAAAATAACATATTTTGTTTCTATTTGTTTCATTATTGACCCTCTGTAATCCTCCTCAACCTCCTTAAGAACTTCAATCACTCTGACACAACAGGTTAACTATATAAGCATGCAATATCACAGAAAATTACTAAAGGGACCCTTGATACCCAGTAATAGCACCACGTCAAAGAAGCAGGCACTGAATCCATCAGTATAGACAAACAGTAACAAAGTCACAGAAGAGCAACAATGGACAGTGATGTAGCTTAGTCAACTGCATTCAGGACGCTATACTGCCAAGGTGCCTTACTGGTGACTTTGCTAGGCCTAGGCCCACTGGGAGGGGGTACCCGTTAAATGAATAATGATTAGAGGCTAGAAGATGTGGGAGAGGGGACAGCCTTTCAGTTGTTCTTCGGATGGCTATTGTTGGGGCCCTTTAAGCATTGTTTGTGCATTTTTTGCCAGGAAGGGAGGGGGGGGTGAGTCATAAGAGGGCAAATGAGAGCTGCAGGGCTGCAGAGCTGGAGGTGCGCCTCTCTGTTTCTGTGTAAATCCAGGAAGTGAACAGGCAGCAGCTTCAGCAGCCCACAGTTAAAATGGCTGCAATCAGACTTAGTGGAGGGAGATTTGTGCAGCATATTTGGCAAGTACACAACCACAGTATATATAAAATAATATGCAAAGTGGTTGGAGGGAAGCTTCAGAATGGCAAAGATGTTTTTATTACAAATTATGTGAGCAGACTGCAGTTCCTCTTTAATAGAGCAGTATGCAGTAAGGATGCAGTATAGGTGCAGTATAGGTGCAGTATAGATGCAGTATAGATGCTGGTGGATAGATGCATTAAAGGTGCAGTATACAGTAGATGCAGTATAAGGGCAATATAAAGGTGGTATAGGTGGGCAGTGAACCCTCTCACCAGTTCCTGCAGTGTGGCTATGATTTCACGCTTTGAAAGGGGGCCACCACTGTCTCTCCACAGCATGCCCCCTGGTGATCAGCGGTGGGAAGAAGAGGGTGGAAGAACACTCCCTGCAGAAATGGTACAGATGCAATGCTGTGCAGTTCTGCACTTGATGTCTCAGTCCTCACCAGTCTGGTCAGCATGCAGATAGATGTACTCTTACCAGTTTCCGTGGTGCCAAGAGGCAGAGGTTTCTCATGGAGAATGGTAAAAACCCTCTCACCACTCCCCCCTTTCATTAGTGTCCTTTGGAAACTGTAGTGTAAAGGGTCAATTGGCCCTATTCTATGGCTGATGTCTCAAACTACAACTCCCATAATTTCAGTCAGATCTATGTACAGCATACAGTTCAGGGGTCAGGAGTAAGTAACAAACAAATCAACATATGGAGCACAGCGGTCAGGATTAGGTGGTACATTCAAATCAGAGTCCGCAGAGCCCCACTTACATCCACAGAGAGCTACCTTACATCAGAGCTCCCAGGGTCCCACTTTACTTCAGACCCCCCTTACATCCTCCAGAGTGCCTCCTTACATCAGTGCCCCCGAGTGTCTCCTTACATCAGTGCTTCCAGAGTGCCCCTTACATCCTCCAGAGTGCCTCCTTAGTGCCTCCAGAGTGCCCCCTTACATCAGTTCCTCCAGAGTGCACCTTTACATTCTCCAGAATGCCCCCTTAGTGCCTCCAGAGTGCTGCCTTACATCAGTGATTGTGGAGTTCCCCCTGGGACCCCTAGAGTGCCCCCTCAGTACATTAGTACTAAGGGGGCACTATGGAGGATGTAAAGGGGCACTTTGGACATACTTAATACCTCCAGATGCCCCCTTACATCCTAGAGAGTACCCCCTTACATCCTCTTCTAAAGTGCCCCCCTAGTACCTCCAGAGATATGCTCCCTTACATCCTCCAGAATGCCCTCTCACATCACCAAATGTGCCCCCTTAGTACTAAGGGAGCACTCTGGAGGATGTAAGTGGGCACTCTGGGGCACTAAAGCTGTACTTTGGAGAATGTAAAGGGGACACTCTGTAGACACTAAGTGGGAACTCTGGAGGTACTAAGTTAGTACCTCCAGAGTGCCCCCTTACACCCTCCACCAGAATGCCCTCTAAGGTAGTGCCCACTTACGTCCTCTACTCAAGTACCCACTTAGTGCCCCCTTACATCCTCCTCTTCCAGAGTAACCTCTTACTGCCCCCTGATGTCCTTCTCTTCCAGAGTGCCACCTTACATCCTCCTCTTCCAGATGCACCTTGGCACCATCATTTCTTAAATTAAGAAATTTATTTTAAAAGTTGTATACTATGGATGTAGGTTTCCTGGGCTCACAGAGCACCCTGCAGCAGGTGTTTACCAATGTACCCTTTAGCATCTAGTGATGCATAGTTTTGCTTTCAGTTAGTGTTGTTGTCTGGTTGTGGCAACAGTTTTTTTTAGGATTTTATGTTTATTTGGATGACAAATACGTTACGCATAATAAAAAAAAAAAAAAAAAAACACGCATTCCTTTTTTAACAACTACAGGCTAACTATGAATGTTCCATTAGAAGATTTTCATTAATATATACCTATTCAAGGTTCACAAGTCCATATGAATATGCGCACAGGAGCACATTTATGCATGAAGAATGTGTGTTTTCATAGGGCTGCTATGTTTTATATACAGCATCTCACAAAAGTGAGTACACCCCTCACATTTTTGTAAATATATTAATTACCGGTATACCTTTTCATGTGACAACACTGAAGAAATTACACTTTGCTACAATGTAAAGTAGTGAATGTACAGCTTGTATAACAGTGTAAATTTGCTGCCCCCTCAAAATAACTCAACACACAGCCATTAATGTCTAAACTGCTGGCAACAAAAGTGAGTACACCCCTAAGTGAAAATGTCTAAATTAGGCCCAAAAGTGTCAATATTTTGTGTGGTCACCATTATTTTCCAGCACTGCCTTAAAGTGTTTGTTAACCCCAAAAAAATAAAACTGTAGATTCTGGTCCCTTAAAGCAGATTACACAGCACAGCGCTTGCTTGTGCTATGTAATCTGCCCCCCTCTAAACTGTAAAAACTAAATCCTGTATGCCCTCTCTAAACAGACCACGATAACCAGGGCAGCTCCGCCCTGATCACCATTGTCAAAGTGCCTCCCTCCATGATAGGCTGCCTGCTACGCTCTCCTCTCTCCCCCTCCTTCCTGCCTGTCATCCCCCTCTGTGTCTGTCTCCGGCCCCGCCCCCGCTGCTGTTCTTGTAAATTAAATTTCCCAAATTTTCACTGCCAGCCTCTCTCTTAGAAGCTGGCATAGCACGCTATGTAATTTATTTAAGAAACGAGCCCTGTAAATACCTAATTTGAGCTGTCTTCAGGCCAGGCACGTGACATGCGGCCGCTTTACAGTTACGATATACGGCTTCTGCGGAAGGAGACGAGTGGCCACGTGATCTCCCCGGGTGACGTCAGAGGGAGATCACGGCCCCTCCCTCAGAAGCAATAGATCAGAGCTGGAAAGTGGCCGCTAGTGATGTGACCAGCCTGAAGACAGCTCAAATTAGGTATTTACAGCGCTCGCTTTTGAAAAGGAATGACACAGTGTGCTATGCCAGCCTCTAATAGAGGGGCTGGCATAGACTTGTATAGATGGGTTAACAACCACTTTAACCCTCTTGGGCATGGAGTTCACCAGAGCGTCACAGGTTTCCACGGGAGTCCTCTTCTGCTCCTCCATGACGACATCACGAAGCTGGTGGATGTTAGAGACCTTGCGCTCCTCCACCTTTGAGAATGCCCCACAGATGCCCAATAGAGTTTAGGTCTGGAGACATGCTTGGCCAGTCCATCACCTTTACCCTCAGCTTCTTTAGCAAGGCAGTGTTCGTCTTAGAGGAGATTGTGCTCTGCTTCAGTATGTCACAGTACATGTTGGCATTCATGGTTCCCTCCATAAACTGTAGCTCCCTAGAGCTGGCAGCACTCATGCAGCCCCCAGAACTTGATACTCCCGCCACCATGCATAACTGTAGGCAAGACACACTTGTCTTTGTACTCCTCACCTGGTTGCCGCCACACATGTGTGACACCATCTGAACCAAATAAGTTTATGTTGGTCTCATCAGAGCACAGGACATGGTTCCAGTAATCCATGTCCTTAATCTGCTTGTCTTTAGCAAACTGTTTGCGGGCTTTCTTGTGCATCATCGTTAGAAGAGGCTTCCTTCTGGGTCAACAGCCATGGAGACCAATTTAATGCAGTGTGTGGCGTATGGTCTGAGCACTGACAGGCTGACCCCACACCCCTTCAACCTCTGCATCAATGCTGGCAGCACTCATACGTCTATTTCCCAAAAGACAACCTCTGGATATGACGGTGAGCATGTGCACTCAACTTCTTTGGGGCGACAATGGCAAGGCCTGTTCTGAGTGGAACCTATCCTGTTAAACCGCTGTATGGTCTTGGTCACCATGCTGCAGCTCAGTTTCAGGGTCTTGGCAATCTTATATATAGCCTAGGCCATCTTTATGTAGAGCAACAATTCTTTTTTTTCAGATCCTCAGAGAATCCATGAGGTGCCGTGTTGAACTTCCAGTGGCCAGTATGAGAGAGTGAGAGTGATAGCACCAAATTTAACACACCTGCTCCCCATTCACACCTGAGACCTTGTAACCCTAACAAGTCACATGACACCGGGGAGGGAAAATGGCTAATTGGGCCCAATTTAGACATTTTCACTTAGGGGTGTACTCACTTTTGTTGCCAGCGGTTTAGACATTAATAGCTGTGTGTTGAGTTATTTTGAGGGGACAGCAAATTTACACTGTTATACAAGCTGTACACTCACTACTTTACATTGTAGCAAGGTGTGATTTCTTCAGTGTTGTCACATGAAAAGATATAATAAAATATTTACAAAAATGTGAGGAGTGTACTCACTTTTGTGAGATACTGTATATAAAAAAATTATAATAATAAATTAAAATGTCTAAAGTAAATTGTATCTCATGGACTTTAGGATTTGGTGGAGCTATGCAGCTTGCGCTGGACTTCTATTTACTTGATGGATTGTAGATAGTACTAGTAGCTGACAAAATTACTGCAGACTTGTAAAGATGGGCATACAAGTCTTTCATTGTAGAACTAACTTGTTTCTCTTTCCTAAAGCGTATTTCAAGCTAAAATATTTTTTTTTTCTTTTAGTTTTTGGAAAGAGAAGGGAAGGTTTTTTTTCATCTGCTATATTTGTCCTGGTAATAATGGTAAATTTCAAATTTTACATTTATTAATGAATCAAGACTGAGATGATATGTTCCACTGGGTACACCTGTTCTGGCCATGACTATGGAAGTTTTCTTCTCACTTCCTGTTGAGTCTCTGGGACAGGAAGTAAAAAGAAAATCTCTCTAGCAGGACACACAAAAATAACTGGGTATTAATCAATCAGTATTCTGGGAAGGCTGTCCACAAGGTTTAGGAGTGTGTCTATGAGAGCGTTTGACCATTATTACAGAAGCGCACTGCCATTAAAGGTCATGTGCTTGTAAAGGCAGGTGTCCCAATACTTTTGGTAATATAGTATTAGAAGGAAAAAGAACTGAAATTAATTTCTGTCTTGCACTGTAACACTAATTACATTCTTCTTTGCTTTCTAAAATATGACAAGTGAAATCTGATTTTCACTATAGTTTTAAAACCAAACTTTGGCCTGTTTTTAAATGTACCCATGCAGTGGGCTCACCTCTAGTACTACTGGAGGTAAATGCTTGTTTGATTACACGGTAAAGGAGTAAGTACAAATACTTACCTTACTCTTTGCTCTCCCAACAGACGGTACTCTCTCTGATGCCCAGCACTTTTGGGATGTGTGCGGACCCTTGCTGTCTTCCATCGGAAAAATCTTGGATGTTTTTTCCGACGGAATTCCGCTCAAGTTTTGCTTGCGTACACACGGTCACACAAAAGTTTGCTGAACTTTCGACCGTCAAGAACGCAGTGAAGTACAACACTGCGACAAGCCAAGAAAATTAAGTTCAATGCTTCCGAGCATGCGCCAAATTGTTTCCGAGCATGCGTAGGAATTTTGCGCGTCGGAATTGGTACAGACGATCGGAATTTCCGATCGAAAACCTTTTCCGGCCGAAAAATTGAGAAACTGCTCTCAATCTTTTGTTGGCTGGAATTCCACCAGCAAAAGTCCGATGGAGCATACACATTGTCGCATTTTCCGACCAAAAGCTCTCATCGGACTTTTGCTGGCGGAATTTCCGATCGTGTGTACGCGGCATTAGAAGGACTGGTTGCAGGGAAATTAGGAATTTGATAAGTATTTCAAAGTATTCCTTTCCATCCCAGGGTAAATAAGCATTTAACCCATGTAGTTGAACCATAGCCCGGAGCGGGGCTTTAGAGACTTTAAAACCTCAATAAACGAAATCTAGCAACAGGTATTCTGCTGTTTAGATAACAGTTTTATTTGATTTTGTTATTATATTATCATGAGCATAAATATGTCATATAATCACATCATGAAAGAAATTCCTTAGCATAACTTATATTTCCCATACTGTGCTCACGTTGCCAGAGTCTTCTGCACATCCAGGAAGGAAGTGGAAGGTCTGTTACAGATCAAGGATACAATTTTATAATGTACACAGTGCAGACAATCAGATATTAAACCTTCTAATTATTGCAAGGATTAAACAAACAGACAGACAATGCATATTAGACACATGTGGCACAGAAGTAAGTCTAAAAAATAAGAATGAAAGTGTATTCTAGGATTGGACGTCTTCTAGGAACCGTATTGTATCCTGCACTCTGCCTGTTCTGGAAGACATATATACAGAGGTTTTAGTTCTACCTGTCACAGGAAATGAGAGTTTGGTGGCCATTAAAATAGGACATTTTGAAAGTCTATAAACCAGTACAGCTAATTTAAAAGTATTTGCCAGTTAATCTTTATAGCTTTTTCGAACAACTGCTGTTAAACGACATCTCCCAAGATATACAAGGACATGTGTTGGTTCCAAAATGAATATGAAAACATTAGTATGTTGTTTTTCCATTGTGCCAGTTATCAAATAAAAAACCCATCATTTTAATTCACAGAATTTTTGGGGGGTTTTTACACGTGGCTTTTTTTTGTAAGTGGTAATTGTAAAGCCTAGGTTGTAAAAAAAGTGCTTTTAGAAAATCACAGTTTTTTTTTTTTTTAAATTATAGAATACTTAAAGACAAAACTGGTTAACCACTTCCTTAAGCAGTCATTTTCTAGCAAAAAAAACAGTTTTTAACTTGTAAACAACAAATCTCAAAAAGAGGCTTGGTCCTTACCAAGCCTCTTTTTGAGATTTGTTGTTTACAAGTTAAAAACAGTGTTTTTTGCTAGAAAATTACTTAGAACCCCCAAACATTATATATTTTTTTCTACCACCCTAGAGAATAAAATGGTGGTCGTTGCAATACTTTCTGTCACACCGTATTTGCGCAGCGGTCTTACAAGCCCACTTTGTTTTGGGAAAAAATACACTTTTTTTTAATAAAAAAAATAAGACAACAGTAAAGTTAGCCCAATTTTTTTTATATTGTGAAAGATAATGTTACGCGGAGTAAATTGATATCCAACATGATACGCTCGTGGAATGGCGACAAACTTTTACTTTTAATCTCCATAGGCGACGTTTAAAAAATTCTACAGGTAGCATGTTTTGAGTTACAGAGGAGGTCTAGGGCTAATATTATTGCTCTTGCTCGCACCGATCGCGGCGATACCTCACATGTGATACCTCACATACCTCAAAATGTTTTTTCTTATTTATTTTGCCTTTTATTTTTTATTTTTACACTGTTCTTTTAAAAAAAAAATGTGCCACTTTTATTCCTATTACAAGGAATGTAAACATCCCTTGTAATAGAAACAAAGCATGACAGGACCTTTTAAATATGAGATCTGGGGTCAAAAATACCTCAGATCTCATATTTACACTAAAATGCAATAAAAACAAAATTGAAAAAAATAAACAAAATGGCCCTTTAAGAGCTATGGGCGGAAGTGACGTTTTGACGTCGCTTCTGCCCTGCAATGGTATGGAGACAGGTGGGGGCAATCTTCCCCTCACTCATCTCCATACCCAGCCAGCAGAAGGACCCGATCGCTCCGGTAAGCAGCACCGGAGTGATCTTGTGGCGAATCCACTGCAGAGACCACTATTATCGGAAACCGGACCGCCGGCCAAAGAAGAGAATACCAGGGTTATGGCAGCTAGCTGCTGCCATAACAAAGATATCCCTCTTCAAAGTTAGGACGCATATCGGCGTGCGGCGGTCCGGAAGTGGTTAAATGATAGAATACTTAAAGCCAAAACTGGTTAAATGGGGATGGCTAAAACCCTGTCAGTTTTTTTTTTGCCATCTGTATTCCCATTGTGGAGATTTCTACCTAACTTCCTTTATTTGAGGCACAACAGGAATTAGAGTATATCTTTCCAAATTTAGATAAATTCCCTCTTAGACAGCTATCACAGGAACAAGTGTCTTCTTTATTCCAATTCAAGTAACAAGTCTAAATTTTTCGATTTCCCTCACTTAGAGTCACAGTGAAAGTGATCACCAGGACAAATAAAAGACGTGAATCTACCCAGTGGGGACACAGAAAAACGTCACAGCAGTTTTTAAACCTCACCATCCTATCCAAAGCAAAAAAATAAAGATTTGCTTTAGATATATTTAACTTCAGTCAAAGTTTTGGATAGAATGGTGAAGCAGCAGAAACTGAGTTCCAGAGAAACAACAAAAAGTAAAGTGAATCAATTCAAGAGAAGAAAAATCCTGCCTTTGTAGCTATTGCCAGAATGGGTATCACGTTGGAAGATTTCTCCTATCTGTCTGTTGTCCCAGTGTCAACAATCACCAGGACAGGAAGTGAGAGTAAATTTCCAGAAAGGCCTAATGCCTGGTACAAACATTTATTTTATTTTTTCACTCAACCCAGTAGGCCAAAACGAATATAACTGAGGAGGTTGCTGTACTAACTATGCAAGGTGCTATTGTTTTCTGGCAGGGGGACCGCCATTGGCTGCAAGAGTTGATCAGTTGCCGATTGGCTGCTGGATTTCCAGCATGCTTGTTCGACAGAAGCAGGTTGCGTCGGACAAGGAGCTGGACACATAGGCCGAAATACAGGGCGATTTCTAATGTACTGACTGATTTCAGCCGATATTCGGCCTCTGTGTATGGGGCCCAACTCTTCCTCACTCTACTCAAAACAAAAAAAAAAAGTTTTTCTTTTATTTTCACTTTAAAGAAATCATTTACTGAGCATAAGCTGCAATTGATGACCTCCTTCTGACAATTCTAGTTACCTGGTTGTCTTTGAATTAAATTACTAGAAAAGCCATGCAGCAAGTGAAGTTATAACTCTGGATCTGCTTGTTTCTTTTGAAAGAATTAAAGTACACTAAAACCTTGGTTTGAGAGTAAACAAAAAGACTTAATGAGTTACACCTGCGTACAAATGTGTGTGGGGGAAATGACTTCCAGTTAAACCCACAGCTGGGACACCCGTCTATGTTCAATTAAGAACTATTAACTCAGCAGCATATAATAAAAGGAGGAAAAACTCCTCGAGATTATTCAATGAGGAGTAAGCGGGTTTAAGAAAAAGTACAAATTGCTTTATTACATAAACATACATAAAACCACAAATACCTTCACCAATTCATAGTAAAAATTGACAACGTTGTCAGTAACAGACTTATAACCACCCTGCTCAAGCCTTCATGCTCACACACACACTATCACACATCAGGTATCCAATAAAGGAAATATCGCTGGTAGATGAAAAATTAACAGCCAATGCCAGGTTCAGTTCGGCACTAGGACAGTGAAACTGTCAGTATAGTGATAACACAATCCAGGAATCGAAAATTACGTTATTCAGCATCTTGGGTCAAAGTGTGTGTGAAAAGGGAAGGACATAGCTCTATACTGAAGCAAGTAAAAGATACTGGGTTAGATCCTCGACCAGATTTCAATGAAGATCACATTGAAGGCAGCAAACTCTGTGCAAAATAGATTAAAAGTCGAGCTGGTACATATCAAAGCAGACAGGCAGTGGATTTCCGCAGATAGAAGTAATGTGTCACAGGGAGATGGGGTGGTGTTGGGTTTAAGCAGGTGCAGGTAGATAGTCCAATAAATCTCACCAGTCCATGATAGCCCCCTAAGATCCACCGGTCTCCACCCTGTCTCCACAGCATGTCAGTCACCACGTCCACACTCCTCCTGTCATGCCAGCTGAAGTCCCTGCTTGGTAGTTGAAGCATATAAGGCAAGTCAAGTGGCCATAGTCTGGATCAAAGCATCACATCCTCTGTGATGATAATGTCATGCTGACAAGTTTCATTAGTCAAGCTAGTTTCTTCAGCGCGAGGCTGGAGGTTTTTTGGGGAAGAGGTGTCTTATAAGAGCTCCACACACCTGTGGATTCAATCAATTAGCACCACAATCACTCCCAAACAACACGGCCTCAATGGACTTTCATCAAAAATCTTGAGTGCTGCATAGTAAAAAGAAAAACAAAGTATCCCATCTAAATATCTAGGAAAATACAAAAATACAGAAACAAAAATCAAAAAAGGGGGGAAAGATTTATAATAAGAGAAGGTGAAACACATCACAGTAGAACAGGCAAAGGATATCACAGCCTGAATGTCCTAAGAAATTCACAGATAATTCTCTACACTGTAGCTTATTATTTAAATGTATCAGAATCTAAACACAATTTCTTTTTGGGGAGAATCAACTAAAAAACACCCAGTTTCCTGAGATATAGATAACAGGAAAAATCCTGAAATTATAAACACTAGATCACCCATTATTATTCTAGGAATGATGATAGGTTACACTCAGTATTTAACCCTTTCGGATGTAAAGTATCTAAACAATATATCCACAGCTTTTCTTTTTGGACTAAAATCCTATCAAAATCACCCCGCCTAGTGGGTAAATTCAGGGTGTAGATACCCTTAACCTTTAACCCTCTAGGATCCCCTCCATGATGTTGAATAAAGTGGTAAAGTGGGTCATTCGTCATCTTTTTTATTTATAGTTTTGATGTGTTCACTAATTTGAATCTTAATTTGCCTTTTCGTTTTACCCACATAAGCTTTGCCACACGGTAAAGTAAGCATATAAATAATGCGTTTAGTAGAGCAATTAATAAAGTGATGGATCATAAAAAAAGTCTGAACTCAAAAAGGAGTCAGTTTTTTCCACATGTTTGCAAATCATGCAACCCCCACAGGGGTGCATGTCTCTCAAAGGTGGCAAGTCAGTTAGCTAATCGCTACCAAGGTGTTCTATGGTACTTAGAGTGGGCAAGATTGTCCCTTAAGTTTTTAGTCCGGCGAGCTGTAAGTAGCAGTCTTTCTCCCACAATCCCTCCCAGCACTGGGGATCTAGTAAGTATGTGCCAGTGTTAATGGCTTGGTTTGAGAGTAACTTGGTTTGAGAGCATTTTGCAAGACAAGCAACATTTTTTTAATAAATTTTGACTTGATATACAAGCGATGTCTTGATATACAAGTAGCGTCATGTCACAACTGAGTATAAAAGATAAGAGAGGCACCTCTAAGTGTAGCAATATGGTTACATTTAATAAAGGTACAACATTTATCAACATATTGCTACACTTAGAGGCACCTCTCTTCTCTTTTATACTCTGTAGCTTCTGCTGGATTTTGCTTCTAATGCCCTTGTGGAGGTTTCCATTTGTCAATGGACATTTTATGGTTACACAACCTGGTCACATTGCTATAATCTTTTTATATGGACTATAAACTGAAGGACTTATGAATAAATGGTTGTGGAACAACTCATTTGAGTTTCCATTATTTCTTATGGGGAAATTCACTTTGATATACAAGTGCTTTGGATTACAAGCATGTTTCTGGAACGAATTATGCTCGCAATATAAGGTTTTACTGTAATTGATTATTATGAAATATGGTCTATAATCACTTTCAGATGGACAGGTCAGCAATGCAACCTCCACTGTTCTACCAGTACAGATTTTCTTTTAGGGCTCATTCACACCATACAGTATGTGCATGAAAACTCATGGGAAAACCATTCAGATTTCACTTGCAGAAACATCAGTTTTACATCAGTTTACATCATTTTTCTTGCACGCTGACATCAGTTTTCATGCACGTCAGTTATGGGCCCTATTCACACCAATGTTGATGTGCCCTTTCTAAAGTGCGCATGTGTCGTAGTCAATGGCGCTCGGCTTTTTAGTAAATATCTCCTAAACCGTGGAGGTTTAGGAGCTATTTCAAGCACCTACAGGTAAGCCTTAATATAGGCTTACCTGTAGGTAAAAGTGGTTGTACAGGGTGTACAACCACTTTAAGGTTTGTGACAGGTTTACTTTAAGCATGCATGCTACAATATTGTAGGCAGCAAAATACGATACTTTCTATTTCGAGTCCCTTTTTGGTATATCTATGATCTAGATCTAAATATTATATGATCTGGGTCCACAAAGCTGGCTCTTTCTCCTTTTATATTTGAGATGCTGGCTATCAAAGCAACACATCAGCAGGATATGAAAGATGGAAAATATGCATAAAGAAAATTCTGGATTTTAATAATGTCACTGTGAACATCCAACTTGTAATGATCAAATACAGATAAAAGGTTTAGTAAGGAGTGGCATATGCATATATATTCAAATACCCCGTGTATCACAGTAATTATGAGTTATTGTGTTGTACTCCAGTAAAAGAGCAAAACTTTTATTGTGATTGAAACCAGAGGCCCTCAGCCTTTTTCATGCTGTGCCCAGAAGTGCTCTGTTTGCTATCTCTTTAACCCTTTCGCTACCAGAGCCGTTTTTGCATTTTTTGCACACGTGTTTAAAAAATCAGTTTAGGCCCGAAGAGTACACAAAACCCCCAAAGATTCTATATTTTCTGAAAGCAGACATCCCAGAGAATGAAATAGTGGTAGTTCCAATTTTTTATGTCACTTGACATTACCGCAAAGGTCTAGGAAACGCAAACTTTCAGTAAAAAAACACACTATAGTGAATTATATGGTAAACAAGCACAATAAACTAGCCACATTTTTGGTAATATATAAAAATGAGGTTGCACAGAGGAAATAGATGCCCAACATGTCAGACCTTAAATTACCCTATATTTTCTATAGGTGACACTTCAAACGCCCCCTATAGGTCATCAGTTTAGCATTACAGAGGAGGTCTTGTGCTAGAATTATTGCTCTCACTCTGGTGTATACGGCGATATGTAACATGTTTATCAAAATCTACGTTTTCATGGGGGTAGGGAGCACCAAAATATTTTTTTTGGGGGGGGGGGGGGTTATGTGCTTAGGTGTAACTTTTTTTTTGCTTAACTTTTTTTTTTCATCACTTAGGAAACAAGAAGTCCCCTATGTGTCTATTTTTAGGTGACAAGTTCTCTTTAACCACGTCCACTCCGGAAGAATTGGCCCCTCCATGACCAGAGCACTTTTTACAATTTGGCACTGTGCTGCTTTAACTGGTAATTGCGTGGTCATGCAATTCTATATCCAAACAAAATTGTACATCCTTTTTTTCCCCACAAATAGTGCTTTCTTTTGATGGTATTTGATTGCCTCTGTGATTTTAATTTTTTACAATATAAATGGAAAAAGAACGAAAATTTTGAAAAAAATATATATTTTCAAATTTTTGTTATAAAAAAATCCAATAAACTCTATTTTAGACATACATTTAGGCCAACATTTATTCAGCTACATGTCTTTGGTAAAAAAAAAATTCAATAAGCGTATATTTATTGGTTTGTGCAAAAGTTATAGCGTCTACAAACTAGGGTACATTTTCTGGAATTTACACAGCTTTTAGTTTATGACTGCCTATCTCATTTCTTGAGGTGCTAAAATGGCAGGGCAGTACAACCCCCCCCCCCCCCCCCCCCCCCCCCCCCCAATGACCCAATTTTGGAGAGTAGACACCCCAAGGAAATTGCTGAGAGGCGTGTTGAGGCCATTGAATATTACATTTTTTTGTCACAAGTGATTGAAAAGTGACAAAAAATAAATAAAAATGACACAGAGTTGTCACTAAATAATATATTGCTTACACATGCCATGGTTATATGTGGAATTACACCCCATACATTCTGCTGCTTCTCCTGAGTACGGGGATACCTCATGTGTGAAACTTTTTGGGAGCCTAGCCGCGTACAGGACCCCGAAAACCAAGCACCGCCTTCAGGATTTCTAAGGGCGTAAATTTTTGATTTCACTCCTCACTACCTATCACAGTTTCAAAGGCCATAAAATGCCAGGATAGCTCAAAACCCCCCAAATGACCCCATTTTGGAAAGTAGACACCCAAGCTATTTGCTGAGAGGCATATTAAGTCCATGGAATATTTTATATTTTGCCAAAAGTTGCGGGAAAATTACAAATTTTTATTTGCACAAAATTGTCACTAAATTATATATTGTTCAAACATGCCATGGGCATATGTGAAATTACACCCCAAAATACATTCTGCTGCTTCTCCTGAGTACGGGGATACCATATGTGTCAGACTTTTTGGGAGCCTAGCCGTGTACAGGACCCTGAAATCTAATCACCGCCTTCAGGATTTCTAAGGGCGTAAAATGGTGATTTCACTTCCTCACTACCTATCACAGTTTCAGAGGCCATGAAATATCACAATAGCACAAACCTCCCCCCAAATGACCCCATTTTAAAAAGAAGACACTTCAAGCTATTTGCTGAGGGGCATGTTGAGTCCATGGAATATTTTATATTTTGCCACAATTTTCAGGGAAAAAATTGTTTATTTTTTTTTTACACAAAGTTGTCACTAAATTATATATTGTTCAAACATGGCATGGTTATATGTAGAATTTCACCCCAAAATACATTCTGCTGCTTCTCCTGAGTATGGGGATACCACATGTGTGAGACTTTTTGGGAGCCTAGCCGCGTACAGGACCCCAAAATCCAAGCACCGGGTTATAATTTTTATTGTTATCTCAGGGAATGTAAACATCCCCTATGATAGCAATAGGTAGTGACAGGTACTCTTTTTTGAAAAAATGGGGTCTATTAGACCCTAGATCTTTCCTCTGCCCTCAAAGCATCTGACCACACCAAGGTCGGTGTGATAAAATGCTTTCCCAATTTCCCAATGGCGCTATTAACATCTGGCGAAACCTAAGTCATGAAATGCTTGTAGCTTCTGGTTTCTTAGGCAATAGAGATGATTAGAGCCATTCTGGTCTCTAATCAGCTCTATGGTCAGCTGGTGGAACCACTGGCTGCATTATTTGGTTCCCTGTTGCAACAGGAGAGCCCAAGAAAACCATGAAAGATGGTGGGAGGGGGGACATTCCCTCCCACTGCTTTTAACACCAATCTAGAGGCTAATTAGCCCCTAGGATTTCTTTCACATGAAAGCCAACCGCTGGCTAAAAAGAATGATACCAAGATGATACCTAAATCTGCAGGCATCATTCTGGTATAACCACTCAAAGTCCTGCAACATACCAGTACGTTGCTGGTCCTTGTTGGGCATATATTGTAATGTTATTTTTTTCATGCAGCCTGTGAGCATTTTTTTTTTTAACTGTGGTGGTGAAATCACCTCCTATAGCGCTGGAGGCGCTGATTTACGTATCATGAGAGCAAACGTTAATGCTATCAAGATAAATAAATCAGTGCTGCAGCTGAATGGCGTACCTGAAAAGCAAACAATAAAACATTAACTCAATAAAACAACTTGATTTTTTAACGCAATCTGTGCCTAAAAAACATATGCCGAAGCATGGGGGCAATCTGCCCCAAATCTTAGGAGCAAATCGCTCCTCCACCCCTGCCCCCATGCTTCCTACAGTGCTGGAGTCAAGGCTTTACGTATCGTGGGAGCAAACGCTGTTGCTGTCAGAATAAATAAACCGGTGCTGCAGCTGAATGGCGTACCTGCAAATGATGGTTAACAATAAAACATTACAGTTCTAAAATACAGTAACAATAGAGAGAGAACAATAGATCTAAAACAATGGAGAGCGAACAATAGAGTGGACAATAGAGAGCGAACATAAGAGAGAGAACAATAGTAGAGAGTAGAAAAATAAAACTACAATTATTTTTGGCATTTTTATTTATACATTTTTTGTGTGTGTTTTTTTTTTTTTAGTGCACTTTTATATAAACTGTAAACGATCCAGATTAGGGTCTCTCAAAATGAGATGGCCATCTCATTTTGACCTCTAAATCTACTGGTACACCTAGTGAAACTCACAGGAAAAAAGAGCACCTGACTGTCAGCGACTGTTTCCAACGCTACTAAAAAAACTGTTAGCATTCGCAGGGATCAGGCCTGACTCTGCGAATACTGCAGTTATGTGTTTAGTGTTTTGTAAGTGACAGTGATCGATTGAGTGGGCTGGGTTTGACGGAGGGACTAAACGCAGGTGCTAGCAGGTATCTGGGCTGATCCCGCTAACACTGCATTTTTGGGAACCCTAAACTATTGGGGACGCTAATACAGTTCTGATCAGATCAAAGATATCGATCCATTCAGACACTATACTACTAAGGGAGGTGTATGGTGCGTGCGTGTTAGCGCTACTGCCGCTAATCTGACGCTGCCTGGGGGGGCAGACCTTAACTGACGCTAAAACCTGACTGATGTCATCCGCCGGGTGATCAGGGGGTTATACCTTTTATTAGGTAATATACGGCAGGTGCCCTGACGCTATAAAAAAATAACTAACTGACCAGAGTCACCTGTGAAACTATCACGGTGTTCACTGGTGACAGGGGGTGATCAAGGGGTTTAAACCTTTATTAGGGGGTTTGGGGGGGGTCCCTAGACCTATCTAGGGCTACTACTAAGTACCCTAACACTGATTATTGTCACAAATTACACCAGTACAGTGATGGAAGAAAAATATGAACACTGCACTTGGTGACACTGTGACAGGGAGGAAAGGGGTTAACTGGGGGGGGGGGGGGGCGATCGGGGGTGACAAGTGTACCTATGTGTACTGGTGTTAGTGTAGTGTTGAAACAACTTACTGTGAGATGTCTTCTCTCTTCTCTCTGGAACGGAAAAGAGTTCCGTGAGGGGAGATGACATCACTTTCCCTGTCTGTGTTTACACTTACAGGCAGGGGAAGGATTTCATTCGCCAGAATCGATCACCAGGTCCAGAAATCATTGGCTTGGGCCTGGAGACTGATCGGTTCTGAGCAGGCAGGTATCCACTCTCCTCTCTCCCCTCCATCTGTTGACACCCCTCATGTCGGTCCCGGGCCTGCAGCTGGGCAAGCAGAGCCTGGAATACATAGGGTGGGGATCACTGGTACCGGGGGGTGTGTGAAAGCAATTGGGTGGCAGCGCAGCGGCCCAAATGCTTCCACCTGACAGGTAGGAGTCTGCCTGTCAGTTTTACACACAATACCATTGGCTGCAGCCACTGAATTGTGTGTGAAAGCCCCTACTGTCAGGTCCATACAACGTTCAGACCTGGAAGCGAAATAATGGTGGGTCAATCTATCTTTACATTTTTTTACTGCTTCACATTTTTTTTTATAAATATAAATAAACAAATATAAATATATTATAAGATATTTTATTATATAAGATAAAACATTTAAAGCAGAGTGCACCCGCGAATCTAGTTTTGCAGAGCATGTTAGGTTTTCTAAAGAGAATGCACAGTAGTAGCTTCTTCCTTTAAGACAGTCTTTATCTAACCTAAAGTCCGAAAAGCCTTCTCCCTCATTTGGGTGTGTCTATAGTTTGAGCTTTAGCAATTTAGTTTTGTAAATAATACAGACTTAATTCTCCTGAGCACAATAAATCATGAAAATATGTACAAAAATTTGATTCTCTTTAAGACTGGAACACATTTAAACAGGCCGATTCTGTCCCAAGGAGAGACCCTCAACAGCAAGGGAAAACGTTTGAAATTATTAAAGTTCTAAAATTAAAATTGCCTTTTTTAACATGTATTTCGAGAAACTATTTTTATGCTACATGTAAACTTGCACAAGGCTTTTAATATTTCAAAAACACAAAAAAGTTGACCCCCAAAAAACAACATTCTTCTTCACTGAAAATATAATAATAAATGTTCTTCATTGAAGACCCAGAAAAACATGTAACAAGGGGAACATAACACATACCTTAAAACCATTTAAAGCCAACTCCCATTAAGAAACCATCATCAGTACGCCAATAAACAAAATAAACCATATTTTTTGCTTTTACAGTTACCTGGGGGAGGTACCTGATCACCTTCTATACTGGCTAACATTCAATTCCTGGGCGTTTCAGGGGGTAACCATAACTGGTTTACTGTATTCATTGTGTAATGTCTAGCACTATACCACTCCTATGTTGTTATTTTTAGCTGATGCTTATAATTTTTTTGCACACTCATCTCTGACCCAAAACAGTTTAGTCTGGGATTCTACCAGTAGCCAGCTATTATGTTTATTAGCATACTGATGATGGTTCTTACCTTGTAGTTTGGTTTTGGGGGTTTTATTGGGGTTTTATGCTCCCTGGACCCTGTTACATGTTTTATATGGAATCTTTTTTTGTGCGTTTCGTGCTGTTATTTCCCCCTCCCTCTTGTTATTATGTGGATTGATTTCAGCCAGCTTTTAATATTATTATTAAAATTAAACACCAGTCAGTTTGGTATTATTTTTACCCCAGAAAATGTGTTTTCTAAAGAGGGTCTATTAGATGATTAGTAAATTTAACAAACTTTAGACAATATATATTTATTTGGTACTGCATCTTGAATCCCAACCCATGGGCTAAATACCTAACACCTATTATCTACAAAAGTCATTTCTTCCATATTTTTATAGAGCTAAACAATAGCTGTGTGTGTTGATTCCTCAAATGTACATATCAAAAGTTTAATTTGATATGCTTCACTGAATAAATGTGAACTTATTGACCAAAAAACTGAAATAGCTACCAAAACCCCTCATTAGCCAGTCAAGTGGTGTGAATGATGACTGTAGTTTGCAAAGACTGGCAGGAACTTACTAGAACCTCACCCCCTATTATTTGGCTTTCCCATCATTAAACTAGCTTTAATTTAATCTGTAATTAGCCTTATTGTGTACACCGAACTGTCACTGGACTCATGAGCAGTGAGCTGTTCTGATATTCCTAACAACTGAAAAAAAATATGTCAGTATTGTTATTTTACATGCCACGATTCTTCTTTATTTATTGCACATGCACATTCATATTCCAAGATAGTCTGCAGCACTTTAAAGAAATCATCAAATTATTTAAATTATTTCTGCCAGTGTCAACCTTGCAATTTAATAGGCCGCAGGTATGAATTGTATAATTGCCTTTATTTTCTGTACTAGAAACAAATCAGCTTTGCTAGTTTACCGCTGCTAGGGCAGATTAGAATATGGAATATAGACAATGATTTTTTTTGCTGAGAAAATATACACAGTTTTTCAGTCAAACATGCCTCTCTTCTATTGCTACACTCCACACAGTCACGAGTTAATTTAAGTTGAACCCAATTTGATTAGAAGCCTTGCCAGTGTCAAAGCTTGACACATCCAGACCTCAGTGCAAAATTAAAGCTTGCATGTCAGCCCCATACCCAGTGCTCATAGTGTAAAGCAGGGGTCTCCAAACTTTTCAAACAAAGGGCCAGTTTATTGTCCTTCAGACTTTAGGAGGGCCGGATTGTGGCCAGCAGGGGGCAGAAAATGTCCCGGGCCAGACATCAGTGAGAATAAATATGGCCTCAGGATTGGTGGTCAATAGGAGGAGGAGTAGTGCCCCTATTAGTAGGAGAAATAGTATCCTGTCATTGGTATCGGTAGAAGAAATAGTGCCCCATTGTTGGTGTCAGTGGGAGGAATAGTGCCTCGTATTAGTGGGAGGAATAGTGCCCCAAGGGCCGGATCAAGGCTAGAAAGGGGCCACATGTGGCCCTCGGGCCGTAGTTTGGAGACCCCTGGTGTAAAGGATTGATTTATTAAAGGCAAATATACTATTTAATTTGTAAGTGAAGTTGCACTCTGCAAGGGAATTTTTCCCAGAACATAGTGAATGCTGTGAAGCTTCATTTTGCAAAGAACATCCAATCATATGCAAGAAAAAATTGTATAATTTTTGCTTGCACATGATTGGGCGATAGAAGTCAGCAAAGCTTCACCTCATTCACTAAGCTCTGGGCATAATTCCCTTGCAAAGTGCCACTGCACTTGCAAAGTTAATAGTCAATTTGCCTTTAGTAAATCAACCGTAATATCTCCAATACCTATAACTCCCCTTACAGCTAATATGCCCTCCTCATTTATTCCCCAATTTTTCCAGCCTCTTATCTGCACCTAACCACAACCCTCATACACACACACACACATGTATAGTCACCTCTATATTTCTCACTCAAACACTGTCAGGTTGGTATTGTTGTCTGTATACATGTCTCAAAATGGTGTCTTCCTTCCTTCCTATGATTAGTGCGAGAGCTAAAGTAAGAGTAAATCTTCCCAATTGGACATGTCAAATATAGGTGGTGCCGCTGTGAAACGGCAACCTAGTTGGGAGGGCACTCAAAGCATCTGTTATTCCACCACAAATCAGTGTGGGTCAGCATACCCTATATTCAAACCATAAAAATTATTGGGGGGGGGACAGCACTCCCAGGCAAAGAGGGTATATATATATATGCGACCCCAGATGGTATGTATATACAAAAACCTATATTGGACTAACAAAATTATTTCACCATAGTTTTAAAAATACTTGTATCTGGACCCTTGACCAAAAATAACAACTTTGTTACTTAAAAACATACACACACATATAGACAAGGCCCAGACTCAACATGACACCACAGAATAATATAATTTTATGTACCATCTTCAAACATATTGCACCAAAGATGCCTCTATAATATTAGTGGTCCAACTGAGCCTTGAAAATAGATGGTATAGAGGCTGCATTCATTTGGTGCATACAGTATATGATGAGAAATCATTCAAGGTGCTATAAATGTTTTTATATATACATACCGTCTGGGGTCGCAAATGTATACCCTCTTTGCCTGGGGGCGCTGTCCCCCAAATAATTTTTACACTTGGACATGTGCAGCATTACAGACAACAATAGAATGTGGAACCCTATGATTTTTTTTTTGCTCTCTGTGACTGCAAAAAAAAAAAAAAATATGATACCAGCCGACTAACCCTCATTGACCATTGTGTCAGGTACAGAAAGTGATGAAAAATCCAAGCTCTTTTAGTTGTTAAAGAATAAAAAGATGAGGAGAAATCTTCCAATTGATACACCTGTTCTAGTGACAACTGTCTAGGAGGGGATATCCCTCACATTCACAAAATCTCTGCTTACTTACTACTACGTCTATGGGACAGTAAGTGAAATTCCCTCAATGGTACATAGACAAAAAAAATGCTCTATATAAGAATAAGCCAAAAAAAGTTTTGGCTGTGCATACCTTTCCATTATTTGGTGTGCTTTGATCCACCCAGGTGGTCAGAGCTCGTCCATGTCAGAGTCGCTATCATATTATCTGGGCCAATCACTGAGCCATCTGGTTCTGTTTAAGAATGCTGAAGTGACCTGGAGCAGTAGAGACAAGCAAGCTAAAGGCAAAGCTATCCAAGACAAGCAAAAACAGTTCCAAGGAAATCAGCCATTTTCTATCATACCCTCAATTTGCACATTGAGTAGATTGATCATAGCACTGGCTTTGAAAATGTTTAAATTTAAGCAACAATTGAAATAAGTTTTTACAAGACTATATCAAACATAAAACAATTTTAGACCAAGAGGTTTTCTGTTATGAAACATGGGCAACGAGGCTAAAATTTGTCTTCCAAATCTCTAAGCTGATATGGCTTTTCATAAAATAATTACTGTAGAAAACTCAGTCGCCTTAACCGTCATGCAGTTAAGTTATGAATTAATGTGCAAACGTGGCTGTCTTGTATATGTAAAATAATCCAGCAGATTCATTAAAAGCCAAGTCTTCCAACAATGTAACTTTTTTATAAAGATGCTGATAGGTTAAAGCTTTTGCCAGTTGATAATAACTTTCAAAAGTCACATTTCTCTACGAGAATTCATGTTCTTGAGGGTAGTAAGCTGAAATGCAAATCTGAGAACTGCCCCACTGGTCTATCAGTCTGTGTTCACAACATTCAGTGTTTATTCTGATTAATGTAGTTCAGAGAGTTCCGAGTTCAGAGAGGGCAGATACCTTTCGGTGGGTTCATTTTGTGAATTGGTGCCACTGGAATGAGAGACACAGATCCAAAGTTGAGAGCTCCAATTCCTTTCTCTGCAGTTATGTGTGTACTGGGTACTGGCAATACACTGGCTGATTGTTATCTTTAGTTGGAAGCAATGAAACAATATTCCAACTTATGTGAAACTCATTCACTAGCATACTATATTCCAGGGGTAGGCAACCCCCGTCATGCAAAGCTTCTTTTGCCGGCACTCGACTGCCTCCGCATCAGCAGAGCAGCGCAGGGAAGTGTCAGTGAGACACTAATGCATTCCAATCTCAGAATTCCCCATGCCGCACCTGCACTGAGGGGGAGGCACTGTGCCCCCACACATTGTAAAAAATGGGAAACATTGTTTGGTTCTGAAACTTTGCTGTAGCTGCGATCGTCAGCTTTTGTGATGGGGAAGAGATTGGGTGCAGTTCTGCTGGGGGGGGGGGGGGGGGTCCCTGTTTCCAGGAGGAGGAGGACTGTCATTGGCCACTGCTAAAGCCAATCACAGTCCTGCTAGCCCCGCCCACCATCTGGAGGAAGATGACCTGCTTGGTTACCACTACAAATCACAGAAAGAAGGGATTTTACTGTGATTGAGAAAACCACAATCAGGTGACAGTTTGTGGAATTACTGTTGAGCTTTTGCAAACTTTATTAAAATTATTCCTGAACCTTTGCGTCACTTACTACTTACTCCTGCACTCTGTGTCCCTTTAAAGTGGTTGTAAACCCTCCTCGACAAGTTTATCTGTTCATAAAGTAGATAACACAGGCAGCTGATCACTGCCTGTTAAAGTGTACTTACTGCTGTCTTTTCCAAAGAAATCATCTTTTAATCTTAGATGACGCAATGCATGATTGCGCAGTAGGATCTTTCATTAACGACAACTAAAGTGTACCATTTCTGTATTAGATGCATGTCGGGAAATGTCTGTGGACGAGCTTCCCCTCTGAACGGCACAGAGGAGAAGTCTCGTGATGCTGCAGTGTTTATCTCCTTCCTGATATGGCGCTACGGTGCATGCACGAGATTTCCTAAGTGATACAGAGTAAGGACGGAAGTGACGTCCAGAAAGGATTCAGCAAACAGCACATACAATGGCGCGGCCAATACCCGGAAATTAAGGTAATCTAAAGACCCTAATAAAGGTATTTGCAGACCTCGTTTTAGGCCGATTTCTATCTATTATACCTTGTAATGAGCTATTGTATGTTAAAATTTGAAAAATAAGAAAAATCGGCCAGGGTTTACTACCTCTTTAATCCACAGCCAGTATTCAACGCAATAAAAATCACACCCAACTTTTGCTGCGGTTCAGAGAGCCCCACTATTTTTTACTCAGCTGCGCTAGCCCAACTTATGATGCTGCACACAGATCCACTGCTTTCAGAAAATACCCCTGACCTGAGCTCATCATTGCACATCCATTCCAGATGCTTGTATGTGACATCACATACATCACATACAAGCACGTGGGCTGGATGCGAGAGGTGGATCAGCAGGATGAGTGTGCCAGGACAGGTAGATGTGTCTCATCTCTGCTTCTCTTTACCACTCTGCATATCACACAAATCATAGATGAGAAGAGGGTACAGCAGTTGAGAAAATGAAGAGGAGGGGTTCAGAGGTGGGACAGAAGAGCAGGAGGGTACAGCTGCCAGGAAAATGAGCAGGAAGGGTTCAGAGGTGGGACAGAAGAGCAGGAGGGTACAGCGGTGGGGCAGATGTGCAGGGAGGTACAGTGGCGGAAGTGATGAGAAGGGGGTTCAGCAGTGGGACAGAGGAGCAGGGGGGTAGAGTGATGGGGCAGATGAGCAGGGGCGTTCAGTGTTGGGCCAGACGAGAAGGGGGTTAAAGTGGTGGGACAGATGAGAAGGGAGGTTCAGTGTAGGGGCAGATGAGAAGGGGGTTCCGTTGGGGGACAGAAAAGCAGGGGGGTAGAGCAGTGGGGCAGATGTGAAAGGAGGTGTAATAGTGGGACAGATGAGCAGGGGGTTACCGTGGTGGGACAGATGAGCAGATTCAGTTTTAGGGCAAATAAGAAGGTGATTCAGTAGTGAGACAGAAGAGCATGGGGATACGGCGGGGGAGCAGATGTGTAGGAGGGCTACAGTGGTGGAACAGAAGAGCAAGAGGGTACAGTGGTGGGGCAGATGTGCAGGGGGTACAGTGGTGGGAGGGATAAGAAGGGGGTTCAGCGGTGGGACAGAAAAGCAGGGGGTACAAGGATGGGGCAGATGAGCAGGGGGTTACAGTGGTGGGACAGATGAGCGGGGGGTTCAGTGTAGGGCCAGATGAGAAGGGGGTTACAGTGGGAGGAAAGTTGAGCAGGGGGTTCAGTGTTGGGGCAGGTGAGAAGGGGGTTCGGCAGTGGGACAGAATAGCAGGGGTGTACAGCGTTGGTGCAGATGTTAAAGGAGGTGCATTGGTGGGACAGATGAGCAGGGGGTTACAGTGGTTGGGCAGAAGAGCAGGGGAGTACAGAGGTGGGGCAGGTGTACAGGGGGGTACAGTGGCAGGGCAGAGGAGAAAGGAGGTACATTGGTGGGGCAGATGAACAGATTTTCAGTTTTCAGAAGTTCAGAAGTTCAGTATTAGGACAGATGAGAAGATGGTTCAGTGGTGACACAGAAGAACATGGGGGTACAGCAGTGGAGTAGATGTGCAGGGAGGTACAGTGGTGGGGCAGATGACAAAGGGGGTTACATTGGTGGGGCAGAAGAGCAGGGTGGTACAGTGGTAGGGCAGATGTACAGGGGGTTACAGTGGTGGGACAGATGAACAGGGGTGTACAGAGGTGGGGCAGATGTGCAGGGTAGTACAGGGGGGGTGCAGGGGGTTACAGTGGTGGGGCAGACGTGTAGGGGGTTACAGTGGTGGAGCAGATGAGAAAGGGGGTTACAGTGGTGGGAAAGAAGAGCAGGGTGGTACAGTGGTGGGACAGATAAGCAGGGGGGAACAGAGGTGGGGCAGATGTGCAGGGGGTTACAGTGGTGGGGCATATGTCTAGGAGGTTACAGTGGTGGGACAGATGTTCCATAGCGGTACAATGGTGGGACAGATGAGCAGGGTGGTACAGTGGTGGGACAGATAAGCAGGGGGGAACAGAGGTGGGGCAGATGTCTAGGGGGTTACAGTGGTGGGACAGATGTTTCATAGGGGTACAATGGTGGGACAGATGAGCAGGGGGGTACAGTGGTGAAACAGATTTACTGGGGGACAGTGTTCTGAGGTGTGAAGGTGCATGAATTGGGGCTGATCTGAGGTGTGAGAGTGCAGCATGTTCATTTCTCACTACTAAAGTAGTTTACAGCATTTACTTTATAAAAAATCCTTTTCGTGAGTGTGAAGTTGAAATGTTTTTGTTAGAAAATCGGCACGCTCGATTTTTCTTTGAAAACCTTTTTCGGCACACTGTGCTCAAAAGGTTGCCTACCCCTGCTATATTCCCACTTTCCACTATAGACCTATTATTATGGCTTTACTGTTGCCTAGAGGGCAAGTGATCATTCACCGGCTCCCCCCAGTAGGATTGGGGGTAAGGTGCTTATTGTCACATTTCATCTATACTGTAGCTGAATGAGAGCCATGGTGGTAAAAGCCATGGTGACAGTACAGCTGAAAACTCCTGCAGTAGTGTCCACCCCACTGTGAAGAATTACATTTAGGTAATTACTTTAAAGCATGTTAAAGCGGTTCTGCACTCTGTAAAAAAAATTTTTTTTTTTAGGACGTAATATAAAGTATGCTTACCTTTATTAGGGGACTCACCTGTTCCATCTTCCATCTCGATCGCCGCCGGTTTTCGTCCGATGAAGTTCCTCGTCTTCTTCTTTAGTGCTGGGGGCCATCTTGCCTGTGGGCATGTGAAACCCCACAGGCACTGTTGATGGCCCAGCATGCACTGCCGTTACTCGCGCGTGCGCAGTAACGGCACATCTGCCGAGATCTCACGAGATTTCGGCAGATGCGGCCGAAATCTCGGGAGATTTCGGAAGATGTGGCCGAAATCTCGCGAGATTTCGGAAGATGCCCGCACTGACTCCTGGGATCAATGACACCAGATCCCAGGAGACAGTGCGGCGTGACGACGATCGACGCAGAGACCCCGCCCGCCGCCGCAGAGGGAGAAGACCGGAAGTCTTCAATTACAAGGTAAGTAAAAAAAAAAAAAAAAAAAAAAAAACATTTCATTTAGTACTCTTTGCCTGATTTGGAAGGCAAAGAGATTTACTAAATGAAATGAGTGCCGAACCGCTTTAAAGCAATGCATGTTATTTAAACAGCAATCTATGTCACATGTAAAAGAGAAAAAAAAGATAATAAACATATTATCAGCAAGCCAGCTTTATCAGAACTGTCCTTTTGTGACAGCATGTACATCCACATGGCCGATAAGGGGACAGTGGAAGAAGATACATGGCTCATGTCAAACTCATGGTGTAACTTTCCACTACAGAAATACCAATATCTCACTTCTGTTTCAGATAGCTGCAGGCAGTTACAGATTTGATAATAGATTTAGTTTGCACGCATACATTTTTTTTCTCAAAGTAGATTTTTTTGGCAATACAATTTATGTCTAGGAAACTACACTCCTAATGTTGCCAATATAGGGTCTGCTAATATTATGACCTGATACTGGTTGTAAAAGTAAATATAGATATAAGAAAAATAATCTTTATTACTAGCACAACAGAATACCAGTGAGCATTTAAAAAAAATAAAAAATCAGAGGCACATGTGGATGAACTGCTCAAAATTAAAGTGAACATATACTAACAGTGCTATGGGGGCTACCACTGCTGTCCTAATTTCTAAAATGTTAGTTGCCCTGCTGTCATGCTGACTCTGGCTTTGATACTAAGTCACAGAGCCAGAACAGGCATAGAGATCAAGAAATTAAATGTCTAAAATACTTTTCTTCACAGTTGCTCCAAACCAAGAATACAGCCATCAAACTGACATTTTCATATAGAGAGGTCAGCAATGGCCTTCACCATGTTCCTCTCAAGTTCCCTCTAATGCCCCGTACACACGGTCGGAAATTCCGACCACAAAATCCGTCAAATTTTTTCCGACGGATTTTGTCCGACACTGGTGTTGCATACACACGGTCGGACAAAGTTGTCGGAAAATCCGATCATCCTGAACGTGGTGACGTTCGTTGCGTACGACGGGACTACGTAGAGGCTAGTAGCCAATAGCTTTGGTCTTGTAATGTGATCTGAGCATGCGTGGCACTTTGTCCGTCGGAATTCGCTACACACGATCGGAAAAAGTCCGATAGGACTTTGTTGTCGGAAAATTTGAGAGCAGGAGATAAAACTTTGTCCGTCGGAAAATCCGACGGAAAAAGTCAGATGGAGCCTACACACGGTCGGAATTTCCAACAACATTGTCCGATAGGACATTTTCCGTCGGAAAATCCGACCGTGTGTATGGGGCATAAGACTTTTCAGTTCCTATTCTTTCTGGTATGTTGTGAATCAGACAAAAGGTTTGATGTCCAGATATCATTCTGCTCTATGTAGACTGAATTGTCAACATGATGTACTGAAGGGCAGGGCACAAGCACATTTGTTGAGTTGAGTCCAGATCTGCCACTTGCCTGACACTAATTTGCCAAAAGTAGTAATTGGTAATACCTAGGATCAAATTATAAAGGAGAGATATTTTCACAGCACTCCCGACTCATTCATAAAATATGGGTTATAATGTGAAGCCCGCAGTGTTCTACAGTGCATACTCTGCATATTGCTGCGGAAAGCACTATGTGTTTTGGGAAAAAAGCCAGTTACAGGACATTCTTTCTCCTGCCTTTTTTTCCCCATTCATTAATTTGAAAGAGGCTTTTTTTCCTTCAGGATCACAAAGCAAGCAAAACACTAAGCACATTTGCAAATCACAGTGGTGTGCTTTATAGATGTGCCACTGTAAGGTCATACCACTGATTTATATATATGAGTGTGAATTCAGTCGTTTTTAGAAAAGTCGGATTGCCTAATCCAAACTGAAAAAAATAAAAACGGATTAGCACTAAACTAAAAGTTGTTGCCCATGGAAGCCAATTGGGTTTCACCTTTTATGTTCAACATGCATTATAGTTGGATGCCATGAATGGCAACACAATTCTTGCGTACATATTATGTTTCTAGAGTTTTGTTTAATCACCCCATTATTCTACTTTTTCAAAAAGACAGAATTCTAAAGCAATTATGTGTTCATTAAAAAAATCACAATAGGTATTTTATATGTAAAAGAAAAAGGTAACAGCGCTCTCTGCAGGGACAACCCAATCCATACACCAGGTTCACTTAAGCCCCATACACACGGTCGGACTTTTTCATCAATTTGGTCCGATCGGACAAGGTTGTTGAAAAATCAGACCGTGTGTATGCACCATCGGACAGTGTTCGTCGGTTTGTCCGTCGGACAAAGTCTTATCTCCTGCTGGAAAGATTTCCCGTCAACCCGGTCCGATCACACCAAATCCGAGCGTGTATACGCTTGTCCGACCGGACAAAGTGCTACGCATGCTCAGATCACATTACAAGACCAAAGCTATTGGCTACTAGCCTCTACGTAGTCCCGTCGTAGGCAACAAACGTCACCACGTTCAGAATGATCGGATTTTCCGACAACTTTGTCCGATCGTGTGTACGCAAAACCAACATCAGACAAAGTATGACGGACATGGTCCGACGGACCTGGTCCACGGATTGTCCGCGCGTGTGTATGGGGCTTAACAGGTGCAGAGGCTCAATCTATCCCAACACACTCGAATGAAACAATAGTAAGAAGAGCCAGCAAGACTGTAATCCTGTAAGTGTCGTTTGCTGGTATACTGGTATATCAGAGTGACAATAAAACAATAATGGTGATGCGTTTTGGCAATAGCCTTAGTCGTAGCTTGTTTGAAACAGATATGGCAAGATATATATATATATATATATATATATATATATATATATATATATACTCACATACACATACACAAGCTCCACCTCTACATAATTGGCCTATCAATTTAGTGTGACAGAAAATTTAATTAGCATATTTAATTGATACCACCAAATCATTCAAGTGGTTGGTGACTACACCTGTTTTCAGCCAGCAAAAGAAAGGGGAGAGGAAAGGAAGACAATATAAAAATGGTTGAGCCTAAAGAGAAGTGTGTAAAAATGCTACATGAGATGTTAGGACCTTATTATTCCAAGGGAAAAATGTATTCCTTAGAAGAAAGTGAAAGTGTAGACTAATAAAACAGCAACCTGCTCAAGAACTGCATGCTCTCTGACATACCAGGTTGAGTGTAAAAACATACAATATCACAGAAAATCACCAAAAGTAATAGTTAGTACCCCATAGTAGTGTTATAGCAAAAAAAAAAAAAAAATTGCACCAAACCAGGTACTGAAGGTAAACTTAATATATTGTCACCCAGTATGGGGCACCTAGGAGTACCCTTAGTAACTGAGAGCAACTGAGAGTGATGCAGGGTTCTGAGAGTGATGCAGGGTTCTGAGAGTGACGCAGGGTGCTGTGAGGTGTCCCGGAGTGCGGAGAGTGATGCAGGGTGCTGTGAAGTGATGCAGGGAGAAATGTTCAAAACTAGAGTGGGAGGTGACAAAAGCTGACAACCCCCATAATCCGCCAACACATTATGACCCCCCATGATCAGCCAAAACATTATGACCCCCCATGACCAGCCAAAACATTATGACCACAACATGATCAGCTAAAACATTATGACCACCCCCATGATCAGCCAAAACATTATGTCCACAACATGATTAGCCAAAACATTATGACCCCCCCATGATCAGCCAAAACCTTATGACCCCCCCCATGATCAGCCAAAACATTATGCCCACAACATGATCAGCCAAAACATTATGACCACAACATGATCAGCCAAAACATTATGACCACATCATGATCAGCCAAAACATTATGACCACCCCATGAAAAAATAAAATAATAAAAAATAATATTTTTTGAAAAAATTAATCATTAAAAAAAAATTTTTTTACTCAAGCCACTCCACCCAGTTACTCCGCCCACTCCAGTAGGCTGAGGCAAGAACACGTCACACAATTTCCCCAGAAATTGTAGCTTTTTCTAGTTTCCATAAGGCACGTGTCTGCTGATCTCTCCTGATAGGAATTTAACAATTGTGTAATATTTTATTACATACACATGTTTGATTTTAAAGCAGTCTTTCATGTTATCATTGTTTGAGTTAGGTACTAAACTCTTTTAATGAATATGTGATGTCACCAAACATACTTTAAGAAAGGAGAACTTAATGCATATACCCTGGGATTATGTAGGCTAAATGTAATACCAGCCTTAAGCAGAAACCGAGCTCCAATCAACTCTGTTTTACTGGTTATGATGTATCATATAAGTGACAGCAACAAAGATTGTATTTTTGCCATATGTCAGGCAAGTATCTCACATCAGGTTGCAGAATAAAGTGGCTATAGAAAGAAACATGTTTGGCTTATAAGTGAAAAGTTGAATAAAAATTGAGCTGTTGCCAAGTGTAACTGGATCCTTTACTCCTGGTTGGTTGCATTGTGCATAGAATCGGGTTTTTGCCTATCAACTTTAAACAACTTTTGGTCCAATTTACGATTGGTCAAACTGATTACCAGTTGTAATCATTTATGATATTTTTGCATCTGGTCTAGTGGGTTTTTAACAAACCTCCAGGCATGGTCTTCATACTGACCTAATGTGTTGCTTGCCATTAGACATTATCACAATCATATAGGAATCTAGATACAGCTAGAAAAAGTTGTGGTCATTATTTCTTCTTTAATCATATATAAAGAATATGGTACTGTTTAACACCCAAGTCTGGGCACTATTAGGTTAACAGGTTTACAGCAGGAAAAATTTATTTTTCTCAAAAGCCAATCCCCATCATTCATGCATACTTCTTCATCCTGCAAATCCGTTTGTTTACACGCTGGGGATAGTACACCTCCCGCTGTATTTCCTGGCCACTCCAGGTGTAAGCTCTGTAGGTCCTATACACCCCAGCACTGTGGACATGTGTCCACCCCTCTACCCTCCTGTGTAATCACAAAAGGAAGCCTGGAGCCTTGTGTTTTTTGATTGTTCAAGAGCAGAAGGGGGTTGAGACATGTTGGCAGCAGTGGGGTTCATGAGACCTGCAGAGTTTACAGCTGGAGCAGGCAGGAAGATCAGTGGGAGCTGTACTTAAAGTGATGGGTGACTCTGCTTGGCTTCAATGTATGGGCATGTTCATCAAATACAGATACAAATCTACAAATTCTGAACTTTATTGCAAACCCTAGTGAAGTCAATACAAGGTGAATCTTAAAAATCAATTCTCTTCATTTTCTAGGATAACAGATAAGGGAAAGTCAAACAAAGGGAATGGGGAACTGGGCGCTGCAAGGGGGGACATGTACCTATTACAGTTTAGAGGGAGAATTGTGGGACTTTATATGAAGCACATGACTGCAAAAAAGGTATTAAGGTGAATATGAGGAAATGTATTGATTGAAAACAGATACATAAATATCAAAACGGTATCCAGGTACATAGTAGAATACATATATTGCATGATAATACACTTTGGACATTTATACAGTGCTGATAATCCATCGTATTTGAAAGGAACATGATAATCACATACGGCATGACTATTCCATAATGTATCCATAAAAATAAGTTTCCTAATTCACCACGAAAATTGATGTAAAAACATGATGAAATTGGTTGCCCACTAATTAAAGGGGAATTCGATATTTAGCGTTGTATACTAAGGTTTATTTCTGTAAATCTGTGTCCCTTTAAGTCTTTAGAAACACAGCTTCTGTGAAAGTTCACCTGCAGACAGCATGAGTCATAGTATAGATTGCAGAATGATCAACAATGAAAAACTATACCTGTGACTAATACATCCAAGGCTTCACTAGACATGTAAACATTGGCTTAAACAGAGACAGCATAGGTGGTCTGACAAAAACCTCAACAGGTTTATCTAGTGTGTGTGTGGATATTTTTTTGTTTTATACATGTGAATTCCAATTGTTTGGGATTTTTAATAAACTTGAATAGGTTTTAAGTTAGGATTGAATTGTTTACTACAGTATATGTAAAGATTGTGAAATTGCCCTTGCCAAATTACATTGTATTTACTTGGTACAGGTATGATACTTACTTTGTGCCCTTTAGATTAATAAAGTTATTTTAATTTTTTTTCAAGCAATTTCATATCATTGTATATAGGACTTTTTTGCAATACCAAGCAGCCGGATTAATCCTCAAAACAAGACTTGAAACACTTGAAGCGAATCGGCAGTGAGGCTTGATTCATTTCTTTTTCATAAAAGGTAGTTCAAAGCAAGGCTTGGTTATAAATGTGTGTGTATATAAAGAGATGATGCAGCATTGCGCCTGTATCCCTGAAGAAGTCACATTTTCCAAAAAGCATAGGGCAGAGCCTCGCGGTAAGTGATGTCAGAATTGCTCTGTTTACCGGCCAAATTGTTTTTTATATTGCGCAATAGTTTCTTTATTTTATTGGATGGATGCCAACCAGCAGATGGCGTTTGAATGCGCAGCAGCAGCAATGGCCCGGTCTTGATGAATTCCTATATTATATGCTTTCTATGACTTCTCTTTAGTTAGAGAGTCCTTTAATGCTGGTAAGCCTGCGCTTGTACCTTTGAGGTGGCGATTCAACTGCACGGTTGACTGGAAGCAGTGGTAGTGGTGGAATAAATCATTTTTCTGGAATTTAAGTTGGATACACATTTTCACATAGACTTAACACTTTATGAAACAGATGTATAATTTTATTTATTTATATTTTTATTTATTTATATATATATATATATATATATATATATATATATATATATATTATATATATATATATATATATATACACTATTAACTTTTTCACATGGTATTTATGTTTTTGGTTTAACAAATTAATCTGATGATGTTTTCTTATTTAGAGCAACACACTTCATATGTTTTATATAGTGTGTGAGTGAGTGTGTTTTTTTTATTCTATCAGTTTTATCCAATTTTTATGTACAGAATATATAGACCATGCTGGTGTATGTATGTGTCTATACAGTGGTGGTCAACTTAAAAATAATAGTGCGTGGCCCATTTACACTTCAAGAGGGCTGCATGATAACAGCACATTTTTGTGCATTGGGGTTTATTGTATCAAGTTAGGTAATATATTTAAAATGACTGGGCTGTCCAATATCCCCCCCCCTTCAATCATTGGTCTGTAGCAGTGGTATCTAACACCCTCCCCACTGATGGTCAGTGGTGGTGTATTTTAACCCCTCAGTATTGGTAGTCTTTGGTATTATGGATCAAAATAGTCATTGTCGAGCAATGTCTGAGAAAAAAAACATTTTGTATTGCTCAATATCAATCACACACAGAAGTTACACCAAGAAGAGACAACTGTTTGAAGTAGGTAGTTGAGGGTGAATGGATTCAGTGGGATATGTGTGATCTATTGCAGTGTAACCTTTTTTCAAATGAACTGCATGGCAAACTTTTTAAAGTAGTAAAGGCTGTCTCTGTCCAGTGGCTGAGGAACACTGAGTTAATTAACATATAAGCACACACTTTGCTTCAAGGTTTTCTGAGTCAGATATCAATTTCCTAAAGTGTATATACAACCAAAACATTTTTTGGGGGATTTTATTTCTGTCTTTGCCCCGGTAGGTAGATTTCCTTTTAAATTGGGGAATGTCCATCATTTTGTATCTCTCATCTTGTTGCATCTCTGGGACAGGAAGTGAAGAAACATATCCGTATCCCTAGCAAGGGTTTTAACTAGGGCTGTGGAAATGAATGATTAATTCCTCGATTAATCGTTAATTTTTTTGATCGATCAAAATTCTTTTGATCGGTACTCACCTCTCCGGTGGCTTCCGGGTCTTCAGGGAGTTCCGTCGGAGATCCGGTGACGTCACGGACATCAATGTCACTGGACTCCTCCCCCTTCCCCAAGTACCTCCGTCTGCTAACGAAAGGAAGGGGGAGGAGTCCGGTGACGTCGAAGTTCTGATTGAACGTAACGCGTACGGGGGAGAAGCTACGCATGACGTCACCCGCTGCTGCCCTACGGAAATAACACGATTGTCGGCTTTACATGCTGTGTTTTTATCATCTTTTATGTGAGTAGTTTGTGTTCTTTCTACCCATGACCTGGCGTCCTTGCTGAGATCTAAGGAGACGTGAGAGAAGTTTATGATTGATACCCGCTTGCATGACCACCTGTTTGCACAGGGGTCCATTCCATAAGGTGAGAGTGATTAGTTAGACCGGAGGTGGAGGGATTGTCACGCTACTGTGGAAAAAAAAAATACTTACGTCAGTGCTACAGTTTGAATTTAAAAACATATTTGTGTGAACTGTGAAGTCATGGATTGTGGAAACTAACTAGTGGCGGGTGATTGTATATAGTGTATACCACATTTACCACTGACTAATGCAGAGTGAAGTAGTGTTTTTTAGGGGATCTAGGCTACTCAGCATTTCCCAAGATCTCAATGGAAGCATAGTGGTGCCACCCTCACCTAGGCACCTTGGGTGGAATCAGGGGTAAAAAAAGAACAGTTTAGTGAAGCAAATCCATGTGAGGGAAAGAGCAGTTGCTGAATAAGCAGACCTTGTTATTTAGGTAAAGGGTCAGTTTTAAGGTTCAGTTTGGACTAACCCTGTAGGTGACTTTATTCTAACAATGCTAAGTGATTTAACCTAATTTTTAGTGTGTTGTAAACAAAGTTATTGCCCAAGAGATGAAAGCATAAGATTCAAATTATTGATGGGGTGCTCTTAGCACCATTTCACGTGTTTTCCCAGCAATTCTTATCCGCTTTGCTGAAAAAAGTTTACAGAGCTCAATAGCTGTAGATTAAATTTACCTACTGGGCAGAGTAGCGACTAATTTTCCATATTCCATCCCCCAAACCCCATCCACAGCTTGCTTTGTTAAAACAGCCTTATTTAAATTAAATTACAGACATACAGAAAATAATATTTTTGCTAGCACATGATTAGTTGATTAAGGCAAACACAGCTTCATCTTATTTACTAAGCTTAGTGAGCATTCACCTTTCAAAGTGAACATTCTCCGTTGTTTTACTTAATTAAAACCATACTGGAACAAGTGTGCACCCTATTTTAAATAAACGTTTAAAAACAAATACAATTATAAAACAAATGTAACTGAAACTGTTAACGTTTCCTTTTAGGTCCGTTTAAAAAAAATAAAATCTGAACTTAACTGACCACTGTAAATATTACACTTTTTTAATTTATGCTTTTTAAAAACAAGAACATTTATTCTGAAACTTCCAGCCTCCCAGTTGTGGAGATTATTTTCTATAGTTTTTACCGCTTACCGTTTTTATGACTATTTCAGTCAATATTGCAGCTGTTTCTTTTCTGGTAACTAGAGTTCATGTAATAAGAGATTAAAGGCTCAGGAATATTCCCCCACATATGATGAAGACTTGGATACATTAGTCACGGCTATGTATTGTTATTGCTGCTGGTTCCTCCGAGATGTGAGCACATCAAGTCACAGTGTGCAGGTAAACCTTTGACACTAGTCATCAGCTGCAGATTAACATTACTGCACCAGATCGTGTTATATGAGCTCTATACTTAGAAATGTGAATTAGGGAACATGACTCTATAAAGTGTGAAAATAAAACTCACATAAAATAAAAAAAATGAATGCATACTATAGAGGGATTCCTAAATGCATACAACATACAGTATATCATTAACACAGGTAATGAGCACTTCACATGGAGCATTTATGTATCTTATTAATGTATAGAATGCAACCAAAGTATGTAGAATTCAGTCACATTAAAGTATAGCCAAAGCCATTTTGACTATGCTTATCCTTTGGATTACAGGAGTGCAGTTCGTTCTGCACTCCTGTTACTTAGCTGGACCGGGCTTGGGAAAGATCTCGACTGTAAAGGCAGTCCACAAAGCAAGCCACTGAGAGACTGAGCAAGCCACTCCTGCCCCTCCACAGCCCAGTGCTCCAGTGAGCACTGGAGGGGCAGAGCAGAGAGCCAGTGACTGAAGACCGAGAACTGAGCGGTCTTAGAAGTGGCAGGGGAAAGTGGCAACTGGGATTGGTGCTGCAGCCATCTAGGTGAGTATGATTGTTTTTTTCTTTGAAAGCCATACTTCTCTTTTAATTCCTGATTTCCAAGGAGCTTGTATTTAGGTTTCACATGCACACATAATGGGGGGGGGGGGGGGGGATAATTATCAGGGCTCTTGTTAAGGCCTCATTTACATGGCCGTAAAAAAAATTACAGTTACAAGTATTGTTTATTTATGGATCTGAATGCAAATGCATTGTTTTCAGTGGAGACATTCACAGGTGAGTAAACATGCTCTGTGTTCAGATTCAAAATCCAAAAATCTGAGTGTCTAAGCTCTCTGAACAGCCTGTATAGTGGGCAAGATTTCTGTCCTGCTGTGAATGGTAATGATATGAAGATTCACTGTCAATCAAACACTCTTACCGGTTCTGTCAGGCAGTGCTGCTGGTGATGTAGGCAGCTGGGAGCCTAAAGGGCAGGTATGAGTGTCTTGACCCATAGCCCAGCCCTCATCACGGTGAGACTCTGCCCTCAGCCCTCTAAACATCTTTAGCAATGGTGCCAGATGTGTTTTTTTTTCGTTTACTGGCTTTGAATTTACAAACACTATAAAAAAATGCACTGATTACTGTATACATGTCACTTGCAGGGAAGGGGTTAACACTAGGGGCGATCAAGGGGTTAACTGTGTTCCCTCACTGTGTTCTAACTGTAGGGGGGTTGGGGCTGTCTAGGAGGAGAGAGATATCGGTGTTCATACATAGTATGAACACACAATCTCTCTCTACTCCCCTGAAAGAACCTGGATCTGTGTGTTTACACACACAGATCCCGGTGCTGGCTCTGTCACGAGCGATCGCGGAAGCCCGCCGTGCACTCGCATCGGCTCCGGCGGCAGGTGCCCCTAATGGCCAAAAGGCAAAGCGACATAAGGTAACGTTGTTTCGCCCAGCCGTGCCATTCTGCAGCAGTAAAACTGCAGCGGCTGGTTGGCAAGCGGTTAAACAGCTTAGGAATTTATTCAGTATATAAGTATAAAACAACATTTATAATGAGAACTTTGTCTGCCTCATTGGTGTACCTTGAAAGTTCAACATTGTGGAGTAACATTTATGTTTTCTCTACTTCTTTGAGTTCATGACATAAGAATGTGGTGCAGTGGAAGTTGCCGGTAGATACTGTAATATTTCAAGGTTTAAATTGCAATAAAAACTGGGGTGAAATAAAGAGGACTTAATAACATTTTTAAATTCAATCAGAAAAAAAACTGTTGTGAAACTGTTGATTAAAAATGGAAAACATATTTTCCAATCCAAAATCTTTTCAAAATTAGAAAAAGGAGCAATTTGTGAAAAAATAGTTCATAAAATTGATGTCCAAATACACTTGGAATCCAAGAGGTATCACATTGGATATTAATTTTATGAAGCATCTTGATGATTTTTTTTTTTTTTTGCTAATAACATTTTTTTTTGTTTTAACATAATGTTGTGCTCTTTGCGGTGCCAGTAAAGTCCAATGAATCTATTTCAAACAGCATTTTGCTTGCTAAGGCAGCCAGGAATGCTCATGAGGCCAATATCCCTTATTCATTTAAAGCAGCCTTTCTCAACCTTTTTAACACAGAGGAACCCTTGAAATAACTGTATATATATATATATATATATATATATATATATATATATATATATATAATATTATCAAAATAATTGGGACGCCTGCCTTTACACGCACATGAACTTTAATGGCATCCCAGTCTTAGTCCGTAGGGTTAAATATTTAGTTGCAGCTATAACAGCTTCAACTCTTCTGGAAAGGCTGTCTACAAGGTTTAGGAGTGTGTCTATGGGAATGTTTAACCATTTTTCCAGCAGCACTATTGTGAGGTCAGGCACTGATGCTGGACGAGAAGGCCTGGCTCACAGTCTCCGCTCCGCTGTGTATATATATATATATATATATATATATATATATATATATATATATATTATATATGTATATATTATTTTTATTTTTTTTATCCCATTTTAAATTCTGTGAGTACCTTCGCTGAAGATTAAACAATTCAGTAACTGATTGGATTACACAGTCTGCACAATGTAGAAAGAAGCAATGTCACAGACAGGCAACTGATAGTTTAATGGCTGATATATGATTTGTGTCAAATCTTTTTTTTTTTCTTTAGCGCAGCAGTGCATCAACAAAAAACAAATACGGATTCACTTAACTAGCTATTTCTGCAGCTTTTTTTTTTTATTTTGTTTTGTGCCAAAGTTGTATTCAAACTGTATAGCTTTAGTTGTGTATACTACACACATTAAAATTCATTATGATGCTCACCTACAAATTTTGTTTTCTATAGAAGCAATTTGAAAATAATGTATCTAATGGATCATCATGCGTGAAATATTGATTTGGAACATGAAGTAAAAGGCCTATAGCTCCTTCTGAACTAGATGATTTTCCAGCATTGTATGTAAGTAGAAGCCATTTCATTCTTCAGAATCAGAATTGATATGACTGACTGGATCATTAATGGCAATGGTTATTAATAATATCTATTACTTTTCTCTTCGCCCTTTATAAACAGTTGGTGACTTTTCTAGATATCAATAGTTTTTTGCTGATTTTTTCTTTACTTCAAATTGATCTTTAATATGTTTTCCTGACTTTTCACATTGCCTATATAAAAGTCAATACCACACTAAAAGAATAGGAGACACCCTGGGCACATTGTGTTCTGATTACATAAACGGCTTGTTTATATTGTAGTTACACTAAGGTTCGTTTTCATTGCAGAAATTCTCATAAACTTGATTTCAAAACTATATTTTGATAACGTTTATCTGAACACTATAATAATAGGTCATGGGTTTAATGGAGGTGCAAAATTATGTTTTAAAGTGGTAAGATGTTGAAATAATGTAAAGTGTATCTAAAGCCAAAACATTATTATTTTTTTTTTAAGTTTTGAGATATCCTACTATTTTTTGCTTTTTATAAACTTTAATGCATCTAGTTAAAATGTAATATTACTCATAAGCTGATAATATCAAAGCACCTTCTCTAAAGTCCAGTGTCTGACACCCTAAAACTATTGTTTTACTGTCCACTACCTCTTCTATATTCAGTGGGGTTGATTTGCTGAAACTGGAGAGTGCAAACTCTGGCACAGATCTGCATAGAAACCAATCAGCTTATAGTTTTTTTTTTGTCAAAGCTTAAACTGGTTGTAAAGATAGAAGGTTTTTTTTAAGCTTAATGCATTCTATGCATTAAGATAAAAAGCCTTCTGTGCGCAGCAGCCCCCCTCAGGTCCCCTAATAATTACCTGAGCCCCTCTCGATACAGCGAAGTACAGGAGTGCCTAGGCTGTCCAGGACTCTCCCTCCTGATTGGCTGAGACACATTAGCGGCGCCATTGGCTCCCACTACTGTCAATCAAAGTCAGTTAGCCAATGAGGAAAGAGAGAGGGGGCAGGGCCAAACCACAGCTTAGTGTCTGAATTGATACACAGAGCTGCAGCTCGGCTCGGATGCCCCATAGCAAGCTGCTTGCTGTGGGGGCTTTCAACAGGAGGGAGGGGCCAGGAGCACCAAAAAGGGACCCGAGAAGAGGAGGATCTGAGCTGCTCTGTGCAAAACCACTGCACAGAGCAGGTAAGTAGAATATGTTTGTTATTTGTATAGAAAAAAACAAAACCAAAAAAGACTTTAGTATCACTTTAATTGAACAAGTTGAATTTGAAGCTGATTAGCTACCATGCAGACCTGCACCAGATTTTGCACTCTCCGGTTTTAGTAAATCAACCCCACAGTGTTTGCTTAAATATAAAGTGCTCTTATAGTGCATGCAAAACATGAAAAAGGTACTGTTCCTTTGGTAAGACATCTTTATTTCCCTACATATCTATATATCTGTCTAGTCTGACTCTCTCGGCTAAGGATTCAACAGTAGATAAAATTGCAAATAACAGATATATCCACCTGTTCCCACATCCTTTTACCAACCAGGATAGGAAACATTCCACATTCTACACCGCATAGTTTTACATCCGGAACTTATTTAAACAAAACAGCATCTGCTGACACTTCTATAATAAGAAGCAACAATTCTCTATAATAAGAAGCAATAATTAAGAAGCAACTAAACTCCACGTAGAAGGCTGAACCCAAAGAAAGAAATTGCTGGCCTCTACTTCTGAAAATGTTAGTTGTCCTATGTCAGTCCACCCATGTCAGTCCAGTAATTTTACAGACCTGGATCAAAAATGCAGATCAGGAGTTCTGACTTCTAATCTTTATGTTTGTTCCAGGCAAGTAACTCAGAAAATACTGAAACCAAATGCTGCGTACACACGGTCGGAATTTCCGATGGAAACAGTCCGATGGGAGCTTTTCATCTGATTTTCCGACTGTGTGTATGCCCATCGGTCTTTTTCTGTCGGAATTTCTGACGGACTTTGGATTGAGAACCTGTTCTTAATTTTTCTGGCGGAAAACCTTTCTATCGGATTTTCCGATCGTGTGTATGCAATTCCGACACGCAAAATTCCGACGTATGCTCGGAAACAATTCGATGCATGCTCAGAAGCATTAAACTTCCCTTTTATAGTGCAGTCGAACGTGTTGTATGTCGCGGTGTTATTGACCGGCAGAATTTGGTGTGACCGTGTGTAGGCAAGACAGTTTGAGCGAAATTCCGTCGGAATTCCGATGGGAAAACCATCAGAGCTTTTTCCGACGAGAATTCCGATGTGTACGCGGCATAAGACTACTATTATTAGAAGGTCAGTAACTATTAGAAGAGGGTCAGCAGTGGCAGCTCCTGCATTTCTCCCACTTCAGGCTTCTTTTAAGCAAAGTAACGTTGGTGGACTTCATTGCTGAATCTGAAACTGACTTTGCACGTTACATTTTTATATTACAATAAATCACCACAGCCATCATCATACGTTTAATACTAGAAGGGCCATTTCTGGACTGTTATCTATTGTACCTATCTATTTACATTAAAAGAGCTTCATGCTACAGCTGTCCATTGATCAGCAGAATTTTGTTTGAGCATTCATTTGCAAATTTGGAAAAATCATTTATCAGAGCATTCCATCTTGCCATCATTGATTCTGATCATTTAATTTGAAAGCCCTTAAAATGTCCAGAACTGCTACTTGAATGGGATCCCAGAGGTAATAAATAGGTTTACTTTGTGCCTAGAAAGCCTAGAACATGAGTATTACATTATGTATACATTTTCCCAAAATAAAGCTACATTCACTTAAAAGAGAAGTACGTTTTTTTTAATTTACCCATTATACTTACCTAGGTGGATGCAGCATCGGTCCTCTCCGCCTCTGCATTGAGAACCGAGCTCGGTTCTCACAGCTCCCCGAGCGGAAAGCTGCTGCCTGTCGCTCAGCAGCTCTCCTCTCTGCTCCTCCACGCTCATTGGAGCACTGGGCTGTGGAGGGGCAGGGAGCAGCTGTCTCAGCGGAAAGCTGAGAGGCTGAGACAGGCATCAGTCCAGGCACCTGGCGAATCCAGACTTTATTTTGCCCGGCCAAACAAGCTCAGGCTGGACTTCTCCTTTAAATGCTCTCATTCTCCTGCAGAATTGCACTGTCCAGGAAGGAAGCTTGATTAGCTTCTGTGGGGTACAGAGGTGACCTTACGTGTCTAATAGATTACTAGTGTCTCCTCAAAGAGGACCTGTTGTTTCAATTATGCTATCACATAGGGGACTATTAGTCCCTTATTATATAGCAATCCCCGCCCGACATACACACACATATGTACAAAAACAACAAGCCAGAGTGCAATCAATAACTCTAGGCCTATCATTCGCTGTTAACTCTAAACTGATGACCAGTAATGGCTTTTAAAGCGTTGCTTATAGACAACAGTAGGTACCAAAGTTTGTCACCATTTCACAGGCACATACAAAGTTGAGGCTTCATATGTTTGGTATTCTTTTATTCACAGCAACCTCATTTTTTATATTTTACCATAAAATAGATTATATATTGTGTTTGTGTGCATTACAATTAACTTTAGTGTATTTTTTACTGAACATTTGGGTTTGATACGCTTTATTTTTTGAGGCTCTTTCATAGAATATAATATAATGTTTCGGGGGGTTTTAACTAAAATGTGTGTTTTAAGATGTGCGCAAAAAATGCAAAAAAATGGCTTGACCAGCGTAAGGGTTAAATAGCATTTTTGCATATTACATTTAAAAAAGTTTTACAGTTAAACAATAACCCTTTTTAGTTTGAGATATATTACTGACAGTATATTATGTCTGCAGCTGTATTTATCATTTTCATTCATCATTTACAGTACAGGAGTTATGTGGGTAATACGTTCTAAGAGAGATGTGGGTTATATAGCCAAAACAATACAATATTGTGTTCCATTTCATTTAGCTGTAGATTTTTTTTTTTTTAGCCATGTTTAAAGCTTTTATAAATGTATGATTTTTAGAGACATTACAAGAGATAAAGCGATAGCAGAATGTAAAAATTGTTTAGGTTGTAAGGCCCCATCTCAGAACTTGTGTAATCTTGTCATGGAATTTTGCATGCATGTCTTTTTCATGTACCTTCTTTTTTTTTTTTAAATGCGTTGAATGTGCTTGTTTCATTTTTAGGTATGTTTGCAAATATATACATTGTATTTGTATATACAGTATAGATTTTTTTCATAACATCAATGTAAAATACTGAATATGCAATTTGCTGTTACCAAAAGGCATTTAATCTAATCTATTCCTGCCCTTGGGGTTATGTTCATGACTAGAGTAATAATGTTCATAGGGACTTGGGTTCTTAGTTTTTCAGTAACCCATTGAAAAGATTTTTTTTTTTTCTTGAAATCAATTTATCAGCAGCACATCAAAGTGAGTGGTGTGAACAAACTGTATTGAAAAGCATTTAGCATGGGTAATGCTTTTACGTTTTCAGAGAGATGAAAGGAGTGCTTATGAAGACCTCTTCTTAAGACTTACTTCTCATGTCCGTGGTTATGAATGATGGACGGCTCAGGATTTTGGGCAAGAAAGTGTGCGGTGCAGTGAAAGAGCATGACTTTGTGCCAAAACTTTAAAAACAAGTTATCCATCACTATATTAAGGAGTTATACATTTTCCTGTCTATGAACTATGGTATGAAAACATGCAACAAATTACATTTGCCTTTCAGAAAAAAAAGCATTAAAATTCATCTTAAAAATATTCCTTTTCAGATGAATACATCTTTGCTTGTCTTTACCACAAAGACTCAGATTTTTGTTCTAACGGCTTCATATGTTTATTATTATTACAGGTATTTTTATAGTACCAACAGTTTATGCCCAACTTTATATATATTTTGTGCATTCACATCAGTCCCTGCCCTCAAGGAGTTTATAAATGAAAGTCCTTAACTCACATTCATACATACACATACTAGGGCCAATTTAGACAGGAACCAATTAACCGGCCAGTGTGTTTTTGGAGTTTGGCAGGAAACCCACACAGGCCCAGGTAGGTAGTGTCACGGTTGGGGTTTGAACTGACAACCCTAGTGCTGCCAGGCAGAAGTAGCTAAATACTTCACCACTGTGCTTTTGTATTTTGTAGGAAATCCTTCTGTACCCATGTAAAGCTGAAATTAATAGGGAAGGCAACATTGTCAAAGTTTGATGTAATAATTTCATGGATACTAAAAGTTTTTTCAGAACTCAAAATTTTTCGGATCCGTTCCATAAACATCCTTGTTTTGGCCAATGATCCTTGTGTATGCATGGATCACACACCTTCATTTCCAGCCCTATTTCAGAGGCACAATAGAGCTCTGTCAAGAAAAGTCCATCAAGAACGATTAAATTTTTTTCTCCTCACTACATTTATCTGGGGATGTCCACAGAAGATGCACCCTGCCCATACAACTTGACCAAACTAAAACATTAAATTCAGTCTTACAGCAATTAAATTATTTTTTCCATCTGGACTAGAAAACACATTAGAAGAGCATGGACCATGTTTAGGAAACAGGTATTTTTTTTTCCATAAATGCAACTCAGATGTCACATGTTTGCATAAGAGTGAATGTTTGAGGTTTCAGATGTGATCGTATTTACATTCTAGCTCATGTGACTGATGGGACAGCTTCATAAAATAACTTAATGTACAGGAAGAAGGATGTAACAAAATGCAAAATATTCGTGTAATAGCTTTGCAAAGCAAAACCAAACCCACGCATATGTAGGAAATGCTTGTGGTATTAAAGAAAGTTAAATATAAACTAAATTCAGTGTTTCTCTATACATTTACATATACAATACACATATCATAATATATTATAAATATTTCAGCATCTCTATTTAATGAACAATTTATAGTTTTGCTCATACTCTATATTAGCTTCTAGCTTCTCTAAAATCCTTATTTTGACTAATTTAAGATGAGTCCCCAGAATTTTCTCTACAACTATAAATTTCACATAAAGCAGACTTAAAGGGTAACTCCATTTTTGTAAGAAAAAAAAAATAGCAAATAAAGAAAAAAATAATAGAGTATACAATTGCGACACGTCATATTGTAATTGATTATTGTTATTAAAAATGACCTTTACTTTTCAATCTGCAGCTCTGTAATTTTCTGAAAATGCCATGCAATATGGATACCTGGAGTTATTCAATACACAGAACAGTGGCGGCCTGTCCAATAGGGGCACACGGGTGCTGCCCCCCATCCTTGCGTCCGGCCCCCTACCCTAATCTACATGCAAGGCGCCTGACGCTTGGATTCCAATTGTTTTTTTTTTTTTTTTTTTACGCACTTGATTAGAGCCAGAGGCTCTAATAGGCTTAAAAAAAGTGTGGGCTTGGGGCTTGAATATTCGCTATTGTCACACTAATCCTCCTCCTAAATCAGGATGCGGTTCTTGAGACCGGTCACCCGAGTGGCTGAAAGCACAGTCATACTTGACACATATTTGATGACTAGAAGAAGGAGGAGGGAGGCGCACGGCGTAAGCCGCCGTAATGCAGAGGAGGAGGAGATACGATGGAAGCCGCCCGTAGGAGGGCTGCCCACCCTTGACCTAGATAGGATAAGTGTGAGGCTGGATGACCACCGACCGCCTGCGTGGGGGGGGGGGGGCATGACCTGACCGACTAACCAACAGCGTTTAGGGGTGGTTGTTTGCCGCCCCCCAATAATTAAAAAACCCACCAGCCACCACTGACACAGAATGTGTACAGAAGCCCCCCAAAAACATAATTTCCTGCCTGTGTGATTGGCTCACCAATTTTCCCAAAAGTCTACACTAAGATAAAAGTCAGATTTCAGGCATCTCCTGCAACAAAAATTTAATTTCTGGAGCGATACTCCCAGTAGGAAATCATGTCTAAAGGGATGCAGGCCCAGCAGCTTTCGTCATTAGAGCCATGCAGGTGCACAGCTGGTTGATAATTATAAAACCACTGCCGTTAGAAACACTTTCCCACATGGATACAGACAAACACAGGGATTTCTTCAGAATAACAAACGGTAGGAATCTGCAACAAAGTTTGTTAAAATACCTGCAATGTACATAGATCACCCAGTGGAGTTACGCTTTAAATTCAAAACATAAAAATTCAGCTGGTAAATCACAACGAAACTGTTATTGATTATTTCCACCTCTGTGCTTGACTGTTAGGATGGTGTTCTTAGGTTCATAGTCAGCATTGGTCTTCCGCCAGACATGGCGACCCCCCCTCCTCAAGAAGGCACATATATAGTCATGCCAATGAACATCAAAATGATTCAGAGATAGATTGGGAAGAAGTCCTGTGGTCAGGTGAGACCATAATTGAGCTCTTTGGCACTAACTCGGAGGTGGAAACATGATGCTTTGCGGTTGTTTCTCTGCTTAAGATACAGGCCGACTTTGCCACATTGAGGGGCCAATGGAAGGGGCCCAATGGACGGGGCCCATGTATTATAAAATCTTGTATATAAATCTTCTTCCCTCAGCCAGAACAGTTAAGATGGGTCGTGGATGGTTCTTCCAGCATAGCAATGACCCAAAACATACCGATGATAAAATACATACATATGATAACAATTATAGACCCTTCCTTTTTTTGCAAGTGGGCAAACTTACAAAATCTGCAGGGGATCAAATAATTATTTTCCCCACTGTATGTATAACAATGCCACAATTGCATTATAAATAGTGCAGTTTTTCCCATAGTGGACCTGAACCCAACAAAAGAAAACTTGCTTTATTATAAAGAACTACAAGGTATTTGTACTGTCCTTGTGTTTTCAGGCTTCAGGAAATTAGATAGACCATCAGTATATCAGGATTGATACATTTTCAGATATACTCTATATACCATAGCTTGTGGATTCTGTAACTTTCCTGCAGACTAAATAATATACACCGACTTGGGTTATTTTCACCAAAAAAAAAAAATATAGCAGAATACATTTTGGCCTAAACTTATGAAGAACGATTATTTATTCTCAAAATTTTATAACAGAAATACAGTAAAGAAAAAAACACATTTATTTTCAAAATGTTCAGTATTTTTTTATTTTATTTAGCAAACAATAAAAACCTAGTGGTGATTAAATACCACCAAAAGAAATCTCTATTTGTGTGAATAAAATTATAATAATGTCATATGGGTACAGTGTTGCATGATTGAGCAATTGCCAGTTAAAATAGCACAGTGCTGAATAACAAAAAATGCCCTGGTCATGAAGGGTGTAAAACCTTCCGGAGGTCAAGTGATTAAACAAAGAAAAACAAAACAAATTTCCCACAATGTTAAAGCGGAGGGAAACCCATCCATAAAACTGTTTCATTTCCGTCACGTGCTGGAAATGTAAGACTCCCATTGGCTGTGCTCTCAACCAAACTGTCCAACCATCCAATGGCTGGTGCCATAACTGATCACATGTGCAGCATCATGGCAGTAGATTAAACAAAGGCAAAGTTGGCAGCTTCCTTGGCTGAAAACAATAGTGGGGTGGGGGGTCACATACACTTTAATCCATCATCAATCATTGGTTGCTAGGATGCAGGGGAGAGGCTGAATGCTGAAAATTGGTCTGGGCAGGATGGAGCTAAAAGTGCCCGAACCGGTTAATCTAAACACCATGGAATATGTCAAGGCAGATGTTGATTGTCCACGAAAAGAATGAGAGGCGTTAGGGGCTCCCACCCCTGTATACTTTAATTTCAATAGTTTTTTATTTAAGAAAGGAAAAAACATATGTAAACAAACAATATAACTGCGCGCAGCGCATAATGCATCAAACACTGTGAAGCATAAATTGAAAATAACGAACCAATATAAATTTTACAGAAATATGTAAAAGACAGAAACAGATATTGAACCTTGTTCTTTGGTATATAATGAAATCTAGATGATATTATGAAATCTAGATGATATTATGATGATATTATGAGTGCCCATTTCACACCTCTCACTCATATAATCCGTTGTTACAGGGTAAGGTAAGTCTGGTGTGCCCCCGCCGTCAGGCGCCCCAATGGGTACATACTGCGCCCGACGACGTAAGCCCTCAGGCCACTTCCTTCAGAAAATTCCTAGTACCGTATACAGCTACTTCTCCCACCTTATTCTCAACTTATTTGGATCTATCAGCCTTATACCATTCTATCCATGAGTTCCATTTCTTAGAACTTGACAAGTAATGTCCCTGGGATGCGTCAAACATTAATTCGTAATTTACGTGAAGGTCTGTTGTTCGTAATATTTCAGTAAGTGATGGCGTCGCCACAGCTCTCCATTTTCGCACAATCGCTAGTTTTGTGCTAGTTAGAATATGGTAGTTTTTTTCATATTTTTTTTTTTATTGCATGTTCTAAAACATATTCAATTTAATTGTGCAGCATTCAAAAATCTGCAATCCCTTTTAGCTTCCTGGCTTATTTATTTTATATGTGAATATTATGTGCCATGTCTGCAACTCTCACAGCAGACATTAGGCTCAGCTTCACCTTTGTGGTTAGAGGTCAATACTCCAGGGATCGCTATTTAGGATAACTCTGAATGAACCCGTGGGTCGGTGCTAGTGATATGTAGATTTATTATTTTATGAAAAGCTGCCAGAGTAATGAGTGGACAAATAGTAACCTGTTAGATTAATAGTCAGTCTGAGCACTTAGAATTGGAGCCGCAGAGCATTTTGCATCAAGCTGCAACATCACTTACTGCATGCTAAAAATGGGATGTCAAACAATATATTGCTTAAGTCGTTGAAGAGACAAATATTTCCAGCATTTTTAAAGATCCTCATCACTATAGCTAGTAATGTGTTTCTTGGCATCATGCACATAGGGCATCTGAAAAAGTCGCTTTGAATATCACAATTGCTGGCAGAAAAATGCAGCATAAAGATGCTCTAAAAGCTGCACATGTGTTTATCTTAGTGTAGCGTTTGAGCATACAGTGCCTTGAAAAAGTATACATACCCTTTTCCACATTTTCTCATGTTCCAACCAAAAAGGGCAACACGAGCAAGGCAACTTGGAGGCAACTTCAACGCAACTTCAATGCGACTTTAAGTGATTTACAACACGACTTCAAGTCGCCCCCAGGCAAGGCGACGTTTGGCTGTGGCCAGTCACAGAATAATCAGCTCTCTGGGAGGGAGGGGTTTGCCTGGGTAAACTAATTTCTTTTCCTGTAAAGTCACTTCAATATAGATGGAGATACGACTCGGAGGCGACTTCCATTGAATTCTATGGGTACAAGTAGCCTAGAAGTCGCCTTGAAGTAGTGCAGGAACCTTTTTTGAAGTCGGAGCGACTTCAGTAGTGTACATTAAAAGGCTCTCCATCACTATAATGTAATTCCTAATGTCAAACGACTTGGGGTGACTTGAGGTCTGACAAGTCAGATCCCAAGTCGCGGTAGTGTGAACCGAGCCTTAATGTATTTTATTGGGATTTTATGTGATAGATCCACACCAAGTGGTACATAATTGTGAAGTGGAAGAAAAATGATAAATGTTTTTCAACATTTTTACAAATAAATATGTGAAAAGTGTGGCGTGCATTTGTATTCGGCCCCCCAGAGTCAATTTTTTGTAGAACCACCTTTCAGTGCAATAACAGCTGCAAGTCTTTTTCGGGATGTCTCTACCAGCTTTGCAGATCTAGAGAGTGACATTTTAGCCCATTCGTCTTTGAAAAATAGCTCAAGCTCTGTCAGATTGGATGGAGAGCGTCTGTGAACAGCAATTTTCACATCTTGCCACAGATTCTCAATTGGATCTAGGTCTGACTGGACCATACTAACACGTGAATATGCTTTGATCTAAAAAAATTCCATTGTAGCTCTGGCTGTAGGTTTAGGGTTGTTGTCCTGCTGGAAGGTGAACCTCAGCTCCAGTCTCAAGTCTTTTGCAGACTCTAACAGGTTTTCTTCTAAGATTGCCCTGTATTTGGCTCTATCCATCTTCCCATCAACACTGACCAGCTTCCCTGTCCCTGCTGAAGAAAAGCATCCCCACAACATGATGCTGCCACCACCATGTTTCACGGTGGGGATGGTGCATTCAGGGTGATGTTCAAAGCTTAGGATCTTTTTTATAACCTAACCCTGACCTTTCTGGTATGTTCCATGGCCTTCATGATGCTGTTTGTTCACTAAGGTTCTCTAACAAACCTCTGAGGGTTTCACAGAACAGCTGCATTAATACTGAGATTAAATTAAAGTATAAATAGGTTAATAAATATAAATAGGTTTCTGTGAAAAAAATGAGACAAAGCTAAATCATTTCAGAACTTTTTCCACCTTTAATGTAACTTATAAATTGTACAAATCAGTGACAAATTGAAATCTTTTAGGGGAGGGGGGTAAAAATAAAAAATAATGTGGTTGCATAAGTGTGCGCACCGTCTTATAACTGGGGATGTAGCTGTGTTCAGAATTAAGCAATCGCATTCAAACTCATGTTAAATAGGAGTCAGTACAGTAAAGTGCCTCTGATTAACCCCAAATAAAGTTCAGCTGTTCTAGTAGGTCTTTCCTGATATTTTCTTAGTCGCATCCTACAGAAAAAGCCATGGTCTACAGAGAGCTTCCAAAGCATCAGAGGGATCTCATTGTTAAAAGGTATCAGTCAGGAGAAGAGTACAAAAGAATTTCCAAGGCAATAGATATACCACGGAACACAGTGAAGACAGTCATCATCAAGTGGAGAAAATATGGCACAACAGTGACATTACCAAGAACTGGATGTCCCTCCAAAATTGATGAAAAAAATGGTCAGGGAGGCTGCCAAGAGGCCTACAGCAACATAAACCATTTGCTGCCCGCCCACTGTCCAATAACGGCGGGGCGGTGCAGCTCTCGTTCTGGGTGGACGTCATATGGCAAGAATGGCAAGACGGAAGCCTTTTCTTAAGAAGAAAAACATCCAAGCCCGGAAAAATTTTGCAAAAACACATCTGAAGTCTCCCAAAAGCATGTGGGAAAATGCGTTATGGTCTGATATAACCAGGGTTGAACTTTTTGGCCATAATTCCAAAAGATATGTTTGGCGCAAAAACAACACTGCACATCACCAAAAGAACATCATGCCCACAGTGAAGCATGGTGGTGGCAGCATCATTCTTTGTGGCTGTTTTTCTTCAGTGGGAACAGGGGCCTTAGTCAAGGTAGAGGGAATTATGAACAGTTCCAAATACCAGTCAATATTGGCACAAAACCTTCAGGCTTCTGCTAGAAAGCTGAACATGAAGAGGAACTTCATCTTTCAGCATGACAATGACCCAAAGCATACATAAATCAAAGGAATGGCTTCACCAGAAGAAGATTCAAGTTTTGGAATGGCCCAGCCAGAGTCCAGACCTAAATCCGATTGAAAATCTGTGGGGTTATCTGAAGAGGGCTGTGCACAGGAGATGCCCTGGCAATCTGACATATTTGGAGTGTTTTTGCAAAGAAGAGTGGGCAAATATTGCCAAGTCAAGATGTGCCATGCTGATAGACTCATACCCAAAAAGACTGAGTGCTGTAATAAAATTAAAAGGTGCTTCAACAAAGTATTAGTTTAAGGGTGTATTACCATATTATTTTATTTTTTTATTTTTACTTCCCTCCACCTAAAAGATTTCAGTTTGTTGTTCAACTGAGTTGTACAGTTTATAGGTCACATTAAAGGTGGAAAAAGTTCTGAAATGATTTATCTTTGGGGGTTATTTACGAAAGGCAAATCCACTTTGCACTGAACGTGCACTTGGAAATGCAGTAGCTGTAGATCTGAGGGGAAGATATAAAATGAGGGGAAGCTCTGCTGATTTTATCATCCAATCATGTGCAAGCTAAAATTATGTTTTTTTATTTTTCTAGCATGTCTTCCTCAGATTTACAGCGACTTTACTTCCAAGTGCACTTGAAGTGCAAAGTGGATTTGCCTTTCGTAAATAACCCTCTTTGCCTCATTTTTTTACATCACAGAAACCTGACATTTTAACAGTGTGTAGACATTTTATATCCACTGTATGCTTTACACGCATCACATTTAGGCACGTTTGCGTGTTTTTTCTGCCGAAAGGCTCCTCTAGATAACGAGCCTTTGAGGGTTTTTTTTCCTGTAAACACTCTTTTCTAATACAGCTAAGTGCCTAAGTGTGCATGGACACACAGGGGTTGATTTACTAAAGGGTAATAGACTGTGCACTTTGCAAATGCAGTTGCACTCTGCAAAATGCTGTTTTCCTGTCGCATCATGGCAGCATACACTCTGGGTTGTGACTCCGCCTCCACAACCTGATAGGACCACATAACTATAAGATGAAGACACGGCCCCCGCCCCAGCATTCTCTTATTTTTCCTCACCTGTTGGGACGCACTGAACATCACCCCCTTACCGCTTCGCCCCAGCCAGGTTCTAGCCTCTCCTGGTTTGGAAGTCCTTGCCGGTACAGCCTCTAAAGGAAGCTAAATGGAAGGAACCCCACTCTGGTGATCTCAGGGGTATCGTATCTTTCTCAGTTATTATTACCTACTGCCTTTGTGTGGAACCTTAAACAGGTTTAAAGCACCATGATGACTGCCGCTGTGTAAAACCTTAAACAGGTTTAAAGCACCATGATGACTGCCGCTGTGTAAAACCTTAAACAGGTTTAAAGCACCATGATGACCGCCGCTGTGTAAAACCTTAAACAGGTTTAAAGCACCATGATGACCACCGCTGTGTAAAACCTTAAATAGGTTTAAAGCACTATGATGATTGCCCCTGTGTAGAACCTTAAACAGGTTCAAAGCACCACCATACTCCTGACCTCGGTGGAAAGCCTTAAACAGGCTTAAAACACCATTTCATTATACAGTGTGACAGGGCAAACACACATCTTCAAGGTACATTTAAGCCTTAAATAGGCTTACCGTTATGCAGTGGTCTCCCCCTCCTGTTTTTTTCTGTATAGCTGTGTATTCACAGCACTGCTGGGTCCTGTAGTCCCTCTCCACCGCTCCCCCTCTGCGCCGAGCGTCCTAGGCTGTTCCTTGTATCTTGAACCAGAGATCGCTGAATTGCTGCAGTTTGTTTGCCTGTCTTACAACAAAGCTCCTATTTCATCCTACTGAGGTAAAAGCCTGTTTTTTTCTCTGCATCTACTTCCTGCATAAACTGCTGTGTTTTACCTCACCTGTGCTTCCTATGTCAATTAGTATGTGTCAATTAGTATCTCCTTAGGCTTGCCTTATTCCTTGCTATGGAGACCACTGCCCTAGCAGATCACCACCAGCTATTAGGTAAGGGGGGAGGATTTTTGGTAAGTATTGAAGATTGAAAAAAAGAGAGCAATCCTAACGCTGCCTAAATGGTTAGCCCTACCAGGTCCGCAAAATCTTCTGATTCAAGGCACAGAGAGACTTCACGCAGGAGAAGCCATTCTGGCCACAGACGGAGCCGCTCCAGTCGCAGGAGAAGTCGCTCAGGCCACAGAGGGAGTCGCAGGAGAAGTCGCTCAGGCCACAGATGGAGTCGCAGGCCACAGAGGGAGTCGCAGGAGAAGTCGCTCAGGCCACAGAGGGAGTCGCAGGAGAAGTCGCTCCAGTTCTTACTCCAGACACAGCCGCTCCTATCATAGAGGATCTTCTGTCCATAGACAGTGATCACCAGTGCGACCCTCTGGAAACGCATGTTGGATATGCGGGGCCGCAGCCCTTCCCGATAATTAGCCTGCCGTAGATGCTTTGAGGAGGCTACTAGGGAAAAAGAATCGCAGTTTAGAGAGCCTGTAGCTCCACAGATTCTTACTCCGGAGACAGAGTTATCAACGCGAAGTGCCTCACCTGCTCATCCCAGCACAGGATTCCCCGTCTGACAATGAGGGGTTGGAAGCAACTGCAGGGTTTGATTTTTGCTAATTGAACCGTGTGTCAAATCGGTCAAGGAAGCGATCGGATGGAAGGAACCCCAGGAAGTCCAACCAAAGCGGAAAAAATACTTCCCAAACCTTAAATGGGACTCAGAGGCCTTTCCGTTCATTGAGGAATTGGATGATTTAAGTAAAGAGGAATGGCAAGGACCCGAGAAGAGATCGAGTCTGAATAACAGGCTTTCCAAATTACATCCCTTGAAGGAACCTAAAGTGAATCCTCTTGTCTCTCCTCCCATTGTAGACGCATCTCTCATGCGGTTAGTCAGGCATGTGACATTGCCAATCGAAGATGCAATGACATATCTTGGATAGGAGGATCGACACTGATATGAAGAGGGCCTACCTTGCAGCAGACTGGCTGTGGCACTTGCAGCTGTAGGCAGGGATATTTCCAGCTTGTCATCAAACACTGAGAGGTTGGTCTCAGTAGGCGTGGACCAGGAGAGCATAATAAAAGCTCTACAGGAGTTAAGTCTCGCGGGGACTTTTGTGGCAGAGGCTTCGGTGGATGCGATTAAATCGTCATCAAGGGCCATGTTGGCCTCCGTAATGGCCAGGCGGGCACTGTGGCTGAAACCCTGGTCAGCGGATCCTGTCTCCAAATCAAATTGGTGCCGCATTCCATATGACGGCGAGAACCTTTTCGGTGCAAAGCTGGACTCAGCAATTTCAAAGGTGACCGGTGGGAAGTCGGGACTGATTCCATCGGACAGAAAACCGAAACAGCAGAGGCCTCCTCCCTTCAGACATAATCTGCCAGACAGATACAGGGATGCTAAATCCTATAGGCCAGGAAAATAATACAGGAGGGGCTGGAAGAACCCCCAGACATCCTTTATGAAGTTTCAGAAGCCCAAGACTCCCGCTTCCAGTGACCAAAAGCCCAGTCAGCATTAGTGGGGGCAAGGCTTTCTAAATTCAAGCTGGTTTGGGCGGAAGCAATAAAGGACCCTTGGACAGTGGCTACTGTCCATTTCGGGCACAGATGGCCCTTCAAGAGACGTCCCCCAGGGGATCATTTTTGTCCCACCAGACTTCCACCTTCAGGGGATAAACGGTTACTGTTGACCAGTTACATCCAAGAGCTTCTCCAGAAGAAGGCGATAATAGAGGTGCCTGCATCACAGAGGGGTCAGGGATTCTACTCCCCATTATTTCTGGTCAAGAAAAAATCTGGGGACCTTCAGCCAGTCTTGGTTCTAAAAGAACCTCAATCGCTCCATTCGAGTGGAGTCGTTCAAGATGGAGAGTTTACAATCAATCCTCCAGGCCATAAATCTGGGAGACTGGATGCTCTCCATAGACCTCCAGGACGCATATCTTCACGTCCCGATCCATGTTGCTTTCCTGAAGTTCCTTCGGTTCTCGGTGAATCAGGGCCACTTCCAGTTTCAGGGTCTCCCGTTCGGGATCTCTACTGCCCCCAGAAATTTCACCAAGGTACTACTACCAGTAATCGCATCCTTAAGGGAGAAAGGGTTGAGAGTCCATCACTACCTGGACGACATCCTCCTCCTTTCAAGCAACCAGGAGTCCCTTGTCCAACATCGGGAGGTCCTAGTTTCCACACTACAAAGACTGGGCTGGTTGATAAACTGGAAAAAAAGCAATGCTCATCCCACCCAGAGGCTGATCTTCCTGGGTGCGGAACTGGATACCCGGACAAACACGGTGGAACTACCGGCAGAAAAGATTTCCCCACTGATTCAGAGGGTGAGAAGAGCAATCTCAGCAACATCCCTTCCAGCCAGAGCATGTCTCAGTCTCCTAGGCTCTCTGTCTGCGACCATTCCTATGGTCCAGTGGGCCCAATGGAACGCAAGACCCCTTCAAACGTCCTTTTTCTGCGCCAATGGGACAGCTTATCCATGACCCAACCGATCTACATCTCGGAGGAGGTCAAGCGATCCTTGCAGTGGTGGACTCGTCCCTGCAATCTGAGGAGATGCAAGCACATAGTTCCCCCCTCCTCAGGAAACGGTAACCTCAGATGCCAGTTTGGAGGGATGGGGGGCACACTACCTGCACTACGCGGCCCAAGGGCGCTGGCCATTCAGGATCCAGGACGCAGTCTCCAATGTGCTGGAGATGAAAGCAGCCTTTCAGGCACTCCTGGCCTTCAGTACTTACCTGAGGGGGAAGCAAGTCCTCCTGAAGATGGACAACAGGGTGGCCGTTGCCTACATCAACAGGCAGGGAGGCACCAGAAGCTCCTCCCTGATGTAGGAAGTTCGCCCCGTGATGGAGTGGGCACAATCGAACCTATTGGACCTGAGAGCGACCTATATCCCAGGGGTCGAGAATCTCCTAGCATTTGCGATAATAATTCAGACCTGGGGCTCACCAGACATAGACCTGGCGGCCACACCAGCCAATGCAAAGGTTCCTATCAAGAATCCCCTTTCCGTCAGCGGAGGGAGTAGATTGTCTACAACATCCCTGGAGCTTCAACCTCCGGTACATTTTCCCTCCGACTCCCCTCATAGCGAGGTTCCTTCTGAGGCTCAAGAGGTCGACGGCACTAGTAGTGGCGGTGATCCCTTTCTGGCCGAGGAGGCCTTGGTTCACTACTCTCCTTCAGTTGAACGCAACGGATCCTCTCCCTCTTCCGCTGTCAGCAGATATGCTCTCTCAGGACCAACATCCGAACCTGGAGAGGCTACATCTGATGGCCTGGAGGCTGAGAGGTCTAGGTACCTAGAACAGGGCTGTTCTCAGAGGGTAGTGGAAACATTACTCCAGGCTAGGAAGCAAGACTACCAACAACACCTACAGAAGGATCTGGGAGAAGTTTACCGCCTTCTCTCAACAACAAGGTTGGGACATATCTTCTCTGACAGCTCCTCAAATCCTTGAATATCTGCAGTCAGGCCTAGAGAAGGGTCTTCGATCGGGGTCAAATGGGCACATGATCCTCTGGTTATCCAATTTCAGAGGGCCTGTCTTAAACTAAGGCCACCTAGGAAACCATCATTCCCAGCATGGGACCTCTCAGTCGTCCTGGAAATACTGTCCAATGATCCATTCTCTCCACTCGACAACATTTCCCTTTGGAACCTGACGCTTAAAATCTCATTTCTGATTGCTATCACTTCAGAAAAGAGGGTCTCAGAGATGCAAGCCTTGATGGCCAAAGAACCGTATCTAGTCGTCTACCCGGACAGGATAGTATTAAACCTTCAGATCGTTTCGTACCTAAGGTATCCTCATTTCACTTTAATCAGGAGATCAACCTTCCAGCCCTTATCACAGATCAAGGTGATCCTCATCCTCTGGATGTCAGGGGCAACATCCTGAAGTACCTCTCAGCAACAGAATTGATCAGGAGATCGGAGAACCTCTTAGTCATCCCATACGGCCATAGAAAAGGTCAGGCGGCCTCGGCTCACACCATCGCTTCATGGCTGGTGAAGACTATCAAAAAGGCATACTCACTGAGTGAGAAACAGATTCCGGGGGGCTTAGAGGCACATTTCACCAGGGCGGTGGCAACTTCTTGGGCAACCTATTGTAGGGTCTCGGCAGAGACTATTTGTAAGGCGGCTACCCGGTCTTCCAGAAACCCCTTTATGTCACATTATAGGGTGGATTCTGCACAACTTTCAACAGTAGATTTGGGAAGGGCCATAATTCAGGCCAACTCCTGTTTCTTGTTAATAAATTTATTTTTCTTGCATTCCCACCCAGTCTGCGAGTTACTCCCCAGAGTGTATGCTGCCATGATGCGACAGGAAAACGGAAAATTGTATACTTACCTTTCCGTAATTTTCCTTTCCTGTCGCATCTTCATGGCAGCATACAATAAACCCACCCATAGAAGGTGATTAATATATATATGGAGAATGCTGGGGCGGGGGCCGTGTCTTCATCTTATAGTTATGTGGTCCTATCAGGTTGTGGAGGCGGAGTCACAACCCAGAGTGTATGCTGCCATGAAGATGCGACAGGAAAGGAAAATTACGGAAAGGTAAGTATACAATTTTCCGTTTTTTTTACTTTCCTTGCCCGTGATTGGGTATTCTTTGCAAATGAAGCTTTACCTCATTTACTAAATTCTGGAGCAACTGCATTTTGCAAAATCTTTTTGCCTTTACTAAATCAACCCTTACATAGAGGGGCTTTTACAGGCTGAAAATAAAAAGTTCTACGCCTGTATAAGCAGCATTTTTTAATCTCCGTGTGCATAAGGCCTTAATGTTAATTTTAAACTTAATAAATGTAAGCCTAAATGTAATGTTAAAATAATGTGTGGTAATGCTTATGTTTATGTGTATTTGTACGCAAAATGAAACAACCTGTGAGAGAATTATTCATCATATAAAAAGCAGAAGCAATCAAAAGCAAAACCTTTTTTACACAGCGTATTTTACCTGTTGATCATTAGCATATAAATTGCATAGTGCCTGGGAGATTAAAACACTTTTTTTTTCTTTAAAGGACTAACTAAAACCAAAAATAAAAAAGCAATAGATTGCATGTTACAGTCCTTAGATGTGGTGGCTGCCATTGTTTTCTTTTTTCAGGATTTCGTCAAATACAGTGTATTTTTACAGAAATGTAGTATCCATATCACCTTCTGTGAGCTGCACCAAAGAATATCTTCCTTTCTAGCCATCCTATGTAAACTACCAATTGCCATCTACCAATTGCCTAGGGCAACAAGCATGGTTCCCTCCATAGATACAGTGGAGTGATGTAACCTTTTTTTTTTTTTTTTTGCAGGATTACCAGGTAAAGCTAAAGCAAAAGAAACTTAGAAAAGGGGCAACCACCACATCAATAGTGTAATCTGCAATATATTGCATTTTAAAACACTATAAAGGAGTGGGCCCTTGCTTGAGGCCTAGTCGCAGTGGTGTAGGAACTGTGCTGCAGTAGAAGCAGTTGTGACCATCTTCCTTTTGCAGAGAAGACCCAGAGATCTACATTGCGCTCATTTACTTTGCGCCCTGTGCACAGCAGAGTGGTTAGGTGGTTAAAGGGACAATACCTAGCAATGAAACCCATTGAAATTTTCAAACATAGCCACTAGACATTGGCAACCAGCTATTTGCCACACCTCTTTAGAATGTTTTGGCCAGTGTCTCAGGAATGTACCAAACATTTGTGTTTTCAGACTTTCTCCCTGGGTCATACACCCTGAACCTCTCTGACAAGGAAGCTGGGACCAATCATTGATGTTGCATTTGTTTGTGTTTTTTTATGTACTTTAAACAGGATACTATACATCCATGCACACTAGAAATTTTCATAGGCTCCAAAAAAGCTAGAAAAAAATTCAGAATAAAAAATGCTGATAATAATAGCATTTTTGTGCCAGCTTCTAGTAATTTTAGTATCTTTTAGAAGCATTTCAAAGCTTTTTGGAGAATGTAGGAGCATTAGCATTTTATTAGCGTTTGTACATTAAGCAAAAAAAGGTTAAAAAAAAAGCTGTTAGTAGCATTTCAGTAGCACTTAGAAGCATTCAGCATTTTTTTCTGCTGGAAAAACGCTGCAAGAAACTCTACAAAAACTCTTTTTTTTTCTGCTTCTAGGCGCTAAAGCTCCAAAAATGCTAACTGCCTAAAGTAGTGTGCATGGACACATAAGATAACACTATTTAGCTTCTAGGAGCAGGAAAAAAATGCTAATAACAGCTTCTAGGAGCTTAAAAAAACGCTAGTGTGCATGGAGCCTTAAAGCTCATGTGTATTAACACATTCTGCTTAATGAACTCTTTTAGCCCCATTGCCTGTAAATTTCCCATAGGCTTGAGTAGAACAGATCAAGCAATACTTATTGAGGCCTTTGTGTATGGGGCCAGATAAAGGGGTGCATATGTTGAAGATCTCATTTGAGCATTCTATTTGGGGAATGCTTTTGAACGAATGCATACACCAATGTGGTTTACATATCCATCTGTATGATCAGGGTAAATGTAAGAAATGGCACCTCCAGCAAGCCTTTCCTGTAACTTATATAGTACATTATGATTAAAGTTCATTCAGTTATTATACTGTAAATTCTCATTAAAAGAGACTTTCATTACTAGAAAAGGATTCCATTCAACCAGCATCCAGCATAGAAAGAGTTGTACAGTAATTGCCTGACTGAGCCCAGATGTTCAGCACAAATTCCAGTAAAGAACTTGCTGTGTTCTTAGAACCTTTGGTTTTTATGCACTGTGTATATATTCTTTTTTTTTTCATTCAGGAAGCAGCTGTGTGTTTGTAAATCAGATCCCACTCCAGTGAATTGTAAAAGTAAGCAATGTGTGTGCGTGGAGAGTCTTTGCTGCAAACTAAGCAGTTTAAAGCCTTTTTCATGACTAGTCTAAGAAAAAAATCATCAACGTATCACTTTCTCCTAACAGTGAGGAGCTGCTGATCAAAGACATCTCATTCTCAATGATCTCTGCATCTCTCTTCTGTTCTTTATGCACAAAGGTTTATTCACAAGTATTGTAAATAGGCAGCATTAAAGGTGATCTCCAGGAAAAATGTAATACTTACCTCCATTCTGTGTCTTCTGAGATGCAGATCTCTGAAAACTGTACCGTACCATTGGCTCAATGTCTCTAGTCAATGCAATGACTCTGGCAGCATAGAGCTAATGGTATTGCTGGGCTCTCTGTACAGTTTTCAGAGGGACATAACTTGCAAAAAACAGCTTGAAGTGTAATTAAAGTGTATGTATAGCCGAAACTTATCTTTCATTTTGCATACATTGGGGAAGAGTTAGACCCCTTTTTCATTGCCATCTTTGACCCTGCTACATAGATTATTATTATTATTATACAAGATTTATATAGCGCCAACAGTTTACGCAGTGCTTTACAATGTAGAGGGGGGGACAGCACAATTACAGTACAGTTTAATACAGAAGGGACAGGAGGGCCCTACTCATAGAGCTTCCATTCTAAAGGGAGGGGGTGGTGGTACAATAGGTAATAGATGCAGGGAATGATTTTATGGGGGTGGCTCAGGAACAGTTGTTAGGTGGGTGTGGGATAGGCTTCCCTGAATAAGTGGGTTTTCAGGGATCTTCTAAAGGTGGACAGGTTAGGGGCTGATCGGATATACCAAGGCAGGGAGTTCCAGGGGATGGGAGAGGCTCTGGAGAAGTCCTGAAGATGAGCATGGGAGGGGGTAACAAGGGAGCTAGAGAGCAGGAGGTCCTGGGAGGAGCGGAGGGGACGATTTGGGCGATATCTGCAGATGAGGTGATGTAGCCTGGTGGCGATGTTGTGGATGGCCTTATATGTTGTGGTTAGCATTTTGAATTTTATACGGTGGGGTAGGGGAAGCCAGTGAAGGGATTGGCAGAGAGGGGCAGCAGTCACGGATCGATTAGTGAGGTGTATTAGTCTAGCAGCAGCATTCATAATAGACTGAAGGAGGGATAGCCTGCGTAAGGGTAGGCCATTAAGGAGAGAGTTGCAGTAGTCAAGGAGGGAAATAATCAAGGAATTAATAAGTTGCTTTGTGGTGTCATTAGTCAGGAAGGGTCGAATTCTGGAGATGTTGCAGAGGTTAAGGCAGCAGGATTTAGCCAGTGATTGGATGTGGGAGCTGAAGGACAGGTCAGAATCAAGGATTACACGCAGCACCCTGGCATGTGTGGAAGGACCAATGGTTGTGCTGTTGATCTTAATGGTAAAGTCATGGGGGGGGGGGGGCCAGGAAGGAGGAAATATTATAAGCTCAGTTTTAGAAAGATTGAGTTTGAGAAAGTGGTGTGACATCCATACCGATATGTCATTCAGTAAGTTTGAGATCCGTGAGGAGATCGAGGGGGTGAGTTGAGGAGTGGAGAGATAGATCTGGGTGTCATCGGCGTAGAGGTGGTATTGGAAGCCATGGGAGGTTATCAACTGGCCCAGGGAAGAGGTATAGAGCAAGAATAGGAGAGGCCCAAGGACAGAGCCTTGGGGTACCCCAACAGAGAGAGAGGAAGAGGAGCGAAGGAGATGGAGTTGTAAGTGACACTGAAAGTGCGCCGAGATAGGTAGGAGGAGAACCAGGATAAAGCAGAATCACTGAGGCCAGGGGAGTGTAGTTTGCTGAGGAGGAGCAGGTGGTCAACTGTGTTGAAGGCAGCAGAAAGGTCTAAGAGTATGAGTATGGAGTAATGGCCATTGGTTTTAGCAGTTAGTAAGTCATTGGTGAGTTTTAGTAGGGCAGTTTTAGTGGAATGTTGTGGACAGAAGCCGGACTGTAGGGGGTCGAGAAGATTGATCCTTTATTTATACTGATGACCACTGTCATAAAGATAGCGATAGAAAGTGAGGGGAAATACATAATTTATTGCTGTCACCAGAATAAGAGGTGAAGGAAATGTTTCCAGTGGAGACAGCTGTTCTGGTGACATCTTTCATAAAGGGCAATTCCCCTCAAATTGTAGAAATTGCTTTTTACTTCCTGTTGGGGCAGAAGAAAATCTCCCCAACAGGCAAAGACAGCAAATAAAAAAAAATAGCAGAAGTCTTAGGTCTTTCCCTTCTGTCCAAAAGTTTAAAATAAGGCCATTTGTTTTTTCCTGTGTAGTCACCTCTTGGATCAGTTCCTGCCACCCAAGCCATAAGCCAGGGAAATGTGACCACAATGTGTAAGTCTGCATCTACTGCCTAAGACATGGAGAAAGGCGTGTTTTAATAAATCTCCCAAGTGCCTGAAGCATGAGACTCTCAGAGCTCTGGTCTGTGAAGTTCAGTTAGCACAAGCAAGATGGCTTATAAGTCCTTTCCTCCACCTATTATGGTAGTTATACACAGGATTTAATATTTATTTGTTCATTATTATATACAAGGGCTGAATTAACATAGTAATATAAATTAAGGTTGAATGAGGAACCAATGTTAATGTTATTACATTCCAAAAAACTGTTCATACTGTTGGTGTTGATCCTTTAGGCCCCTTTCACACGGACGGACCGTCTATCCGTTTTTCTTCCATCTGTCGACGGACGACAATGCATTCCTATGGGCAGACGGATGAACATCCGTCACCATCAGTTAACCTCCGCTTCCGTTTTTATCCGTTTTTTTAAACGTACAAGGCTACGTCCAGATCCGTCAAAACAGATATTAACTGACGTTGACGGACATTGTCCGTCAACGTCCGATCCGTTAAGATCCGTTAAGATACGTTTTGTGTTTATCTGTGAACTCAACCTCTTAAAGGCACAGGCACACATATAAACGGAACAAAACGTATACAAAAACGGATGAAAAAACGTACGTAAACGTGTGCATTTACGGATGTAAGCAGATGTTAACGGAACAAAAACGGACATTAACGGAACAGATGACGGATGAAAACGGATGAGACAACGGATAAGAACTGATACGTTTTTGACGTGCCTAAACTGACTGCGTCCGTGTGAAAGGGGCCTTAGAAGGAAAAGTGAGGACCTCAATGGCAGTGTTTCAAATTCCTCAATAATTTTTTTTCTAGTCCTGTTATTTTTAGCTGTAAATGCCATTTCTAGTAAGAAACAAATTCATTCTATGATTCTGTTCATTATACAATTTCCCATTGCCACTTTCCTTGATAGAGGACTTAAAAGTGTGACCACCTTTATCATGTCTATGCCGGTGACAGAATGGCTTGTATTTCACCTACACAACCCATTTATTAAATCTCCGCTAATACAACACTTTTTTTTTTGTGGTATGACAGTAGCAATTGTCTGAATTTCAAGTTTAAAGGGGTGTTCCGGGAAAAAAAATTAAAAACCAGCAGCTACACATACTGCAGCTGCTGGCTTTTAATAAATGGACACTTACCTGTCCTGCAGTCCCTCGATGTCGGCACCGCAGCTGATGTCTCCATCAGCTGTTGGGTGCTGCCGCCGCCATTGCGGGTAAGGTAACCCGGCAGTGTAGCCTTTTCGGCTTCACGCCGGTAACCATACTGCGCATGCGTGAGGCCCCGCTCCTCTCTCCTATTAGCCCGGCAGCCAAGGAAGGAGGAGGAAGGAGCCCCGCGGGGACGTCACGGCCGCAGCCTGACTTCCAGAAGTGGGAAAGGATACCTTTCAAAGACAGGTATCCTGTCCCCCCTTCCCCCAAAAGGTGTCAATTGTGACAGCGGAAGGGGGGAGGAATCCGATGAGCGGAAGTTCCACTTTAGGGTGGAGCTCCGCTTTAAGCAATAAAATTTACTTAAAGTGAATCTTGTATACAGCTAATGACATATTTGAAATTTTATATATGTCTTATCTAACATTGGATTTGTCATTCAGTTTAGAAAAACCTTTGATTTATGCATCTCTGCTTTGCTGCATAGCCAGGCAGGTGATGTGTCTATTTTCTGGTCTGGCAATATAGTTTTCAGGTAAAGCCTAGGTCACCACCTCTAGCCTTTCATTTGAATCAGCACCATCGGCTTTGTCCAATAAGCAGAGAATTAAGTTAATTAGTTGTAAACCTCTGAAATGGAAAATTAACATAGATCAATATTCCTGTATAGTTTGTACTTGGCTCAATCCAAAGCACCTAGTGTGTTTTCTGTCTCCTATATTGTTCCTCTGCCATCTGTATGACTCACTTCTGACAGGTAATGTCGTCACCAAAGAATCCAGGGAGACGGCCCTGCCCCTCCTCCAGCACAGAGAAGGTGATTGACAGCCTCTGTTGTGCATGGTTTCCTATGAGACAGTGTAGAGGGGGTGTGTCCATTCCCTTCATTCAGGTCTCAAATTACACTCAGCTCTCCTGACTATGCTATGCAGTGTCTGATGTCAGATCCCCATACCCTTCCTGCTGGATCTGAGAAGTAGTCTTTGATCTGTGTTTTTTAGAAAGCTGTAAAAAAGAGAGGGCTGCAGATAAACAGGTACAGGCCAGTTACTTCACTGGATATATGTAAGGGTTCACAACCACTTTAAGAAGCTCTTAAATTGAGCCAGGAAACACAAAGTGACCTTCCTGGCTATTCAGTTTAGCATATGTGCGTGAATCAAAAAAATTGATGACCCGAATTACAAATTGTTGTGGAGGTATGTATTTCAGATGTGTATGTCGTCTAACTGGCAAACCACTTAAATAAAAAACCAAGGAGCGTCAATGTCAAATAGAAGAGGAGGAAAGGCAATCATGAAGAATAAAATAAACAACAGAAATGGAAACATATTTTATGATTAACGTTGCTTACAGACTTGCAATGATCTGGCAGAGCAACACAAGAGCATGTCACCCCCATTCTGCAGTAAAATGTTTATTGCTATATACAGTCTGATTGAACGGGTATGGTATAAATGATGCTGAGGATAAATATTGTTACAGCTTTCACTCCTCTCATGTTCGTAGTGGTGGGGAGTAGAGCACTTTAACCACTGACCTACAGCAGTCCTTGTTATGTGTTTGTAAAAGGAAGTGACCCTGGAAGACTTTCATATGCACATTGTGTCTGATCTACACCATCATATCATTTAAGTGTGTGATCTACTTTGACTTGAAATATACTAATTTAATAATAAAGAAAATCTGTATTTTTTTAATAATGCACCTTTTCTATGGAAGCTTGAGACAGTCTGTATTGCCCTGTAACCCATCTACCTGGATGCAATGCCTAAATTCAATGGCAAATTTAAAGCCAAGCCACCTTTGGGCTTATTTGATGACAGAGCAGAAATAAGTGGGTGTTGTAAAGCAAGGCAGCTACTAACTATAGATTTAAGGTTGTGGTCAGACATATGGGCCTAATATGACCATTGAGCAATCAGGATGTATATTTTCTAAGCATATTTACCTTTTAATTTAGCTTTCAGTACCCAGGAGCTTGTGTCTCCTGGTACCCTTTGTGCTGGCAGAGTATTAAAATGTATTTCTGAATGGTTCTTTATCCTGAAATGTGGCATCTAACAATACGGGCGGCACAGTGGTGTTGGGTGGCACAGTGGTGTAGTGGGTAGCACTCTCGCCTAGCAGTAAAAAGGGTCACTGGTTCAAATCCCAACCATGACACTACCTGCCTGGACGTTTGCATGTTATCCCTGTGCCTGCATGGGTTTCCTCCGGGTACTCTGATTTCCTCCCACACTCCAAAGACACGCTGGTAGGTTAATTGGCTTCTGTCCAAAATTGGCACTAGTATATGAATGTGAGTTGGGGACCATGGATTGTGGGCTCCTTGAGGGTAGGGGCCGATGTGAGTGTGTGATGTATGTGTGGAGCACTGCCTAATTGGCGGCACTGTATGGGCACCTTAAATAAATAATAATATAATAGATGAGCATCTTAATGAGACACGATGTGCAGGGATAGGGACAATTGTAGACATGCATCCACACTCACTCAGGCTGAACTGGATGGACTGTTGTCTTTATTCAACCTTACTAACTATGTAACTAAGGTAGAATAAGCAGCTCTTGACTTTGTTTGGATTTGTGGAGTTCCATTTCGTCCCCATTTTTTGCACATATTCATACTTGTAGAGTTCTTATGATTTCTGCACAGCAATGTTTTTTAGCACTACCGCTGGTGATGAAATGACTAGCCCACTCAGCTCTAGGAGGATGATAGGCAACTGTTACAAGACTTTTTTTAAATGAATCTTCAAGAGGCAATTCATCCCAGAAGGGTTCAGCAACCTGGCTCAATTACAGCATTGCACAACTCTGTGGGTTTGATCTTAGAGAGAAATGATTAACAATCTTCTGTCTTGACAGGCTGTATAGAGATTAGAGTGAGACAAACAAAGCAAAGGTTCACAGGAGGTTTTAGAAGCGTAATCCTAAATGACCGATATAAGGTTAGCCTGAAAATGGACTTCTGAAGAATTCTTCAACTAAACTACAACCACACTTTCATAAAGCGGTCAGTGGAATACAGACCAGGGTGGAAATCATTATCTTGTTCTTACTCCTGTTTTCCTCACCATCTATTCCAGTTAGATTTATCCATGCTCAACTAAATAAAAGTGCTGCCCATTCATATTTTTTGGTGTTAAAGCTGAACTCCAGGCAGATATATAAAGCCACCAATGAATGTGGTTATGTGTTTATTAAAAAATCTGAAATGTATTTTTAAAAGCGGCTAGTGAATTGAACGTGTTATCAGCTTCTTGCAACCAACGGTATGGCAGTACTTAAAGGGTAGTACAAGGAGCCAATTAGATGTGCTGCATGCATATAGCAGTTTGAGCAGAGGGGTGAATCGCTGCTGCTCTGTTATGATCCAATCACATGTTGGGGTCACTCCAATCACTAGTTTTTTGCTTAACTTAAGTATCCCTCCGTCCAGATAAGCCCTGCCTCCCTCCCGCTGCCATGCTGCTGGTGCCTCAAGCTGTAAAGGCTTTGATGGGCAAAAGGGACTCTGTGATGAGGAGCTGTCATGTCTAGGGGGGGAGGAGCCTCTGATTTACAGCAGGGACTCTGATGAGAAGGGTGGGGCCTTTCATGTGATGAAAGGATTCTGCAATGGAGAGACTCTCATGTATTGGGGGGACCTCTGATGAGAACGGGGGCTTCTGACATGATGGAAAAACGATGTGATGCAGGGGCCTCTGAACTCTGATGTGATAGGGAGGGCTTTGATGTGATGACAGGGCCTTTTTATATGATAGGAGGACTGTGATGAATGAACTCTTATGTGATGGGGGGACCCTGAGGAAGAGGAACTGTGAGGTACATTTAAGACTGGGGTGCCTTGAGATTTTGCAAAATTTGCTTGATTTTGCTTTTAAAGTGTACCGTGACTGAAAAAAAAAAGGTTGAGAAATGCTGAGCTAATCTATGATTCTGGGTACTTAGGAAGTCATCCACACATCTTCCATTCTTTTAGCAGCAAGCTTGAGATAAAAGTAACAAAATAATAAGAGAGTAGTAAAATTAGCCAATCTATCAATGCCCAATAACCTAATAGATGTTGCCAAAAAAACAACCCAAAGCACAAAATAAAAAAACACCTTAGCACTGGGGGTACAGCCCACCAGGAGGGTGACACAGCAATTTAAAAGAAATTATGGCTTATGTATCAATTTTTTTATCAAAATATTCAAGAGGAATGAAACCTCATATCAAAATGATGTTCTATTATTGCTACACAGTACCATCACACCACAATCCCATCACCAAGTGAGTTAAAAAAAATATTGCTAATAAACATACAGATGTATGTAATTCCCGCCAGCAAAAGATTGAGAGCAGGTTCTCAATTTTTAGGTTGGAAAAGGTTCTGATCAGAATTACGACTGTCTGTACCAATTCCGATGCGCAAAATTCCTACGCATGCTCGGAAACAATTCAACACATGCTCTGAAGCATTGAACTTAATTTTCTCGGCTCGTCGTAGTGTTGTACGTCACTGCATTGTGTTTTGTGTTTTTTTTGGGGGGATATAGCCTAGAGAGCATGCGCTTCTAGAGCCCTGGGGCATATATGTGACATAGATTCCAGCATTTACATTATTGTTACTGATTTATGTGTTGGTTGTCCGTGCTGGGACTGTATGACACATATGTTAATGACGTCTGGACGTTTAATAATGACATTGTTTTTAACTCACTTTGTGATGGGATTGTGGTGTGACGGTACTGTGTATTAATAACACAATATCATTTTGATATGAGCTTTAATTTCTCTTTAATATTTTGATAATAAAATGTATGCATAAGCCGTAATTTGAAAGCCTTTTTTGCCATTTTTTTAAACCGCTGTGTCACCTTACTGGTGGGCTGTACCCCCAGATCTAAGGTGTTTTTTTCTTTTATGTTTGAGATAAAAGTAGTTATATATAAAATATATACAAATAATACAGAAAGCAACAGGTTCATTTTGTAGATTGATTCTGAAAACACTCGCTATGCTTGCCCAGCATTTCTGCATCTATTGTCTACGTATAATTAAGTATGCAGAACTCAGTTTCCAAACATATTGGCTGCCAAGAATATGGAGACTTGATTATCTCATCCTATAAAGCCCAGCTTTATAGCATTTTGGAACTGGTCCAATTTGTGTCTTTTTCTAAAAGCAAGCACTTTCGTATTCCCGATAAGAAGTATAGTCTGGAAATCCATCATGTTGTTTTAATCAGCATTACTGTAAAAGAATGATTTACTATATTATGCAAACCCTGTAAAAGTTAGGCAGCGCTAGGTCACATGGTCTGCAGTGGCCATACTATTGGTGCTGGCATCAGCAAAGAATTGAAGCTTCATTTTGTACTCCTAAATTACCCTTTTTGTGCAAAGTCATTGGGTAAAGAAGTTATTTATAAACCACAGTTCCACTGTTTTATTTTGCGCTTGCTAACCAGAATTATCTATATACTTCACTGTTTATGCAAAAGGGTTCATTAACTAAAGGCAAAATAGGCTGTTTACTTTGAAAGGGAATTTTCCCCAGAGCTTTTGTAAATACGGTAAATTTTCACTTTGTAAACAAGACCCAATCATGTTCAAAGAAAATTAAAAAAAAAAAGATTTTTACTTGCTCGTGATTGGATGACGGACATCAGCAGTGCTTCACCCCGTTCACTAATCTCTGGGGAAAATTCCCTTGCAAAGTGTGCTTTCATTCCAAAGTGAACCATCTATTTGCCTTTAGTAAATCAACCCTATAAGTATTATTATTATTATCATTATACAGGATTTATATAGCACCAACAGTTTGTATAGCACTTTACAACGTCAGGGCAAACAGCATAATTACAATACAATTAAATACAGGAGGGCACTGCTCGTTAGAGCTTACAATCTAATGAGGTGCTGTAAACTCTCTTTATCTGATACATTTTTATTGAAAATTTTCAAACATACAGAATCATAAAACCTAAGTATGAGAATGAAACCATCACAATAGGGAAATTGTATGAATGCAAAAACCTAGAGAAAAGAGTGTATGCATATTATTCCAATGTAACATTGATCAGCTGTATTTCTCTAGCCACATGCCGACCAGCGCACGACGATGTACATCGGCACAATGGTACGGTTGGGCAAATTAGCATACAGGTACGTCCCCTTTGTGGGTGCGTACTCCGTGACCGTGCCCGCGGGTCCCATGGACTCAATGTCCCCCGGGGGCCCGCGATCATGACATGACAGGGATTTACTGCTCCCTGTCATCGGGAGCAGTGATCGCTGTCATGTCAATGGTAGCCCATCCCCCCCTACAGTTAGAATCACTCCCTAGGACACACTTAACCCCTTGATCGCCCCTTAGTGTTCAACCCCTTCCCTGTCAATGTCATTTACACAGTAATCAGTGCATTTTATAGCACTGGTCACTGTATAAATGACAATGGTCCCAAAATAGTGTCAAAAGTGTCTGATGTGTCCGCCATAATGTCGCAGTCATGATAAAAATCACAGATCGCCGCCATTACTAATAAAAAAAAATTAATAAAAATGCCATAAATCTATCCCCTATTTTGTAGATGCTAATAACTTTTGCACAAACCAATCAATATACGCTTATTGACATTTTTTTTTTTTTTTACCAAAAATATGTAGAAGAATACATACCGGCCTAAACTGAGAAAGAAGTTTGTTTTTTATATATTTTTGGGGTATATTTATTATAGCAAAAAGTAAAAAATATAGCTTTTTTTTTTTTTTTTAAATCGCTCTTTTTTTGTTTATAGCGCAAAAAAAAGAAAAACCGCAGAGGTGATCAAATACCACCAAAAAAAAGCTCTATTTGTGGGAAAAAAAGCATGTCAATTTTGTTTGGGCACAACGTTGCACGACTGCGCAATTGTCAGTTAAAACGACGCAGTGCCGTATCGCAAAAAGTGCACTGGTCAGGAAGGGGGTAAATCCTTCCGGGGTTGAAGTGGCTAGAGCAACTGTTATGTTATAGTGTGGTTAACAGGATTATATTATAAACATGATATATAAGTTAGGAAAAATAAATATTATAAAAGGCATGATAACAAGGTGCACATTCAGAACAGGAACCTGAGCATAAGAAGATACAGAGTGTTACTGGACATTTGCTCTATATTGTTACCGGGGTTGCCACCTGCTATGGAATTTGACATGTGTACCTTGTTTGTAGGCCATTATTTGTTCATAGCAAAGGATTCATTTATTGCTTAACCTCAGAAAAATTTGGAAATTATGGGGATTTCCATTTCTTTGCAAGCAAGGTGTGGGCTACTGATAGAATATTCAAGGTAACATCTCTCATTTGAGACGGGAAACCTGCCAAATTTACGTTGCGTAACACTTTATTAAAAATGCCTGTTACTGCACATATGAGCTAAAAACAGAATTCCAGTAACTTCTTATGCCCCATATACACGGTCGGATTTTCCGACGGAAAATGTCCTATCGGACAATGTTGTCGGAAATTCCGCCCGTGTGTAGGCTCCATCGGACTTTTTCCGTTGGAAAATCCGACGGACAAAGTTTTATCTCCTGCTCTCAAATTTTCCGACAACAAAGTCCTATCGGACTTTTTCCGATCGTGTGTAGCGAATTCCGACGGACAAAGTGCTACGCATGCTCCGATCACATTACAAGACCAAAGCTATTGGCTACTAGCCTCTACGTAGTCCCGTCGTACGCAACGAACGTCACCACGTTCAGGATGATCAGATTTTCCGACAACTTTGTCCGACCGTGTGTATGCAACACCAGTGTCGGACAAAATCCGTCGGAAAAAATCTGACGGATTTTGTGGTCGGAATTTCCGACCGTGTACGGGGCACTAGACTTAGACATGACCACAACATACACTATATTACAATATTTTCTGTCTTTTTTTGCAATCACCAATCACATTAAAACAACAACAACATTGGAACTTGAATAGTGACTTTGACTTGTTAGTACTGACATGCTTCAGCTTTATGTTTACTATATTGTGAAAAGTATTGAGACACCTGCCTTTACACGCACATGATCTTTAATGGCATCCCTGCCTTAGTCTGTATGGTTCACAATTGAGTTGGCCCACCCTTTGCAGCTATTACAGCTTCAACTCTTCTGGGAAGGCTGTCCACAAGGTTTAGGAGTGTGTCTATGGGAATGTTTGACCATTCTTCCAGAAGAGCATTTGTGAGGTCAGGCGCTGATGTGGACGAGAAGGCCTGGCTTGCAGTCTCTGCGCTAATTCATCCAAAAGGTGTTATATTGGGTTGAGGTCAGGACTCTGTGGAGGGCAGTCAAGTTCATTCACCCCAAAGTCGCTTATCCATGTCTTCCTGCATAAGTTATCGCTAGCTTTGGAATATTTAGCAATCATGTATGGAGTTATGTACCAGCGTAGGTGGATTTTTTTGGGCTGTTTACCAATGATTTATGCATTTGGAGCAGGAATAATTATGATGAATAGGTTTCTGCCATTCTGCTTTAGTCATCTTCCCACTTAAGGAAGGTCATCTTCCCATTTAGGCAGAGGGCAGGGTTGGCAACCGTCCATAAATTCATGGACGATTTGTCAATTTCAGCTGAAAAAAGCCACTGGGATCGGGCAAGCTTGGCTGGGCTCGGTGGGGCTTAGGTGCGGGGGGGAGGGTTGGAGGACGCATTGTGATGTCATGGCACTGCTTGTCACCTTTTATGAATCATCACAGTAGCCGCTAGGGCTGGAAGGGGAGGCAGGAGAGCCGCCGGGGGGACTGTCTTTCAGTGCCAGTGGAGGTTTGGGGGAGGACTCTTAACGGGGTTAACAAGTTTAGAAACAAATGCTTAACAGGGAAGTTTAGAAACAGGATCTTAACCGAGAGAGAAATTGATCAGTGAATGGCTAACCTTACTTTAGAAATGCAGCAGCTGTGCTAACATCAGAAAGAGGTTTACAGTGCCTTGAAAAAGTATTCATCCCTTGAAATTTTCCACATTTTGTCATGTTACAACCGAAGACATAATGTATTTTATTGAGATTTTATGTGAACCAATACAAAGTGGCACATAATTGTGAAGTGAAAGGAAAATTATAAATGGTTTTCAAATTTTTGTTACAAATAAAGATCTGAATAGTGTGGTGTGCATTTGTATTCAGCCCCCTGTACTGTGATACCCCTAACTAAAATCTAGTGGAACCAATTACCTTCAGAAGTCACCTAATTAGTAAATAGAGTCCACCTGTGTGTAATTTAATCTCAGTATAAATACAGCTGTTCTCCGAAGCCCTTAGAGGTTTGTTAGAGAACCTTAGTGAACAAACTGCATCATTAAGGCCAAGGAACACACCAGACAGGTCAGGGATAAAGTTGTGGAGAAGTTTAAAGCAGGGTTAGGTTATAAAAAAAGATCCCAAGCTTTGAACATCTCCCAGAGCACTGTTCAATCCATCATCTGAAAATAGAAAGAGTATGGCACAACTGCAAACCTACCAAGACATGGCCATCCACCTAAACTGACAGGCCGGGCAAGGATAGCATTAGTCAGAGAAGCAGCCAAGAGGCCCATGGTAACTCTGGAGGAGCTGCAGAGATCCACAGCTCAGGTGGGAGAATCTGTCCACAGGGCAAATTAGTTTTGCTCTCCACAAATCTTTCCTTTATGAAAGAGTGGCAAGAAGAAAGCCATTGTTGAAAGAAAGCCATAAGAAATCCAGTTTACAGTTTGCGAGAAACCATCCCCACTGTGAAACATGGTGGTTGCAGCATAATGTTGTGGGGATGCTTTACTTCAGCAGGGACAGGGAAGCTGGTCAGAGTTGATGGGGAGATGGATGGTCTTAGAAGAAAACCTGTTAGAGTCTGCAAAAGACTTGATACTGGGGCAGAGGTTCACCTTCCAGCAGGACAACGGCCCTAAACATACAGCCAGAGCTACAATGAAATGGTTTTGATCAAAGCATACATCGTGCAATGCTGCGTACACACGGTCGGATTTTACAGTCCGATGGGAGCTTTTCAACGGATTTTCCGACCGTGTGTATGCCCATCGGTCTTTTTCTGTCGGAATTTCCAAAGGAACTTTGGATTAAGAACCTGTTCTCAATTTTTCTGACAGAAAACCTTTCTATCGGATTTTCCGATCGTGTGTATGCAATTCCGACACGCAAAATTCTGACGCATGCTCGGAAACAATTTGACACATCCTTGGAAGCATTAAACTTCCCTTTTATAGTGCCGTCGAACGTGTTTTATGCCGCTGTGTTACTGACCGTCGGAATTTAGTGTGACCGTGTGTAGGCAAGACAGTTTGAGCAAAATTCCGTCGGAATTCCGATGGGAAAACCATCAGAGCTTTTTCCGACGAGAATTCCGACCGTGTGTACGCGGCATTAGAATGGCCCAGTCACAGTCCAGACCTAAATCCAATTGAGAATCTGTGGCAAGACTTGAAAACTGCTGTTCACAGACGCTCTCCATCTAATCTGACAGAGCTTGAGCTATTTTGCAAAGAAGAATGGGCAATAATGTCACTCTCTAGATCTGCAGAGCTGGTAGAGACATACCCAAAAAGACTTGCAGCTGTAATTGCTGCGAAAGGTGGTTCTATAAAATGTTGACTCGGGGGGGTTGAATACAAATGCACACCATACTTTTCACATGTTTATTTGTAAAGAAATTGAAAACCATTTATAATTTCCTTCCACTTCACAATCATGTGCCACTTTGTATTGGTCTATCACTTAAAATCCCAATAAAATACATTTGCATTTTTGGTTGTAACATGACAAAATGTGGAAAATTTCAAAGGGTTTTAATACTTTTTACAGGCACTGTATATAATCCATTGCAGCCAAGTAGCTTTTAATAGTTCTTGTTGGTCTTGTTGCCTCTTTTCAGTAACTCAGTGAGGAATCAATGAAACAATTAAGGATCTACCATTTCAGAACAACCCATTTTTTTAGCAGTGATTATAGCCATGACTATTTAATAAATATGTCAAATGCCATTGGTATGGTATGGCAGCTGAATGATACTTTCTGAAGGGGACTAATCAATGGTAGAGATTGGCAAAATGGCTAATTGATTATTCTGCAAAAAGAAAATATGCAACTTTTTTCCAGTGGCTTTCTTTGCGTTGGGGACATTGCTCAAGCAAATTAGCAACACAATTAGGGCTCATCCACACGAGCGATCGGGGTAAGGGGTGTAAAATGATGCGCTTCAGCCTCATTTTTACTCCCCCCAACCTAAACAGAGAGATGCAGTTGCTAAGGACTATACCCAAAGAAAAGCATTGCAGCTGTGGCAAAGATGAAACAGCAGGTCGTTCTCCAAACTGCCGTCAAACATGAGCTATTCAAACAAGGTTGTGCTTGCATAGGTTGGGACAACAGCATGATTCCTGGAGGCGGCAAAAGACTGATTAGGGGGATATTCACAAAATCTTGGCACAGATCTGAAACGGGGATAAAGAGTGACTGTATCCGACAGGGCAAGATCTATCAGTGGAAGTAGATGAAGTAGTGTCGGGATCAGGACTCGGCAGGATTCCCCCCTTACAGTGCAAGGGGGAACGCTGATCTAAAGGTCAACGCTGTGGACTCTGATGTAAGGGATCTTACATCAGAGTTCACCTTTAGACCAAAGTCTGCAGCATTCCCCCTTATATCATGATCTGCAGCATTTCGCTTTGCATAGGAGTTCCCTTTAAGTTCAGGATTCACAGAGTTTCCCCTTGCAATGTAAGGGGGAATCCTGCCGATTATGATGTAAGGGGGAATTCTGTGCTGGGTTATATTAACCTGACCTTCATGTAAATAGAGAAATATGTTTTTTTTCCTTTTGTTATACCCTTAACACATTGCTAATCAAACTAGCTATATGTTTGCAGTTAAAATGTTGATAGTTGCACTGTTTTGCACTGAAAACAGTAATTTTATGTACTTTATCTGAAGTGTCAGTAAATTTTTTAGCTTTCTCAGTACATTTCATGATTTTTGTCAGTAAAAATATTGGAGCGGGTTGTAAATTTTGGACGTCCTGTCAGTAAACTTCACTTTGAAAGGTCGGCAACCCTGGCAGAGAGTTGTAAAAAAAAGATATCCCTTTTTTCTTTGGTGGATGTGCGGTCCAAAAGGTCCATATAGATTCTGAAATTACTACATTGGAGATGGAGTATTTACAAATATAAGCTGCTAATTTAGCATACAGGAAAAAGTCATTTTGTGAAATAGAAAATCTGGAGATGAGTTCATTAAACAAGACTAACTTCTCCCCCTCCAAAAGGTTTGATGAATACTGAACTCCTTTAATGCCCCAGTGAGCAAACGAGGTTTCCTTTAATAAAATTAGGAGGGCACTTATTGGAATGGATACATTAGTCTTACAGGGACTTGTACTACCCATTTTAAAGTAATAATCCCACACTCTCAGGGATGATGCAATGGTCAAATGTGAAATTACCTTAAATGTTCTAAAATGGTAGCCATGTGGTAATCCTTCAAAATAGGAACACCCATGCCTCCTGCGCTTCTATGCTTGGCTAAGATAGTAAGAGGGCATCTAGATGGGCAGCCAGATGAACCGGATATCTGTAGAGATTGATAAAATGTGTTAGGGATGTCTATGGGCAATGTCCAAAAGAAGTATAGGATTTTTGAGATGATCGACATCTTAAAAGCTGCCAGTCTCCCTGACGATGACAAGTAATGTTTTTTAAGGGCATTCCAGTTTTTAGCCAACCAATTCTGCAAGAGGAGCAAAATTAGCTTTAAATAGGTTAGAAAAGGGAGACGTAATGGTGATACCCAGATATCATGTGGCCCAAAATAGCTATGAATGAGGAAAATGTTTACATTTTACTGGACTTTTATACGTTTTATCTTTCCAAGGAAAAATATCCCACTCAAAATCAGTCAGCAGTTTTCAGCAGCACCTATATTTGTGAGCAAGTATTTTCAAGGATGAAACACAAAGGGCAAAATTAGAACCAAAATACCTGATGAGCACCTTAAGAATTCATTGAGAATTGCTACTACATCCATCAAAACAGATATTGATGCATTTGTTTATCAAAAACAGTGTCAAATATCAAACTAGTTTTATGTTGCCCTCTTTTTACTTTCATAATAAAAAATGTTACAAAAAATTAAGTTTTATTACTCAGATAGGTATATTCTCTATATCAGTGGTCATTGTAACTTGTGATCCTCCCTACTTTTTCTGCTCATCAGCTGTTCTTATTGTTAGTGTATTTTATGCATGACCCAAGACAATTCCTATTCTTCCAATGTGGCCCCGGAAAGGTCAAAAGGTTGGATACTCCTGCATCACATGGCCTTTGCTGAATCAAAACACCAAAGGTTAAAATTAAAAATTTTAAAACCCTAGTTGATGGATCACTTATTTGCATACCTGCCATTTGTATATGAAATTGACTCAGACGTCTTTACTTTTCTAAGAAGGGATTTTCTGTGAAGGATCAAATTTATTCAGATCATGGTATATCTTAGTAGAAAATACAAATACTGTGGCTGCTGACATTTAATATTAGGGCACTTACCTGTCCAGGATCCCACTCTCGAGTGCTGCCGTCATCATTCCTTGTGGTTTCACAGCCGGTTCCCTATTGCGCATGTGCGAAGCGAGCCATGCTTTCTGAATGGCCCGGCAGCGGTGGAAGGAGGACCGAACCTCTGTAGGACCTTGCCATGGCGAGGGCTACCAGAAGTAGGGACGGGTAGCTGTCAAAAACAGGCACCCGCTCCCCGCCTCGAAAGGTACCAAATGTGATAGCAGAGGGTGGAGGAAACAAACAAGTGGAGCTTCCCCTTTTGGATGGAGCGCCACTTTAACTACTACTAGATCTTGTAAGAGATTGCTTGGAGTGATCTCCCAACAAGCTAACTACTAGATCTTGGAAAGGGTTGTTACCAAAGACCTCACAGGAGGCTAACTACTACTAGATCTTACAAGGGAGTGTTTGCATAGATCCCCCAGTGTGCTAACACTGCTAGATCTTGGAAGGGATCATTTGGATAGATCTCCCAGCACGCTAACTACTACTAAATCTTGCAAGGGATTGTTAAAATAGAATTCCCAAGATGCTAACTACTACTAGATTCTGGAAAAGATTGTTTACATAGCCTGACGTCTATTTTCTTTTTTTTAAGACCCTATTGTATTGGTATAGGTTAGAAATGGGTCTGGATTTATAAAATGCTGAACAAATGAAAGTGCAGCAAAGGTGCATCGGTTTTCCACAGCAACTACTCCTATTGCATGTTTTATTTGAATCAATAAAGCTGATGGGCTAACATGCATAGCTCTTTGTTTAGAGAGGTTTTGTTACATTTTCATGAAACTCCACAATATGTGTTGTATTTAGGCAGCAAGACTCCTCTGGTTGATTTTAATTATCATAGACTTTATTAATACATCGCAGACATTCATTGAATAAGCCACTCTGAAAGCCAAAGGAGTCATTAGAGAGTGAACAAGGCAGCTTATTGGATGTGATAGTTCAGTTCCAGTAGCTTCCAGTGGAGAATTAACCTATAAGTGTCCATTTGCAGTGAATGGAATTTGAGATCTTTTTGGTTATGTTACAGGAAAGTTGAACATAAGGATGGAGGGATCACAAATGCAACGTTATTTTGCATCTTTATACTAGATCTGTCCAGACAGTCAAAACATTTATGCCGCTTTCACACGTCGGAAAAAGCTCTAATGGTTTTCCCGACGAAATTCCGCTCAGACTGTCTTGCCTACACACGGTCACACCAAATCCCGACCGTCAAGAACGCGGTGACGTACAACACTACAACGAGCCAAGTTCAATGCTTCCGAGCATGCGTCGAATTGTTTCCGAGCATGCGTAGGAATTTTGCGCGTCAGAATTGCTACAGACGATCGGAATTTCCTTTTCCGTCAGAAAAATTGAGAACCTGCTCTCAGTTTTTTGCTGTCGGAAATTCGGCCAGCAAAATTCCGATGGAGCATACACACGGTCACATTTTCCGATGAAAAGCTCTCATCTGTCTTTTTCTGGCCGGAAATTCCGATCGTGTGTACGCGGCATTAGAGTTGTAGTTTGAGTTGTTATATCTTTTCAGGTTTGCAGACCTTTTTGATATTTTTACAGGAAAAACTATTGATTGAGGAAACTATGGCTTGATGCATCTACTTTATTCAAAATGGGGTTTTATTGTTTAGTAACAGCTGCTCTGGGTGTCACCTTGTAGCTTTTCCTTATCATCATCCCTGATAACAATAAAATTAGTTTGGTCGTTGTAGACCTTATTTATAAATGTATGGGAGGGAAGAATTGTCTGCAGCAGGCATACTCTGATTCCGAGGTATGGAAAGGGGAAACTGAGAACCTGATAGTTTGCTATGTCAATTTCCTAAGAAAATAAATATTTCACTTCTATTAATGAGGTCCAGTGTTACTTACAGGTGTCCATCATCTCTTATCTCATTGAAGTTCAACTCTAAGAACATGCATAGGCATCCACACAATAAGCTATAGAGTACTCTGACAGAAAGTAATGTCATTTTACATTCACAAGGAAATCCAGGATAAAGATAACCCTAGAATGTAGCCTAACCCCTTAATCTCTCCCCCAACTTTTGACCTAACCTTAAAACATAATCCTTAACACTTCACCCAACCAAGGACACTCAATCGCCAAACATACTTTCTAACCCTTTACCCAAAAATAATTTGATAGCATAACATGGTGGTAGTAAACTTTTTAAAAATTTGTTTCCCACTGCAAGGCAAAGGCATAATGTGCTAGCACATTATGAAGGACTTACCTTAAAATTAAGCCCTCCAGCTCCTGCTGTCACTGCTGCACAGGCTTCAATCTTCACCCGGTCTTCCTTCCGGGTTTGCGGGCTCTAATCGATTGATTGGCCGAGCCACGATTACAACACTACCGCGCATGTGTGCAGGAGTCTCAGCCGGGGAACATAGCTCTGCAGGAACGGCACAGGTATGCCGCTCCTTCAGAGCGCATGCGCCCGTGATGTCAACGGTTGCTCACTAAAATATCTCCTAAACGGTGCACATTTAGGAGATATACATTTTACCTACAGGTAAGCGTTATTATAAGCTTACCTGTAGGTAAAAATGTACAATGAGAATTTACTACCACTTTAATATTTAACTTAACCTTATCCTTTTACCCAGTCCGCCCCATAACCTAAACCTTTAAACTAACTTTGCACACACACTACAATCCGATTTTTTAATCTCTGTGTAATCTCCATTACATTTATCATTAACCACTTGAGATTCGCGCTGTAGCTGTCATTCGGACCTGCTTTTCCGGGACTATGTCTATTGATGTCGTCCCGTGCCCGAGCCGCCTGCGGCGCGCTCTGTGATCAGCGAGTCTATGAGATCGATCAACCCCTTACCACGTGATCAGCTGTCAGCCAATGACAGCTGATCATGTGATGTCAACAGAGCCACTAATCGGCTATTTTTTCTCTTCACGCTGACAGTGTGAGAAGAAAAAAAAAGCTGATCACCGGCGGCCGTGGGAGGGACATCAGTCCCGATCACGGCGAGCTGCCGCCAGATCACCCCTGCCCACCTGGGCCCCCTGCTAGTGCCACCTAGAAATAGGCAACAGTGCTGCCTACCAGTGCCCACAGTGCCACCTATCAGTGCCCACAATCAGTGCCAGAACAGTGCTGCACATCAGTGCCACCTATCAGTGCCCATCAGTGTCACCTACCAGTGCCCATCAGTGTCCATCAGTGCTGCCCATCAGTGCCATCTATCAGTGGTACCTATCAGCGCCACCCTTTTGTGCCACCCATCAGTGCCATCCATCCGTGCCACCCATGAGGGCCCATCAGTGCCATCTTATCAGTGGCCATCAGTGCTGCCTTATCTGTCCCCATCAGTACCACCTTATCTGTCCCCATCAGTGCCACCTTATCTGTGCCTATCAGTGCCGCCTTAACTGTGTCTATCAGTGCCCATTAGTGCAGCCTATCAGTACCCACCAGTGCAGCCTATCAGTGCCCACCAGTGCCGCCTCATCAGCGCATATCAATGAAGGAGAAAAATTACCTGTTTGCAAAATTTTATAACAAACTATTAAACATGATTTATTTTTTAAATTTTCCATTTTTATTTTTGTTTGCGTAGCAAAAAAATAAAAACCGAAGCTGTGATTAAATACCACCAAAAGAAATCTCTATTTGTGGGGAATAAAATGATAAAAATTAAAATTTGGTACAGTGTTGTATGACCGCGCAATTGTCATTCAAATTGCGTCAGCGCTGAAAGCTGAAAATTGGTCTGGGCAGGAGGGGGGTTTAAGTGCCCAGTAAGCAAGTGGTTAAACATATAGTACAAGGGCCAACTTAAATAGTCCATTCAATTTTCATTCAGTCAAGTAGTAACTGATATTAAATCTAAACACAATTGTACAATTAGATTGTAATGATTTGCTAGCTTTTACCCCTAATACTCCCCAAAACGTGGTACTTATATATCGCCAAAATAAATCCTGCGATGAATCCTTGCAGTTCTTTGCACCAAAACAAAATAATTTGAAGGTTATGACTGCTGTCTTAAAGCATATCTAAACCCAAATATTAAATTAATGTAAACAATTCCCCTTTTGGATTACGTGTAGTTGTGCAAGGTTTTTTATATTGGTGTGAGCAAATATGAAATACTTTTTGATGCTGCCACTTTCTGCTCTCATTAAATGCTGCTTTTATCATGAAACTCCATCTCCCAGTGTGCAGAATGGTTGTCTCCCTACAGGTAGGTGCTTTCATCTATTCTACCGCATTCAGTGCCCCCTGCTGGTTGCTTGACAGCTGCTCTGACCATTTAGCAACTATAACTGGCCATACTGTGGACAGATCAAAATTTGATTGGTTCAGCAGTGAATTCTGATCTATGTGTAGCCCTCGCTTCACAGAAGTAGATTGTTAGATTGACTTCTGTTGAACGTGAATTTTGGAAAACTTTTGTCACTCAGTGGCTACAGCTGCTGATCAATGCATTCTGACAGCGGAGAGTCCCCCTGTCAGAATACAACATTCCTCCATCCACCAGCGGGCTGAATGAGAGAAAATAAATCATCTATGGCCAGCTTAAGACTATCTGTACTGTAAATGTAACAGCAACTTTTTTTCTAGACAGCTTGGGCAGTAAATAAAGGGTAGTGAAACTGTTACAGGAGGAACTCAGAAAAACAAACACTGCTATGTAAATATATAAACAAGGTGAGTGCAGCGCTAATAAAATAACAACATGACAAATTTTCAAGTGAAAAAATATGTAAAAGGAAAACTAAAGCAGAGTCCCAGTGAAGATTTCAGTTCATGAACAAAAAATAAAACAAGCATCCATCCATGTGAGATATCGGTTTGCAAATTGAAAAAGATTGAGATCGTGAAAGATCCTCCAAAGTATGTGCATCCAACTCCACACCCAAGTGAGTAAATAGCCTGCTTACCAGCAATCCGTGACTACTAAAAGGTAGTCTCACCCAGCACAGGGAAATTGGTCTCCCCAGGACTCTTAAAGATGTCTGTAACCATGGCTAGGACGATGCCACTCATAAAATATAAAAGAAAGTGCTTCCATAGTGCAGTACTTTATAAAATTGAATTTAATATAATAAGTGGGTTAGGATATATGACGTTCAGAGGCAATACAGCAATGTGTCTCATTAATGAGGTCTGCAGCGTTTCCTCAAGCTTCCATACACTTCCTATTCCATTTGCCCATCAAACTCTTGAGAGAAAACAACGTGATGATGTCACCGTTGCAGGCTCCACTTTACGCGTTTCGTCACTATCGGGCGTAGTCTGGGGATTGAACTGGCCAATGTTGTTATTTTATTAGCGCTGTGCTCACCTTGTTTATATATCTATTTTGAGTTCTTGTATTAGACTTTTAGTGCTGGCAGCTCAGTTTATTTTACTATATTTTGTATATAGCACAAAAAAAACAATTTTTTCTAAAGAGGCTGGGCTTCTTTTTTCACTGCTATGTAAATGCTATTGAAAGACTGCATCATGTATTGTATGCCATTTTTTATTTTGCCTAAACTGCAAGTAAACGCTTACTATAAATGTTGTTAAAAACATTCCCTCCTCTCTCTTCCTACCTATGATACATAGCTTTTATATAAAACAGATCTGTGGAAAAACCTTTTCTTTTATCCGCTCTGGTGTAGTCACATGACGGAGAAGCTCTGGCTCCCCTGCGTCAATGAGCATGCATCACCACCTCTAAATTCCTGGAGCTATGATGTCACCCACCAGCTCCAATAATCCCCCCCCCTTCATTGTCGGGGCTCCCTCCCCTCCTCTGCAGCCCCCCGTTCTCTGACAAAGGGGAGACTGAGCTTCTGTTTCATATGACAGCACCAGAGCGAATAAAAGAGAGGATCTTTCTGCTGCTCTTTTATAAAGGCTATGCATGATAGGTAGGAGGAGGGTGGAGGGAACATTTTTAAAACCTCTTATAGTAAGCCATTACTCCCACTTTGTATCTTCTACCAGGGATTTAACTCTTAAAACCCAATTCTAACCAAAGCTTTCTTTTTATTGTGGACAGACTTGGTAGGGAGTGAACCCCTGTCGGTTTTTTATTTCCAGGAACATTAGTTTGGCTGAATTAGACTACTAAGTGCAATATTAGCTACACATAGCTGGTCTATGAACACTTTGTGATAAAGGAAATGTATTCTATAACAGTGGTTGCAAACGATTCCGACCTCACGGACCACTAAACTCACAATTTTCAACCCTGCGGTTCACTAACATGAATTTTACATGTCTTATACACACAATGCTCTGGCTCTTTGCCCCCCTCCCCCTGGATCACACTGCTGCCTTATACACACAATGCTCCGGCTCTCTGCCCCCCTCCCCCGGATCACACTGCTGCCTTATACACAATGCTCTGGCTCTCTGCCCCCCTCCCCCGGATCACACTGCTGCCTTATACACACAATGCTCGGGCTCTCTGCCCCCCTCCCCCGGATCACACTGCTGGCTTATACACACAATGCTCCTGCTCTCTGCACCCCCCGGATCTCACTGCTGCCTTATACACACAATGCTCCTGCACTCTGCCCTCTCCCCCTAGATCACGCTGCTGCCTTATACAGCTCTCTGTACCCGCACTCCGCATCACACTGCTGCCACACAGACTCATTGGACACACAATGCTCTGGCTCTCTGCTCCCCCCCCCCCACATCACACTGCTGCCATACAAACTCATTATTGGATGTCACCTCCTTACCCGGCTATGCTTGAGCTCCGTGCTCCCTCCCACAGTCTGTGATCAACGCTGCCATAAAACGTCCCCTCCTTCTTCACCTCCCGCTCTCTACCCTACTCCCAGCGCCTCCTTCTGAGTTCACAGGAGCCGGAACTACAGAGGAGACATCGGGTATCAATGTGCATTGACAGTATTGACTGTCAGCGGGCATTAAGAACAACACTGGAAACAACATTGGGCGGTATACATCATCCACAATGTTGATTTGTGGCAGAAACCTAGGGACCACCAAAATATATTCTCGTGGCCCATCAGTGGTCCACTGACCACTGTAGGTGCCTTGTTGTCTCTAATATACAGAAAGCTGAAGCATGTCAGTACTAACAAGCTCCTCAAAGTCACTATTCAAGTTCCAATGTTGTTGTTGTTTTAATGTGATTGGTGATTGGAAAAAAAGACAGAAAGTGAAATTTACTCAACACAGTTTTTAGGAAATAGACTCCCAGTGACCTGTTAGGTACTCATTGGAGTATTGCTACTGTCAATTACAGAGAACAGAGACTAAATGAAACTGAGTGTATTATTTTTTTAACATGTTTGCCGTGTTGGCTGGATAGTGCCAATATCAGCTGGTTCCAGCTGTTGCCCACAATTTCTTTTACAGTGGAACTTGGTTGGCTTACCAGAAAAAAAAGTGGCTCCTCATATGTAGGATATAATGCTTGTTTTGTCTGGGTGCTAGAAAATGGCCCTACAGGCTTCCTTCTGAATGTGACACCCAGTCCCCCAAGGCCTCTCCGCTCCTTCATTTGTGCCTACAACATTGTACATACAGGATCATCATTTTTATTTATTTGGGCCAGCCCAGAGTTGGGTTTTGAAACACAGCAGATAACTAAATAAAAGTCACTATTTTATAATTAATCTTATATGTCTTTATAACCTCATTTGTATAATGACAAATACATTAAACAAGTGATTGTTTTGGCGCTATGGCATTGTCTTTAAAAACAAAATGGAATAAATTTGATCTCTCCCTATATGTAGCCTCGGGGGGTAAATTAAAATATTGAACGCAATTCAGGCTCCCTGCAGTATTTATGTTATACACATCTATTAGACTATATTAATCAAAACTGTCCCATCACAACTAGGACTGCTGTCCCCTCCTATTTTATCATCACCAAATGTATGTGACTCACTTTGGTGCCTGGTGACCTTGAGTGTTAACTTATGCGACCTCGCAGGCCTCAGATTCCACATCTGGAATTCCTTTCAGTGTTCCTGCCAAAATGTGCATTACACAGTGAAAGCAAGTCATTTCTCCATAACCTCAACTCATCATCCCTCCTTTAACGCACATCCTTTTGGGACCACTTATCAGAGGTTCCAGGCTGTAAATATGGTGTCCTGAATTTAATAAGGGAGGAAAGTTATATGTTGTTTTTGCTGGAATGTTTAGTGATACATATGATACAATTAGTATCTGTGCATTTGTAGCTGTAATACTTGGACAAGCAACATCTTAGCCCCTCTGTGAGCTCCAAGATGAACAAAGAAGCCATTCACTAGAGGGATGTCCCACACCGTTCATTTATGGTGTTCCGAGCACTACTGAAGTCGGGTTCTACTGGAAAATAGTTTTTGCTTTTAGTATGTAACATAAAACCTTTTATTGTGTTTCACTTTCACTGTGTTTCACTTTCTAATGATTAAACATTCAGGAGCTCTTTAACTTACCAATTTACCACTACCAGGAAAAATTGAAGGGTTGAGCCACCAAGAAAATAATTTAACATAAACACATGTTCATCTGAGAATGTAAATCCTGAAGGGAAGAAAAATTATCGGCAAACTATTTCAGGGAAAAAAATTAATAAAGTTTAGAACTTTAGTCAAAGACCTATTGCTGTCTGTGTCCACATTGTAGAAATTAGCCCTCATTTCCTGTCTTAGCGACACCTTCTAAGACATTGTGGTAGTGGGACAAGAACTGAGATTGAAGCCTACTAGAAAGGGAAAACAGCCTGCTTATGTAATGAGTAATAATAGATGGTGCAATGTACATCTATATTTAAAAACACATGGAATCAAGGTATTTAAAGAGTTAGCAGATATATTCCATGAGTTGTCTTTGATTCTTCTGGTTATTCCATATTAATTAACAAACTATATGAAACAATATTAACACAATAATTTAAATGTGTGTATTAAAGTTGAGTGCCAAGCAAACCCTAGATAATCCTTTATTTTTTAGATCTGTGTAGCCATTTTTGTGATCCAGGCACCCCTGCCAGACAGCACATCCATATCCTTGACCCCCACTGCAGCAGCACACCTCCAACCTGCATATACGAAAAACAGGAGCCCAATGTCTTCCCACTGTCCACTTCTCTCCTCGTGATCACTGTCAGTTCAAGTGCACTGCAATAAAACCCGATCAGCCCCTAGTGTACAAGAGACCAAAAAAAGACAACTCCTAATGTACTTACACTATTTTAAAACTTCATTAAGTGGTGTTATTTATTACTGGGATTTCAGCTTTAATCACTTGCCAACTGCTCCTTAGCACATTTACTGCTATAGAGTGGCCACTCTACGCAGGATCACCTATATAGATACGTGATCCTGAACTTCTGGGTATCGGGCGTGAGTGCACGTCACTGCCAGCTCGTTCCCGCTGTGATTCTACACAGGTGCTAACCAGCAGGTCCCATGGACCCGATGTCTGCCGGCACCCGCTGACCATTTTGTACACAGGCAGAATGCCTTTCTGTCAATTCAGAATGCATGGATTATGTGTTCCTGATCCATGCCTTCTACTAGTAAAAGCACCTCCCCCACTACACTGAAACACCAGCTAGGCATACAGTCAACCCTTTGATCGCCCTGGATGTTAACCCCTTCCCAGCCAGTGTCATTAGTACAGTGACAGTGCATATTTTTAGCACTGATCACTGTATTAGTGTCACTGGTCCCCAAAAAAGTGTCAAATGTGTCAGTTAGTGTCCAATGTGTCCACCGCAATATCGCAGTCCCGCTATAAAATCGATGATCGATGTCATTACTAGTCAAAAAAAAAAATCCATAAATATATTCCATATCGTTTGTAGACACTATAACTTTTGCACAAACCAATCAATATACGCCTAATGGGATTTTTTTTTTTAAACAAAAATATGTAGCACAATACATATTGGCCTAAACTGATGAAGAAATTAGATTTTTTTTTTGGATATGTTTTATAGCAGAAAGTAAAAAATATTTTTTTTTTTTTTCAAAATTGTCAGTCTTTTTTTGTTTATAGCGCAAAAAAAAATTAAAACAGCACAGGTGATCAAATACCACAAATAATCTCTATTGTTGGGGAAAAAAGGACATCAATTTTATTTAGGTACAGTGTTGCACAAGTGCGCAATTGTCAGTTAAGGCAATGTAGTGCCGTATCGCAAAAAAGGGCCTGGTCAGGAAGGGGGTAAATCTTCCAAAGCTGAAGTGGTTATAGGAGGGTACTTTTAATAAAGTTGTTTTTTAAGTAAACCATCTACACCCCTCACCCACCCTGAGTGCAGTTCACCTGGTAAATTACTTCCTCCCACAATCTTTACTGTTAAGTCCCGCCCAGTTCTGCACAGCCCTTGCAAAGACCCAACTGGGTCATCTCTTAACCACGCAGGCGCCACATCTCTATTCACTCCTATTGACGAGCCATACTCTGCTGGATGGTTGGAGGCTGGCTGGATGGCTGACATACGGCTTATCCATAATAATAAACAGCGCAGTGGAGCAATAAGAGGATCCAATGGTCTTTGTAAAGGCTGTGCAGCACTGGGCAGGACTGCAAAGGTAATATGGCTGGAATGGGGAGGAAGGTAAGTCTTTTATTAAAACAACAACAGTTGCCCATTAGGTAGAACCTGGTTCTGATTATATATCTGTGTGCCTTCTAAAGAATACTAGAAACACAAATCATTATTAATTCTCATATGGATGGTATTAGTAGTAGTCATATGGACAATGTTATCCTTTTTTTTCTATGACATCCTTAATATATATTTCCATAGACAATTCCTGAAAATGGCACTTGGTTGCCAACATTCAGGAATCCCATCTCTCTGGAGATCTATGTGTGTGTTATTTTAGTACTGCTGCTTGATGAAGACCACGGGAGGTTAGAGGCTGGAGGTCAGGCTCCTTGTCATGCCTTCAATTCCTAACAGGTTGCATATGTAAAATGCATATTAAATTATTAGATGGTAAAACACTCTTAGAAGATCATCTGCGCACATCATAAATAACTGGTAGGCTTTAGTTTTATTGATGGCCACTTGTTGGCTATGAAAAAAGTAAGCAAAAAGAATTCACACATTTTATTGTCCTTAGCTTTGTGATAAACCCCCATTATAATTGTAGAAACACATGTCACCCTTCCTGTGAAAATAAACCTCTAATTGCATAATACATGTGCAGAAATGTTGTGGTCAATCTTCCACCTTAGTATTCCATAACTTTGCACATCTGGACCAGAAACAAAAAAATCACCTTTTATTTTGCAGTGGTGTGTTCTGTGCTGTGATCCTGCATTAACTTTGCCATTCATCTGTATATAAGGAACTGATGGGCATATGTTGGGTGATAGGTATTACAAAGCTAGTGATTGGCCTTTTAGTTGGGCTGTAAAGAAAACTGATGAAAATGTTGTTAATTGATATAAATCATTATTTCATCAGGTTCTTATTTTTAATCAATATTCGGTATTCAGTTAGACTATAGTTCTTATTTTTCCATGTATCCATTGAGATTTATGTTTAAGATAATAAAACATCCCTCATTAACTAATTCCCTGGCTTTATAAATGAGTTCTATTTGCTGCTAGTGCTTTGCCCTTGCTTTTGTTTTAACGACAACTCAAGTCTGCCACCTAGTGCTAATATGGTGTAAAATACTATGCTGGGTACTGTGCCTTTAAATTTATTGCAACATCATGACTCGGACTTCTTGCATAATTCAACAAAATAACGGAAAGTTCTGTAGTGAGATAAGAATTCTCTCTTTTATGGCATAAGGATATTTTTTCATAAAAAGATGAAAAAGTAGACTATGTGAATTCAGCATAAACAAAATGCCAACAGACTATCTTCAGAAGCTTTCACAGTCCAAAACTAGAGCTGTTTTACCTTTCTTGTTAGTAAAAGCCATTTGCAATGGCATTATTTTTTGCCAAGCTTAAATTTTTTGGATTGTTGCTACAAAATAGAATTGTTTTACCTTTCTTGTTAGTAAAAAGCCATTTGCAATGGCATTATTTTGTGCCAAGCTTACATTTTTTTTGTAATGTTGCTACAAAATATTCCAATATTTATGTAAATCAAAGACTTTTCTATACTTGACTGGCACACGGCACCCTGCAGCATGATGACAACTGGCAGTTACATTGCTTCTGTGACATATTATACGTAATCAATTCACGTCTTCTCGTATACCTTATGGCCCAGAGAAATGTTCAGACTCATGCAATGGACCTGTTTATTCAGTTATATTTTGTCACTATATAGGCCCCATGCACACTGGGTGTTTATCCCCGATGCATGAGACTCTGGCGTATAGGTGTGGGCAGAAAGCACAGTTGCACTATTCAGCCTTGCTGCGGGCAGCCTGTTAAAGAAGAAACTCCACTTCTGTTGGGAAAAATAACATGGGTGATCTCTGTACGTTGTAGGGATTATAACACACGTTGTTGCAGATTCCTCCTACCTTTTGTTATTCTGAAGAAATAGCCATTTGCTTGCCTGTGTCTATTTGCAAAGTGAATGTAAATGGGAGTAAATTTTTCATTATTGATCAGCTACTGCAATTGCAGGGTTCTAATGAGGAAGGTGGCACGGTCTGCATCTCTTTAGATGAGATTAACCCTTTAGAAGTATCTCACCAAAACTGACATGTTTGTTGCTGAGGATGCCCAAAATCTGATTTGTATGTTAGTGCAGCCTTTTGGGAAAATCAGTGAGCCAATCACACAAGCAGGAAATTACATTTTTGAGGAGCGTTCTGCACACCATCTGTTGTACAGAATGCCTCCAGGTTGCCATATTGCATTGCATTTTACATAAAGTTACAAAGCGGCAGATTGAAAAGAAAGGTCATTTTTAAAAAGGTTATATTACAATATGGCTTGTGACACAGTTATATATGCTAGATTTTTTTTTATTTGCAATATTTTTTCTGACGAAAGTGAACTTACCATTTAAAGCTCTAAAGCTGAAAGATGGATAGTGCACCAAGCTGTCTGCATTCCAGGCATTTGTCCCCCAGTGCATAGTGCCTTAAACATTACTACCACTTTCAGCCTCTCATAGAGTTAACACCAGGGCTAAACACCCAGTAGCATGAGGCCTTACAATAAATGTTGTTTTTTGGCACAAATAAGGCTTTCTTTTGATGATGTTATGCTGCAAAACTTATTTTATTCTCTATTAAATCCATAAAAAAATGTAACAAAAGTAAGATAAAATGTTCTCTCTTTTTTTTTTTTTTCCTTGATAGGTGTAAGGCCCCTTTCACACTGGGGCGTTTTTTCAGGTGCTACAGCGCTAAAAATAGCGCCTGTACAGCGCCTGAAAAAATCCGGCCCCATTCACTCCAGTGTGAAAGCCGGAGGGCTTTCACACTGGAGCGGTGCGCTAGCAGGACGGTCAAAAAAGTCCTGCTAGCAGCATCTTTGGAGCGGTGAAGGAGCGGTGTATTCACCGCTCCTATACCACTCCTATACCACTCCTACCCATTGACATCAATGGGACACCGCGGCAATACCGCTGCAGCGGCGCTTTGCGGGGGGTTTTAACCCTTTTTCGGATGCTAGCGGGGGTTAAAACCGCACCGCTATCGTCCGAATTCCGCGGCTAAAACGACGGTAAAGCAGCGCTAAATGTAGCGCAGCTTTACCGCCGACGCCGCTCCCGCCCCAGTGTGAAAGGGGCCTTAGTGTTTTCTTTTTTTAATAGTGTTAACATAGCAGAAATGTATACATATTATTCTCAAATTTTACACTGATACTAAAATACAATACTGGTACACAGCACTTCAAAGTTATTTACAAATAAAATAAAAAGTTATTTATTAATCAAATAAAAAAATAAATAAAAAATTAAGAGTTGAATAAAAACAAAATTTTTTTAAATATTTAAGGTTAAAAAAATAGAAATAAAAAAAGTCAGCAGAAAAAGGGGAAGAAATTTTTACTTATAAGGTTAGTTTAAATAACAACATATACAGGTCACCACTTTAATTTGCATATGAATAAAACTGAGCAAATACAAAAAAACTAGGGCTGTTACTGATACTTGTAGCTCCACTCCAAAACGCCTGAAGCTCAAACAAGTTTTGGAACTTTTTTTTTACACAGATTTGGGCATTTTTCTGCTTTTTACATTGGTGACCTTTTGACCTGTACAAAAATTGCAGCAAAAACGCAGCAAAAATTGCGCAACTTTCTGCCTAAAAACACTACGCTCAGGTGTGAATGGGGCCTAAGGGCAGCAGCATAAGTAGATGGACTAGGTGTATGATACAAGTTTTATGTATTTGGATTTGAATACATTTTTGGGTGGTGTAACCCGCACATCAAACCGGTTAAACTAATAGTTTCGTATAGGGTTGTGTTACAACATTTATCATGTTTTCATCACTGTCTGTGTGCCTATTTGGGGAGAAATTCACTCACATCCTATCCCAGTCACAATGCTGTCACCAGGATAGGAAGTGAATGGAAATCTCTTCAATGAGGGCACAACACAATTAAAAACAATTCAGTGATGGTAAACAATGTCCCGTCTTTGGTATTAGGGGAATTATTAGTGCCCCATCCTTGGTGTCAGTGGGAGCAATAGTGCCCCATCGCTGGTATCAGTGAAAGGAACAGTGCCCCATCACGGGTGTCAGTGAAAGGAACAGTGCCCCATTGCTGGTGTCAGTAGAAGGAACAGTGCCCCATTGCTGGTGTCAGTAGAAGGAACAGTGCCCCATTGCTGGTGTCAGTAGAAGGAACAGTGCCCCATCGCTGTTGTCAGTGGAAGGAATAGTGCCCCATCGTTGATGTTCATAGAGGGAATAGTGCCCCATAGTTGATGTTCATAGAAGGAATAGAAGACAACAGCAATTCTGACACCTTTAGCATATCCTAGTAAAGCACTTAAAGTGTCACTAAACCCACATCATTAAAAACTATTAATAAATGGTGTATTACATGCTATACATACTCAGTCATACAATGATATTTGTTTTCTGTATTCTGCAAAAAAAACTAGTTGATCCTGCTGCTCTCTATCTCCAAATTCTGCTTATGTCCCCAATTCAGCTAACGATTTTGCATAGCAATGTTGGCAGCTCTGCACATCCTCAGTTTTCAGTGAGTTTCTATGCTGACCATGACCTCTCTATCACATCTGAGCAACCCATGTGACTAGTGAGTCACACACATTGGCGTATACACAGTGGTAAATAACAGCCTTCTTCCTGCCTCCGCCTCCATGCCCATTAACCAGCTAAATACATCAAAGTGGTTGGATATTACATGTAGATTGATGGAGGCTTCACCTCCCTCTTATTCTAATGCACAGGCTGGAGGGGTGTGACACAGGCTGTGACTGGCAGAAATCCACCCACACTATGTGTGACGGAACGTCCCTACACTCCTCTTGAGTGCGTTCGTCATATATCACTTCCTCCCAGTCTGGATATAGATATCAGATATTCCAACCGCTCCCAAGCACCAAACGAGACGACACTTGCTTAGTGCTAGCATGGACTGTTTTATTACAAAACCAAACTGACATTTATATACAGTAGAAGAGGAGTTCCCCCCTCCTGCTCATATTACTCTAACAATACACTTGTAACAACTTAACATAAACTAATTAACTAATCCCTTTAAGCAGCCGATGTGACTCAGGATTTCACTACAGGCCAGACTTGTTGTCACCGAGCTAAACACAGTTGATTATAAATTATCATAATTACAACCACACGACATTGTATCACAATAGCAGGAGACCACCAGTAACAGACGGACCGTCTACTACATTGTACAGAGGACAATGTGATCAGCCCTCTCAATTAACATCTTGAGTTCATGACACTAGCATCTGACAGTGTGTGTCTCAACAGCATGAGACAACACACATTATATATACACATATATACAGCATTGAACCTGACTGGGGTTGGGGTTCTCCTTCACCCTGTGCCCCTTAAAATCCAGGGCCCATAATCGGTTGTCAGGAGGCTCGCATTTAGTCCTCTCAAAAAGCCTGTGTCCCGGCTACGTCTGTCACACTATGTTATTGCCAAAAAAAATAATAAAGATTTGATTCCAAATATATATATTGTACGAGAATTTAAAACAGTTTATTGATATGAATTATTTATTTTTACTCTGTATTCCAAAGGCTGTTTACGTTTTGAACATGTGACCAGCAGCAGAGGACTAGAAGCTTCTCCTGCTTATATTTCCCTGCAGACAGGCTGGGAAAGAGCTGGGTCATGTGACAGCTATATATCGATTAGGAAAAGGGTACTTTTTTTAATTTAAATAATTACAGTGCCATCATCCATATACAAAAACAGAAGGGACAATGTTAATTAAACAGTGTGTGTTTAGTATCAATTTAATAATCTTGTTTCATTTTCCACTAGACATTGTAATATAACCAATTTGATCATAAACATGAAAGCCATGGAACTGACAACTTCTAATCAGATCAGAAATGTGGCCTATTCTTGCCAAATACTGTTACCGAAGGTGTTTTTTATGTATTTATGCTCTGACTCCTATGGAAGTCTGCTGCACCAAAAAGTACATTTTTATAATCTGTATCTTTTTGTTTGTAAATTTGTATTTAATATATTATTATATCATTTATAAACTGTAACCATTATGACAATGTGATGTAATGTCCCTCATATTTTTGATGACCTCGTCCTCCTATTCTGCGCGTATATTCCGAAAACTCAATGCCGTTGTAGGAAGTTATGAGTAAAACGTGTAGTAGAAGATATATTTTGGTCCAATCAAAACAGTAACACAATAAAGAAAGATTTTAGTGTGATTAAGAGATGAATAAACACTTCCATTTCTCCATGCTTAGGTATTTATACAGCTGCAGAGAAATTGTGCTGAGGAGGAATACAGCAGGGAGCCTGGGCTTTAGCATTGTAGGAGGTTCGGAGGATTGCAACCGGATCAAACCATTCTTTATTAAATCCATACTAGAGGGCACCCCCGCTTACAACGATGGAAGAATCCGGTAATTTATGTTGGTTCCTTCTTTACATGTCTTTGTAAGTGGTATTAGTTACAGTCACCTTTCAGCAAGTGGTTTCCGTACAAAGAATACCTAAAGCCATGCTTTAAGGATTTCTGCTTCTGAACAATTGGTTTAAAACATGTTTTTATAATTATTAATATGAATACAACCAACTTACATATGTAATTAGTTTTATTTAATGTAAACCAGAAAGAAAAGTTCTTAAAACCTCATACAGAATTTAATTTTTGGTTTGGTTCCATCATCTCAAAACATGTTGAAATTATATCCTTTAACTGCTTCGAGACCAGAGCCTACATGATGAGACAAGTTTGGGGCTTAAACTTCTGTATGAAGAAGGCTTTTTGAGCCCTGCAAACAAAATAAACAGGCCTTTAAATACACTATATTGTCAAAAGAATTGGGACTCCTGCCTTTACACACACATGAACTTTAATGACATCCCAGTCTTAGTCCATAGGGCTCAATATGGAGTTGGCCCATCCTTTGCAGCTATAACAGCTTCAACTTTTCTGGGAAGGCTGTCCACAAGGTTTAGGAGTGTGTCTATGGAAATGTATGACCATTCTTCCATTTGTGAGGTCAGGCACTGATGTTGGACAAGAAGGCCTGGCTCGCAGTCTCTACTATAATTCATCCCAAAGGTGTTCTATAGGGTTGAGGTCAGAACTCTGTACAGGCCAGTGAAGTTCCTCCACCCCAAACTCGCTCATCCATGTCTTTATGGACCTTGCTATGTGCACTGGTGTGCAGTCATGTTGGAACAGGAAGGAGCTATCCCCAAACTGTCCCCACAAAGTTGGGAACATGAAATCGTCCAAAATGTCTTGGTATGCTGATGCCTTAAAGGTTTTGTAAAGGCAGAAGGTTTTTTCATCTTAATGCATTAAGATAAAAAGCCTTCTGTGTGCAGCAGCCCCCATCATACTTACCTGAGCCCCATCACTATCCAGCAATGTCCACAAGCCATGTAAAAACATATGAGAACTCAATAGTATGTTGATAGTTGATGAGACAGTTCAATTGCTAGGTGACGGATTCTACTTACTCATTGATAGGCGTATACCATCCACCAGAGTCCACACCATGTGACCTTACAGCGTGACATTACGGCGTCCGAAAGTGACGTGTGCGTGTCACTACCAGGAAGGAACAGCCAGATACTATCAACGCAGTGGATGTGGTGGATGGCAGATGGCATTCCATACTGATTGGTGATAACACAGTTTGTTTTTTCAACAAAATGCCTGTTCCAATTTATGTTGTGTAAGTGTGTTTTTTAAGGGGGTGGTCGTATTGAATAAACTTTTAAAATGGTATCACGCTATGTGGGGCCTTTTTTTACATGACTAAACCACCCTGGGCGATGAGCTGTTTGAGATAACTGGACCAAACGGGAGACACCTGGTGTGTTCAAGGCTTTTGAATTACATCTCTTTGGTGAGTGTAAACCCCTAGGGGAGTGTGTTTCACGTGGTGTGGACTATGGTGGATGGTATACACCTATCAATGATTGAGTAGAATCCTTCACCTATCAACATACTATTGATTTCTCATATGTTTTTACATGTGAATGCTGGTCATTATTCATTTATTTGATTGGAGCGCTGCTTTGAGTATTGGAACTTTGTCTATATGGACTAAGGACTTTTTTTTACTTACGTGTATATTTATGTGTTATTTAAGCTGCTTTTATGTACATAGACTTACATCATATACATTATATATATGTTTTCTACATATATGTTTTGGGAACTTCATTTTTTTCCTGAGCGCTGATCGGTGTAATTATGCCTTTTTAGAAACTGAGATTATTACTTTGATGTGTACGAGTCCCTCGGTCGTCCGGGACTCCCTCCTGATTGGCTGAGACACAGCAGCAGCACCATTGGCTCCCGCTGCTGTCAATTAAAGTCAGTTAGCCAATCGGGAGAGAGAGGGTGCCCCCATAGCAAGCTGCTTGCTGTGGGGGCACTTAACAGAAGGGAGGGGCCAGGAGCAGTGAAGAGGGACCCAAGTAGAGGAGGATCCAGGCTGCCCTGTGCAAATCCACTGCACAGAGGAGGTAAATATGACATGTTTTTATTTTATTTTTAAAAACAAGACTTTACAATCACTTTAAGAGATCCCTTCACTAGAACTAAGGGGCCAGGCCCAACCCCTGAAAAACAAGCCCAAACTACAATCCCACCTTCACCAAATGATTTGGACCAAGTTCTGTCAAATTTCCTCTGATATGGGCACCTCTGCTAATTCCATTTTGGGTTTCCTTTTGGGGGCCTAAATTGTCTATACCAACATTATGACTAAACCATTCTGGGTAAATGTATCAAGGATCTGAACCCGTATTATCTACACCTTTTTAGGAAGTTTAAGTTGTTTCCCCTACACCATGTCCTATAACGCTGTTCTTTGCCTCCAGGTGCGGGGATATGCTTCTGGCTGTAAATGGCAGATGCACATCTGGATTGACCTATACCCAGTTAGTAAGGATGCTGAAGGAATTGAAAGGAAGAGTGGTACTTACGATAGTGTCGTGGCCTGGATCCTTCTCGTAGTCAATGAGAAACTATAGCTTCTTCTACATTCCACACTACTTCTCACGTGTTCTTACAGCTGGTATTAGTTTTCTAACACTTGCATTTGTCTGTCAGTATTGGGTATAAATGGCTACCAATGTTATCATGCATGCCAGAAAATGAGCTCTTTAAAATTCAGACATCAAGCACTTTTACACCAACCTTATGTGGAATATAACTGCATAGATGTTGTCTGTTTTATTCTGTCTGGCAGAATTATCTGTGTTTTGCTCCCAGTATTGACTCTGTTTAAGCTGAGTGTGTCGTGTATTACATGGACATGATGTGTACATCATCCAGCTTGTACTGTTTGTAAAGTGTAACAATGTGAACAATAATGTGGAAAGAAGGTCACTCTAGCCATGGCTATCACTAGTGGAGATGAACTTTGTCATTCGCCATTGTTACTTTGTCAGTTCTTCATGAAATCATCTTATCTGCAAGGTAAAGCAGTCAAAACAATATTTATGGTACGCATTAGCTGTGCAATCAAAATATGGATAGGGCTGATTGCTTTTTACGGGATGAAACTAAGTTGGATAATGCTTGCAGTCTCAGTGTAAGGGGGTTGTATAACCACTTGATTGCAAGAAGTCTAGGTTTGAAATAACTAACAGATTGAACAGACATCTCCACTTATATAAATTTTTCATACACATATTTTGGTTGGATACCTTTTGTGCTTGTTCTTTTCAGTAGAGTCTCCATGTTTGTATTAGTCTGGATTTTTTACTTGTCAGATGTTGAAATCCATTGTATGCTCTAAAGAAGGGTTAAATCCAATGCACTATCTTAGGAATGAAAGCTGGCTTCCGATTGGACAAGCACTCATCCACCTATTCTGGTGCTCTTTATAAAACAAAAATAGCATTGAAGCCTCTACTTTTCAGCTGCACCAGCAACACTACTGCAGTTAACTTCCAGCAGGGACAATGGAGGATCACACAGAGTGATGAGCTCTGATTGGAATATGTTTCAATGGATAAAGTTAAAAGTCAGGAGGAAAAAGCTCTTAATAGCATGTAATGCCCTAGAGCAGGGGTCTCAAACTGGCGGCCCTCCAGCTGTTGCAGAACTACAAGTCCCATCATGCCTCAGCCTACGAGAGTCATGCTTGTAACTGTTAGCCTTGCAATGCCTCATGGAATTGTAGTTCTGCAACAGCTGGAGGGCCATCAGTTTGTGACCCATGCCCTAGAGTATGGTAAAAGTACCTTTAATTAATATGAAATGTAATCACCTCTTAGATCTGTATGGTTAAGTAAGTTTCAAATCAAGTTACAAATATATAAGACAGCGGCTATGCAGATCTGTTTTTACTTTCTTGTTACGTATGCTTTGGATAGCCATTGAAGACCATATGATGATGAAGCAGTGTAGTGAAATCATATCTTATCTGATGGTAATGCTCCATCATTTGCATTCAACAGTCAAACTCCAAAGCGATTAGGCTGCCTAGTTGTTTGAATGGATTTGTGTACACAGTGTACTTAGGACAACTGATAATGGTGCAAACCAGTTCAGGCTCCTATCCAGAGAAAAGCTGTCTCACATCCACCATTGAATTTGTGATAGTTGTGTGTTTGGGAGCCTGGACGTCTGTAATCCTTGACAGTCAAGTTCTCAACACCTTGCATACATGTGGACCAAAGCTATCATTACGCATACATTGTTCAATAAAGATGGGAACATGTATAACATGTAATTTAGGTTTATATTACTGCATTGCTACTTTTAAGGGAGAATTGATTATAACTATAATTTTATGGTAAATTGGTCTCCTTTTCTTTTACCCGAAGCTCAAATCATGGAGTGCTATCCACTGTATTTCCTGTGGCACCCTATCTCTACAAGAGCATTTTCAAGTCCTCAAATTGCTCTAGCCATAACAAACATAAGTGATGATATCATAGCTACCCATCATGTAGAATACACAACATTTTTTTTTACAATTCAATTGTACAATCTGCAGAAACTCATACCATTTAAAGCATACTTATGGACAAATCCTATATTAATGTCCACAATGTATTTCTAGCCTACTCTTATTAAACTGATTTTGAAGTTTGTAAACTTACTTTGCGAAGATCCCCACATATTTACTTCCTTGAATTCTGAGCGACGTAATTACTATGCCCTGTTAGTAGGCACTGCTGTGTCACACAATTCACAGAACCTGCCTTCTAAACTACAGAGGTGCTGAGCGGAGGAGTTTCCAGAGGCAGAGTCAGTACAGGAATCACAGCTTGCAGGCCGTAAGGTACCATGGGATATGTAGTCCTGTAGAAATTGAAAGTAAGCAGAGGAGAAGCTGCAAAGCATGCAGGAAGTCCAGGAAATTGTGGAAAGAGATGGTCAGCAGACAGGCAGCACTCATAGCATGAAAGAAAGATTTTTCAAGTAAACTTATATTGGATAGTCAAAAATAACGAATGTTTGTATTGTTATTACAATGCTGATGTCATAAATAAAAGTGAGTGCTGTGACTAGAGAACTGCTTTAACACAGAGCAGACACATTTACACGGAAATATAGCTAAGCGTATCAAAAATGGGTCAATCAGTTATTATCTTGATTTGATCATTATGAGATTTTGCTCTGTGTTAACATCAGTTGCTTTGCTTTAGCTTTCATCAGAATTGACTATTCACAGCAACCTGCCAACCCACTAGGAATAACATGTAAAGATGCTTTGAATTAGGGATGCACTGATACCAGTTTTTTTTTTTTTATCTGAGTACAAGTACCGATACTTTTTCTCAAGTACTCGCCGATACCAATTATGATACCTATTTTTAGTCGCATGACATGTGAACCAAACCAGCTTTCTATGGAGCTGCTTCACATATGTCTGGGCTGGCCGCAGTGCGATTTTTAAAAAGAGTCAGGTACGATTTTCAGTCCAGTTCAGGTGCGATTTCCAGTGTCATACACTTTATAAATTCACACCTGAACGGAAACGCACCAGACTTTTTACAAATCACACTGAAACGGGCCTCGCAAATATGTGAACCCAGTCTTACAGTCTGCGGACTCGTTTTAGTATCAGAGCATCAGTACAAGTACTAGTGCAAATGCTAAGTATCGGCACTGATATCGGTAGCGGTGTAACACTAGTTTTAATAGAATGACCATGGTTTGCCTATACTTGTATGTAATTCTAAATGATCAAACATTCCTTGGTGAACGATACTTTAACATTCCTTTAGAAATATTTTGACATTCAGGGATACAATGGACCAAACGTTCACCAAACAATTTCAAGTAATGCAAAGGTGTATATTTATATGTATGTTTTCATCATCATCATTCCAGTAATAAAGAACACCAGCACATTTAATCTTGCCAATAATGTTTTTGTTGCACTTTATATTGACACTAACCAATTCAGTAAATGTTAAAGGTGAACTCTGTCAAGCACTGTTTATGCGTAAATAATCACTGGCATGTGAAAAGGCTGCTTTAAGGGAACTTTCTAATGGTTTTCAGCTTGAAGAAGAAGATCCTTTTACGTGCTTTACTTACCGTAACCTGTACTCATTTTGCACTTGGCCCAAATAGTAGTTCCAAAATAGACATGGTGCCAAGCTATAAATATAATAGAACTATATGGTCAAGCAAAATTGATCATAAACAAAACTGTAGACTGCTGCTCTACTGTACATACCTGGACTGATTTGCCATTCCAGTCCACTACGGGTCGTTACATGCACTACTGCCTAAAAAGTAAGGGTAGACTTCCAACCATTACCGCCATACAGAGGACAACTCACAGTAAGGAGATGTCCAAAATATCTTAAAATAATATATCACTCTTCTCTTATAGTAATGTTATTTGCTCACCCCTGTACAGTACCCCTTAAATTGATTTGTAATTTAGTTGTACAGATATTATATCCATTTGCCCTATAGAGGCATTGTTCATATCTGTTTTTGGTCAGGGATGTTCTTTCATGAACGCTAAAATATCTTTGGCCATTTGTTGCCAAGAGGGGCATTTGCTCTGTTTATTCTGTAAGATAAATATTTCTATGGTGAATGGTATGATAAAGCCAAATAGTGTTTTGTTGCCTAAAAATTGTACTAGTAAAAAAGTGTTTTTGGTAAATATTATTAGGTTAGTTAATTCTACCAGTTACCAATCAGGCGTAGATTGAATTTAGGCTAAGTTTATTCAGGGACAATTAAATACAGTCAAAGAAGAAAGTAGCAGCACTCCAGAATAAAAAGCCATAATCTGTTTATTGATAGATCCGATGTACAGCAGACCACCTTAACTCCTCCTGCTGACGCATTTCACTGGTAATGAACTCATTCATAGAGCGGTGCTATCAACTGAAGGGATCTCTTTGTAGTTACATCAATCAAGACATTAAAACAAATTAATAAAATTATAGAAAACAGCCCAGTTAGACATCTCATTAAGCATAAAGGGTACAAAATGTATCCAACTGATCTCTTAACACACAAGATTCTAAATAACAAACCAAACTATGAGATGAAGACACTTTTAGGCATAGATATAAACATCTGTCATACTTCTATATAACAAAACTGACAGTTAATATATAGTATGTACATATTTATTAATGTAAAACCTAAAATTAATGCTTATTTAAAACCAAATAAAAACATTGAAATGCTCATATTCCATTATTATAGTTGGTACTTGACACGTCTTGTCGCCATTTCCTTCCCTGGGAGATTGTTCTGTCAATTCATGTATAGTATTATAATTGTACATTTTTTAAATTTTGGATTCTATATTAGAAACTTTATAGAACTAGAAGTAATGTCTATTGGGTGATGCAAAATTATCAGCATGTCAGTGTTTTGTTTGGTTTTAAATATAAATTAATGACTTTACAGTAGGGTAGGGGACAATGTTTGCATGTATATACTATATATATATATATATATACATATACACACACACACACACACACACACAGTACATACATATATGTTTGCTATCTGTTTACTTATTAAAAAAAAGTTTGAATGAGATGATATCTGTGCGGGGATTGTCTATTGACAGACTGTTGTCCTAAAATCTTACCGTTAGTAGGCTCCTTTTGACAATTGTTGTCCAACTTTCGGCCAACAAATGTTGGATGACAGGCTAGTAAATTTTTTGGCGGACAATGGTTTGACGTCAGATTTTAATATGGTCAGTATGAAAATCCGTCACACAAAAGTCGAAAAGTACAAACACGCATGCTCAGAATCAATGCTCAGCAAACACAAAATTAGCAGAAAGGGCCCAAAGGGTGGCACTCAAGAGCTGAAATTCCTTGTAGTACGTCACTATGTTTGTTTGTTGCACGACAATTTTGTACCATTAGTATACAAGACAAGATCCTGGCACACGCCCTTTTGACAAAAATCTGGTGCACTTGTGCAAAATCTGGTGCACCTGTGGAAGGTAGCCAATCAGCTTCTAACTTCAGCTTGGTTCAATTAAGCTTTGACAACATAAAAAAATAAATAAACTTGAAAGCTGATTGGTTTCTATATAGATCTGCACCAGATTTTTCCCTCTCCAGCTTTGGTAAATCAGCCCCAGTGTCCTCCTGATTACTTTATCATTATGACACGCTCCCAACCACAAAAACTGAAAACGGTCGGTGACAGTTGGTCAGAGTGCTCAGGGCACACAACTGTAGACCCCCTTAAATGCATGTGTGATGGCTGGGCATTAAAGCCCACCCATCCTGCCATTGCATATATGCATTACAGCAGCTGGAAGAGGTTTTAGTAGTTGCTTCCTCCCATACTGAATTATTATTTTGTGTTTAGAGATCCATTGAATGAATACATTTTGTACACTTTATGCTGCCTAGCTGGGCTGTATTCTACAATGCTGCTAATTTGGTTTAATGTCTTGATTGATGTGAGCATAAAGAGATCCTTTCACCTGATATCTACCACTCTACAAATAGGCTCATTATTAGTGAAGTGTGTCAGCGGGAGAAGCTCAGGGGGTCTGCTGTACATCTGAGCCATCAATCAACACTGGTTATAGCTTTGCATTCGGGAGTGCTGCTACTTTCTTCTTTGAAATTGATTCTAGAGTAGAGGGCAAACCACATAGGTGCTAGGTCTTTGTGTGGGCATTTGTATCTGCAGTGGAGCTTTGGAATTCCTGTGATGTTTGACGACATTCAGGGGACAGGCTCACTGAAAACCAGTCTTGTTGCTGGAAGAGCTGCACATCCAGTAACAAGCTGTCAAAATAGGTATAGTATGGTATGACACAAAAGACTAACATTTTTAGCGCCAACCTTGTTTTTATATTTTTCCTGTTATTTCATAGATACACTCTGTCATACAATATAATTCTCCAGATACAAACATAGATATATGCAGTTCACTGCATTGTTTCTATCCTTCGTGAACACCTGTCAATACAGAGCATATAAAATACAGGTGGGTGAAGTACTCTACACAGCAGACTCCTCTATCCATCTTCAGTATAAACACCCAAGACATACAAGGTTGATTTACTAAAATTAGAGAGTGCAAAATCTGGTGCAGTTGCAGATGGTAGCCAATCATCTGCTAACCTCAGCTTGTTCAATTAAGTTTTGACATAAAAAAAAAAAAAAAACTGGAAGCCAATTGGTTTCTATGCACAGCTGCACCAGCTTTTGCACTCTCCAGGTTTGGTAAATCAACCCCAATGTCTTTGGTTAATTGTTCAAAGACGCATCATATTACAATAAATCTATGGTGTCTACAATTTTTAATCCAAAATTAACCATGTCACATAAGAACACAAGCAGCCCACACATCTATAACTGGTTCCTATGATGCCAAAGTGACCTAGGCAAACAGAGAAAAGGTTGTGAAGTTTGTATTATTGCCAAATTGGTTCCCATTCTCAGATTTCCTAGGGACAAGGCAAATGCAACAACTCCATTTTCTAAGCCATTGTCTATAAAAAAAAAAAAAAAAGGCATTGTAATCCAAGCAAAGGAGAAAAATTAGGGAACAATGCATGTAAGCATCTGGACAAACGATATTTCCTCTGTTCTTACTTTCCATTCTTCTATTCTTGTTTGTGGGTCTCTCTCTCTGTACCATGGATTATCACAACTTGCTTAATTAAAGCCATTACATTGTGGAAGAGGAGAGCTGAACATAGTGAGGATAAAGTTCAATGATAGATGCACTTTCAAAAATGGTCCCTAGACAACTCCAGAGCGCCGCCAATGGACATCTCAGTTTACAGCCTACACTGTTATTCTGAAAAATTGCCCATACTGTCCGTAGATTACAACAACCCATTAAAAAACGGGGGGAGTTATTATAGGTGCTTTATTTGGAAGCTTTGCATTTGGGCTATGATGCATTTTTTATTTCGGGTTGACAGTCCATGAAAACGTATGTAACCCTTCTTGTATGGACCCTTCAATGTGCTGAAAAAAAAATACAAGACTTTTTTTTTTTTTCAACAATGCACATAAATACATCACTTGCATATGAACCAGCCCCACTGAAAAACCTGCATAGAATCGAATGAGCCCTAAAGGAAAGCTATTAACAAAAATAATAATAAAAAAAAAGAATTACCATTAGTGAGCTCTTTCAAAAATGGTTGTTGCCTAGCCATCATGCCGGCCCTTTGGCCACAGTTCTGATCTGAAAGAAGTATGCAGATGAATTTGGACATTTCTGATCTGTGAAAACATTAAAGCCAGTGGGATGGAATAACAGCCAATAAACTAGTATTTTCTAGTAGGTCGTCAGCAATGTCAGACCCTCTATTTTTTTTTTTAATAGGACAAAAGCGATCAAGACCGCACAACACTGTATGCAGCTCTGCCCAAGCATTTTTATATTTTGTGGCTAACGGCCGAATAAAGATAGATCCATCACAGACATAATGGTACTCTATGCTGGATATTGGTGTTAGAGGTCAGTGATACTTTGCTAAGGGCTGCAGATGCTTATAAAAGAACAAACAGCATATGATGTGCATGTAGAAGTCAAAGGCCACCGTTGTTGAGTGCTTACACTCTCTTCTAACTGCCTGTGTTGTACATACAACTACATAATACTGAAACTGCCAGGACAAAATTGGATATGATGAGGAAGGGCACACAGTGTCAATAGACTGAGCATGAGACCTTAGAGGATATATGGGGAGGGGTAACTGGAGTAGTTAGGCTGAATAAATGACTTAGCTGGAGGACAGTGACTACCACTGTTATATTCAACCTTTCGCATTACTTCTAGGCTAATATTAAAACACACAATTCCCAATATCACAAAATGTGCCTGATAGTGTTTTCAATACAGATCTAAAGGAAACTCCTTTCTGTCTAACACTTTTTTTGTTTTTGCCGTTGTATTTTTAAAAGTCAGTCTCTTACATTGTTATTTACAGATGAACAGTTTTGTATTGTGCTGTGTAAATTTTAAATAAAGTGTTTTTTTTTTTTTTTTTTGGACTGGTAACTGCATGTCAAACCATTTAAACTATTTTTCTAATCTAGATAATGGGTTTCTACAAATGTAACTGTTGAATATTTTTTTCTCATGTGTCAACAAGATTATTTTTTGTAAAGTAATGTTTCTTAAAATGTGGAAAAGTGAATAAAATTATATTTGCTGTCAATAAAAAAGTCAACTTTATATTTTTTTTTTCTACCGATTGTATGATACGAATCACAACATTAAAATGCAGAACTGTAGTACTGACTTGAGTGGAACACAGACTCAAAACTAACAGGTAAGGCAAAAAGAAGTTGAAGAAAGTTTCTTCCAGGTTTTATAAAGAAGTCTCATAGTAAGACACTTGATAGCAGGACAAATGAGAATGTTGCATTTTCTAAGTGGAATGCTCCCACTTTTCCTTATATGTACTTCACGTTGCGATAATCCTTTTCCACTTGCCATGCATAAAACTAAATTTGATTTGCAAAAACTGATGAGAAAGTGTAAAAGCAACAGGTGCTTTATTAGTAAGTCTCACAAGTCAGGGTGACTGCTCCACTCTCTCTAGATTTGTTAACTAGTACCTCTTGGGGAGAAAGGGTACAGCTTCACCAGAAGGAAGTGCCACTATAATCAGCAGAGTGGTCAAAACTGATGGCCATGGAGGAGCTTAGACATCCTGAAATGTCATGTTTCTGATGCCTGTCAGTTTGGATTCAATAAGAGTACCTTTTTTCAGGTCATCATTCATTCATGGCCTTAAGAATTCTCTTCTACAAAATATTCAGTGCCCAATAAGCCATCATTCTTAAAAGACAAGTGCATCCTGGCCCCACAAAGCCTGTAATCATAATCTTCTGAACAATTTCTCGAACCTAAAGAATATGTAAACCCAACATTTCACACTCCTGATATGTGCCTGCTGTACCATGTACTTGCATGAAAAAGTATCCTATGCTCTTTGCATTGCTTCCTTCCAAATGTTCCTGCCAGCCCCTCTGCTTTCCTATTAAAAACTGATCACACTAAGCATGACAGCACCAGGTGGTCAGTTCTCTAGCTATGCTTGGAAAGCAGCCTGCTCTCCTCCAATGACCAGACTTGATTTGCCCCCCCGTACAGCCTTTCACTGGGAAGATCAGTGCACTGCTGTTTCTCCTCTCCAGCTGAGGACAGAGGGATTGTGATCACTTGTATAAAGAAAAAAAGTGGGGAAAAAACGTATTTATAATGCGATTATATATATATATATATATATAATTATACACACACACACACACACACACACACACACACACACACACACACACTATCAGAAACAATACCTTGATATTTAAATGATGCTCAGTTGGTACTAAGGGGCCCAAAGTGTGCCAAGAAAATATCCCCCACACCATTACACCAATGGCCTGAACTGTTGATACATGGCAGGATGGATCCATGCTTTCATATTTATGCCAAATTCTGACCCTACCATCAGAAATCAAGACCCATCACACCAGGCAACAATCCCAATCTTCTGTTGTACAATTTTAGTAAGCCTGTGTGAATTGTAGCCTCAGGTTTCCGGTTCTTGGCTGACAGGAGTGGCAACCAGTGTGGTCTTCTTCTGCTGTAACCCATCTGCCTAAAGGTTCGATGTGTTGTGCATTCAGAGATGGTAGTCTGCATACCTTGGTTGTAACAAGTGGTTATTTGAATTACTGTTGCCTTGCTATCATCACCAACCAGTCTGCCCATTCTCCTCTAAAATTAACAAGGCATTTTCATCCACACAACTGCCACTCACTGGATATTATTTCTTTTTTTTCTGACCATTCTCTGTTAACCCCAGATATGGCAATGTGTGAAAATCCCAGTAGATTAGCAGTTTTTGAAACACTTAGACCAGCCCATCTGGCACCAACAATCATGCCACGTTCAAAGTCACTTAAATCATGTTTCTTCCCCATTCTGATACTCGGTTTGAACTTTAGCAAATCAACTTCACCATGTCTAGATGCCTAAATGCAATGAGTTGCTGCCATGTTATTAGCAATTTATGTTACCAAGCAATTGAACAGGTGTACTTAATAAAGCAGCCGGTGAACACAAACACTTTCATTTCTCCTTCAACCACTTAAAGGACTGGAAAACATTCCTCCTTAATGACCAGGCCATTTCTTGCAATATGGCACTGCGTCGCTTTACCTGACAATAGCGCAGTCGTGCGACGCTGCCAAAACAAAATTGGCCAAATTTTTTCCCACAAATCAAGCTTTCTTTTGGTGATATTTGATCACCTCTGCGGTTATTTTTTGCGCTATAAAAAAAAAAAAAAAAAAGCGTGAATTTGAAAAAAAAAGTTTAGGCCGATATATATTCTACAAATGTTTGGTAAAAAAAAAATATCGCAATAAGCGTATATTGATTTGTTTGCGCAAAAATTATAACGTTTACAAAATAGGGAATAGATTTATGCCATTTTTATTATTTTTTACTAGTAATGGCGGCGATCTGCGATTTTTAGCAAAATTGCAGCGGACAGATCAGACACTTTTGACACAGTTTTGGGACCATTGACATCTATACAGCAATCGGCGCTATAAAAATGCATTGATTACAGAGTAAATGTCACTGGAAAGGGGTTAACACTAGTGGACTGTTACCACTTGAGTGTTTCTAACTGTGGGGGGTGGGACTGATTAGGAGACATATTGCTGTTCCTACTTAGTAGGAACAGACGATCTGTCTTTCCTCTCCTGTCAGAACAGGGATGTGTACATTTATATATATATATATATATATATATATATATATATATATATATATGTACACACACACACACACACACACACACACACACACACACACACACACATTCTGGCTTTAAAGGGCCGATGTACAGCTACAGTTATTTACCGGATCGTGCCAACCTGCCACAGTATAATAAGGATGGCTGGTCTGCAATTGGTAAACTGAATGGGTTGTTTTACAAGGTGAGGGTTTATGATCACTTTAAATTACTTCAATGGAAAGCATATCAGCACACCAACATACAGGCTTTCCATTAAAGTGAATGGAGGCCCTACACATGTAAAAGTAATTGAATATTTCCAATGATTATGGTACTGAGCAGGCCACACAGTGTGACGTAATACAGAAAATGCTGGCAAGGGGAGAGTGTAAAAAAAAAAAAAAAAAACATTTTAATAGAGAACTATACTCTTAGTACAACCATAATTTAAATATGCTCCAGTGTCTTATACTCAACTCCTCGCTCCTGCTAGACCTTTGCTGTGTGGCCCATTGGAAGCTGCACAACTGATGCTGCAAAGTGTTCTGGCTAGGCAGCTTCTTTTCCACATGTGTAGAAAAAAAAAAAAAAAACTTCATGGATTCCTTTGGGGTGCATAATAGCATCTCAATGGGAATACACAGTTTTCCACATATGCTCAGAAGAATGTGCCCAACCACAAGATTTTGCAGCAGAAGATGTGCTGCTCCCACACAGAGAATATAAAGGACAGTGGAGCTTGGAGGCCAGGTAAAGAATTTATTTACTAAAAAGTACAGTTATCAATGAAAAGGAACCTGTCATTGACAAGTTCTCCTAAAATTGTTATTGCTTGGCTGTTGTGCGGACCCACTTAATCAAATGCTTTGTATACTAGTATGCAGATAAAAGCTTAACTTCTTTCTGATTTTCCTGATCGACACCCCATTCTAGGTCAACCCATTCAAGCTTAAGAGGATGCACACTCTAAAACCCCCATACCTATAGCAGCCCTCAAAATTTCCACTTGCATTTGGCAAGTGGAAATGAGCTGAGGGCGAGTGTGGAGCAGGGGCGGACTGGGGAACAGCGAGGGGGCTGCTCTCATGTCCTGTAAATAAATAAAAAGGCTGCACTGCTTCTGCCAGAAGTGATCAGCCAGGAAACTGTCGGGAGGAGAGCCGGCCAGATCACACAGAGATCTCCTGCTGTGACAAAGCTTGGATCTGAAACGCCAGCTGCTGTCAAATTGCCGCCTCCTATAATAAGACACTGATGCAGTGTTCTGTCTATCATAGGAGCCAGTCCAGGAGGCGAGACAGACGGCTGCCAGCATTTCAGATCCAAGCTGTGTCACAGCAGGAGATCCTCTTTCTGTGTGATCCAGACGGATCACCTCCCAATTGCTCCCTGTGATCCCAATGAAGTGATAGGCTGCACTGATGTGCCTGCACTAATAAGGCAGCACTGATGGGCAAGGATATCCTTTATGTTAATATTCTTGTTGTTAAATGTTTTATGCAAAAATTAAGTTAAAAATAATTGTCATTTCATGAGATAATTTACAAGAATGTGTTTAGGGGCAGGGCAACTGGTGGCGAGTAACTCTAAAGGCCTGGCTAGTAGCTCAGGACTTGAAATTGTGAGCCTTGCCTATAGCATCAACACCATTATCTTCCTTATGAGTTCACTGGCCTCCAAGCTTGTGGCAGATAGAAAGAACCATTAAAGACCAAATCTAACAGAAAATGAATACAAAAACATGAAAAGAAAAAAATAAAAAAAAAAAAAAAAAAAAAAAGAAAATCACTCTTTATTTCCCCCAGAAAAATACAAAAAGAAAATTTCAAACAAAGGACATGCTAACTAACATAAGAGTCATTTCTTTCCTTTTTTTTTTTTTTTTTTTTTTTTAATACCCTGAAAAAATATTCCTAACAATGTATCCTGGCCCAGGACCATAAATCAAAACAGGTAAAACAGGTTGTGATCCCCACACAGGAAATTCGTTTTTGGGAACTAATCAGCAGATGCCTCAACACTTTCGGGTTCGGGTGCAGGCTCCCCTCCCGCATCTTTTCCTTCCTTGCTTCGTTTGGATTTTTTGTGCTTGTGTCTTCTGTGACTGTCGCCTTCTTCACTGTCATGGCGGCGCCTGCTGCTGCTAACAGAATGGACAAACAGTGAATTAAACCAATTAAAATGACTAGGTCATAACAGGTATATCAAGGTTATCAAAAAGATATTTTAGGCTACAGGTTTCCTTTTACAATATTTGTTTTTAATGATCTGTGTTGCAAGTTGTATATATAAATCAGAGGACTGATGTGCCTGTTGCTGACCGTAATTTCCCAAAGAGGTGGGCTTGTGCAACTGCAGTGCAAGACAGACAGGAGTAAGAATGTCCCGTCACAGGTGTCTCCTCCTAATCTACCCAATCTGTGGGATTAGCATGGTGCTGGGAAGACCACACCTGTTCCAAGCACTGGGTGTCCTAGTCACCCCCTTTGTCTAAATAGTACACACCATTTGAGTGCCCCACTGGTGTCAGGCTTGGGTGAGCCAATATGGTGGCAACCAGGGTGCACATGGCTGACAAGCCCCCTCTGTGATCGCATATTTCCAGCGACAGGTCCTCTTTAAAGGAGACATCAGCATTCCATTAGTCACCTCTGCACTCAACTGCAGCTAATTAAGCAGAGACTGCCCTCAATTAGCTGTTCCGTTGGCCATAGCAAATGGAGAACGACAGTGCTTAACCCAGAATTAACAGAATGCTTGCCATTTCAGGGTTCATACACCAGAAGGAGGATCAGCAAATGATTGTTCTTTCATCTCCATCCACTCCAACCAGACTCACAGATGGGACATCGAAACATGGGATATATGGCATGTTGGGAAGGAGGGGGGGTGGAGGAAGGTTTATTGGCAATTTTCAGTAGCTGTGAAAATGATCACCTACAGTCACTATTGGCTTGATAAGTGTAAATACCCGCGCTATTGTCGACGTAAGCATTCAAATTGGTGGCAGAAAAAAGGGTTAAACTGCATGAGTGCAATGATGTTCTGTTCAAAGAAGAAAATCTGTCTGAAGAAGGGCAAATACAGGTTAGAAGATCAACTGCAGGATAAATGCACCTGTAAATGATCTCAGAAATGTCACAAACAGATGTCAAAATAATGCCTTTGACAGATGCCCAAAGGCTGTCAACAGGCTCCTAACCAAAATAATTTTTCCCTCCATATCTATTTACCTCTCAAAGTGTTAAAATTACATGTGCTACTATCCCAACATCTAATAGACACCAGCTTGCGCCTTTTCAGAAGCCAGTTCTGGGTCAGAGTTAAAGAATGAAGAATGAAAAAAAATGTCAATAAACTAAAAAAGAAATAACGCAATCACTTGTTATTAAGCATTTTACAAAATGACCAATTAAAACAAAACATCAAAGAACATTCTTCCGTGTATAAGGAAGAAATTATGTCCATTTCATCAGATGTATATTTTTAATGTGTGCTGCACTAACAAGTGCTCAGAGAGGAAAACTGCAGCATTAATCAAAAAAATGACTGAGACCATAATGAGTCCATTCTTCTACCTCTACTCACAGGAATACTCAGGATAAACATTTCAAGGTTTAATTCCAAATATCAGTTAATCAAATCACCAGCGCACTACAACATTCCTTAATGTGACTTTATTGTAAAGCAGGGCTGGACAAATCCTGCTCACCAGGGAATGACAAATAAAGCTCACTGAGTAGGGCACAGCCCATACATTTTTTTTTTTTTTTTTTTTTATTCGACCAGATTCCCCCCATCCACACATCCAATGTGGATGGGGGGAATCCTTCCAGCTGACTTATTGTATGCCGACAGCGGGAAGGCTTCCCGGTTGTCAGAATACACTGATCGTTCGAGAAAAAACAGACAGAAGTTGATCAGCTTACCCATACATGGATTAAAATGTGTCCGGTTCATGCTGAACCTTCCAAATTTTGATCCATGTATGGCTTGACAGCATATGGGTCAGTACTGTGAGACAGACAGAGCACGCGGGCCGGCCCTGCGTGAGAGAGCCACGCGGGCCGGCCCTGCGTGAGAGAGCACGCGGGCCGGCCCTGCGTGAGAGAGCCACGCGGGCCGGCCCTGCGTGAGAGAGCACGCGGGCCGGCCCTGCGTGAGAGAGCCACGCGGGCCGGCCCTGCGTGAGAGCACCGCGGGCCGCGCGCGGGCCGGCCCTGCGTGAGAGAGCACGCGGGCCGGCCCTGCGTGAGAGAGCACGCGGGCCGGCCCTGCGTGAGAGAGCACGCGGGCCGGCCCTGCGTGAGAGAGCACGCGGGCCGGCCCTGCGTGAGAGAGCATTTCTGTAAATGGGTCCAAATAAGACTGGGAAATACCAAACTTCCTGGTGACCAGCTGTAGTTTGCCATCTCCTAACTTGTTCAGATGGCTCTGCAATATTTGTGATTGATCAGATGCACAGTGAGAGCCTTTCCAGCAAAAATGTAATCTTTCATGTGCATGCGTGGGGATCTATACATGTCTATGGATGGGTTGTACACTGCTGCACCTCTGAAAACCACTACGAGTCCAGCTCACCCATAAGAATGGGGCCATAGCATGCACATGCAATGTGAGGAGAACCCAGTGGTGGGCTAAATTTTGCTGGCCACACAGCAAGATCAATGAATGGAGACAGAAGGCATTTTCATTGGTGGGCAAAGTTTTAGTGTGGTGGTGAGACACCATCTATTGTTTGAAGTAGATCAAAATCTTTGAAAGTAGTACCCTCATTACTGAAACCAGGTCACTAGTATGGTTTGTTATACATGTGGAACATTTCTTAAATATCTGTTAAGCATGCTTTGAACACCTAATGTAAAGCCTAACAGTTAAAAAGAACACATACACTTAGAAAAACACACAGTATATACCATAACTCCTCACTACAACCATAATACCTGCCACACAAATAGACTTTCAGAGAATTACAATCAGCTTTCAATAAAAAAGAAAATGACCAGATAAACGCAACCTACCAAAAACAGTTTTTATCAACATCTTGAAATTATCTAAAATGTTGGTGGCAGGCTACCTTAGTAAAGATAACTGAAATTTCCTAAAACGTGCATGCGTAAGGCCAGCATAATACTTAACCCAAAAGGTAACTGGAATTCAGAGATTAAAATTCACTCAGGTGCCAGAGACCAAAGAATACACATATGTTTTATCCTGTGTGGCCTTAACTGCCATCAATATCCTGGCGTGTGTGGCACACAGGGAAACCATCAATAGGATGGCTTAGTGTGGCTGAAACATTACACACAAGGTACAGATTTGGTGGCATAAAGTTGGCCATACACTATTAGTGCTTTTGTTGTTCAGCCAGAACATTAGTGGGCTAAAACAAAACAAAGGGAAAAAAAAAGGGGGGGGATTCCTCTAGCCACACAAATAAGGTAGAGGAATCCCCCCCCCCCCAATCTTTCCTCCACAGAGACATTGTATTTTGTATTGCGGTGCCGTCAGAGTACACCGATGAGTGGCTGTAGCTATCGATCGAGATTCCTAACTTGTACATTCAAACAGTAGTCGATCAATCCATAAATTTCTGTTGAACAGGGACAGCCACACACGAATCCTTAAGTGTGTACCAAGCAGTGAGTTCTGTACATCCTTCGCTACCTGGTGGTTTGGGGGTGCACAGCAGATGCTGAAAACTTATTCCAAGAACCCCCTTTTAACGTGTGAATTTATTCCTTAAAGCCCCTTTGTACTTTTTTTTTTTTTTAACTACAAATCGCGGCTGCATAAAAAAAAGTTAAACATTTGTCTTTTTTTCCTTTAAAAAAAATTTAGTTAATTTGATTCCCTAGTCGAACGCTGGAGATCTATGCATGAACAGGGGTCCTACACATCCTTTAGAAAACTGCTGTGCTCCAATTAACAATGTTCAGACTCCCACAAAGACTTTTGCATAAGGCTTCACAACTATTATACTACAAAAAAACAGCCTGAATAAATAAAAAAATAAGCAAACAAGTGGGATTTAACCAACAAGCTACCATTAAAAAAAAAACTAACACCCATTAACTTAACACCAAAAGGGGGAAAGCTCTGCTTGTCTGCCTCCTCCTTGGTCTGGTCTCGACAGGTACCCGCTCCCAATTCTGGCTCAGTTTGCCGTAGCCTTCTGGGACACTACACAGGCCCAAGAAGACTGCAACTCATTAAACAAAGAGCAGCGTGTTTTGTGCATGCGCAGTAAGAAACCGGCTGTGAAGCCGCCAGGCTTAACTTCCGGTTTCCCTTAATCAAGATGGATGCTCGCTGGATGCCTGGACACGCAAGTGCTCCAATATTAAAAGTGAGGTGCTACAGTATTTGTATCAGCTGACTTAATTTTTTTGGGGGGGGGGGGAGCCTGGAGCTCCTCTTTAAAGGATATACTTTGTCAGGTGCATGAAGTGTCAGAACTAAAAACATAACTGGACATTATACTAGTTGAACATTCATCCACCCCACCCCCCAAGCGGTTCATAAATTGTCCCCATTATAAAACAGGGCTGTCATTTAATCCTCCTCTTCCTCCAATTTCCACAATAGCTCAGTATAACATTTGTACAATAAAAACTGATTTATTCCACATTACCTTCTTGATGATTTGTGGCGCGTTGACTCTTCCTTTTCTCGATGCCTCCTTTCCCTATGCCGTTCTTCCTTCTCTCTGCTAATCCTCTCCCTATGGCGCTCATAGCCCCTCTCTGGTCTTTCTGCGTACTCCTTATACCGGTATCGCTCTTCTTCACTGTAGAAGAAACATTGGCAAACAGTAAGATTTATAAAAAAAAAAAAAAAGCTGATTGCATGCTTGCACATTAACACTCTGTAGTCAAATATCAATACATAACATTATAGAATAATGGCAGAAAAAAGACCAAGTCGTCCATCAAGTCTGCCCAGTTTTTTTTTTTTTTAACCACTTGACCTCCGGAAGGTTATACCCAATTCATGACCAAAGAATGCAACAACAGAAGAGGGACATCACAAAAACACATTTCTGGAGGTAGGAGGTGCAGCATTAAAAATGTGAAGTCACAGAAAATATGGGAAAGACCCCTAATCACTGGCGTTCCCAACGGATACGAGAAACCTGGCGGCACCATATTTCACCTAAAACGTACAAATTTCGTTTTGGGTAGACAACCATTAAGAGCTCAGAAGAACACCAGCCTCTACAGTCTAGAAGAGGATTCTCCAAACTTTCTAAACAAAGGGCCAGTTTACTGTCCTTCAGACTTCTGACTGATGCCAGTGGAACTAGAAAATGCCTAAATGTCAGGGGGTGTAAAAAAAATGTCAATTGGATCCCATCATTAGTGTCAGTGCAAGGAATCATGCCCCGTCACTGGTATCAGTCAGACGAATAATGGCCCAAGGCCCTAATAAATGCAAAGGGTGGCAGTTTGGAGACCACTGGTCTAGAAGAACAAAGAATTCTGAAGAAATTCTAGGGCACTAATGTCATCACATCCGCTTGGTTGAGTGGCGGATTCGTGTTTCATGTACATATAATGCTTATTAGTCACGCATCTTCAGTATATTACAAGCGAGTATCCATGTTGCTCTTTTTTTTGTGCCATCTGTAGGGTACCATTCTCTGCTTGATATTCTATGACCTTTGGAGAGTTTATAGTACACCTATAGATAACACACTGGGTGAAATTCTCACGGTTTATGGACTTTTCTCACCAGTTGCATGTCAAATTTAATTTCCTTATCACTTGTATTACTTTATCTAATTTATTGTTGCATTTATATTTAACTTGTCATTTTTATTAAGCGCTTCACATTTATTATTTGGATTTTAGTCACAAGGTTTTGCACAGTCACCTTACGTGCCAGCTGTTATATTTATTGGTGCGCTCACTACACCAGTTATTGGATGATGAATATACGTTTATTTGCACTAAAAAATTTATTATGACACTACATGTTTAACCACTTAAGGACCGGCCCATCTTTCAGACTTGGATTTAACAAGTTAAAATCATTTATTTTTTTGCTAGAAAATTACTTATAAAACCCCAAACGTGATATTTTTTTTCTAACACCGTACAAAATAAATTGGCGGCTGTTGCAATACATTATGTCACACCGTATTTGTGCAGCAGTCTTACAAGCGCATTTTTTTTGGAAAAAATTAATTTTGAAATAAAAAAAAAACTAAAAAAACATTAAAAAGGGTAGCCCAATTTTTTTCTAGAGATTGTAAAAGATAATGTTACGCCGAGTAATTTGATACCCAACATGTCACGCTTCAAAATTGTGGAATGGCGACAAACTGTCACTTAAAAATCTCCATTGGCGACGTTTAAAAATGTTGCCAGGTTTACCAAGTTTTGACTTAGAGCAATAATTCTAGCACTGGACCTCCTCTAAGTCAAAATTCGGTAAACCTGGCAAAATTTTTAAACGTCGCCAATGGAGATTTTTAAGTGACAAAGTTTGTCGCCATTCCACAATTTTTGAAGCATGACATGTTGGGCATCAATTTACTCGGCCTAACAAAGTTTTAAAGCGTCCCGCTGAGTATGATGTATTGCTGCGATCGATAGAGCAATAATTCTAGCACTGGACCTCCTCTATCGATCGCAGCAATACATCACACTCAGTGGGACGCTTTAAAACTTTGTTACACCGAGTAAATTGATACCCAACATTTCACCCTTCAAAATTGCGTCTGCTTGTGGAATGGCAACAAACTTTTACCCTTTAAAATCTCCATAGGCGACGTTTAAAAAAAATTCTACAGGTTGCATGTTTTGCGTTAGAGGAGATCTATGGCTAGAATTATTGCTCTCGCTCTACCGATCGTGGTGATACCTCACGTGTGGTTTGAACACCACTTTCATATGCGGGCGCTACTCACGTATGCGTTCGTTTCTGCACGCAAGCTCGGCAGGACGGGGCCAGTTTAAAAAAATTATTTTTTTCTTATTTATGTTAACTTAAATTTTTTCACTGTTCTTTTAAAAAAAAAAAAAAAAAAATTTGTCACTTTCATTCCTATTACAAGGAATGTAAACCGGCCTTGTAATAGAAAAAACTCATTACAGGTGCTCTTAAATATGAGATCTTTTTTTTAAATGCATTGTCGCGCATATGCGTTTGCGCAATTTCCATGCAAATTGGTGCAACATCTCTGCGCATGTGCGGAAGCTTGTTTTCGCATTCACAATGTCAATAGAGAAATCTGTGCGAATTTGTGCACAAACGTGCAAATTAGTTATTTTTTTAAACAAAAAATTACACAGCGCTTGTTTAGACGCCTGTGTGCATAGGCACGTTACAAATAATGGGCTGTATTTTAGCTCAGTGAAAAAATAAGCTGTACTGAGCATTTTCAAGAGACCTTAGGACAGTGATGGGGCTTCAGAATGTTTTCTATGAAAAGGATGACAACAGGATGTTCGTTGAATAGGTATAGTCATTTCCCACACGTACAAATGCTTCATCTGTTTGTACCAATAAATAAGGGTCCTAATTTATGCCCAATCAATAGGGGGAAGAGGTAATGTACAAAAAAAAAAAAAAAAAAAAAAAAACCACAAGGCTTCTTTAACAAAAAAAAAAAAAAAAAAAAAATGTGCATTTGAGGGACGCGTTTGAGGAACCCTGTTCTGTATAGGCAATACCGAAGGGATGATTTATGAAAAACCAGAGGCTGGCCGGCTTGTGTTGGACCAGCTGCCATACACATGGGCCAAAATGACAAATGACGAATCCTCACTTCTTAACAAAGACATCACACAACTTAAAATAACATACACCAAAATCCATGAACAAGGATTCCTTCTCAAAAACCAACAAAATTATTTACTTAACCCTATAGAGCTCTGCCGATGATCTATAGGAAATTTTGTAAAAATTTCCAGAAATACACTTCGGCAATCACAAATTTGTATGCTGCAGAGATTTTGTTTTGCCCCCAAATTTTTAAAAAACAGATCTAGAGGGGGGTTCCATGTTAGACTTCCTTTCAAAGCTGCTGGCTCCAGTGTGTCATTTTTAGTGTTTGGGCTGTTAAACCAATTTGAGACTTGCTGAGCTGCAATTAACATGAAGTGGGTGGCACCGGCATCCATAACCCAACACAGCAGACTTTAGAACAGGTATGTTTAACTGCATACATCTCACTTACTTTACAAAGCTGAGGAAGCAATGTAGATGATAGTGTTAGAGGGTAAAGGTGTTCCTCTTTAATTAGGCATGAATCTCTGACTCCACAAGCTCTCATTTGTTATGCCCATGCTAACATAGTATTGCATAATGCAAACTATAAACATTTTGTACTGAATCCTACTAAGCTGTCACATCCTGGAAAATGAATTGCAGCCCTCTGGCTACATACAGTTCACAGCAGTGAAGTCCTGGAGATGGAGACTGAAATGTCTGCTTTATTTCCACTCCTGAAACTCCATATTGGATCTTGATATGAATTTGCTTCACTAAACAATTACAAAAAGCCTGCAAAAAGTCCTTGTATTACAATTAACCAAATAGAGTGAACACAACAGCTATAATAGAGAACTGAAATAGTGTTTGCCACAATTCTAACACAATCGGGGTAGGTGATTCATACCGGATACATTCTGTGAAGTCGCTTTACATGCATTTCTGAAGAGAAATACTGCACAAAGTACATCTACATTGCACTCTTTAGAAGCATTCCAGAAAAGCAGAAAATTGCCGGAGTAATGTTTTCATTACTAGCTGAAATTATGAAGGTAAAAGGTTATGGCTACATACTTCCAGCACACAAGCCAAGCTTGAAAAATTACATCAAACCACCTCTCAGCTAAATATAATAGCAACGCTTGCAGATATCCATCCATGTGAACAGCAATGTCAGGGTCAAACAAATGCTAACAAACTAAAAGTCCTGTGTAAGTAGCTCGACATTGCAAAATACAGTAAAGTTGAGCACATAATACACATACATACAGCATCTCACAAAAGTGAGTACACCTCTCAAGTATTAGTAAATATTTGATTATATCTTTTCATGTGACAACACTGAATAAATGACACTTTGCTGTAATGAAAAGTAGTGAGTGTACAGCTTGTATAACAGTGTAAATTTGCTGTCCCCTCAAACTAACTCAACACACAGCCATTAATGTCTAAACCGCTGGCAACAAAAGTGAGTACACCCCTAAGTGAAAATGTCCAAATTGGGCCCAATTAGCCATTTTCCCTCCCTGGTGTCATGTGACTCGGTAGTGTTACAAGGTCTCAGGTGAATGGGGAGCAGGTGTGTTAAATTTGGTGTCATCTCACTCTCTCATACTGGTCACTGGAAGTTCAATATAGCACCTCATGGCAAATAACTGAGGATCTGACAAAAAGAATTGTTGCTCTGCATAAATATGGCCTAGGCAATAAGAAGATTGCCAAGACCCTGAAACTGAGCTACAGCACAGTGGTCAAGACCATATTGTAGTTTAACCGGACAGGTTCCACTCAGAACAGGCCTTGCCATGGTCAACCAAAGAAGTTGAGTGCACGTGCTCAGTGTCATATCCAGAGGTTGTCTTTGGGATATAGACGTATGAGCGCTGCCAGCATTGCTGCAGAAGTTAAGGGGGGGGGGATTCAGTCGGTCAGCGCTCAGACCATGCGCTGCACACTGCATCAAATTGGTCTGCATGGCTGTCGTCCCAGAAGGAAGCCTCTTCTTAGGATGATGCACAAGTAAGCCCACAAACAGTTTGCTGAAGACAAGCAGACTAAGGACATGGATTACTGGAACCATGTCCTGTGGTCTGATGAGACCAACATAAACTTATTTGGTTCAGATAGTGTCAAGCGTGTGTGGCAGCAACCAGGTGAGTACAAAGACAAGGGTGTCTTGCCTACAGTCAAGCATGGTGGTGGGAGTGTCCTGGTCTGCAGCTGCATGAGTGCTGCCGGCACTAGGGAGCTACAGTTCATTAAGGGAACCATGAATGATGAATGTCAACATGTACTGTGACATACTGCAGCAGAGCATGATCCCCCCCCTCCCTTCGAAGACTGGGCCGCAGGGCAGTATTCGAACATAACGGCCCCAAACACACCTCAAAGACGACCACTGCCTTGCTAAAGAAGCTGAGAGTAAAGGTGATGGACTGGCCTAGCATGTCTCCAGACCTAAACCCTATTGAGCATCTGTGGGGCATCCTCAAACAAAAGGTGGAGGAGCGCAAGGTCTCCAACAACCACCAACTCTGTGATGTCATCATAGAGGAGTAGAAGAGGACTCCAGTGGCAACCGGTGAAGCTCCGGTGAACTCCATGCCCAAGAGGGTTAAGGCAGTGCTGCAAAATAATGGTGGCCAAACAAAATATTGACACTTAGGGCCCAATTTGGACATTTTCACTTAGGGGTGTACTCACTTTTGTTGCCAGCAGTTTAGACATTAATTGCCGTGTGTTCACTTATTTTGAGGGACAGCAAAATTTACAGTTATACAAGCTGTACACTCACTACTTTGTAGCAAAGTGTAATTTCTTCAGTGTTGTCACATAAGATAATAAAATATTTACAAAAATGTGAGGGGTGTACTCACTTTTGTGAGATACTGTGCTTTAATAACCAAAAAACTCCATACCGGGTATGAGTCGGGCTGAATATAGATGACACCTGTAAAATTTAACAATTGCCTTTTGCCAAGAAACTCAGAATCCAGTTTAGTTCTGGATATACATTCCCAGCCAACTCTTAAAATAAAGCTATTGATGTGGAAAATATATGTGCCCAACACTAGAAACAAGCTTCAGCTGAGCAGTGAATAACACCAAAATCGTAGTCCACAACCTGATGGTTGTCTTTAATCATGGTTAGGCTGGTTCATGTGGGAAAAGCCATATGGCAATGGTGAAGAGAGTGGACAATTTAAACAGAGAAAGGGGAAGAAAAAAAAAAAAAAAAGAAGTATTGGGCCTCCCCTTAGATGCCTCAGTGTTTTCATAGCTGGCTGAAGCACAGAGACTTGGCGTTGTCTGGAACAGATTAAGTGCGCTGAGCTTAACCATTTCGGAGCAAAATGCTTTACAAGGACAAGTAACACAACTGGGTTATGAAGAAATGTTCTTTACATTCTGGATGAGAGTCAAGGTGTCTGTTCAACATATGTGGAGATGGTTCCTTAACTTCAAAACACTCGTCCTGTAATTTGTAACACAAAAAGCACGCCATTTACAGGACCATAACACAGACTACACAGCTAAAACAAAAACGTAATAGTTAAGAGCATCTAATCTGCATGTTGATATGCTGCATTTACCCAACACCACAATGTAGTTAAAGGGAAAAAAAAAACCTCATAAGTAAACACTAAACAATTTCTAGAAAAGGCAACACTGACTCCTAGTGCTTCCACTTAGCAATGTGCTAGCAATTGTAGACACTCATAGCCAAGTTAATGACTACCATATGCACACTTCCAAAGTGGGGGTAGGGGCAAGAAGGAGGGGGGTGGTATACGGAGAATCAGTTTCTGTAACCTTTGAGAAATGGAGGGATTCTGGGTAGGGGCTGGCTTAGTGCTTGAAATCTCTCTCCTGTCCTACAGTAACGCTGCACAGAAAACACACTCAACATAAGCATATCAAAATATTCATAATCACATGACCAGAGATTCCTGCACAATGTGATTGTTTCCATATGTCATTTTGTTAGCCATCGAGTTGTTTTGGCTATGTCACTCAAATTGATATTCTTTATCTTTAAGAATATTGGAGTAGTCATGCTAGCATAAAAAACAGCAAGCAATATTTAAAATAAAAAACAGGTCTAAACACTTTCCTAAACATAATCCAGTAATAATTCTGTCGCAGTTCCGTTTACGGACTGTAATGCCTATTTGACAACCTTTAACCACATGCCGACCGCACTGTAGCCGTCTTTTGCGCTGGAGCCGTCTTATCCTGGGAGGCCGTCCTACGGACGTCCTCCCAGAAACTTGCTCCCGCGCGCCCCCTGGGGCGCACACTCGGGAACATCCGTGACCGCCGGGTCCTCGCATCACGGATCACGGTAAACAGCCGCTGATAGCGGCCTTTTACCACGTGATCGCTCCGTCAAATGACGGAGCGATCACATGTACACAAACCGGCGTCACGTCATGACGCCGGTTCCTCCCTCTGCTCTCTGTACCGATCGGTACAGAGAGGAAAGAAGCAGAGAGGGAGAGAGACGGGACCAGCGCTGTGGGCTGGATGTGTAGTGCCCACAGCGCTGGTCAATACACTGCCGCCAATACTCTGCCAATACTCTGCCAATACTCTGCCAATACTCTGCCAATACTCTGCCAATACCAATACTCTGCCAATACTCTGCCAATACTCTGCCAATACTCTGCCAATACATTTTAATAGAAACAAAGAATCTTTTTTTTTTTTTTTTTACTGAATTTTCAGTATATTTTGATTTATAGCGCAAAAATTAAAAAACCCAGCAGTGATTAAATACCACCAAAAGAAAGCTCTATTTGTGTGAAAAAAAGGACACACAATTCATTTGGGTACAGTGTTGCATGACGGAGTAATTGTCATTCAAAGTGTGAGAGCACCGAAAGCAGAAAATTGGTCTGGTTAGGAAGGGGGTTTAAGTGCCCAGTGCCCAGTGCGTAAGTGGTTAAGCCAATACCCCCAAAAAATATATTCTGTGCCCACACAGCTTAAGGATCCATGGCAGAACATGGAACCTATACTATGGTATATATGTGCCCACTCCAATATTTACAGTTTTGGTGTGCATTTAAAGCCGAAATCCAAAATAAGCAAAGATGGTCTAAATACAAGAGGCATGAGTGTTCTTCTTTGATGTGCTGTGTGTATTTCTTCCAGTTCTGTGAAGTAATCCAGTGCCTCAACTTTGCCAGTCACTACTGTACTCGTCGGGTGACTGGTCTGGTCTTCAAACCCCCTGTAGTTTGCAGGAAGCCTGTAGTGGGCGAGCCTGCTGGGTTCCTCCCACAGCTCTGCTCTTCACTCAGACTGTGTGCAGCACAGTGATGAGATCACTACTTTTACAGGGTTATAACTGGGCTTACAAAGGGTATTTAGTACACACTAAAACAGGCAATACACAGTGCAAATTTTTTTTTTTTTCCTGCAACCATGGGTTGCACAAAAGCAATTGGCACGATTCCCCCATGAACACAGACAATGCTGACAGGGGAATCAGCATTCGTCTCCTCCCGGCATAAAGACCTGCTATAGCAGCATCTGGAGATAATCGCAAGAGAATGTGGCAGGCTGGTTGTGCCCAAGTTGATTGACTTGGTACATTCAGCCTGCCCATTAACAGTTTGAATCGCGGTCAGGACCTGCTAAACTGGCCAAGATTTGAACAGTGTATGGCCAGCCTAAGTGGACTTTTCTTTTGTGTCTATATATATTTAAACAAATGTTTTAGTGTCAGAATTTTATGCCTTTTATTTTAACTTTGGATAGAATAGAGATGGATTAGAACACTTGTCAGTTTTAATTGCCGTCTGTGCTCCAGTTAGGGAGATTCACCCTCTATTTATCCTGTTTACCATTTTCATTCCAAATTTCGGGTTGTCTCAGAAAAAGTAAAAAAAAGAGGGGACATCTTCCAAAGGGGACACTAGTTCTTATGACCTGGGAGTCGTCCAAGGAATTTCCTTAATTTGCAGAGATGGCCTCTTCCCGTTTTGGCTATGGGACAGGAAGTGAAGGAAAATCTCCACAAGGCGACACAGATGGCAAAAAAAAAAAAATAATCTGGCAGGGGTTATAACCCTCCCTTGCGCTATCCAAAATAAAACAAAAAGATTTGCCTATAGTTCTACTTTAGGTGCACTAAAATGCCCTAGAGTGCTCGTATACAACACCAACTTTCATTAGCAATGGTCCCAATAGGACACACGAGGTTGGACAAGGTATTGGATTTTGATTAGAAGTTAATGTTAGCTTATTAAGGTAATCCCAGTTTTAGGAGCTCCAAAAAGACACACAGACATGAAGAAAAATATGTGCAGGAATCTTGGGATGCCCATGTTACAATCAGTGGTGGCTGGTGCTTAAATTTTTTTTAGGGGTGCAAACAAACTGAAAAATTAAACTGTTGGTAATGCAGGCCTGGTTTGTACATCTACTGTGCCCATTATGAGGGGTTCCCACCATCCCTGTGCTGAGTTCCCGAGTCTGTACACCTGCTGTGCCCATTGTGAGGAGTTTCAACCATCCATGTGCTGCTCAGCCTGACAAGGGTTAAAGCTGATGCTGTCTCGCTGCCCTGGTCTGCACACTGAGAACCCTGCATAACAAAGGGCTGCAGTAAATTGGGCTCTCTTCCCCTCACATTCCAGAGATCCCGGCCGGGACTAATCTGCCGACCTGTCAACTTCCCGAAGTACACAGCAAAGATGGCAGAGCAGTAGCAGAGCTACCTAGGTCACATCACAGTGTAGTAGAGAAACTTGGAGTTTTGCCAGAAATAGGTCTGTTGCTTACCTGCATGCAGTCACAGCACCAGAGACAGAGGGAACTCTGAGGGCAAGAACCGCCTAGCAGTGCCAATCAAAAACAAGGCTATCATATTAACACTAATGGAGGAAGTATTCAGGCGCATTTCTTTTGCGCCACAAGGCAGGTCAAAAGCACGCAAATGAAACGTCTCGTCTGCAATCATGTGATTGCATAGAAGTCAGGCTTCCCATAGTGCACCGTGTCTGGCTCCCGAACACAGTGCACTTAAAGAACATTTTTTTTTTTAAAGGGCCCTATGGACGGGCCGCCTCTAGTTACAATTCTACTGTAAATTTACATGTGGATGAGTACAGGTACACTTCAATGAATTTCGAAGAACAATTCCAGGCAAAAATTGATTGACAAAAAAAAATAATAATCAGCAGACATCCATTTGCAATATTACCTTCTGGTTCAGTTTCAAACAGGATCAACTAAGCCACACGCAGTTAAAAAGGAGAAGATAGACTACCAATCAACAGCAGGATAAAATAAACCATATGTTCTTTTCTCAGCAATGATATGGGGGTAGGGATGAGAAGGTTGGCGGCACAAGCAGAGTAACCATAAAATGGTTTCTAGAAGATGACTCTTAGGAGCATATATCACGAGTGTATTTTTTCACCAAGTCAACTTTGACATAAAAAATTTTCATTTTGACTTTATTTTACAGGGGGAAAACAAAAACAGCTTTTAAAAGTGAATGGCATAACTAAAAGCAATTATTTCCCTGACCGTTATGAATAGGCCCCTAATTGTTTAAAGATCAGATGGAAGCTCTTAGGAAGTTCAACAGGCATTATGCTATAAAAGCAAAAAGAACACAAATAGTTCTTACTAGCGTTTGTTACACTGGTAGTCGAATGGACTTATTACTGACAGAAAATGAAACACACACACACACAGTTTGTATAAAACCACCCATGTAAATACTGCACAAATGAACTGTACCTGTTGTAGGCTCCCACACTGGGACTATGATCACGTTCTCGCTCTCTCTCTCGTTCTCGCTCCCTTTCCCGTGGCCGCTCTCGTTCTCGCTCTCTATCACGTTCTCTTTCACGGTCTCGATCCCTCTCACGGTCTCTTTCTTTATCTCTCCGAGGATAATAGTCCCAAGGTTTAGCCGTTTCTACCATACTGGACCATGGTCCTCCAGAACCAGGCATGTGTGGGAAGGACACTACAGGAATACATAAAAAAATACATGCAACTGGATTATATGATAAAAAAATCATAAGATTAAAAAAATAACAATAAGAATTTTAGCCCACAAAGAATTACTATTATTTCACATATTTTTAGGAATAGGCATAGAACATTGAAAAAGGCACCACCATAGTATTTTAATGCCATACAAAAAGAGAATTAAACATAGATAGTGAATAATGAGATTTTAACGTTACTCCCTTTTTTTTTTTTTATATTTGCTGACAAATAAATTAGGGATCGACCGATTATCGGCGGCCGATATTTACTTTTTTTCGGTATCGGGCATAAACGTACCAGATATTACTTCAAGGGGTTTTACCTGCGAGATGCATGCATCACCCCGGTACCGTTCTTTAGAGCGTACGGTTGGCTTTATTGTAATAACCAATACGGCTCAGCAGCTGCTCGGCTGTTATTACAAGCAGCGGTAGAGGACACCCCCTATCTCATCCCATCGGGAGGCTAGAGCAACCAGCTGGCAACCGATGCTTCGTTCGGGTCTCGGATCTAGTAACCCGGAAGCAATGTCATGGAATCACTTCCTGAATTACTGCCATCTTAAAGGGGCCAGTTTTAAATATAAAAGTATTAAAAAAATGTAGATCTTGACGTTTTAAATACTTTCAAGTGCAGGAGGGGTTTGGTGTCTTATAGACCCCTGAACCCTCCATAAAGAGTACCTGTCACTTGCTATAGATTAAAGTGCTGCTCGATTCAAAGCAGAGCTCTGCAAATTACTTCCTTCCATTGCCTATATGGAGGGGGTTGTGTGCCTTTCCTCCAATCAGCTGTTTTAGCTGTGTGCCAATAATCCACTCCCAGTGCTGAACAGGAAGAGAAAACCTGTAAAATGATGTGTACTTTCTGAAGAATATATAAAAGCTGAAGACAGCAAATATACATGTAAAACTTACACAGGAATGAAACAAATCTCCCTATATATCTGAGACTGTGCACTTCACTGGGTATATGCAAGGGTTTACATACACTTTAAGTTCAAAAGGTTGGCTGCACCCACCCCCCGCTCTACAATGTCCAGTATAAGTCCTATCTAGTGATATACCATGGATGCGCAAATCATATCGCCCGACGCCTGGGACATGCAGTTCTGGGTGCCAGGCAGGGTTTTTTTTTTTTTTTTTTTTTTTTAAAACATTTAGCCCTGCTGTGGACAAGCAACAGGGTTTTCGGCCTTATTTTTTGCCCCTTAAGGGAGCAGACACCGGAGCTTGGTTTGGCTGCTCAACATGAGCTTGTACAGAGCACCCAAGTGCTTCCATGTGCAAGGGTAACCTGAAGGAATAAGGTTTTTTTTTTTCCTTCATGGGGTCAGCGCCTCATTTACTCGCTCAGCAGATGCACTTCTGCTGAGCGTTGAGAGCCCGACACTCCTTTCCTAACAAGGTCTTTGCCCTCCCTGCTAGTCCCCGGGTACGGTGCTTTAGATATGCAGAGATTGAGTAGAAGACGTTAAAATCATCAAAAGTTTAAGTCGCCATAAAGCACCTTTCATTTTTTTAAAGCCCCAGAAATGGTGTTCAGTAGAACAAGTAGGATTGTCATGAGGGACAAGTAGATTGTGATCCTGATTTAGTTCCTTGGACAAGTAGTTTAAAAAATAAAAATAAAAAAACAATTCCACTCAACTGAATACTATAGCAAGACATTACAATGGGGTCAGCCACCCTTCGATCGTAGACAGGTAGACCGCAAACAGGTCTGCACAGCCGACCCCTGCCTTCTACTTGTAGGTACCACATCGGTTCTCGCTCTCCGCCACCAGCCTTCTCTGCCGCGCCTTCGCTCCCAATTAACCAATCACCAGCTTGTTAAGAAAAAAAAGTCACTCGGCCAGCTCCCGTCCCCTGTCCAGAACTGTGCTTCCTCCTGCTCTGTTGTGTGCACAGGTAGGATGCAATGGAATGATGCTATGGAACACAGCTATAGGAGGGAGGTGGTCAAGAGGTCACTTTGATAGAGGAAAGGGGGGGAGGGGGATAGAGAAGGGGACACTACTATACGTGTGGGGGAAGGTGATGTAAAGGGGGCAGAGGGCCACCCCCTATAGAAGTGTATTCTACTGCCCCCCCTGCATTCTGAGTAAAACGCACTCCCGATCCCTGCATTCTAAGTGTAATGCACTCCTGAACCGTGCATTCTAAGCGTAATGCACTCCTGAACTGTGCACTTTTGTAATACTCATTTTATTTTTGTGTACACAAACCCACTCCATTTGCGATTTACGTTTGGGGTTAACAATATATTATCACCTGAAGTTGATAACAAAGGCAGTGCGTTTTGAACATGGTGCAGGAAACACTCATGGAACTTGCCTTTCTGGCACTGCGTTCTGGTTTGAACCAGCCCTAACAGGGCACTGTGCCCGGCGATCTTTGACTTCATCAGTGTTGTTCAAGTAGATCTACATCTTCCTATGGTTGCCTACCCCTGCATTACAGTATATACATAGCACCTATTCAGCATGATATACGCACACTCTGTATAACAATCATAAGCCTGGGTACTTAATTTCTGCTTTGATTCATTGTGCTAATATTAATCAGAGGCTTAATGCCAAGTGGAGACTGGGAAAAAGTCCAGAAGTGCCATTAAAATGTAAAACAACTAAACTGAGATATTTTAGAATACAGAAGGATTTGTGTCATGAAAGAATGCAACTATGTCTTATAGATTAATTGCATCGCACAATGGCCAAACTATCAACAGTTATCGCCACTGTGGTGTTGATCTAGCACTGGATTGCTACATGCATCTAGTTCTAAAAGATAAATTGCTAAAAATATGATAGATAGATGGATCTATATCTATAGTGACATGGGGGGGGGGGGGGGGGGGGTGTTCAGCTCAGTGATAGATGCGTTTTAAGCGAGTTCACAGCCAATAGGAACTAAGGTTTAAGGGCGTGGTAGCCCACTTTTATTGAAAGTAACAGAAAGATTAAAGTTCACACACGTGCTTGGTTTCCCACACAGGGGTTCTTCTCCCAAAAACAACTGAAAAATGGCAATCCACCTGGCTCTTACGGCTCACTCAACCTTGGGCGCAGTTCCTTGACACTCTCGACACTCCAGGCTTCCACACTCCTACAAGACTCACGGTCCCCAAGACTCTTTCTTCCAATTGTCTCAGCTATGGTCTCCCCGACTCTCTCAGCTGGCCCAACTCTCTGTCCACTGACCTGGAACCTCTCCCACATGAAGTACCGTCTCAAGGATGTTACCTGGGTTCTTAAACGGTAGCACACCTCCCTTCCTGTCTGCAGCAACACCAACTCCTATCCCACACTATATGCTCAGCTCAGCCTTATTACGGGCGACTGAAGACTCCATCCCTCCCAATGCTCTTTGAAGTCTTCAAGTTTCCAGCCCCAATCCAGACTTACAAAATCCGAAAAAAACTTAACGTGGGGTTGCACAAAAAAAATTGAATAAAAAAATCTTTAAAATTCCTAACCAAAAAAAAAACATTTGGAAATGTATTTTTTAACTCACATCTAAATGCCTGTTGCCATGGGCCTCTTGACTGCTTCTCTGATTAATGCTCTTACCCGGCCTCATCAGTTGTAGGTTTTCAGTTGTGCCATACTCTTTTCATTTACAGTTGATGGATTGAACAGTGCTCTGTGAGATGTTCAAAGCTCTGGATTTGTTTTTATTTTTTATTTTTTTTATAACCCAACCCTGCTTTAAACTTTTCCACAACTTTATCCCTGACCTGTCTGGTGTGTTCCTTGGCCTTCATGATGCTGTTTATTCACTAAGGTTCTCCAACAGACCTGAGGGCTTCACAGAACAGCTGTATTTATACTGATATTAAATTACACACACAGGTAGACTATTTACTAATTAAGTGACTTCTGAAGGCAATTGGTTCCACTAGATTTTAGTTAGGGGTAGAAGAGTAAAGGGGGCTGAATACAAATGCATGCCACACATTTCAGATATTTGCAAAAAAAAAAAGTGAAAACCATTAATCGTTTTCTTTTCACTTCACAATTATGTGCCACTTTGTGTTGGTCTAGAACAGTGATGGCTAACCTTGGCACCCCAGATGTTTTGGAAACAACATTTCCCATGATGCTCACCTACACTGCAGAGTGCATGAGCATCATGGAAAATGTAGTTCCAAAACATCTGGGGTGCCAGGGTTCGCCAACACTGGTCTAGAACATAAAACCCCAATAAAATAAATTTAGGTATTTGGCTGCAACAACCCAAAATGTGGAAAATTCCAAGGGGAATGAACACCTTTTCAAGGCACTGTATACCCAGTGAAGTGAGTGGCCTAAAGTGATACCCAGAGATGAAACAAATCCTCCTACATAAGTTGTACCTGTCTATCTTTAGCCTTCTCTTCTCTACATCAGTTGAAAGGGCTGAATTATAAAGCTTGTCTGACAGCTCAGAAAAAAAAGGAGGTGGAGGGATGAAATTACACACTACAGAGCTCAGAGGAGAGAGCGCCGAGAGCCGATTGGAGGGAAGGGGCTCAGCCTCAGCTCTATTCCTGTGTGCAGTGTGAAATGGAGGGGGCCCTTTCACACTGCACACAGGAATAAAGCTGAGGCTGTCAATCTGCTGCAGGTCCCTCCCGTCACCTTTGTTCTCTTGGTGTCTTGAATACTTGTCAGAAATGATTCACGCTGATAGCTGAGGAATGAAGCATCAGACAAGTAGCACTTACCACGCCATTTACCACGTGATCGCTCCATCAAATGATGCCGGTTCCTCTCTCCCCTCTGTGTACTGATCTGTACAGTGGAGGGGAGAGATCGAATGGCAGCAGCACTGCTCTGTGACAATTGCAGTCACATCCATGCTCAGCCATCCCTTCATACTCTGCCCTACCCAGCTATACTCGGTGATACCTTGCAATACTCAGCCAATATTACAGTGGGGGAGATTGTGGATATTACAGTGGGGACTATATGGTGGTGGAATTTTCACAGGTTTTTGCAAATTCAATTATTTGCTGATCCGAAAAATGATCCGATCCTTGACTCTGATCTGAGGAACGATCCGATCCGTGAGTTTTTTGATTCATTGCACCCCTAGTGCCGGGTGGACAATTATCGGCAAAACAGTGACTGTATCCTATCAGATGTTTAGCATTAACCACTATATTCATGCGGCAGCTGCCTGAATACAGGAGGAGATTTTTATTAAAGAAGCCACACATTTGGAATACCAACCTTTAACCGCTTCCCGACCGGCCACTGCATATATACGTCAGCAGAATGGCACGCCGATCAATGACGTCAGATGTACAGCCACGCCCCCCTACAGTAAACACAACACATCACGTCACACTGACTCCTCCCCGCCCCCTTGTGGTTAACCCCCTTAAAGAAGCCACACATTTGGAATACCAACCTTTAATAGGTCACGCAAAGTGACATCAAAGAAATCATTGAAAAAAATATCAATTGTAAAAAAAAAAAAAAAAACTTCCACAGCCCTGACCGAACATCGTCGCCACCAGCACAAACCAGACGCACAGCCCACCCCCCCCCCCCCCCCATCGTTCTTCATGTGAGAGAAGAAGCAGGTGAGATGAGCGGCGGCTGATTTGGCTGAAGAAAACAAAGAAGCAGCTGGCATCTGACACTCCAGTGAGTCCAGTCAGGAGCACTGCAGGATCGGGGAGGAAGTGACAGCTGGGGCCCTGCTAACAGGTGGGTGCTTGCTTGGGGGGGGGGGGGGGGGATTCAAGATCTACTGCAGCAGCATCTATACCTTATGGCATGGGTGGCACTGTCTGCAGGTAGCAAATGCGTTATGGGCCATAACGCATGTGCTGCCTGCAGACAGTGCCACCCATGCCGTAATGTGCTGCAGACAGTGCCACACATGCCGCCAATACTATAACACATGTGCTGCCTGCAGAGACAGTGCCACCCATGCTGCCAATGGCATTATGCCATTTGTGGCATGGGTGGCACTGTCTGCAGCACATTACGGCATTGGTGGCACTGTCTGCAGCACAATATGGCATTGGCAGCATGGGTGTCAGTGTCTGCAGGTAGCACATGCGTTATGGCCCATAACGCATGTGCTGCCTGCAGAGACAGTGCCACCCATGCCACCAATGCCGTAATGTGCTGCAGAGACAGTTTCAAGGTGGGGTCTGGGGATGGGCCAGGGTTGGGGCTGAAGGAGGGATCAGGGGCGGGACCAGGGGTGGGGCTGAAGGGGGCCCCATCAGGTAGGATGTACGGGGCCCCATGATTTCTATCAGCGGCCTTGGCTCTCCTGTCAGTCAGTCAGTCTCTGACGGCTACACACTGTGTGGTATTATTTGCAGAGCTGCAGCAGAGCGGTGCCCGCGTGCTCAGGGTACTCCTGCCTTTCTAAGCAGTCACTTCCCTGTCAGGCGGAGTGATCTCCACCCGACAGGAGCTCCCTAGTCCCGGCTGGCGTGACGTCACAATTCAGAGGCCGGGAGCGCGAGATTGAAGACAAGATGCTGCCGAGTCCCGACCTGTAGCCAGAGCCCATCTGCACTGTCTGCAAGTGAGTGATCACTGCCTTAACACAACAGTGTCTTAGCTGTGTGAACTGCTGAAGTGGTTAACATTTGGAGGGAAGGGGGAGGGGCGTTAATTCAGTTAGAATGGTAATTGTAATACGCAGCATGGAGGGGGTTAATGTACTCACTGACGCATTTGTGACCATTGGCAACTAATTAACCCCTTTGTGCTGCATTAGTGGCAGGGGCACCATCAGTGTTAATTAACCCCTTTTATGCTGCAGCATGAACTAAAAGGAATGACAGAAAGGAATGTCCCATAAAGTATTGCACATATCCCTGTGCTGGCATCCCATTTATTTCTACTGACACACACAGCTATTGTGTCCCAATATGTCGTGTGTGGGTCCTAGAATGCTTGCAGGGTGCCTTCAGGGACCCACACCAGCATGTCATATTGGGACATAGCGGCTGTGTCTGTGCAGCCATGTGTCAGAATACAAATAAATGGGATGCCGGCATGGGGATGCATCTAACACTTTAAAACAGTGTCACTGTTTTAAACAAGGTTATGACTGTATGAAATGTTAAATACATATATTTTAATACAAATGTGTTCTGTAAGCAACACCTTATTTTCTGGCAGTGCCCCTCCCGAGACTAGACTCTGGATCCGCCCCTGAATAGCACTGATTTCTGTATAAATGACAAATGTCCCAAAAATGTGTCAAAAATGTCCGATGTGTCCGCCAGTCGCAGTCACAATAAAAATCGCTGATCGCCGCCATAAATAAAAAAAATATTAATAAAAATGATCCCCTATTTTGTAAACGCTATAACTTTTGCGCAAACTAATCAATAAGCGATTTTTTTTACCAAAAATATGCGTATCGGCCTAAACTGAGGAAAAAAAATGTTTTTTTATATATTTTTTGGGGATATTTATTATAGCAAAAAGTAAAAAATATTGCATTTTTTTCAAAATTGTCGCTCTATTTTTGTTTATAGCGCAAAAAATAAAAACCGCAGGGGCGATCAAATACCACCAAAAGAAAGCTCTATTTGTGGGAAAAAAAGGACGCCAATTTTTGTTTTGGAGCCACGTCGCATGACCGCGCAATTGTTAGTTAAAGCGACGCAGTGCCGAATTGCAAAAAGGGGCCTGGTCCTTTGGCTGCCATTGGTCCGGGGCTGAAGTGGTTAATAGGTCACGCAAAGTGAAAAGAAATCATTAAAAAAAATATCAATAAAAAGTAGCTTGCAAGAATCGATGTATAGCAAGTCACAATTGGAGCTGCTCTTTTTGTTGACAGCCACCCTCACACTTTAAGGCCAATTCCAACATGTCTACTTTTAAAGTAAAAGTGACTGGAGTGGCTAACAAGCGACAGAATCCCAGGCTCTCTTTGCGATAGCAAAAAAGTTGATTAAAAGAAGGGACAGCGTTTAAACAAAAAATAATAGTGTGAGTAATATATATATATATATATATATATATATATATATATATATATATATATATATATATATATATATATATACAGGGGGTCCCCTACTTACAAACATCCGACTTACAAACGACTCCTACTTACAAACGGAGGGAGACACTAGGGAAGTGAGAGGAAATCCACCCCTATGAATGGAAATTCACTCCTGTAAGAGTTAATATGGGAAAAAGGTGTCTCCACTGATGCTTTATCACCAGTCCATCCTTCCCTAACAGCCCAAAATTTTCAAAATCCAATTGTCATTGGGACAGATGGTGAGGTGAAATCTTCTGAACAGGGGCACAGACAGCAAAACAAATGTTACAGGGGTGATAACCCTTCCCTATGTTATCTAAAAAAATTAAAAATAGATTTTTTGGCTGGAGCTACACTTAAAAAATGTACCTGTTCCGACTTACAAACAGATTCAACTTAAGAACAAACCTACAGTCCCTATCTTGTTTGTAACCCGGGGACCCCCTGTATATATGTATATATATATATATATATATATATATATATATATATATATATATATATATATATATATATATATATATATATATATATATATATATATATATACATACATACACACACACACACACATACACACACACACACAAACGTGAAGCGCCCCATGTTTACACGCAAATGCGAACACATATGTAGGTCTCACATGCATATGTAAACAGTGATTGCATTACACATGTAAAGTATCTCCACAAACATCGGAGTAAGAGCAATAATTCCAAAACCAGACCCACTGTGTAAATCTAAAGTGGTAGCCTGTAAAGTGTTTTTAAGTGTCCCTTTTGGATAATTTAATGTAACAATTTATCGCCATTCCACGGGTGTGCGTAATGTTAACACGTGATATGTTATATATTTTGGCAAAAAAATTAGTTTGTGTGCACAAAAATTCATTAAAGTGCTTTTTTTTCAAAAAAATATTTGCATTTAATAAACCGCTCCGCAAATATTGTGCGATTATATAATAATAATAAATAATAAAAAATAAAAAAAAATAAAAAACACACACACACCATTTCATTCTCCAGGGCTTCTGCTATAAAATTACTTTGCACCCCCAAAAAAACATTATATATATTTTTAAGCAAACAAAATGCTAACTTTTACATGTATGAGAAAATTTCAGCTAGTTGTTAAGCTCATACATATATGTACACATTTATTTATTTTTTTAAATTAGAGTAGATAGTGTGTCTTGATTAGGGTTTTGCATACAGCCCATCTAGGGTATTGACATTATGAGAGATATGAATCTCAAAAGATTCCCAAGTATTGATGTAAAATATATCTAATCAACTGGACTTATAAGGGTTAAAGCGGAGTTTAATATCCTATAGTGTACATCTGCCAATAGACAAATTCCCCACACAGTGAAAAGAGCCAGAAATAGCACGAAGCAGCTGGATTTGCAGGCCCAATAATTTCCTTGACTTGCCATGATGTCAACAAGATGTGCAGTGTCTTGTGGGGATTTATATTTAATATGCAATCTAATAGATTTGTTTCCATCTAGGAGTCAGCTTTCATCCTAATGGTTTCAAGTTTGCAGTTTTTACTTCAGAAACCCAGGTAATCATTTTACTTGTAAGGCACAATAATTTGCTGTACTATATTGGGATTACTTAGTTTTGCCTCTGTGGTACGCCACTGGGAACCTACAGCAAAAGTTTTAGAATGTAATTTCAACACAGATTTTAAACCCGATTACAGGCAAACAAAAACCCATCAGTCCACTAAGACAAAAAAAAAAAATATTAAATAAAACACAATAACCAATAAAGTGTCAATAAATCCACATCATTATAAACTATCAATAAATTGTGTATTACATGCTGTTCATACTCCGTCACTATGAGATTTGTTTTCTGCAAAAAAAAAAAACCTGGTTGACCCTGCTGTTCTCCATCTCCCCCTTCTGTCCAAGTACCCAATTCAGCTATGGATTTTTTTTAGCTGTGGTGTCAACTCTGTTCAGTTTTCAGTGAGTTTCTATTCTGAACATTTCCTTCTCAACACATCTGAGCAACCCACGTACGAGTCACACATGTGGGAATATACACAGTGGTAGTAGAGGGTCCACTCCCACCCTCCTCCATGCCCACTAACCAGCTAAACACAATGGGAGGGGAATATTACATGTAGATTAATGGAGGCTTCACCTTCCTCTTGGCTGGAGGGGCACGACACACCACACCATGTTATTGCCAAAAAATAATAAAGATTTGATTTCAAATAAATATTTGTATGACAATTTAAAACAGTTTATTGATATTTATTATTTTACTCTGTATTCCAAAGGCTTTTATTTTTTTTTAACACGCCATCAGCAGCAGAAGACTAGAACTCCTCCTGCTTATGTTTCTCTGCAAACAGGCTGGGAATGAGATGGGTCATGTGACAGCTGTATATTAACCACTTGCCGACCGGCGCACAACGATATACGTCGACAGAATGGCACGTACAGGCAGGAGGGCGTATATATAAGTCCCTCCTTTAGCCTGTCCGTGCCATCGGGAGCGGCGCGCTCCCGCGCCGGTCGGGACCCCCGTGAGTCCGATCGCGGTCCCCGCGGACTCGATCGCCACGGGGACACCCGCGATCGTCTCACGGGGCGGCTGAACGGGGAGATGCCGAGATAAACAGCATCTCCCCGTTCTGCCTAGCAACTAGTGACGCCGATCTCTGCTCCCTGTGATTGGAGCAGAGATCAGCATTCACTAGCTGACAGCCACGCCCCCCCCCACAGTAAAAAACACACCCCTAGGCATACTTAACTCTTACACTGCCCCCTTGTGGTTAACCCCTTCACTGCCAGTGTCATTTATACAGAAATCAATGCATTTAAATGCATTAATTGCTGTAAAAATGACAATGGTCCCAAAAATGTGTCAAAAATGTCCGATGTGTCCGCCATAATGTCGCAGTCACAAAAAAAAAAAAAAAAAAAAAAAAAAAAAAAAAAAAAATCGCAGATCTCCGCCATTACTAATAAAAAAAAATTAATAAAAATGCTATAAAACTATCCCCTATTTTGTAAACGATATAACTTCTGCGCAAACCGATCAATAATCGCTTATTGCGTTTTTTTTTACCAAAAATATGTAGAAGAATACGTATCGGCCTAAACTGAGAAAAAAAAAAATTTTTTTTATATATTTTTTGGGGATATTTATTATAGCAAAAATTAAAAAATAATGCATTTTTTTCAAAATTGTCGCTCTATTTTTGTTTATAGCGCAAAAAATAAAAACCGCAGGGACGATCAAATACCACCAAAAGAAAGCTCTATTTTGTGGGAAAAAAAGGACGTAAATTTTGTTTGGGAGCCACGTCGCACGACCGCGCAATTGTCAGTTAAAGCGACGCAGTGCCGAATCGCAAAAAGGGGCCTGGTCCTTTGGCTGCAAATTGGTCCGGTCTGAAAGTGGTTAAGAAAAAGGTACTTCGATTTTTATTTATTAAAATAATTACAGTCCTTCTCATACAGAAAAAGGGACAATGTAAACAGTGTGCCTTTAGTATCACTTTAAGGAAATTCTTAAACAATGCATAACTGAACTCAGGCTGGGGGTGGGAGTGTTTGTAGTCTAAACCAATTGGGCTCCACTGTGCAGCAAAATGCTGATAAGTTAAGGTGTTTCAAGCTCTGGGGAAGAAAGGGAAGGCATTTGGGCTTACAGAAGATTGTGTAAAGAGAAGCACTCACTAATGTGGAGGCTGGAGACAGGCAATTTGACACAGGAAGCTATAAAGCTGCATAGTTTGTATAGTAGTGTCACCCTACTTGCTATGTTGTGTATGAAGGGTGCACAATTCACAAGAGTTGTCACTCAATATGCCCATCCTGAGCCCACAGAGGAGCCCAGGGATACATAGCACGGGGGTGGGGAGCATTCGGACAGCAGCCCAGGCGGCAGGTCCAAACTTCCTGGTCGCAATGGCCTGGGGTTTGTCGAGCCCTGATACAGTCTTGCAGTGGGGCTCCTACTGGGCTGCAATGGTTTATTGCTCCTTAACTATAGAGAATAAGGAGCCCGGACGTAATACCTATTTTTCTTGCTCATGCAGACTATGGCATTCCCCGATGCTACGGGTTGTGGGCAGTTCTTTTGGTGTTCTCAAATACAATGCAGGGCTCTTGGTCCTGCACTGTTAAAAAATGCACCCTTCTGCACCAAAGTTATAAAAATAAATTCAAAAAAATAAAAATAAAAAATGTTGTGCAAAAGATTACAGCTAGTGCAATTTGAAGAGGGTAGTTAAAGTAATCGTAAAGTTTATTTTTTGCTATAGAAACAAACATGTTAAACTTACCTGCTCTGTGCTGTGGTTTTGCACAGAGCAGCCCAGATCCGCCTCTTCTTGGGTCCCTCTTTACTGCTCCTGGCCCCTCCCTCCTGTTGATTGCCGCAACAGCAAGCAGCTTGCTATGGGGGCACCCAAGCCGAGCTGCAGCTCTGTGTGTCCATTCAGAGACAGAGCTGCGGTTTGGCCCCACCCCCTCTCTCTCCTGACTGGCTAACTGACTTTGACAGCAGCGGGTGCGGGTGACTCGTGGACATCCCTGGACAGAGATGGCAAGTATTAGAGCAACTGCTGCGCACACACACACACACACACACACACACACACGGCTTTTTATCTTAAAGCAGAGTTCCACTGTTTTGTAAGCTTATTAAAAGTCAGCAGCTACAAAAAGTGTAGCTGCTGACTTTTAACAGTGATGTGGCTGCCCAAAGCCTCACTCCTCTCCCCCCTCCTCTCTGCAGCGCTGTCATTACTACTGTGGGCACCCAACTGTGATAGCTTGCGGTTTCACAGCCGGGTGCACACTGCACATGTGCAAGATGCATTGCGCTCTCCTAGTGGCCAGGTAATCTTCTGGGACCTGTGACGTGTCCCAGAAGATTGCAGAGAAGGAGGGGCCACCTAGGGTGAGAGGAGTCACCGCTTTAGGCGGCCAAACGACGGGAGGAGGAATTGGGACAGGAAGTACCTGTCAAAACCAGGTACCCACACCTCGCCCCAAAAAATGAAATGCCAAAATGTGGCATGTAAGGGGGTGAGGAGTACTTAAAGCCGAAGTTCCACTTTTGCATTGAAAGCATTAAGATAAAAAAAACTTCTGACTTTACAACCCCTTTAAGTATACACACCTTTGTAAAGATCTTTCAAAAGAAAAAAAAAACAAAAAAAACACACGTGCTGCTTCCTTATAACAAAATGAATAAAGTGCTTGCTATGTGCAAATACTGTAAAAACCACATATAAATGTGATTTTATATGCGATTATCACAGTATTTGCAAAATATTCATTTTGCTATAAGGATTCAGAATAGTCCACCACAGAGCTCAGTTTTTTGTTGTGTCAAAAGAGATTTATAGTGGTCCTGCATTGTACTTGAGGAAATCACTGTGTGACCACTGGCCCGGAGTCATTGCGCTGAGGTTTTGGGGGGATGGTCACACAGATGGAGGGAGCCTGTCAGAGCGAGAAATAAGGCAAGTAGTATCTTATTCCTCATTCTCTAGAGTTAACAAGCATTTGTGCCTTGAAGGAGATATTTTTTTTTTGTTTTTGTAATCCCAGAGTCATTTAAGTATAGCTATGAAAGCACCAACATTTTATGTTGTTGGGAAGCAGTTGTGCAATTTATGTTGTAAACAACTGATAGGAAATACACCATATACAAGCCATGTGCTGGAAGCTGCTAATGCTCAGAGTTTAATTTGTACTTATCTTCCCTTCAGCAAGGACAATGCAGACAGCATCAGTGTTCTTAGCCTGATTTTCTCCCTTAAACCAATGACACCCAGAGCACTCAAGAAAGAGGCCAGATAAAGCGCTTTCAGAGCTCTTGGAAAAAACAAAGCGGAGGCAGCTGGTGGCAATCTAATAACATTGCTCAACAAGTTGGATGTTTCTCCGCACATTTCGTGCGTACTATCGAAAGCTGTTCTAAATATTGGAAGTAGAGGAATTTTTCATTTTCAGCTTGTCTAGATTTCTTATTTTTTCTTAATTACACACATTTATATAAATGACCAGTCATACACCTCCTTTTTGGTGGAAAGTGACTCAGCTGTTCCTCTATGCCAAATCATATAAAAATTACACTTTCTAAAGAATACAGTTTTCCCGTGAAGAAAGAAACCATTTCCTGAGCATATGGTCACTATTAGCCTTATGCAAAGTTGTAATTTTTTTTTAAAGAATAATCGTGTATAATTGCCTTAATAATCTGACAGAATGTATATTCAGCTGCACAATAAAACACGTAAAATATACAGTGGAAAATATACTGCGCACATTTCAAAAATCAATGCATAATGAACAAAAAAAAAAAACAGATAAAAGGTCACATGTAAAAAAGGACATGAGCTGTTTAAGTCAAATGGAACAGATCTGAACTGTCACAGACTAGACAATTTGACTAAACTACTTTTTTTTAACCACTTCAGCACCAGAAGGATTTGCCCCCTTAATAACCAGGCCATTTTTTTTGCGATACGGCACTGCATCACTTTAACTGACAAATGCAACGACGCTGTACCCAAAACAAAAAACAGAGGTCCTTTTTTTCCCACAAATAGAGTTTTCTTTTGGTGGTATTTGATCACCTCTGCAGTTTTAATATTTTTGCGCTATAAAACAGAGACTATTTTGAAAATATTGCGTCTACAAATTAGGGGATAGATTTATGGACTTTAAGTTTTTTTTTTTTACTAGTAATGGCGGCGATCTGCGATTTTTAGCGGGACTGCGGCGGACAAACCTGACCCCAAAATTATACTTTTTGGGGACCGGTGATCAGTGCTATAAAAATTCACTGATCAATGTAAAAAATTACACTGGCAGGGAAGGAGTTAATACTAGGGGGCGATCAAGGGATTATCTGTGTTCTCTGGGTGTGTTCTAACTGTAGGGGGGAATGGGCTTATTGGAACATGACAGCGATCACTGTTCCCAATCACTGGGAACAGTAGATATCCGTCATGTCTCCTGTCAGAATGGGGATCCGCCTTGTTTACAAAGGCAGATCCTCATTCTGCCTCTGTACTAGGCAACCGTGGGTCGCCGGTGGACAGAGTTCGCCCAACCCACAGGCACGCTCCCTCGTTCGGCTGCTGCTACCGTGCATGCGCCACGAGCTGCCGTACAGCTACGGCGATTTGTGCAGGAGAGCCGATCTGCCACCATATAACGACAGCGGCTGGTCGGCAAGTGGTTAAAGACAAACCTTATTTATTCAGCACTTAGTTGTTAAACACTGCAGTTTGAACGTGCTTAATCAAATTAAGCTTACAGTATAACTAAAAGGTAAACTTTTTTTTTTGTTTTGGACAGCGTGCTGATTGACTAGAACATCTGTCAGTTTTTATTGCGGTCTTTGCCCCCCGTTAAGGAGATTCACCCTATTTGTCCTGTTTACCGTCATCATTGAAAGTAAAAAATAAATAAAAAAATCCCAAATTTGGGTTGTCCCCAGAAAAGTAAAAGGGTAAAATTTCCAATGGGGACACTAGTTCTGGTGACCTGGGGGTCCCCAAGGGATTCCCTTAAATTTGTGGGGATTTCCTTTCACTTTCTGTTTGGCTATGGGACAGGAAGTGAAGGGAAATCTCTGCAATAAAAGACACAGATGGCAAAATTAAATAAAAGTTTTGCCCATACTTTAAAGCTGCTTTAAAGCTGAACTACAAGAAAACCTCTAAATACACAGATGAAAGACATATACAGCCTACCAGGCAGTTTAGCAGCACATTGGGCTCATTGAGACTGATGATCAGCCCATCCTCCGAAGATTTTTCTTAAATATGAGACTTGCCTATATGACCTTAAGCCATCTGGTCCTGATCCCACACAAGTGCAAGATCCACCATGCTTGCAAGGCCCACAAGGGGGTGCATTACTCAAAATCGTGAGCATCAACAATAGGGGGGGCGGGGGGGGAGTGCTAGCCTCTCTGTCCGAACATCTGGCGGCTTTCGGGGTCCCCAGGTGTGTCCTAGTTCAGCAAATTAGGTCCTCTTCGGTTGGTGTCCTCTGGAAAAGGGTCGATTCCAAAAAAGTGTCATGCTCTGTGCAGTCTCCTGGACATGCCTGCACAGTAGCAGTACAAAAGACAGGAAAAGGAATCAGTGTGACTAAAAGGATGGAGCACGTCCTGTACCACTGGATGTTCACAGTGTCCTTTAGTCGCGCAACCAGCCAGACCTGCAGCTCTCAAAAGCCTAGTGGGCAAACCGCTGTCTGGGACTACATTCCCCCCAAGTTGTATGATGATGGGGAGAAAAGTACCAGGGCGTAGGGAGCTCCACCACCCGCTGAGTGCCCCCATAACAAACTATGAATAAGCACTAATTTTGGTGCACCCCTCATTGCCGTGGATTGTTTTATTTTGATGTGATCTTTTTGCAAATAAAAAGCACAGGATTTTAAGTTTTTCCCCAGTGTGCGGCTGTCCAGAGTCTCTTTTCACCACTGCTTATTGCCCCCATAACAAAGCCAAATCATTTACTGCCCGTCAATGCATGCTAAACGCAATGCAAGTGGTGAGAATTGGCCCTTAAAAAAGGTAAAACGTACTTTGCTCATTCAGGGCAAAGCAACAGGTCAATTTCAAAGCCAGTCCCAGAAGCATCCTACACTTACCTTACATTTATTGTTTCACCAAAAGCGAAAAAAAGAAGCCCTGTGTAAATGCCAAGTAGAACCTAGTCAAACTTACAGAGCGCCAAGGACTCTCTCCATGCCTCGATATGACAGCGCTGGTGGCTGAGAAGCCAACTGCCAAGTACCAGCACTGTCACATGGGAAGGAGAAGGGCGAGTAACATGATCCATTAAGACAAGTACCACCAGATAATAAAGCAACTAACAAGAGACAGATCATATCAATAAAAACAGACACTATCAATACATGAAGATTTTATCTATCCTCAAGTTATTAATACCAATGCTTGCTTACCACTTCCATACGGGAAAGCAGGCGTTGACCGTCCATCATACCCAGACGAGTGACCACTAAAAGAAAAAAGTGACTGATCAATACAGCTACATCTTATGTCTGGCATACAGCAATGTGTTAAAATCCAGCAACAAGCACAACAAAAAGCACACAGTAGCGTGCTATGGTGCGTTTTAATTAAAGCAAAGACGAGAGCTTTATTGAAAAGCTTCCAACTTACCTTCCTAGATTTAGGCGGGCAATGGCCTATTTATAATGTGTCCCCAACAAGGTGGCAAAGTACTCCACCTTCCCTGACAGTGCCAACAACCCACACTCTTAGAGTGCTTGAGCCTCAGGATTAGGAGTAGTTTCTGTAGCAGCACTGTGGCATGCACCGGATCATGGATGTTATTTGGAGTGGTGCAAACGTGTACCAGCCCAGTGACATCCCTCAGCTCTAACTGAAATGCCAGGGATGTACTTTGGGGCAGGCAACCACACTTGCTCTTCCTGGTATATAATATGGCTCCATTTTGATGAATGTTGGATATATAGTTGTGAAATAGCCCCTTTCATCATTGCCTTGTGACATAAGATACAATCAATGTATTCTCACAAGGAGAGGAAAACACACAGTAGTACTTGAAGTGGTCTTCTGCTAAAAAAAAGGTACATGGAAATATGATTCAAAGACATTAACCACAATGGGGATGACCCAGGTTCTCAACCATCCCAAAACTGAAGCCAACACCCTTGGTAAACACTCTTGGGGCCATAAGGAGGCCAAAAGACAATGCCACAAACTAATAGCAACCAGGAATTGTTAGCAAGGCTGGAAAATTGTGATGTGAAGGTAGGCATCCTTGATATCCACCAACACCAGAAAGCATCCATTAGGGAGCAAAGCAAGCATCTACTGGGCTGCCTTTCTATGGAATTTCTGCACTTTTAGGAACTTGCTGAATTCTTTGAGGTTCAGAATAGACCAGACATCTCTGCCTGGCTTAGGAACTGTGGACATGTTCAAATATAAACTATAAGATAACTCCTCATAAATGACCCCTTGGGACAGCAGTCTTTCAAGGGCTGTAAAGAAAAATTCTCCTTTTTGTGGATCCAAAAACACTCTTGAACACATAAAGCATGGAGGGGGAAAGCAGTAAAGCTCCAGCTTGTAGCCTCTGGAAACCACACTGCAGACTCAGTTACCTGAAACTTCCTGAGTCCAAACAGCTGCGAAGGTCAATAACACATGCTCTTACTGGCCTGGCGGAGGGGGGGGGGGGGGGGGGGGAGGTGGAAGAATAAGCGGGCAGCACTCTCGCCTAGCAGTAAAAAGGATCACCGGTTCGAATCCCAACCACAACACTACCTGCCTGAAGTTTGCATGTTGTCCCTGTGCCTGCGTGGGTTTCCTCCGGGTTTCCTCCCACACTCCAAAGACATGCTGGTAGGTTAATTGGCTTCTGTCCAAAATTAGCCCTAGTATATGAATGAGTTGGGGACCTTGGATTGTGGGCTCCTTGAGGGTAGGAACAGATTTAGCACTGCGTAAATTGACAGTGCTATATGGGTACCTTAAATAAATGGAGATAATAATTGTAGACACGCACCCATACTCACTTAGGTTGAACTGGATGGACTGGTGTCTTTATTCAACCTTACTATGTAACTAAGTTCCACTTTTGGGTGGAACTCCACTTGAAGGCAGGTGTATGGGGCCTTCAGGGACTTGACTTTCATCCAAAGGTATAATTGCCTTGGACCTGTAGAGCACCCTGCCAGTGAGGTTACCAGGTACACTTTACACCAGAGATCGCTGCCCTCTGGATTCAATGCTGACCAGCAGACATTACAGGCTGTCCACGGCCTTGAGTATGGGGCCTGGATACAATTGATCTTGGTACGTATTTGAGACGCTCAGACTACCAGGTCATGCCCCCAACTTGTTTCACTCCACCCACTGGCACTTACTCATTAAGATCCCGATGAGTAAGCTCCAGTGGGCAGGTCTTGTTCTGATGTGTGGCTCCTGGGATCTTCTGATCTTACCTACAATTAATCTTGGCTGTAGCGACTGATATAGATAAAGCCCACCCCTGCCCCATTAGGGGTGTTAGGAACAGGCTAAAAGTAATTGGAACAGAGCCCAAAAAAAAAAAAAAAAAAAAAGGGATTCTTGGAGAGATCCAGGGAAGTATGTCCATCACACCTTCAAACTTCAGCACAAAACTGAGCTAAACAAAAAAGGGAGAAGTTATGCTGGGAGAGGTTATGCCTGGTGGGGATTCCTCCTTTTTTGGCCAATGTTCATTCACCTGAAAGTGGCAGCATAACCCAAAGTAGTCATGAATATTAATTTCTCTGGGTCTTGTAATGTACAAAGAAATACCATTTTTTAAACACGCCTAGAGCAAAGCTTTAAAGCAGTTGTACTTTCACCGATCACAAATCCTGGTATCCCTTCTGTTATGGCAAAATATACTACGGAACTGCGTTTTTAAAACATTATGCACCAAAATACCCTAATTTACAGTGCCGCTGTGCGGTCACGTGACCTCCCGTCGGTCTCCTTTCCTGATCTGAGGATTACAGTGGGAGGGGCTGAGATTCCCCTCTGATGTCAGCCGGGAGAGGAGAGGAGGAGAGTGGAGGAAGGTCAAGTGAGCACACATCGGCATGCTGAAATAAGGTTTTTCACTGCATATTTAAAAAAAACAAGACACTACACAATACTGTAACGGAGGGGATTCCAGGATTTGTGATTTTGCAGCCACAGGAATGAGAGACTGCAGGCTAACAGAGGCATGTAAACTGACCACGGTATCATGGATCAGCAGCCTTGATTACAGTAGTCAGCACACTAAGGGAGACACAGGAATAAGCAGGGCCAACCAAGTATTTTACAGCATAGAGAGGGACAAAACACTGCACAAGCACTATGCTGTATTCCATTATGGCGAAAATATTGTACAGTTCATAGCACAAATTCTGAAGTGGGAAATTGAATGAATCTAGATAATCTAGAAACCAGGTGTCTCATGTATGTAACAAAGCTGAAAAGAGGATACAGGAAAAAAAAAAAAAAACTCAAATACTCTCAGCAAACACTCTGAAGACTGGCACTGATGTCAGTATTAAACAGCAGTGAAAATGGTAAAAATTCTACTTAATGTTTTCTGGCATCACTTTTTGCTCTCACTAGGACTGTCCCTATCATGGGAGTCTGTATTCTATTCCAGAGAACATGGAAAGTGTAAGCTGCACTCACTTTACTTTGAGCTTTCAGCAGCTGATCTAAATCAGAATATTGGTGCCTATTCCAATTTCTTCCACCAATACCTGTTAACATCTGCTTTGTTTCTACATTGGCAGGAAAACATTAACCATCACCAGGCTTCCCTTTCCATTCAGAGAATGAATCCAACTGCCGTGTTTTTCTATTGCGATTCTGGAAATGTAGGCAAGTATATGTTAAGTTTCGAAAGAAAACATGTCCCACTGTGCTCTCACTCCATTCTTTAAAAAAAAAGGTACTTGCATGTACAGGATGGTTTATATGAATTAAAAAAAAAAACACCACGTACTCCAGCTGTCATTTTTATAGTCCAAGTTAAACAATGAAAGCTAGAATATGGAGCACCGCTAAAAAAATCTTCCTCCCTTCTGCCATTTAAGAATGCTTCTGTGAGCTATATTGTGTCGTTTTGAAATCATTTTGAATTAGTAATTATATGGACTGTGCTTTAAGGGGATCTACTGCAGTAAACAGAATGGCCAAGCCGGAATCACCATGTGGAAACGTTTTTGGAGACAATGTCCCCACCAGATACACACAACAGTACACCATCGTTTAGCTATACTTGCCTCCGGCATTGCTCCAGTTTCTTATTACTGGAGGTTGCAATTTTGCTGAAGCCCAAAGCAGCATTAAAGTGGATGTAAACCCACTCATCAATTTCTAAATTACTTCCATAGTGCTGATCTATAAGGATATACATGCCTCCTGCATGTATCCTTACCTGTCAAATAACTCCCCTTTAGCTGTTTGGAGCCCTGCAATACTCCGGATTCTGTGGGTAGGTCTGTAGTCCAGGGCTCTGTGGGTGAAGTTGTGATGTCAGTAGACTCCCCGCCCACTTCTACACTCCCCTTGGCCAGGCATCGAGATGTCTTACACTGAACTTCTGCTGGTCTCGTGGATTCTGCCCCATGATCACTAACATCCAGTCAAAACCCAGGAAAGTCACCACATGACTTCAGCATGCCCAATCATGCTGAGGTGTGAAGCAGCCAATCCTGGGAGAGATGGAAAAGGAGGGGGGATGTGAAGTACACAGAATGCCTCTCACACTAGTGCATGAGATAAGGAAATCACCTGTCTGTCACAGCAAGGGGGGGGGGGGGGGGGAGAACAGATACCTATTTCTGTGTGTGTGTTTTTATCTTACTGAAGAAAGATAAGAGGATTGCTCAGAGGTGGATTAACTCTTTGTGGCAAGACTGGGCACAGATGAAATAACATCCTCTGCTGTAACAGATACAAGTCTTAATTAAAAAAAAAATATATATATATATATTTGGGTTTGCATCCACTTTAAATATTTAGGCTGTCAGCAGAACAGCCTCTACATATTTGCCAGTGCTGAAAAATAGAGAGCAACTGAGCAGGTGCCGGGCAAGACCGTTTATTACAGGATTTTACATACTTATGTATTATGTTCATATAGCTATACCAGCAAAAAGGGGCCCGCCTGAGGAGATTTAGCAGGACTTCAATTTCAGACTAAAGTTTAACTTTAAAGCGGTTCTGCACTGTCTGTATGTTTTTCTTTTTTTTTGTGCAATGCAATGGCTTGTGAGATCTAGTTTAAGTACTCACGTGTCCTGTTTCTGTAAATCGCTGCTGCCGGTTTTCGTCAGATAAAAGAATTTTACAAAACCTTTCCTGCTGGTTGCCATCTTGCCTGTGGGCATGTGAACCCACACAGGCACTTCAGATGGCCCAGCATGCACCGCCGTTACTGCGCCGATCTCGCGCGTGCGCAGTAACGGCAAAGAGTAGCTCACGTTCCCGGACATCTTCCGAAACCTCGCGAGATTTTGGCACATCTGCCGACATCTCGCGAGATTTGGGAAGAGGTCAGCACTGACTCCTGGGATCAATGACACCAGATCCCAGGAGACAGTGCGGCGTGACGACGATTGACGCAGAGACCCCGCCCACCACCGCAGAGACAGAGGAAAGGAAGTCAGCGATTACAAGGTAAGTGGGAGAAAAAAAAAAGACACTTCATTTAGTACTCTTTGCCTGATTTGGAAAGCAAAGAGATTTACTAAATGAAATGTGTGCAGAACCGCTTTACGTATCCTTTAATACAGCCTTTCAACCAGGGTGCCTTGAGGTTTCTTCAGGGGTGATTGGCAAAATGCCTAAAATCTGCCCAAAAATTGTATACAAGCCCGCGTATGGATAAAACCTGTTTTTTAGTTACACCAAGTCACAGGTTTCTGCCCGCATTCTAACGACCAATGGCGTCATTAGTTAAGGATGTCAGTCGCCTGCATAGCGTCCTTGTTTGACCCTCCCCTCAGCATCAGTGGTGGGGTCACATTAGCTAAGAGATGGGAGAAACCTTGGAATACTAGTGAGTACCAGTTTGCAAAAGTGCATTTGCTTTCGAAAAATAAATCAACTCTAACATTTGGGGTCCTACTTAGACTTATGAATATCGCTGCATTATGTTATTAGAATAGTTTTTACATTTTAGAATGGAGTGCCTCAAGACTGTCCATCATTTTTAAAGGGTGCCTTGCCTGAAAAAAAATGTTCAGAAACACTGCTTTGATATATCACCCACTTCTCTCTAAATAATTTAATAAATTAATCTCATGACATGTACAATCTGGATTCTATCCGTATTCACAGAACTTTGATTCAGGCTCCAAAATTACAAAGTAACAACTGGTATGCGGATACTTAAAACAATACCAACAATAGTCTTTGAAATAAAGATCAGGGACTGAGTATTCAAGATATTGCATATTATGTAATAATGCATAATATACCTCTCTATGGTCGGTATCAGTGATGGTGGTGGTCCGCCATGAGGAGGAGGGAAACCTGGAATTGAAAAAAAATAAATCAGTTCATTAAACATCTGCAAAAAGCAAGAACATCTGGCAGAAAAAGCTGCATAAAAAAATGCTCCTAGTGGCTCGTATTGCACAAGAGTTTACGGGCTTTTGCTTTTATAGACTTTTATCCCAAACGTTTCACTTATACCCATTTTTCACTATAATCAATGTACACTTGAAAATGCCAATGGTTCTTAAAAGCTGCATTTAGGAGCGTTTGTGCGTCAAGCGTTTTTTCTGCCCAACAACTCCTCTCAAAAACATAATTCTGATGTTTTTTTCTGCCAGAAGACACTTCTGTCGGACCAGCTGCAGTACACATGGGCCGTATGCCGCCTCACATTTGGTCCATGTATACTAGGCTTTACTCTGGTGATAATTTCCATACCTACAGACACAAAAGGCGCTTTGTGCTCACTCTCCTTATCACTACCAAATATATTTTTTTTTTTTTTATGTCAATCTTTGTTACACTCCCAAATGCAAGGTGACAATATCATAGTGGTGCGTCTAGGTATAAGTACCTTAATATATTTATTACAGAGATGGAGCTTCATTCAGAAGTGGTCTATGAATGTGGGACTGAAGCCAGATGTATGTACTGTTAACATGTTCCTGACTTTTCCATAAAATTTCAGTAAATGCGAGATTAAATCTTGTTTTCATCAACCAGAAAGGAAGTGTCAAGATAAAATTATAATCTTCCACTGTTGACTTCTTCTGAAAATGCAGACTATCCAACTGTCAGGCCAACCGAATAGCTTGGTTACTATGAGCCACCGCCCCAAAACAAGTATGCAGTTCTAAATTCATTAATAAATTAATTATTGTATTTGGTTAGTAAATCACAAAGTACTGATTTACTGGTCCAACATGACAGCTGAACAAACTGAATTTATCAATTTTTATTGATTAATGGAAGCGGTCTCTCTCAGAATAGGTTCCTTCACCCAAATAAATATTCACCAACACCAGTAAATCTTCCTTATAATTTCTAAAAAGATGAGGTTACCATCACAGACAGACATATCTATACTACAAAGGAGAAGGCTGCTAAACTGCTGATCACAATCTATTGCATCAATGTGCATCATTGTCGGGCATTGTAGATAATAGGTGTGCAAAAATCACGGAACCTTTCTGCCTGTGTGCACCAACTTCTAAATTAATTGAATGCACCCGACATCTCTAGAAGTTGTGCAACCCATTTCAGCATTGCAATAGGTCATTTAACAAGTTTAACGAGTTCCCGCTGTTTGATGCAGATTGCATAACCAGTCTACATATGAAACCGTTTCTATAAAATCTTCTTAAATGCCTATACACAATTAGGATAACATACATAATGCAGACTGAAACTAGAACATACAAGTCCAAGGAGCCAGGCAGGATGTACTTCTAGATTCAGTTGGTGCCCTTTTGAACAGTTTTTAATTAAAAGGAGTTGTAAAGGCAGAAGGTTTTTTCCTCAATGCATTCTATGCATTAGGATAAAAATACCTTCTGTGTGTAGCAGCCCCCGACCCCCAATTACCCATCTGAGCTTCTCTCTCCAGCATTGTACACGATCCCCACAGCCATCCAGTACACTCCTGATTGGCTGAGACAGAGCAGCGGCGCTATTGGCTCCCGCAGCTGTCAAAGTTAGTCAGCCAATTAGGGGAGACAGGGGGGCTCAGTTTCTGAATGGATACACAGAGCTGACTCGGCTTGGGTGACAACCTGTAGCAAGCTGCTGGCTGAAGGACACCTAGGAGCAGCAAAGAGGGACCCGGAAAGAGGAGGATCCAGGCTTCTCTGTGCAAAACCAACTGGATGTTTGTTATTTAAAAAAAAAAAAAAAATAAAAAAAAGCGAGCCTTTGCCAACACTTTAATGTAAGTACACAGATGGCTGCTACACTAAGCAGATTTGTTTTTTTCTTTCCTTTTCATGTTCACAAAGTTGCCATTAAGCAGAATGATATACTATCTACTCATCAAAATAAAAACACTTAAAAGATAATAGGGACATAGAACTAAATGTTGGCACACTATAATAATTAAAATACTTGCCTGGTGGTGGCACTGTAATCGGTATTCCTAGAAAAAGAACGCACATTTTAGTTTTTATGAACTCATGTAAAAACATTTTGGCTTTTGCAGCTTTAATTTAAATATATTTCCCATGAAGCTCAGCTGATTGATATTCAGCAACAGCGAGATAATCAAAGATTATTCTTTCTACACAGGATCATAAGTGGAACACTCTGTTTCTGCTTTATACTGCAAGCAAAACAAACAAACGGTAGAGACTTAAAGTGAATAAAAAAAAAATGCATTTCCTTTATGCAAAATTACAGTCCTCACATGGACATTATAGTAGCAATAAGTACATACTTACCTCTGCCTGTAATGTGACAAAACACGTCTGCTCTGAAGTAAATTCCCATGCAAGAAATGAGAGGTAAGCATGCTGCAATTGTGGGACAGGTCTCTCTCTGAACTTTTAGCAAGAGATAAGTAGCCAGTCTAAGGGCCTCAGTCAATGGAGCTTTGGGTATTTTTTTTTTTTTATAATAATGTAAGTACCGTAAGTAAGTTTGTACTTACAGTAAAATTATGTTCCTTGAATCCATTAAATCACACAGGTAATTTTAAACCTTCGGGTTATACTGCCACCTAGAGAAGGATTAGATGCTGGTAAACATAAAATTAGTAGGCCAGCCCAGGATAACCCCACCTACTATCATGCCTGAGTTTTGTAGCAAAGTAGTACCGAAAGCATGATCATAAAGAGGGATGATCATCAAGAGGGATTTTCTTACTGGTCCACTAAGGCACACAGGAATTCTTAAACCTTTGGAACATTCAAAAGTAATCTAACGGAGGGGTAGGCAACACAGGAAACAAACACCTGCCTGTAGGACCTCACAGCCAAAGTTGTCAGATGAGGCCTGAACATTCACCTGATAAAACTCAAGAGAAGGTTTGAACAAAAGACCAGATGATAACCATGCAAAACTGGGGGATGGTAGCCTGATGCTAAAAAACCCAAGAAGTATTCACAGATCTTAGAGTATGTCTTGACAGAATTGGGAATCAGTCTAATAGGGAATCAGTCTTTCTGAAAGAAAAGAAATCTCCTAGGATGGAAGTACCCAAGACTTGCACCAGGTGACATATGTCTTGTGTGTGTAATGATAAACCCTGTGAGTAAAAGACTTCCTAGTTTTTAACATCACAGGAATTTCACATATAGAGATGCCCCTGATCCGGCTTCAAACAGTCATGCAGTTAAAGCCAGCCACTGTCAGGCTTATGATAAAAATCAGTCCTTGAGACAGAAGACCTGTCAGGAAAAGGATATCAAATATCATAAGTGTACCGATTCCACAGAGCCACCAGAGGACCCAGTGCTTCCACTAGCACAGTGGTCTCCAAACTGCGGCCCGGGGGCCAGATGTGGCCCTTTGATTGCCTTCATCTGGCCCTTGGGGCACTTTTCTCCCATTTAAATGAGACACTATTCTGCCAACTGACGTCAATGGGGCACTATTTCTCCTATTGACACCAACAATGGGGCACGATTTCTCCCAATGATACCAACAGTGGGGGACTATTCCTCCACCTTATATCAGATGTGGTGATGTTTCTTCCCACTTATGCCAGGAACATTTCCACTTCTGCTGGCCACAGTCTGGCCCCCCTAATGTCTGAAGGGCAATAAATTGGCCCTTTGTTTAGAAAGTTTGGAGACCCCTGCACTAGCGGATCCCTTTACCTGGAGACAAACTAACTTGTTGAACCTGAAAGCCAGGAGATTCACATGTGGCCCCTTGTGTGAGACAGGTCTTGGAGCATCTCTGGGTGTAGGGACCACTTCCTGCACTGGCTGCCTACTGAGAAAGCCTGCTTGGCAATGGTCCACACCCAGTATGTAAATGGCAGACAAGGTGCAAACACAAAAGTTCTACCCAGGACAGAATCTGCGTTGTGGCAAGATTTTTAGTTTCTCCCTGATGGTCGAAGTAGACCACTGCTGAGGGCATGGTTTATCTAAACCAGGATAGGGTGAACCTCCAGCAGTATATTCAAACACTTCAAGGACAGCTAAATTGTTCAATACTCTAGAAAATTGATCAGAAGAAGAGATTGCTCTGATTTCCAAGTCCCCAGGACTCCTCCTCAGCCCAATAGACTGCCAACCATTGTAAGGACATTCCAAAAAGATGGGAAAGAAGGATTTTCCAAATTCAAGAGCTATATTCAGAAGCCACTAGGCCAAGTATAACCTGGTCCTCGGAACCAAATGAACCAATCTATCCAGGGATTGAACTGACTTGTCCCAATACAGAATACTGCTTAAGCCAGTACCTTGGTGAACACCCAAGGTACAGAACACAAGCAGAATGGAAGGGCCACAAAGTGCAGAGGACCCAAAGCAAAGGAAATGCTGGGACACTGCAAATATGGCATATGTAGGCCAAAAAAATCAAGACAGCTCCCTGGTGAAGGGAGGCTACGGATCTCATGCAGAATTTCTGAGCTCAAAATGAAGATATTCAATGCTTTGAAAACCAAGGTGGGACGGATCTCCCCTTTGGGTTTGGAACTGTGACTAAGTTAAACAGAGTTAAAACCCATGAAACAAGATAGTAGCCCCTGGGAACCCCCTCCCACAGCTAAGCATTTGCAATACAAGCTTTCAAAGATGCTAACGAACTCAGACCCATCCCTTCAACTCCTACTTTTTGAAAGTGGGGCACACCTTCATGCCAAGGAAAATATGTCTGAGGGTTGTGCATCCTCCACCAGAAAGGTGGTCACTTTATTGGAAGACACTGACGAATCCAAAGTTGGGGCAGACCACTTTTTAACAAATGGATACAAGCTGGATAGCTGCAAACAGAGGAACTTCAGATATTGAAGAAAAATGTTAGCAACAAATGGTAGTCTTAAGAGCAGAGCTTAAAAAACCCTCCTAGAACACTAGCAAAAAAACTGGGGCCCGATAGTAATAGGAGTGGCTATCCTAGGCAGACCTACAATTTTTTTTTGCCAGTGTACAACCCTTCTGTAGACAGCAGTATAACCCGAGGATTTAAGAGTTCCCTCAAAGACACAGAAAGCAATAAATGCAATTTATGGCATGCTTTTTTGTAGCTCTCCTACACTAAACCCTAGTGATTGTGCAAAAAAAAATAAAAAAATCCAAGCAGACCATTTGTCTACCCTCCCAAGAATGATAGATCAGAGATATTTGGTGGAATGTACAGATGTGAAATCATCCAGATCCAATAATGATCATATTTTTCTACAGATTCATCAACAGCAGCCTAAAGTCAATTCAAATTTAGATTTTTTTTTTCTTTTAATAGTGATCAGAAAGCCCCCTCCATAAAAACCTTGACAACAAAGATTTTAAATTGTCATTGCTTAAAGTATTTTGTATAGCTAATTTCTTGAACATGGAACCACAAGGTTAAATGAGCTTTAAGGGGCATATTTATAAAGTAATGAACCCGACAAAAACTATTTCACTGAATGTAAATCTTGCAGGAGCAGGTGTTGTAAATGACAACCGATTTACCACAGAGCCTTTCACTGCTTTATAAATATGCCCAGCCAAAAATGATCTTTTGGACCAGGAAGGATTAGGGGACCTTTTCAGGTTTTTAGCGCTACCCAAGGCTCTGTTAAAGAGACTTAACCTCACTTTCTGTCCTCCTTTCTTGACCTATACTTTAGGAACTGACCAAGCCAGTTAAACCATCCGAGGGGGGGGGGGGGGGTGCAGCAAAACAAAAATACAGGCACAATTACCCATATTGTACGCCTTTAAAAGTTATGCATATACACAAATAACTTTTGATCCTGACAGAAATCCAGTGAGCTCCCAACTTCCTACGCACTGTAAGTCGCCTATGCTGCACTGAAATCCCAAGCAAGGATATAAGCTGGCTTGCAATACTGATTGAGATTTCAGTAGAAGCACTGTATTGTCAGCTTCAACAAGAAGTTAAGAGCACAGTGGATTTTTTGCACATGAAGAGGTATTGCTCTGTACTTGCTGTCTTTTTAAATAAACAAATGTGTATGCACTGCAAAGATGTTATACATTTTTTTTTTGTTCCCCATAAACGTGATCTGCTGACTGCCATCATCCATTTGTTTGATCATAGCTGCAAAATCGCATGAACCAACTGCCTACTCTGTATGACTGTTTTGACATTACATACTGGATGAGTTGTTGAGGTTCGTTAGTTATGTTATCAATATAAATCATTATGATAGGTGCGCTTTAACTACTAATGAAATATGACCGTTGTTAGCCTTCACAAAAGACAGCAGAATTCAGAGGGATATCCAATTTCCAGTGTTTGCTCAAGCACATGCCAAAAATAACACATCCTGAATCAATATAAAAGATCAGGTTAGATTAGGAATTGTGTAAAAATCTAAATATTAACATCTTCCAAGCAGCATGAGTTTACCAGACTTAAGTCACTTTTCTATGAGCTTAAACCAAATGTTTGAAGAACTCCATAGCCCAAGTCACTTGTAAATTGATGTCCCCAAGAAAGAGCGGAAATGTACCATACACTGTCCATAAACTCTACAAACTATGTAGGTCCTTGAATTAAAGAAGTCTGGCAATAAGGGAAATCAGAAGCAGATACCATTATGGCGAAATGTTCAGTTTGACAAATTTCCATCAAACTAAACTGAGGTTGCTTAATATGCAAACCCCAAAAGTTATAAAAACAAGCCAGGCCATGGAGGGATTTATATATAAAAAAAAAAAAGAAGAAAAAGAAAAAAGGACGACCAGCAAACCTAAAAGTACAAGCTAAGTTCATAAACCGCTAAAGAAAAAACAATCTTTACAGTTACATAAAAAATATTTATATAAAAAGCCAGTTTTTACCAAAATGAATGAGATTTTGGGAAAAGAATTTGAACTACACACACACTACTATCCTATCTAGTATTTGTGTTAATGGCACTGTAGACTAGCGTTTCTCAACTCCAGTTCTCAAGGCGCCCCAACAGGTCATGTTTTCAGGCTTGCCATTATTTTGCACAGGTGATTTGATCAGTTTCACTGCCTTAGCATTTACCACAGCCGTTTCATCTGAGGGAAATCATAAAAACATGATCTGTTGGGGCGCCTTGAGGACTGGAGATGAGAAACACTGCTAGACAACCTACCTCATCTCCAATATGGCTAATAAAGTCACTGAAAGTTTCACATAAAATGGTATATCTCAAGTCCTGCGAAGTTTACATGCTGTTGCTTTTTGTCGGCACACTTTTCTACCTTTTTTTATTTAAATTTTTTTTTACAGATTATATTTAGTGCCAGTACTGAAATTGGAAACATTCACTATAAGCAAAAGCAAATAAGCCATGTATAAGCTGGCCCACTCACTGGATACCAACTTAGATGTTCACAAATCAAACAAAAGCATGAGTTGTTATCAATGTTCCTGTTGCATACTACACACCTTGAAAGTATTCATACCCCTTGATATTTTCTACATTTTGTCATGTTACAGCCAAAAACTTAGAATGTATTTTATTGGAATTTTATGCGATTAACCAACAAAGTGGCACATAATTGTGAAGCGGAAGGAAAATGATTAATGGTTTTCAAAATGTTTTACAAATAAATAAGTGAAAAGTGTGGCGTACATTTGTATTCAGCCCCCGAGTCAATACTTTGTAGAACCGCCATTCACTGCAATTACAGCTTAAGTCTTTTTGGGGATGTCTCTACCAGCTTTGCACAGCTAGAGTGTGACATTTTTGCCCATTCTTCTTTGCAAAATAGCTCAAGCTCTGTCAGATTGGATGGAGAGCGTCCGAACAGCAATTGAAGTCTTGCCACAGATTCTCGATTGGATTTAGGTCTGGACTTTGACTGGGCCATTCTAACATGAATATGCTTCGATCTAAACCATTCCATTGTAGCCCTGGCTGTATGTTTAGAGTCGTTGTCCTGCTGGAAGATGAACCTCCACCCCAGTCGCAAGTCTTTTGCAGGTTTTTGATAAGGGAGGAATAAACCTCTGAAACGCGTTGGACCGCCCTCAGCATTATCCCTCAGTTCACACAAACACAAAGGGGTTGCCACGAGGTAGACTGTGCTTGTGCAGGACACTGAGTAATTCTGGGCTGACAACTGCCATGATCTTATCTCCCCGATGCCAGCTAGAGGCATAGAACAGGCTCAGTCTTGCAGTTCCTTCATCCATCACACTGCATATAATCCTGTGGTGTTTTTTTCATCTGCCATCTATGCTCATCAAGATTTTAACATGATCTTGCGCTGCCATTTCTTTGTTGTTTAAGCTCCTTTGATCTTCCCGGATCTTTATCTGGCATGCTGCAGAACCCTTGTATGTTGGAATGAACATTTGTCCTCAACTATGCTGATAGCATAGACTCTGTTGGGCTGGACCTTTTTGTGCGCTTATGAATGCAAGTGGTTCCACTAGATTTTAAGTTAGCGGCATCATAGTAAAGGGGGCTGAATACAAATGCACGCAACACTTTTCAGATGATATTTGGAAAACCATTTACATTTTCCTTCCCAATCATGTGCTACATTGTGTTGGTCATGGAAAATATCAAAGGGTATGACTACTTTTTCAAGACACTGTACACTTTTCAAACCTTCACCGACTGTGGAACATCTGCGCAAGCAACAGTTAGACCATCAAAGTCACAATGGTCATACACAAGCATTATGCATTTCATCCTCACTCTTTGTCCTAAAGAAGAAATCTCACCAGAAGACAAAAAGGTTTGCCAAATCTAGTGCAGGAGCTGGTATGGGTTGTCGTGGGCTTGTATTTTTTGTAAGTGACCAGGTTGCTCTCCAGAGTGGTTATGCACAGCACAAGCTGCCGACAGTTAAACAAGTCTCAGTGAACTGCCCCCACCCCACTTTCTTTTACTAGTTGTCTGCAGCTGCTGCCTACCTTTATCAAGTTATAGGTCATCCAGTCTTCAGTGTATTAGTACCCCCCTATAAGTGTTTTTGAGGGCTCCTGTTGGTTTAAGCGATTTGAGACCTTGGTGAGCAGTTTTCCTACCCTCTGGTGCATATATTAATATTACATTACTGTTTGAAAATCAGTTTCTGACTTACTAGCATTTGCTTTATTTATGGTTTCTCCTTCTCCTCCCCTAATCCCCCCTGCTCCCCCTCCCCTCTTAATTCCCTTTCCCCACCTTTTTTCACCTTCGCCCTCTCCTTTTTCGCCTTTATTCGCCCCCACCTTTTTTTGCCTCCCCTTTCAAACCTTCCTTTCTTTTCATCCTTTTGTCCACATTCTGGGGTATGTTTGGGTGTCCATTTTGCCCCCCACCCCTGCCCCGGGGGAAGTTGCGGCATCCTCACCTGAGATCCTCCTCTGAGCACATGTCCCTGTTTGCAAGTGAAATCCTGACCAACCCAATATGTTTAATACCTTCACCTCATTATCTTGTTTTCTGTGTGATGTTATAAATATGCTGTTGTGTTTTATTATAGACAGTTTCTTGGCTAATTTTTCTGCCTGAGTAAGACTTGTAGGCCTGCAAAACATGCAGAGGCATGACCACATACCGTACTCCCATACTTTAATCGACCAGTGTGGTCAATGATCCATCTGGAGAACTATGTGCGACCTGATATAAAAGCTACAAACTTGTTAAACTGTCTATCTTTTTCATATTTTTTTTCTTCTATGATCAATACTTTTTACTTGTGTAACAATAAATGTTCCATTTTTTAAACTCAACTGAATGTTGCTCCTTGGGTAAGGAAATAGTTCATAATACCTGGAGTCTGTGTTCCTATAAAATCAATATTGGAATGATGGTACCCCCCGTTATCAATTTTCTTGAGGCCCATTAATGAACTGTACTCGCCTCAAATCCTGAGTAGCAGGTGGTTTGATCTGTAATCAGCATTTATCTTTTGCAGATAAAAATAAATAAAAGAACACCACACTACAGAGCTACACTGGGCTTAACTATTAAATGGCAGAGCTGCATATTTTGCCACCTTTTAAAGGTGGAGGGCGCTAGGATTGTACTAGCTGTATGCACACTGCAGGCTGTAACTCCTCCATCGGAGTGCCCATATTTAAGCCTGGGGTGGGGCTACAGACTGCACAGACAGTAATAATATAATTTTATTTGAAAACGCCTTCACAGATTTAAATTAGCCCAAGAGTGATATGAACTCAGTTAACCTGGGGGGTTTAACAAGCATTTTCATCTGCTGGTGAGAGCTCTTTAAGCTGGCAAAAGTCAGGCATTAAAAAAAAAAATTTATAAAAACTAATACTGTACTGGCTAGTATCGTCAAGTTATTACAAACTGTAAATTCTGTCCTATATTTACAGAGAGGTCCAAAAATAACTCAAAAGGAAATGACCATTCAATGATATCCAAACTAAACATTTGATGTAGGTCTCAAACATTTATGGGCAATGAGAAAGTAAAGCTTAGAAAGTGGCAGCTAGTGTCTAGCAAGATTTCAGCAATGAGTATACAAAACTTTAGTAAAAAAAAGCCTGTCAATGAAGTAGAAATGTAGACTGCTTCCACTACATAAAAGCACAAAATATGCTGGCAACCTGGCAGGAGCAAATATGAAATATGCATTTTCAGACCCAACTGTCATTCAAAAACAGAAATAATAATGTAAGCAAATAACACCTTATTTTAAAAGCACAAGTAAAAAACAATAGCCTGCATTGTACTGTCAACTCATAAGTATGGAAAAATACATTGGAAAATAAAAAATATATATATTACTTAGCAGGTAAACTAATGATACTTGGAATCTTGATTAATTTGGCTTACACAACACACACAAAGTCAACAAACACAATCACTATGCAACACCCTCATCTCATAACTATATATTCATTAGTATTGGCAAAATTCACTATACCATATCTAGATGGTTTTTGCATGGAGAAAGATAACTGCAATCCAGATCCTAGAAGAAGGGGAAATAATGGCATGATTTACATAGTCATTTGGTACCCATCATTACATAATTACTGGCAAGATAACACTGATGGCTGCAAGTAGCCTGGAAAAAAAGCACATTCCAGAGATTGAGGCAAGAATCGGTTGCTGAGATGCTCAGTGGATGCGCTGATAATATGCAAGTTAATGGTATTTTAATAAATTAAGTTCTTGCACAGATGCCACATCTGCATCCATTTTTAAAACAATCACACAAATTAGAGAGGCAACGTAGCCTGGGAAATGTTTTCTGCGATTTATGCTTTAATCTGAGCAATGCTCGACACAACCACACATTACAAAGCTAGACATGTTTCTGCCAGCACGGCAAAATGCATACGCGGTTTATACTACTCATATTAAAAAAGCCCAGATGTTAGAGGCTTGGGCGACCCAGAAACAGCTGCATGGCAAGGTAGGTGTTAAATTGAAACCTTAGGTCACCTTGCTGGAATGGATCAAGGAAAGTTTCTCTTGCAATGAGCTTCAGAAGGAAGAAAATACAGTCAATGATGAGGACTTCAAAGAAGCTTCTGCTTTCCAAAGAACTTCCACAGGATGTTTTATATTTGCAATTCTTGATTTTTGGCGAAGTCTTCTAGCTAATATGAGGTACAACTGTGCCTTCCTCCCCCCAACTGAACAGGGGAGGTATGGCACAGTGCTATTTTTGCAGCAGCTTTGAAGATAAAGCCATGGCTGCGGCACAAATAAAACAGGGCCCACGGGGAGCCAAAGCCTCAGGCCTGCATGGTTTGCTACAGATGTACAGCAGTACTGTACTGATTTATATGAATAGTAGAATGTCAGAAACCTGCTCTTACATGGGGGTCTGTAGATCATAAGGTTCTGACACAAATAGGAACTTGAAGGAGTTTCTTCTGAACGTAATCAGGTTTCAGAAGAATCAAAAAAGATGAAACTGCTACACACAGCATAATTTCAATTGGATCGTCACCACAAATATGGCAACCAGTGATATATGCAGCACAGGTTAGCAAATGAAGATAAGAATCCAAGATGTGCTAGTTAATATGAGCCTTTTGTTCTTTAGTTATTATATTATATTTGATTAACAGATACACAGTGGATTGTCAGGTTTCTGTAATGTAAAAAAAAATGACAAAGATAAATCATTTCAGAACTTTTTCCACCTTTAATGTGACCTATAAACTGTACAACTCAGTTGAACAACAAACTGAAATCTTTTAGGTGGAGGGAAGTAAAAATTAAAAAAATAAAATAAATATGGTTGCATAAGTGTGCACACCCTTAAAGCGGAGTTACGCCAATTTTTTATTTTTTTTTTTAAAGTCAACAGCTACAAATACTGCAGCTGCTGACTTTTAAAATATGGAGACTTACCTGTCCAGGGCGCCCGCGATGTCGGCACCCGAAGCTCGGGTGCTGCTATCTTCGGTAAGGGAATCAGGACTTCCTGGTACCCTACTGCGCATGCGCGCTCCCCCCCGGGTGGGGGTTGTGGCCGGGAAGTGGCGTAGATACCCGTGGGTGGCGTGGATATCTATGCCCAGAAGTGGGAGCAAAATACCTGTATTAGACAGGTATCTGCTCCCCCCTGAAAGGTGCCAAATGTGACACGGAAAGGGGGGGGGGGGGGGGGATTCCGAAAAGCGTAAGTTCCATTTTTGGGTGGAACTCCGCTTTAAAACCAATTTATTGTTGAAGCACCTTTTGATTGCATTACAGCACTCAGTCTTTTGGGGTACGAGTCTATCAGCATGGCACAACTTGACAAGATTTGCCCACTCTTTGAAAAAAAACACTCACTCAATCTTAAAAAATCTAATAAAAAAAATTGAAAAAAAAAAAAAAAAACACTCCAAATCTGTCAGATTGCGAGGGCATCTCCTGTGCACAGCCCTCTTCAGAACACAGATTTTCAATCTGATTCAGGTCTGGGCTCTGGCTGGGCCATTCCAAAAAACTTGAATCTTCTTCTGGTGAAGCCATTCCTTTGTTGACTTGGATGTATGCTTTGGGTCATTGTCATGCTAAACAATGAAGTTCTTCTTCATGGTCAGCTTTCTAGCAGAAGCCTAAAAGTTTTGTGCCAATATTTACTGGTATTTGGAACTGTTCATATTCCCTCTACCTTGACTAAAAAAAAAAAAAAACAGCCCCAAAGCATGATGCTGCCACCACCATGTTTCAGTGGGTATGGTGTTCTTTTGGTGATGTGCAATGTTTTTGCGCCAAACACATCTTTTGGAATTTTGGCCAAAAAGTGCAACCTTGGTTTCATCAGACCATAACACATTTTCCCCACATGCTTTTGGGAGACTTCAGATGTGTTCTTGCAAAATTTAGGCAGGCTTGGATGTTTATCTTCAACAAAAAAGGCTTCTGTCTTGCCACTCTACCCCATAGCCCAGACATATGAAGAAAATCGGAGATTGTTGTCACATGTACCACACAGCCAGTACTTGCCAGATATTGCTTCAGCTCCTTTAATTTTGCTGTAGGCCTCTTGGTAGCCTCCCTGACCAGTTTTCTTCCTGTCTTTTCATCAATTTTGGAGGGATGTCCAGTTCTTGGTAAGGTCACTGTTGTGCCATATTTTCTCCACTGTGTTCCATGGTATATCTAATGTCTTGGAAACTCTTTAGTACCCTTCTTCTGCCCGATACCTTTTAACAATGAGATCCCTCTAAAGCTTTAGAAGCTCTCTGAGGACCATGGCTTTTGCTGTAGGATGCGACTAAGAAAATGTCAGGAAAGATCTAGTAGAACAGCTGAACTTTATTTGAAGTTATTCAGAGGCACTTTAAATGATGGCAGGTGTGTACTGACTCCTATGGGGGTGTGCACACTTAGGCCCCTTTCACACATGTGGGCCGTATGTCCGTATTTCATCCATCCGTTTTCGGATGAAATACGGACATATGCGCATGCCTATGGTATAGCGGGTGTCAGCGGATGAGCATCCGCTGACACCCCCGATATCATCTGTCTCCGCTATGGTCCGATTCTGCAGACGGAGGAAAACCCTATTTTTCTATCGTCTGCAGAGCGGATCGGATGAACACGGACAGACAGTCTGTGTTTCTCCGCTCTCCTCTATGGAGGATCGGATATCAGAAAGGGTGGTCCCTGAACAGTGTGCAGAGACCGCCCTGTAATCTGCCGGCTCAGCAGGAATCAACGGAGCGATCCCCGCTGAGTAGCGGATGTTCACGGGGCAGATCATCACGGAGCTGTCCCGTGTGAAAGAGCCCATAAGCAACCACATTATTTTAGTTTTTCAATTGAGTTGTACAGCTTATAGGTCACATTAAAAAAAAAAAAAAAAAAAAAAAAAAGGTGGAAAAAGTTCAAAAATTATTCATCTTTGTCTCAATTTTTTCACATCACAAAAACCTGACATTTTAACAGGGGTGTGTAGACTTTTTATATGCATTGTACCTGTTAAAATTGTAATGGCTAAGTAGCATGAAGAGAAGCTCCCGTCGGACTGGTTAATATTCCGGATGAATAAAAAAAAAAAAAAAATTCACACTTCTACAAATGGCTAAAATTTTAAACCCAAATAATGTCCATGCGAAAAGCATGTTTCCTGTCTGGACCAGACTAATCATTGTTTAACCCTAAAATCCCATCAATCCGGCTGGTCATCATTTGGATGATAAAACTAGAAAATGTACCGTATATACTCGAGTATAAGCCCACCCGAATACAAGCCGAGCCACCTAATTTTACCACAAAAAACTGGGAAAAAAAAAAAAACGTATTGACTCGAGTATAAGTGGAAAAGAGTGTCAACAATGCCCATTTGCATGCCTCACCGTGCCCCTGATCTTCAAACTTAGTAGTTAAAGGTTCCTAGATGCCCCCTAGCTGCAGCCAAAATTTGGGGTCTCTGGGCCCAAAGGGTTCCGAAATGACATTGCTGCAGATGGACACAGTTGACCGACTTTGGGGCCCTGTATATCGGGGCCACTTGGTGCTAGGATCCCCAAATTTGGATATGTTGTAATGTTGGTTCCACTGGGTTTGCACACCAACGTTGGGGTTCCTAGCACCAAGTGGCCCCGAGATACGAGGCCCCAAATTCAGGTCGGAAAATGTCAAGCACTTTTCTGCAGCAAAAAATGACATTTTCCAACCCGACTTTGCAGCCCCGTATCTCGGGGGCACTTGGCGCTAGGAAATTTGGTGTGCAAACCCAGTGGAACCAACACTACAACATATACAAATTTGGGGTTGCTAGCACCAAGTGAAAATGTCATTTTTTGCTGCAGAAAAGTGCATGACTCGAGTATAAGCCGAGGGGGGCAGTTTCAGCACAAAAAAAATAAAAAAATGTGCTGAAAAACTTGGCTTATACTCGAGTATATATGGTATGTAACAAAAAGTTTACTCCATAGTGCAGTATTTAGGGCAAACAACCTTTTGAGGTTCAACAAAATGATTTCTATTTGCTTGTTATAGGCTAAAGTACTTTATTTGTGCCTTACTGAATAAGCCTCCTTACGCCATTGGCCTGACAACTAGGAATCTCATGATCTGTTTAGATAGATTCTATAGGTTAAAAAAAATAAAAAATACCCGAAAAATATTTGAAGGTTTGAAGTCTTACCAAAATATTTGATGAAAATATTTTACTATAAAAAGAAGATTTGTGCATTAGCGGCATACAAGATGGCCTTACCTGGAGGAGGGATTAGCGGAGGGGCAGTACTGACATTTGGGGGAGGTGGAAATAACGGAGGTGGAGGGAGATGAGTGGGAGGAGCACCAGGAGGGAAAAATGGTGGTGGCGGTTTGATGAAATTATCCACTTCTGAAGGCGACTGCTCTGTGACTACCTGTAAAAAATAAAAAAAATAAAAAAAGACAAGCTATTGAAATTCTACAGAAAAGAGATTGCATGTCTTTCAGAACTAGACAAAGTGAGAAAAATAAAAAATAAAATGTATTTAAAGGTGATTCTTTGGGCAAATGTTTATTTTAAAACAACAAACATGTCATACCGACCAGCTCTCTGTGCAATGGTTTTACACTATGCAGCCCCGACACTCTACTTCTCGGGTCCCCGGCTGAAACTCCCCCACCCCCATAGCAAGTCGCTAGCCATGAGGGCACTCGTGCATGCTAGCTCTGGAGCTGCCTGTGTGTCTACAATGGGCTGACAAAACAATACTACATTATCGGATTTATATAGCACCAACAGTTTACGCAGCACTTTCCAGCATAAGTGCAGACAGTACAATTACAATTCAATACAGGAGGAACCAGAGGGCCCTGCTCGTTAGAGCTTACACTCTAGGGAGGGTCAAGTGATACAAATAAGAATAGCTGTGGGGGATGAGCTGATGGAGAAAATAAAACTACAGTTGTTTGGTGAAGGTGGGATAGGCTTCTCTGAAAAGGAGGGTTTTTAGCGATAATCTAAAAGTGGACAGAGTAGGAAATAGTCGGACAGATTGGGGTAGGTTATTGCACAGGATAGGAGAGGCTCAGGATTAGTCCTGGAGGCGAGCATGGGAGGAGCATTGAACTGAACGGTAAGTGAAAGCCAGTGGAGGGATTGGCTGAGAGGGGGAAGTAGATACTGAATTTGCAAGGTGGATAAGCCTGGCAACAGCATTCATGATGGACTGATGGGGGGGTATTACACCAATTTGAAAGGTTAGCCCTTTTTTGTCATTCTGTTGCTTTGAGATTTACAAATCTTTCATAAAGCAAGGACTTCCCTTCAAAATTATTCTGTAGCACACAAATATTAAAAAAGGACTACTCAACTGTATTAATATATTTTTTTAAATTTTGCAAATTCATTTCACATTTAAGAAAGGCAAAAATACAAATGTTTCTTATAAAACCATTCAACCTTAAACAAATATGAACACACTTATGTTTCACATCTTAAACATTCGCCATTACTGTGCCAACAAAATTTGCTTTGTCATTTGAATATCAGAAACGAGAACACAAAGATCCTTTTGCTCGTAATGCTGAATGTGCTGCGATCGCACAAAGAAAGGAGGCCGCTTCATTTGTAAGTTATGAGCACACCATGGAAAGCCGCCAAAGGAAACACTTCCCTCAGTATCGAAATTCACAAAAGCAAGCAGTTCTCTCTCGTTTTAAGGTTAATTGAACCACACTTAGAAAAGGAAATTCTCATATATCAGAGCGCACTTGCAAATGAAGAACATTACTTCCTTTTCTACGCTTTCAGTCCAGAATTTTTTAAACAGGTAATGGACCACTGACTGAGTAATGCATACAAAAATTTCAGAATAAGAAACACACAATGAAAGTTTTATAGGATATGATAAGAAAGCCGATTGTGAGCTTTATGTATAAAGCAGATGATTCCCATTGACTAGAAATGCTCAAATGGACTTGACTATTCCCAAGTCACATATTTCAATCCAGAAACGTTTGCTACTTTTAATTTCAAAGAGGACCAGTCTTAGTCATCTGATAAGCAATACTACACAATGCCCACCATTCTGAGTTCAGCACAATTCTTCCACACTCTAAAAACCTAAAGGGGATGAACACATAAAAAAATAAAAAAAACTGTAAAAAACTGACTTTATCCAAACCGACGCGAACCATGCTCTTAATTTACTAAAAGATTTGCCTTTTCTGACTTACAATTATAGTCTTTAACACCTTCCCGTCTGGCCTATTGTAAAATAACAGCAGGATGGGAATACTGTTCTAGGAGGACGTCATGACGTCCTCCCAGGATCGTGCTGCGCTCCGGCATCATCTGTCACCCGCCAGTACGCCAGTCAGTACGTCTATACACTTAATGCCTCTTGTTCCGTATTTAACGATTCCCCATTGGTTTGGCATTTGAGCTGTCACACGCCCACCCCTATGCCATTGGTCACAGCGGCTCCTCTCTCCTTCATTAAGCGTATTGTGTGCTAAGACGGTATCACCTCCGAAGACGTCCTATCGACGAAACGTACGTCAGGTGATACCTTTGGTACGCAATAGGTCACTTCCTTGAAGCGACTTCCGGTTTCGGAAGCGCCGTTTGTGGAACGCACACTGTAGTTGTGGCTTTGCGGTGCCTTCACCGCTCTGCCCTCTAGCTGCGCACCTTGTTTGTTTTCAAACATCTTTTAAAATATTTTCTTTTTATATATGAACTTTGTATTTTAAAGTCTATTGTCCAGGTTCCATATATATTTTTAATAAAAGAAATTTCCTGGCAATATTACACTATTAGTTCCCATATATTTTTTATATACACGGACCCCACTGGAGTCTTTACCCCCCATTCCTGAAGAGGTGCAGAGGTTGGATATTACCACGGAGAAGGCCCCCCTTCCTGGACAAGCTGTCCCCACTGAGGAGGAATTCCCAAGGAGATTATACGCCTATCACCCCTGCAGGGGTCAGGCACTCTGGTGAGTGTTTTCACTTCTGGGGGCACTCGACGGAAGGAGGGGAGCACCTGAATGGTCACCGTGCACAAGTCAACTTGCCTATATGTCATATGATGTTGCAAGATTGTTGATTCTTTCAGAGGACAGCATAGAACTCTATCATTAATATTGACTGTCTGGGACAATCCGCACTAGATTTTTTCTCTAATTTATATATATATATATATATTTTTTTTTATTTTTTATTTTTTTCAAGTAACCACCCATCACATTTTTATATGTGCACCTGAATCACTTTATTTTTATTTCTATATGAGACACTTTTTTATCCTATTTTGGACACATTGAAGAGTTATCTACAGTTATATTTTCTGCACACTATTTCGTACTTGGATTTATCTAATAATTTATCTGTTCCATTATGAAGTCACTTTGAAATTCAAGTTTTATTTATTTATTTTTTCACCTTAGGTTGTCACGTAATTGTTTATACATAGTGATGTATTGACCTATTTACCCAGTACCCAATAGGTGTATGAGGTGTTGCATGTAGTCACTTTTTCCTTGCTACTCCTAAGGCCCCTTTCACATCGGGGCGTTTTTCATGCGGTGCAGCGCTAAAAATAGCGCCTGTTCACCGCATGAAAAAATCCGGCCCCATTCACTCCAGTGTGAAAGCCGGCGGGCTTTCACACTGGAGCAGTGCGCTAGCAGAATGACAAAAAAAGTCCTGCTAGCAGCATCTTTGGAGCGGGATAGGAGCGGTGTGTTCACCGCTCCTTCCCATTGAAAAGAATGGGAGACCGCGGTAAAACCGTGGCAATACCGCCGCAAAGCGCCGCTACGGGTAAAACCGCACCGCGAGCGGCCGAAAACGACGGTAAAGCAGCGCTAAATATAGCGCTGCTTTACCGTCACCGCGGCTCACCGCCCCAGTGTGAAAGGGGCCTTACTGATACTGCTTTTATTGCTCCTCACGTCTACATCTATACTCGTTGTCGGTTACAAGCATATTCCTTTATCCTATTACACATCCACTCTCATATCCATATCCAGTATATATATATATATATAAAATATATATATATATTATTATATATAATATATATATATATATATATATATATATATTTGTTTTCACAATTATCCATTTACACATTTTTTATTATTTATATGGTTATTCTATTCTGCTCTCCCCATCCGGAACAGCGCCACCATCCCTTAAAATTAAAACCATTCCTTTACTACACACTTGTGCAGTATCCATCTGGGAGGCTGCAGTTCCAATCCTAAGCGCGGATTCTATATACATTCTTTCTACAATTATAGTCTTTAACACCTTCCCGTCTGGCCTATTGTAAAATAACAGCCGGATGGGAATACTGTTCTAGGAGGACGTCATATGACGTCCTCCCAGGATCGTGCTGCGCTCCGGCAGCATCTGTCACCCGCCGTGTTCACCAGACAAGGCTAATGAAAGATCACTGTACCAGCCCACTGCAGGTACCATGTGACCGCTGTGGCCAATCACAACAGATCACATGACAGTTGTACACAATGAAAGGATTTGTTACATGCCTTTTATTGTGTACTATTGTGATGAGCTCTGTGATTGGTCAGTCATCACATGGCACAATGAGGGCCAATCACAGCCCATTTGTACGATGTGATAAACTGTGACCAATCACAGCTATGTGCAAAAGTAAAAACTGAATGTTTTTTTTTTTTTTTATGAAAATAAATTGCTTTAAACTGTCAAATCCACTGGTATGAGCAACCAAACTGTAGAAAAAAAAAATCCTGATCACTACCTCAGAATTAGTACAGTGTTGCTATATTTGCTCTGTTTACTGTATGTAAAAAAAAAAAAAAATTGAAAACAAATGTAATAAAAAATCTTTTAAAATAAACTTATTTTTATATATATTTTTTTAAAAGCATACTGGTCACCAGTGTCTCTGACCACCGCCACACCAGTCATAGGACAACACCGTACTGCACAGGTGACAGTATGTAAACACTTTAAAAATCTTTTTACGTTTCTTAATTTTCCAAAAGATTTGTGACAAAAAATTACAACTTCAAAAAAACTTGCCTCTTTCTAAATACCTCGGACTGTCCACTTTCCAAAAATTGGTCATTTGGAAGATATTCGTACTGTCCTGGCATTTTCATGCCTCAAGAAATGAGCCGTCAGTACATCAGGACTGATCTATACACACACACACACACACACACACACACACACACACACACACACACACACACACTACATTTTATTATATCTTTTCATGTGACATCACTGAAGAAATTACACTTTACTACAACATAAAGTAGCGAGTGTAATGCTTGCATTACACACAGCCGTCAATGTCTAAACCGCTGGCAACAAAAGTGAGTACACCCCTAAGTGAAAATGTCCAAACTGGGCCCCATTAGCCATTTTCCCTCCCCGGTGTCATGTGACTCGTTAGTTTTACAAGGTCTCAGATGTGAATGGGGAGCAGGTGTGTTAAATTTTGTGTTATCGCTCTCACTCTCTAAAGCCCCATACACACGGTCGGACAATCCGCGGACCAGGTCCGTCGGATCATGTCCGTCGTACTTTGTCCGATGTTGGTTTTGCGTACACACGGTCGGACAAAGTTGTCGGAAAATCCGATCATTCTGAACGTGGTGACGTTTGTTGCCTACGACGGGACAACGTAGAGGCTAGTAGCCAATAGCTTTGGTCTTGTAATGTGATCTGAGCATGCGTAGCACTTTGTCCGGTCGGACAACCGTACACACGATCGGGTTTGGTGTGATCGGACCGGGTTGACGGCAAATCTTTCCAGCAGGAGATAAGACTTTGTCCGTCGGACAAACCGACGAACACTGTCCGATGGTGCATACACACGGTCTGATTTTTCAAAAACATTGTCCGATCGGACAGAATCCATGAAAAAGTCCGACCGTGTGTATGGGGCTTTAGGGTCCTTTCACACGGGCCAGATCAGTGCTGATCCGCCCCGTGTATATCCGCTTGCTCAGCGGGGATCGCTGGAGCGATCTCCGCTGAGCAGGAAGAGGACAGGTCCGTCTCTGCACACAGCGCAGGGATGGACCTGTCAGAGCGCCGCTCTCCCCTACGGACCATAGAGTCAGTCGTCATCCGATCTGCAGACGGATGAAAAAATAGGGTTTTCCTCCATCTGGAGAAACGGACCACAGCGGACACGGACGAGATCGGGTGTTAGCGGATGCTCATGTATGTCCGTTTTTCTTCCTAAAACGGAAGGATGAAAAATGGACATACGGACCGTCCGTGTGAAAGAGCCCTAATACTGGTCATTGGAAGTTCAACATGGCACCTCATGGCAAAGAACTGAGGATCTGAAAAAAAGAATGGATGCTCTACATAAAGGATATATGAAGATTGCCAAGACCCTGAACTGGAGATGCAGCACAGTGGCCAAGACCATATAGTGGTTTAACAGGACAGGTTCCACTCAGAACAGACCTTGCCATGGTCAACCAAAAAAGTTGAGGGCACATGCTCAGCGTCATATCCAGAGGTTGTCTTTGGGAAGTAGACTTATGAGTGCTGCCAGCATTGCCGAGGTTAATTGCTAATTGGGTGCAATTTGGAAATTTTCACTTTGTGTACTCACTTTTGTTGCCAGCAGTTTAGACATTAATGGTTATGTGTTGAGTTATTTTGAGGGGACAGCAAATTTACACTGTTATACAAGCTGTACACTCACTACTTTACATTGTAGAAAAGTGTAATTTCTTCAGTGTTGTCACATGAAAAAGATAGAATAATAAAAGATAGAATAAAATATTTAGAAAAATGTGAGGGGTGTACTCACTTTTGTGAGAGTGTGTGTGACTAACTTTCCTACAGACTAAATAACATACACTGATTTGGGTTATTTTCACCAAAGAAATGTATCAGAATACATGTTGTCTTGAATTTATAAAGATTTACAAAATGTTTTAACAAAGAAAAACGTGTGTTTTTTTCAAAATTTTCAGTCTCTAATTTGTCAATCAATTTGGTCATCATAGAGGAACACTCTGAGAAGTTTGCCTATATTTTCATGTTACTGGGTTTAGTAACACTTTAAATACTTTTTTGTATGGATACCCATCAGTATGGGTATTCGATCAGCATCCAAAATGGTAAATATTGCTTGTTTTCCATAAAAAAACACATTAATTGCAACATTATTTTTACTACAGGTACAATACCTTACATTTTACACAGTGGATTACAAGCTGTATATTCACATCAATCTTTGCCTACAAGGAGTTTACAATCCGAGGTACCTATTTCACATGCATGCACACATACATACACGCACTCATAAACAAGGGCCAATTTAGACAGGAGTGAATAAACCTACAAATATATGTCTTTGGAGGGTGGGAGGAAACCAGGGTACTCAGAAGTAACCCACACAAGCAATTGGACATGCAAACTCAGAGGCAGAGCGTCTTGGGCAGGATTCAAACCGCATTAAACCATTATGCAAACTACCTCTACCCTAAACTTACAAAACAAATGCAGGTAATAGTACCAATACCCAATATTGGTATGATTAAGATATCGCCAAAACACATTTTAAACTGAAAAGTTTCATAAAAAATAAAAATAAAAAAAGCTTTCAACATACAAAAAACTTGCACCAAAAACCTGAAATCAATATTAAATCTACTAGGACTGAGAAAGTGTTAGAGAGACCATGTCCAGGTCTCTACATTTAGTCTGAAAAAGAATTATGAGAAGCTGGAAAAGTGAGACCCCTCCTACTCAAACTGGCCATACAAAGATAGAAAAATGTAACAAGAAAAAAAAAAAAATTAAAGTGGAGGGCCACCCTGAAAAATAAAAACCTTCATAAAAATGTTAAAAATTTAAAGGAAAAAAAAAAAAAAAAAAAAAATTTTTTTTTTTAACTTACCAGAAATGGCTGTTGCTAGGCAGATCGTCCTAATCTGCCTCTTCCTGTTCCGGAGTTGTTCGGTCTTCTGCTCCTAGCGTCGTCGTCTATTGAATGGGGCGTGGTGTGTTATGGGAACTGTGTGTGTCCCACAACACAGCACGTTCTCCATCCACAAAGCACTGCGCGACTCGCGCATGCGCAGTAGGAAACGGGCAGTGAAGCCGGCAAGGCTGCGCTGCCTGCTTCCCTTAGTTGGAATGGCGGCGCCGGGAACCGAGACCCGAGGGACGGTCGGTCTCGGGCGGCCGACATCGCAGGCACCCAGGACAGGCAAGTCTGCTTATTAAAAGTCAGCAGCTACAGTGTTTGTAGCTGCTGACTTAATTTTTTTTTTCCCGGCTGGCCCTCCCCTTTAAGTAGACCGATCATTCGAACTCCGTATCGTTAGTGTGGTCACTGTGAGAATCGATTTCCATTTTTTTTTTTTTTTAAACATGGAAATGTTTTCTTTTTTGTGCATGAGCAGTAGGGGTAGTAGCAGTATCAGAAAACATATGTTTAATGTTGAAGACAAAAAAAAATCTGAAAAACTATACGATACAACTGGCTGGAAAATTGATTGGGCCATCGAGCTTTACAATTTTTTTTTTTTTTTTTTTTGCATTTTCATTCATCTTTCTACTCCTCTATGACCAGCTTAAGACCAAAAAACAAAACCTAAAAATAACCTTACTCCAAAGATTCTCTAGACTTTCCAATAATTACAGCCAGTTTGCATCGGTCGGTTAGGCATTTACACTATATTGTTTCTCGTAATTCATTACAATCAGTTGAGAACATATTTGGCATTAGTTTATGTTCTTGATTGACTGGAGAATTTCCTCTTAGAAAAACAGGGAAGAGAGCAAACAATTTAAATGAAGAATCTCGCAAGACAGACTTTAAAAGGCCAAGTTTACCTTTAGTAAAATAAATGCAATTTTTTATTTTTTTAAGCTCAAAATCATGTACATATAGATTATTTTTTTTTTTTTTTTACAATTGAGTCTGCAAAGCATTGCACTTGCAATCTGCTGATCGTGGGTGCAATGTCAGACTCCTGCAGACACTCAGGGCAGCTGTCTGATTGTACCTCTCATAGGGGCAGTTACTGAAGAGAAGGAAGAATCAATGAACTACAAAGGGCCCTTACAGTGGATTGAAAATCACTGCAGTAGACAGGAAATGTAGTTCATTCATTCATTCACAGATCCCTGTGAATAAATGAACGTGGCTGTGTGGCAGAGCCCCACACAGCCATGCAGTTTTTAAAATGTGACCGGGTGGGGGGGGGGATTGGGGGGTGAGCAGGGCTGCTGCATTAGTAACATGTTACACCCTGAAAACGAACGTAAAATTTAACATGTTACTAATGGGAAACTTATCCTTTCAAAGCTCTTAAACATCAAACTGCTATTTTATAGAATCAGAAGAGCCACATGATATACGCACCTGGATGTTGCTTTCATTAGCACCCCGCCGCCTCCCTTCTACCCGTGTGATGGTGGTTGTTTGTCCAATCACATCGATTGTGCCAGAGAGTTTTCTACTGTAAATTTAAGAGGAAATACAATTATTTGCAAAAGCGACAGCGTTTAATTTACAAGAAGTGATGACTGGTTCACACTAGTGCAATTTTCAGATATGACTGCTATACCGCAACAATGGAAATCAATGGTGCCCGTGCACAGCAATGCAGTGCATTTTTGGAAAAGGTACATGTGCTGCTTTGGAGCTGGTGCAGCAAAATTTTAGTCCCATAGACTCCAACATAAATACATCAAAAACTAAAAAAGTAAAGTAAAAAGTAATGTACAGGCATTTAACAAATTCTTGTTAAGCTTTGTGTAAAAAATCCAGTCTCCTACCCAAAAATAAAAAGCATCAGCATCAAAAACCCACAAAGTTGCAACAAAATTGCACTGCAAATTGGATCAACAGATTCAGCACGTGAAACATAGTTGTAGAGTGGAGGTTGTGTACTATTTGTGCCAAACAGTTTAGCTATTTCTGCCGTGGAGACTCACACTGCCAGTGGGAGGTAAGCCTGCATACTCAAGTATCTGACTGTATTTCTTCAAATGATCTGCAGAAAACTATCATGTCATACCATCAGAGGCGTGCAATTTGCCCCAAATTTATTCTACAACAGGACAATGACCCCAAACATACAGTCAATGTCATTAAAAACTATATTCAGTGTAAAGAAGAACAGAAGAATCTGGGTACACTTGCACACAGTTTTTGAAGGAACTTGGCAGGTAGGTTGTTCCAAACATCTTTGAGAACTAACCACAGATCATCTGTGAATGTAGGCTGCATCAAATCCTTCTGTCTCCTCGTGTAATCCCAGACAGACTCGATGTTGTTCAGGGCTCTGTTGGGGGCCAAATCATCACTTACAGGACTCCTTGTTCTTCTACTGTTTTGAAGGCAAAGGGGGTTCACACCAAATATTAATTTGATTTGGATTTATCTTCGGTTTATTTACATTCCATTTTGTTAATTGATAAAAAAATATTTACACATCTATTTCTGAAAGCATTCTTAATTTACAGATTTTTTTCACACCTGACTAAAACTTGTGCACAGTACTGTATGTAGTCAATCAAGTAAATGTAAGGTTTATTACAACCTGTTGAATTGCTAAATAAAAGGGGCGACACCCTATTCTGCTGGTCAGAATGAGATGGATGAAATGATGCCTGAAAAAATGTCCACCAGATCATCACTTACTGAGTCTGCTGTTTCAGCAGAGTGGGGCTCTTCAGAATTTGCATCTCAAGTAGGTATATTCAATAAATCGTTTTATTTTAATTTTTTATGAGAGAGGATATGTTGTTATTTCATTTTGGGACAGCCATGGTTTTCCAGCAAAAAACCATAGGCAACTAAACAACAACATGACCTCAAGCTTGCTTTAACCTATATTTTTCAGCAAACTGGAATGTAAAAACCCAAAAAGGTTCTCAAACAGTCATAATTTGCACACAAAATGGAACACTGCAACACTTTAAAACAGCTATCTTATCTGCCCAATCTCCAAATTGTAGTGACAGTATATAAGCAGTCGCTATTGAACATCTGCCAGAACTACACACAAAGAAATTACATCTATTGTGAACTCGGAGGAGATGGCAACAATTTGAATATTGCATTAGGCATTGCTAAACTCTAAAAATAAACAAGTTTTTCTTCCAAAATCATGCAAAATAGGTAGCATATGCAACCAATAGGTCTCAGGTGCTGAGTTCAGCATGGAACAGACTGGGTGCAGCCATCTTTCAATTTTAACATAGGGTAGCAAGTAAATAAAGCTTATTAAAGGCTATGGACACAGCAATTGCTGAGACACTATTACATAATGACCCAGTCTCATCACCAGCAATCTCCCATAGCACTTCAGCATAGCACAGTAGTGAAATAATCCTACAATAAAAAAACAATACATTTATGATTTTGATGCACTGCAAAATGGTTTCATGTTCAACCCATTATTTATGTTGTGTGAATATTGAAGCTTATTACCAACCCACCTGGGAGGTGTAGCATTAGGTTTAAATAACGAAGTTGGCGATGTGAACTCTGGCTTTGTCGTCTGTATAACAACAGTTTCTTTCTCTGAATTTCCAGTTCTGCCCTGCTGCACCTGTTTATATAAAAAGGAAAAAAAAAAAATTATACAAAAAAAAAAAAAAAAAAAAAGTATAAGAAAAAGACAATAGCAATAGAACAAAAGAGCACGGCAATGTAACCACACAGAAGGCCAGTGTTAGAGTGGAAAATGTGGATGTTTTCTGACCTAAAACAGAATCAAACGTGTGGAAGACCGATACATTCCTCTCTCATTTCCAATAATGGCTGCCCATTAGCTTATTTTTTTAATCTTTCCATTTATTAAATCTTGTGCCCTTGTTTTTTTAAACTTTGGAAAGTAAAACATTTTTTTCTGCCAGTAAATACATTCTACAGCCCACTTCCTCTTTCTTGTCAGGTCATTAGCCTAGACTATTGATATCATGCACAGCTCTCTCACTATCGGGGGGGGGGGGGGGGGTCATAAGAGGGCCAATGAGAGCTGCAGGTGTGTCTGTTTAAATTTCAAGAAGTGAACAGACACTAGCTTCAGCTGCTGTCAATCACAGCCAGTGACAAGGGAGATAGTGAGGCACGGTAGCGAGCCTGCACAAGCACTGACATAGCAAGCGGCTTACTATGGGAGCACACGTAGGGTGGGCGTGGAGCCAGGAGGGCTGGTGGGGACCCAAGAAGAGGAGGAGGATTGGGGCAGCATTATGCAAAACCATTTCACAGAGCAAGTATGACATGTTAAATCTTTTAAAGAAAAAAAAAAATAGACACAAATGTAAGCTTAGAATCATTTTACGCTCTCTCTCTCTCTCTATATGTATATGTTCACACAAAAGTTTTAGGCATGTGTGAAGAAATGCTGCAGCGTAAAAATTATTTCAGAGATATATCATTTAAATTGTTTATTTTTTATCAATTTACAAAATGCAAAGTGAGCAAACAGAAGAAAAAAGTAAACCAAATCAATATTTAGTGGGACTTTTGCCTTCAAACCAAGTATCCCATCAATATTAAAAAAAAAAAAACAAAAAAAACAAAAAAAACACACAAAAACCACAGACAGCAGATTTTCTGCAGCACATTCACAATACATTTACGCCACCACTGGACAAACACTGCCATAAATATATAATACTAAGTGAGGAAGATGTTTACACTTGTAAGTGTTGTTTTGTTCCTAAGGGCTTGTGCATAATGGCTTATTTCATACAATTGCACATCATTAGTTTTAAAACAACTCCCATTATAAAACACCAACATCTTGTGACCAGCTTTGTTCTCAGCATAAAAGAATATTAATGTTGATGGCTAAACAATGTTATTTTATATTACTATTCTTGCTAGTATTTCAGTATTGGAATGTTGCAGCTGAAGAAAAATAGTGCTATAAATATACTCCCCCCCATTTATTCCAACATACTGTAATTTTATTTGTAGTTGAAGAGACTGGAAGCGCTTCTAGTCCCATCCGTAGTCGCTTCTGTTTTTCACAGTACGCTTTCCATGTTTCTTCATTAAAACCATAATTGAAGTAATCTGAAAGGTCAGCACCTAAAGTTGGAAAAAAAAACATTTACTAAAAATAGTCTTTTACATGTAAGAAAAAAATAGGCCGATTTATACAAAATAAAAAGTTCCATCGCCCATAACAACCATTGGATAAAAATGTGGGATTAGTGCAGGAATGGAATATTGGGGAAAAAAACAATATAATCTAGCCTGCAAAAAAATTAAATGAATTTGCTAATTCCACCATTAAACATAGCTACTTTTTTTTTTTTTTTTTACCTTAATGCATTCTATGCATTAAGATAAAAAAAAACTTCTGTGTTCAGACCCTTCTCTTTATACTTACCGAAGCCCAATCTCGATCCAGTGATATGCCTGAGAGCAGCAGTTCTCTTCTCTGGACACAGAGGCGGCAGCAGGAGCTATTGGCTCCTGCTGCTGTTCATCACAGCCTGTTGAGAGGGAGTGGGGCGTCAAACGACACATAGGCTCCAGATCAAGCATGCACGAGTGCCCCCCATAGCAAGTGGCTTGCTATGGGTGCACTTAGAAAAGGGTGTGGGGTCAGAGGAGCCACAAGTGATATCAGGGGACCCCAGAAGTGGAAGATCGGGGCTGCTCTGTGCAAAACTTTGCACAAAGCAGAGAAGTATGACATGTTCCTTGACAATCACTTTAAAGCAGAACAAAATATTTTTTTTGGGGATCAGAAGGGTTGTAAGCCCTTTCAGTTCTTTTTTTTGCTATCTGTGCCCCATTAGAGAGGTTTACCTCCACTTCCTGTCCCACAGCCAAAATAAGAATTAAGAGGAAATCCATTTAGGCTCACCAGAACTAGTGTCCCATTGGAAGATTTCCCCCCTCTATTACTATTCAGGGGCAACATTTTTTCTTTTACTTTCATTTTTGAGAATGGTGAACAGGACAAATTCAGAGGGGTGCAGACAGAAATACAAACATAAGTGTTCCAATCCATCTCCGCTCTGTCCAAAAGAAAAAAAAAAAAGTTTTGCCTTTAGTTGCCTCCAATTTTGCATCTCTAAGCTTTTTTTGCCTTTAGTTACACTTTCAGAGACCCCATTTATCCCTCATGTACGCTGGGTGCTTGCTCAGTTCCTCTGAACACCTCTGCGCCTGACAGGAAAAAAGCAGCTGAAAAACACACCTAAAGCCCTATTTTGCACACGCGCGTAGGCACATCAAGCATTTGGGTGTTCATTCATTCCACTGGCCAGAATATTTATGATAAATGATTGCTCAAGTTCCAAATGTGCCTAGCATTTAGCCGCTTTTCCAGGCATTTAGGTGCGTAAAGCATTTTTTCGGCTCAAACGCTCCTTTCCTGTACGCACAAGTGATGATTTTTTTTTTTCCCAATTCTTGAAATACTCCTCGTTCAATACGCCAGTAAACGACTGTGTGCATTGCCATATAAGCCAACACAGAGGTGCACTTAGAGGCAGATAAACAAAAAAGGGTCAAACGCCTGTAAAAGCGGCATTTTATTTTTTTCTTATGCCCCCATGTGCACGAGGCTTAAAAAGTAATTTAATTTGCCACTGCTGACAAGCTCAAGGGCTGCTACCTTCACTTTAGTAGAAATGAGTGTTAGCATCTCAGTAGGGGTTTGACTACAGTTTGTGTACTCTAACTAGCTTTGACCAGAGTTGCACTTTAATGCCTGATTGTCCCGATACAAACAAACAAAATAATGAACTAAGAATTTCTTACCTACGTACTTTAAGTGGTTGTAAGCCCTTAGAGACCGCTTTGACCTGCAGGTAAGCCTAGATTAAGGCTTACCTGTAGGTGCAAGAAATATCTCCTAAACCTACACGGTTTAGGAAATATTTGCAAAAAGACAGGCACCGCTGTCTACGGAGCATGGGCCGTAGACAGCGGCGTGCAGGCGCACTGAGCACGCCGCTAACGGCGATATGCCACTAGTGGCGGCTCCCGTGTGAGTGACATCATCGCGGCTCCGGCCAATCACAGCGCCGGAGCTGCGAGACCTGGAAGTCTCTCCAGGATACATGGCAGCGGCGGAGATGAAGAAGGAGAACCGCTTCAGGGCTTCGTTCTCAGGTACGTTATTCATAATGAGCTAGTATGCTATGCATACTAGCTCATTATGCCTTTGCCTTGCAGGGTTTATTTATTTTTTTATTTTTTTAAATGGGTTAACTTCCTTCCCTCTTTAAGAGTCAGTGACTTGAAATGGTGACAGGCACCAAGTTTTAACCTTACAAAAATGTCCACAATGGCAGCGTCATATTCCTAGCCTCTCAGGTCCCTGGGACATTCTATATCAATTCCCTTTTGGACACCCAATAGGGAGAGTTCACAATATGTTTACTGGTTTCACTTGTAACTTCTGGGTGGGTTCTTAACATCTTGAGAAAACCCTGTGGAGGATGGGGATAGACTAAAAGAAAGGGTAGTATATTTACAAGAATTTAGAGCAGAGGTTGTTGTCTTATCAGTATGGGCTCTCTGTGAGTGCCATAAGAGATATGTGCTTTAAAGTGGTGTTCAATGTATGCATTTCAGGTTATTTTAATAACCCTCTTCTCAAATTATTACGATCAAAAATATAAAACAAATGAAGTCCAGCTCAATCATGGGGGGGGGGGGGGGTTAACTGCTGCACATAACTACAGAAATCTGTAAACAAAATGTCAGCATGGCTACACACAACTGTTACATCATCTGCACAGATCATTACCTGGTTTTCTCCAAGGCTTGTCCTCAAAGGAATCCAAGTCCACCTCTACTAGCGGAACGCCATTAATATTGCCTGGGGCATCCAAGTCCACTCCTTTGCCCTTCCCACCTACAAAGAAGAATACAGTTTAATATTCCTAATAAATTCTACTTGTCTTTAACATGACATCTACAATGTTACATTTGTAAATACATTTTGTAAATAAACACATTAAATTAGTAGTACTACTAAAGGCTAGACTTTTAACCTTAATGCATTCACACCTGGGTGTTCCAGAATTGCAGCAACACGGGACGTGTTTGTGATGCCATTAACCTTAATGGCACCCCAATCGTGGTGCGATAATCGCTCTGCAATTGCGGCAAACTACAGCGTGTGAAGCTGTTGCTCCAAAAAAAAAGCTCCTGCTCCTTTTTCAGTGACAAGCTTCATACGTTGCAATTTTGCCATGATTGGGGTGCCATTAAGAAGCAATGGCATCGCAAATGCATTTCTGGAATCGTGGGCAGAATCGGTCGATTCCAGAACGCCCAGGCGTAAATGGAGCCCTTAGGTAAAAACTACCCCAGTACTTTTCGTTTTTGAACAAATTTGGTATCTACAGCATTTACTTAAAGCGGTTCTGCACACATCTATGCTTGTTGCGCTCTATTGCTTCTATACCATCTAAAGACTTCTAAATGCTGGTTAACATCTGGTAAGCGTAACCTGTTATCTCTAGTTCATCTTTTGTTTTGTCCCTGTGGCGGTGGGCGGGTTATATGCGGGGATCCGCATCATTTCCTGTCGAAAACGCAGTGTCTCCTGGGATCTTAATCCCAGCAGTCATTGCGGAGGTCAGATGCGAAATCTCGCGTTATTTCAACGCCGCTCGTAGCTGTGAAGCAACTGAGCATGCGTGGGAACCAGCAATGAACGCTGGTTCCTCAGAACGAAGGGAAGGAGTAAGTGTTTGCTTGTGGGCTTCAAATGCCCACAAGCAAGATGACATCTGTCAATTTTTTTTTTTAAAAAGACTTCTTTGCAGATAAAAACGGACGGAGAGAACGGGCAGCAACAAAACAAGTAAGCAGATTATAAGATAGACATCATTTACAATCATTCACCTAAAAAAAAATAAAAAAAAAATAAATACTATTTAAGTCAGCGCAGAACCGCTTTAACATAACCTCACTTTTTATTTTGTACAAAATAATTTGGGATTTTATGGAGTTTGTGAGAACCAAAATTCAATTTAGTGTATTTTGTTATAAAAACTGGATTTGACAACATAAAAAAAAAACATTTCAACTGCCATCTTCTACAGGTCCTCTGCTTTCAAAAAAAAAAAAAAAAAAAACTTTCTTGGGGCTTTTAATTATTGTCTAGCTAAAAATGCAGATTTTAACGTGTGAAAAATGAAATAACTGCTCCAGAAGAGTAGTGGGTAATTTATTACAAGTGTACAGGTTTAACTCTTGAATCTGGAACATTTTTCTCATTTTTTGCACATAAATACACATTTTAGGCCTGAAAATTACTTAAAACATCTAAAAACATTTTCTGAAAGCAGGGACCCTGTAGAATAAAAATAAAAATTATGGCAGTTTATGTCACATGATGATATCTGTGCTACTGTCAGGCAGCTGACATCTACTTTAATATCTCACCTGTAACGACTGAGTACACCACATCTACCAAATAGATTTTTTTTAGTTCTCAAAAATAGCTTACCTGCAGGTCCATAAATTCTACCTCCAGTTTTAATGTTCAGGTTAACAGGGGCTGTACCATAGCTCCTAAAACACAAAAAGCATGAAAATGAATGTCCACAATGAACACCAGCTACCTAGAATGGTTGGTGATGTGCGTTACCTACCCATACTGAGGTGCTGTTTTAATATCTCCAATAGTAACATGAACATCGTCGTCATCATCATCGCTATCACTGTCACTGTCATCTTCTGTCTCTGTCACCTTGAACAATTATGAAAACAAGCAAAATTAAACATATTTTAATAATATTAAATGCTGTGTTTGGGCCCTTTCACACTGAGCCGCTCTGCTCCATTCAGCAGGGAATCTGTGAGCTGAACAGAACAGATGCATTTACACAGTGGATAGGGGTGGTCCCGCGATAGCTCTATGGTTGGTAGGATGTAAACGGACTAGTGTGTTTACATCAGGCTCTCTCCGATTAATCATGCTTAGGTCTGGAAAAACAGAAAAAGACTGCAGTTTTGTTTTGGACCTGGATGGACTCGAAGGTACAGTGAGACAAAAATGTATTTGATCCCCTGCTGATTTTGTATGCCCACTGACAAAGAAATGGTCAGTATATCATTTTAATAGTAGGTTTATTTTAACAGAACAAAAATATCCAGAAAAACACATTACAGAAGAGTTATAAATTGCTTTGCATTTTAATGAGTGAAATAAGTATTTGAGCCCCCATCAGCAAGATTTCTGGCTCCCAGGTGTCTTCTATACAGGCAACGAGCTGAAATTAGGAGCACTCTAAAGCCCCATACACACGGTCGGATTTTCCCATGGATTCTGTCCTATCGGACAATGTTGTCGGAAAATCCGACCGGGTGTAGGCACCATCGGACAGTTTCCATCGGATTGTCCGACGGACAAAGTCCTATCTCCTGCTGGATAGATTTTTCGACAACAAAGTCCGATCACACCAATTCCGATCGTGTGTATCGAATTCCTGACGGACAAAGTGCCACGCATGCTCAGATCACATTACAAGACCAAAGCTATTGGCTACTAGCCTCTACGTAGTCCCGTCGTACGCAACAAACGTCACCACGTTCAGAATGATCGGATTTTCCGACAACTTTGTCCGACCGTGTGTACGCAAAACCAACATCGGACAAAGTACGACGGACATGATCCGACGGACCTGGTCCTCGGATAATCCGCGCGTGTGTATGGGGCTTTAGGCCTAAGGCTGCATTCACACCTGAGCATAGCGTTTTCAGGCAGAAAATTGCGCGAATTGCAGCGTTTGTTACCGTGATTTTGTGGCTTTTTTTACAGCGTTTTGCCGCGATTTTGTGCCGAGCAAAAGGTCACCAAAGAAAAAAAAAAGAAAAACGCCCAAATCTGCCCGATTCGCGCAACAAAAAAAAGGGTCCTGAACTTGTTTGAGCTTCAGGCGTTTTGGAGTGGAGATATGAACCATCTCCATAGAGAATAATGGATTTTTTTCCCCTCTAGCGTTTTGTATCTTCAGGCGACAAAACGCTCAGGTGTGAATGCAGCCTAATGCACACTGGGCGTTTTTTGCTGTAGGCGTTTTTTTCTACAGTCATTAAACTCTCCATCATGTGATCCTTTGTGTCCATGCACACATAGGCTGTTATCAGCAGTTTTGGGCAGTGGCGTTTTTTTTTTTTTTTTTTACTGCTCAAAAACAAAAACTAGTGGGTTCTGAGAGACAACGTTTTTCAGCTGTAAAAATGCTCCAACGCTAATAAACGCTCAAAAACAATCGCTCACTAGCGTTTAAAGTGGAGGTCCCGCAAAAAAAAAATTCTGGATGTTTATGTTATTTGATTTCTCACTGTTAAAATAAGCCTACCATTAAAATTGTAGACTGATCACACAATGTACAAAATCAGCAGAGCATCAATTATCTTTTTCCCTTCACTGTAGGTAGGTGTAAAACGGACACTAGTCCATTTACATCAGCCTGCCCACAAAGCGTCATGGGAGCTTCCAATCAGGTCTGTCTGAAAAACTGACAGGCAGACATGATCAGAAAGCCCATGTGAAAGGGCCCTGAGACTAAAGCCTATTCCCAGTACACATGATCAGAAAATTGTATGAAAAAAAACGTTTTTTGAAGAGATTGTACGTCAATCTGATTGTTAGTACTCAACTTTTGAGAGCTGATCAGGGCAGCTCATGCTAAATTATTAGATGGGACACAAAAAAAATAAAATGTTCTTCTACGATACCAGAAGGAACGATTTTAATTTAATCAGTACAGTATTCGTCCGAAAATACAATACATTACAGCACTTCCGAATTTTTATTCTGTCGTACCAGAATATTTGTAAGCCTAGCATGGAGCCTAGCATACAACACAAAAAAAACGGCCAATTGTCCGATAATCTCATTGTGTGTACCATGCTTTACTGTTGAAGTGTACCAGATTTTTTTCCCTTTAAATGTAAAAAGTACAGAAATAAAGCTGTAAAATTTTGTGGGGGAAAACATTGCATTTATGTCAAAGAGTTTGATGGCATCTCGCCTTTATCTACATTGCAATTTTGGACTTTTGCCCACAAAGGCTAGCCATTTTCATTCGACTAAACAAGCGTAGATGAAGGAATCTACTCTACTCAGCCATTGAATTCAGACAGCCACAGCACACGCAACTGTCTGAATACCCAGACAGTGACTGCATCAGATTGGAGTTCAATTCTGGGAACCAAATTGGTCTGAAGGCTCCAGTGACACTCTGCCAGGTATGCGACAGTACATGCACGAACATTACGTTTTCAGCTTCCACTACTTGCAACTGGTTTAGCATTTTTAAAAAGCACATTACAACTAAAATATAGAAGCGAAAGGTGCAGATTTTTTTTTATTACTTGATTAATTTTTCTGGGTCAGAAACTAAAACAAAAGAGACAAGGCTAATACACAGATGACGCCACAGACAGACAAATACATGGAATTAAAGAACCACATGGTTAACAGCCTTCCTCTTTATAAAGACACGTACGCAAATAGAGGTAGCCCCAACCAATATGACAAAATTTGGTCTAAATGGCTAGCGGACCCCTCCTCTGCCTCAGAGGTCTCCTAAGGGAATCTGCCGATGGTGGCTCTCGAGTGGGTGTGGAACGTGCACAACAAATTAATCAGGTGTCATCCTATTATATACAAGTGTGTAATAGATTATCTAATGACTCATTGACTGTTGCTATTGGACATGGTATCTTGATTTGTGCTACATATGTGCCATTGCTGTTTAACAGAACAAATTAGTGGTCCTCACGTGGGCCATATCATTTCAATGTAAGACCGAACTATGTTTAATTGTTTGTTTCTTTTGTTTTATTAATTGCAAACTAATAAAAATATTTTCAAAAAAAAAAAAAAAAAAAAAGAACCACATGGTTTCCAATTGAACAATTCTTACACTGCAATTTGTGCGTCCTGAGTTTTTCCATTCAAGACACTAAATGAGACCCTTCTAAAACACAACGCACATCAGTGTACACTGCTGCAATGCATTTTCCTGTATGCATAATGGGAAGAACGAACTCTATGCCTTGAACTCTATTTCCCCGAACCAATTAGAAGCCACACAGAATGCAGTCATATATGCTCAAGGTTTTAAATTTCACAACTACTAATCACTACAGCCTTACTTCACACAACACATCAGACAGAACATTATTGGCGATATTACCGGTTTTATAACACCATTTTCAGTAGTTTCAGCTTCAACACTGGTTACTGGATGAGAACTACAGAATACAAAACAGAATGCGATAAACAGTTGGGTTACACAAAAGTACTTACAAAAAAAAAAAAATGAACAAGATTGCATTAAACCAAGAGCGGCCAATCAGATTTCAAATCTTTTTCAGCAGTTTGTAGAGTAGAAGGTAAGTGCCTGTTTTATTGTTATGGTTACTGCACCTGTTCTTTGCTTATTTAGTTAAAATACTTTAACCACTTCCAGACCAGGACTTTTCTGGCACTTTTTGTTTATATGTAACAATCAGTATTTTTTTGCTAGAAAATTTGTTAAAACCAAACATTTTAATTTTTTTTTCTTTTTAAAGCAGAGGCCCTAGAGCCGGGGTTGGCAACCCATCAATGGCGGGCTACCTGTCGACCGTGGGTAGGCGACAGGTAGACTGCAGACGGGTCTGCACCGACCCTGTTACTGTTAGCTACCGGACCTTCTCTTTCCACCCTCAGCCTCCTCTAGCGCTGTGAACAGCAGAGAGCGAGAGGCAGCACAGCCCAGGATGGAGGGCGGGGGAGGAGCTGGCCAAGTTAACTTTTCAAGTTATCACGCAGGTGATTGATTGCTTAGGACCTAGCAAACAATCACCAGCTTGTTAATATAAAAAGTCACTCTGCCAGCTCCTGCCCCCTGTACAGAACTGTGCTGCTTTTTGGTCTCCTGAGTGAACAGGGAGGGAAAAGGGGGAAAAGGGAGAAAGGCAAAAGGGAGAGGAAAGGGTGTGATGTGTGTGTAGGGGGCAGTGGACACTGATATGGGCAGGGCCACCGACATAACAGGGTCCTCTACCACCCTTCAAACATCACCCCCCCCCCCCCCCCATCCCTGCATTCTGAGCATAACGCACTCCTGAACCCTGCACTCCCTTGTAATACTTTTTTTTTGTGTGTCCACTGTGTTTGGGAACAATGAATCACCCGCAGTAGATCACAAAGGCAGCGTATTTTGAACACTATACAGGAAACAAACATGGAACGCGAACCGGCCCCAAAGGGACACTGTGCCCGGTGATCTTTGACTTCATCATTATTGTTCAAGTAGATCTCCATCTCTTTAAAGTTGCCTTCCCCTGCCCTAGTGAAAAAAATGGGTTTTGCAATTTTTTATGTCACACAGTATTTGTACAGCATTTGTTTGAATTTAAAATTAAAAAAAAAAAAGTACATAACATCTTTTATATTTTACAAAAAAATTGGGTTAGGTAGATCCATGTTTTCAAATGTTTTTGATTTTTTTTTGGGCGCCCTTGACATGCGGGTAAACCGGAAGTGATGTCAGGTCATCGCTTTTGTTACCATAGCAGTGAGGCGATCAAAGTTGACCCGGGCTTTGTTTGGCTTTCCAACCAGCTGGCAGACGTGTCGGCTGGTTGCTAGGGTCTCCCGGTGGGACAGAAGAGCCCAAGCAGGCCATGGAAGGTGGCAGTTGGAGGTGGACGTCCCCTCCTGCTGCTTGTAAAAGCAATCCACTGGATAGTTAACATACGGGTATGTCGATGGGCCGGAAGTGGTTAAATAATGCCACATATAATTAAAATGGAAGTCCAAGAAAAACAAAAAACTTTTCTCTTTTTTGAACGTTTGATTGGATCAGCCAAGTTGCCTTTAATACTGGTCATACTATGTCAGGGTGGCTGCTGGGGATTCTAAAAAGCACAGCTACATTCCAGCCAGATACTACTTTCAGCACCTTCTGCTTGAAGTTCCAGCACTTGTACAGTAAGGTCCATGCACACTAGGCAGCAGAAAAAAATGCCAGAACTGCTGGCAGAAAGAAGCAGCATAAAAAGCGCACCTACAGTGAAGGAAAAAAAAAAATATTTGATCCCCTGCTGATTTTTTACATTTGCCCACTGACAAAGAAATGATCAGTCTATAATTTTAATAGTAGGTTTATTTTAACAGTGAGAGACAGAACAAAAATATCCAAAAAAAACGTATTTCAAAAAAAAGTTATGAATTGATTTGCATTTTAAAATGAGTGAAATAAGTATTTGATCCCCTATCAATCAGCAAGATTTCTGGCTCCCAGGTGTCTTCTATACAATTAGCTGAGATTAGGAGCACTCTTAAAAGGGAGTGCTCCTAATGTCAGCTTGTTACCTGTATAAAAGACACCTGTCCAAAGAAGCAATCAAATTCCAAATTCTCCACCATAACCAAGACCAAGGAGCTGTCCAAGGATGTCAGGGACAAGATTGCAGACCACTACAAGACCATCGCCAAGCAGCTTGGTGAGAGACAACAGTTGAATGGAAACATGGAAGAAACACAAAATAACTAACTGTCAACCTCCCTTGGTCTGGGGCTCCATGCAAGATCTCACCTCGTGGAGTTTCAATGATCATGAGAAAAGGTGAGAAATCAGCCCAGAACTACATGGGAGAATCTTGTCAATGATCTCAAGGCAGCTGGGACCATAGTCACTAAGAAAACAATTAGTAACACACTACACTGTGAAGGACTAAAATCCTGCATAGCCCGCAAGGTCCTTCTGCTCAAGAAAGCACTTGTACAGCCCATCTGAAGTTTGCTAATGAACATCTGAATGATTCAGAGGAGAACTGGCTCTTTGGCATCAACTCAACTCGCTGTATTTGGAGAAGGAGGAGGAATGCTGCCTATGACTCCAGAAACACCATCCCCACCTTCAAACATGGAGGTGGAAACATTATGCTTTGGGGGGGAATTTGTGTTAAGGGAACAGGACAACCTCACTGCATCAAAAGGGATGATGGACGGGGCCATGTACCATCAAATCTTGGGTGAGAACCTCCTTCCCTGAGCCAGGGCAATGAAAATGGGTCGTGGATGGGTATTCCAGCATGACAATGACTCAAAAAACACTGCAAGGGCAACAAAGGAGTGGCTCAAGAATAAGCACATTAAGGTCCTTGAGTGGCCTAGCCAGTCTCCAGACCTTAATCCCATAGAAAATATGTGGAGGGAGCTGAAGGTTCGAGTTACCAAACGTCAGCCTTGAAACCTTAATGGCTTGGAGAGGATCTGCAAAAAGGAGTGGGACAAAATCCCTCCTGATATGTGTGCAAACCTGGTGGCCAACTACAAGAAATGTCTGACCTCCGATTGCCAAAAAGGGTTTTGCCACCAAGTACCAAGTCATGTTTTGTGAAGGGGTCAAATACTTTAACGCATTAAAATGCAAATCAATTTAAAAGCAGAAGTCCCGCAAAATTATAATTTTTTTTTTTTTTTTTTTAAAGTCAGCAGCTACAAATACTGCAGCTGCTGACTTTTAAAATATGGACACTCACCTGTCCAGGGTGCCCGCGATGTCGGCACCGAGGCCAAACTGTCCCTCGGATGCTGCCGCCGCCATCTTCTGTAAGGGAATCTTGCGGCTTCACTTCCCAGTCCCCTACTGCGCATGTGCGAGTCATGCTACGCAATTCGAATGGTCCCTGCTGTCTCTGGGACCCGTTTTTCCCAGCAGACAGTGCGGGGGGACGGGAAGAGGTGTAGTCTATGCCCGGAAGTGGGTGCAAATACCTGTCTTAGACGGGTATTAGCACCCCCCCTCTCCCATGAAAGGTGCCAAATGTGACACCGGAGGGGGGGTTCTGAAAAGCGGAGGTTCCTGTTTTTCAACCTATAAACACTCCTCTACAACAATGCCTGTAAATGCCCAAAATGTGCATGGACACATAAGCTAACATTGTGTTGCTTCTACAGGCTGAAAAAAAGAAAAAAAAAAATGATAAACGCCTGTATAAGCAGTATTTATGCCCAGTGTGCGTGAGGCCTAAAGGATAGTGTTGTTTACTCTCCCCCACATGCATTCAAAAAATGTTATTTACTCTTTTTGCAGAATATAATATATTATATGATTGGACAAGGGGAGAGGAAGGGCATTGGACAGGACCGCTCCTTTGCATGCTGTGAAAAAGAATTCAAGATGTTTTATGAACGGATGAAGGGGAAGGAAGAGTAAATGACACTATCCTTTACTGTACAAGCACCAAAACACACACCAGCAGAGCCGGAAGATCAAAGCTGACATATCTGGCAAGAATACAACTAAGATTTTTAGCATCCCCAGCCACCATCCAATGTATTATAGCGAGCTTTAGAGGCAACTTATCTGGACCAAGCAAATGTAAGAACTTTTTTTTTTTTTTTTGTTTGTGTGGAGGGTCTTTTGAAAGTGCAGTCTCATGATAAACAAATACAAATTACTCACCTTGTTATATCCTCTTCATCATCATCTGGTCCTGCAGCTTCATTTTCCTCTACAAATGAATACAAATTGAGAGCATACCAGTCATCCTCAATGGACTTGAAACATTACAAAGCAAATCTCATCAGGCCTTGTGTAAAAACTTAGAAAAAAAAAATGGGGCAGGTTTCTGCCAACCACATCTTTCTACTCATATTTTCAGTTTCTCCTCTCAGCCAGCACTACAAGCTCATCCTTTTCTGGTATCTATAGGTAACACAGATCTGTTCTTCTGGATCTCATAAAATGATTATAAGATCCAGTAAGGTTTGTTTTATGAGAAAAAATAATACAGAGCTGGTTTGACTAAAAATAGCGATTACAACATGATTAAATCAAAACAGTTGCCTTTTAAAAAAAAAAAAAAAATATATATATATATGTAGGCGGAACTCCACTTTAACTATTGTCAGTTGGCTCTGGTCACATGATCTTCCCTGTGTCAGCCTGTAGCAGTTGCCAGGTAGAGGCGAGCATGCTCTGACAATGGCTGATAATGCCTGGAAGCAGTGTTGTCACCCTTGGACTTCAATGGCCCGTCTGTTCTCTGCACTCCCTCTCCCCTGCAGCTGCCGCTGGCTGACACAAGGGAGATGATGTGACTGGACTAGAGCAACCTGAAAATAGTCAAGTATATACATCTTTCTTACACAGAATAGAGAGCGTAGATTTTGGGGGAGGGGACAGTTTTAAGGCTAGTTAGGTGTAAGCTGGAATTCTACATTAACCACTTGCCATCCAGGCCAATTCTGACATTTCTCTCCTACAAGTAAAAATCATTTTTTTTGCAAGAAAATTACATAGAACCCCCAAACATTATGTTTTTTTTTAGCAAAGATCCTAGAGAATGGCGGCGGTTGCAACTTTCTATCTTGCACGGTATTTGCGCAGCAATTTTTTTAATGCGTTTTCTTGGGGAAAGAAACAGTTTTGTGCTATAAAAAAAAAAAAAAAAAAGTGACGTTAGCCCAATGTTTTTGAATATTGTGAAAGATGAAGTTATGCCGAGTAAATAGATACCCAACATGTCATGCTTCAAAATTGCACACGCTCGTGGAATGGCGCCAAAGTTCAATACTTAAAAATCCCCATAGGTGACGCTTGAAATTTTTTTACTGTTTACATGTATTGAGTTACAGAGGTCCTATTACAAGGAATGTAAACATCCCTTGTAATAGGAATAGGATATGACAGGTCCTCTTTACAGTGAGATCTGGGTCAATAAGGCCCCACATCTCACCACTAGGTTGGGAAGCCTGAAATAAATAAAAAAATTAATAAATAAACCGATTTACCGAAGCGGCACACCGTTTTTTTTGAATGCAGAGGCCGGGCGAGACATCATAACATCACGCCCGGCCTCCGTCGATCATAGAGACTCCGGCGACCATCTGGTCCGCCGGAAATCTCTATGATCAACATCCGGGGCGGCCGGATCCTGTGTTCAACTCATGGATCGTATCAGTGAGTCGGTAGAAGCACCGTAGGGCGGTGGGACGTCCCCTCTCGCCTCCCGTAAGAACGAAAAAGCGGAGGAACAGCCGCTATGATCATTCTTATGGTGTAGAAAATCGCCGGCTGAAATCGGCAATATCTGAATTATGTCTGTAGCTACAAGCATCGTTCAGATATAACCGCTCAAAGTCTGTCACGTCATATGACGGCGGGTGTAAGGCAGTTAAAGAGGAAGCAAACCGTGGTGAGTTTTTCTTCCTTTCTTCTTCCCTGCAAAGTAAAGGCATAATGTGCTAGTATGCATTGCATACTAGCACGTTATGTGACGCTTACCTGCAAACAAAGCCTGAGCCGTCCCCGCTGCAGGCCGGAGCCATCGTCGCCCGTCTTCATTCCGGGGCCGCGGACTCTGTGACTGGCCTGAGCCACAACACACGCTCCCTTAGAAGCGGTATAGGCAGCCGTTCTTTCACACTGCATGTGCTGATGACCTCATCGGAGCAGTATACAGTAAATATTTCCTAAATGACACACGCTTAGGAGATATTTACATTTCCCTTTAGGTAAGCCTAGAAAAGGGCTTACCTATAGGTACAATTTACAACCTCTTTAAGGCCCGGTTCACACTGATGCAACAATCGCTCCGACTTTAGAGCAATTGTCGCATCAAGAGTCACACCCCATTCAGTGCGATGGAACGGTTCTAATTGGTGCTTCGACTTGAGTCGCTCCGACTTAGAAAAAGGTTCCTGCACTACTTTTGGTCCAACTTACATTGACTTCTGATAAAGATGTTGCACGCAAGTCGTGCCGAAGTTGCGTTGGGGTCGGACTCTGAAGTCGCAGGCAATGTGAACCGTATTAAAGTATAACTAAAAGGCACAACTTGTTATTTTTGGATAGAGTAGAACAATTGTCAGTTATTATTGCAGTCTGTTCCCCTTTGGGGAGATCCCCCTCTCCATTTGTCCTATTTACTATTATCATTGAAAGTAAAAGAAAATCCCACATTTTGGGTTGACATCAGAACTGGAATAGGAGGGGAAATCCTCCAAGGAGGACACCAATTCTGGTGACACCCCAGGATTCCCTCACTTTGCAGGGATTATCTCACTTCCTGTTTTACCTATGAGACAGGAAGTAAAGAGAAAGATACCCAATAGGACACAGAGGACAAAAATAACTGACTGAGGTTATAACCCCTCCCTTACTCTATCCAAATCGAAAAATAGTTTTGCCTTTAGTTACACTTTAATGAATGCACGTTATATTTAATTTGGTATAAAAGGTGGACTATGCCTTTAAGAAGTCAAATAAAAGGTGGAGGAGGAGTTTACAAAAGCGCCATCCAGCTGCAGTACCACGTGCCCTCAGCCATAAGGAGGCCTCCCCTCCCCCGTCCCCATACACCGTCGTTGTGTGAGCCCCCTATACAGGCTCCCCTCCCCCACACAGCACACCCCCGTACCCCCATAGAGCCACTCTTCCTCCTCATCCCCGACTCCTCCTCCTCCTCCTCCGCCCGCGGTCACGGTGCTGGTGGCGACGGCAGTTGTAGTGGAGGTGGTGGAGGACGGAACGGCGGCAGTAGGGCTAGAGCCGCTCATCTCCGCCGAAACCACCATCCGCTCCAGCACCTCTCCGCCGGCGGACATCTTTGCTACAGGACTGCGCGAAGCAACTATCGCGAGATCCGGCCAGCCTGTGACGGCCGGAGGCTCGCCATTACCTTCCAGTGATTGGAGGACCCGAAAGACATCACGTGACAGTCTAGATAGATCGCAGGCGGCCATGTTAGCTGAGGGCAAAAGTCCCAGTTCCGGGGAACTATAAGCGCATGCTCAGCTCACGAAGCGAAACAACCAGTAGCTAACCCGTGTAAAGGCATTGCATGCTGGGAATTAAAGTACAAATAGAAGATATTTCGTTCGGGAAACATTGTGGATCATAACTTGTGTTTCTTTAATAAAATACTTGATTTCATCCTATTGTTTTGCTATGTTGTCTTGCATAGCTCCCAACTGTCCCTGATTTGGAACAAAGTCCCTCTGTATCCCTCTTTCCTCCTCACGTGTCCCTCATTTTGGTCTGATCTATATAGTTGTATATAAAATGCACTATTTATCTTTTAAAAAGTGTTTCCCAGTTCTAAACCTTCCTTTCAATTTTTAAATTGCTGCATTTGTAAAAAAGGCAGGATAAAGAAATAATATTGGTAAAAAAAAGCACTAATGTTTTTTTTTTTTTGATTGTTTAATTCTCCTTTAAGGGGCGTGGCAGGGTGTGTGTCCTATGCCTACATACTTTTATTATTATTATTATACAGGATTTATATAGCGCCAACAGTTTACGCAGCGTTTACAATATAAAAAGGGAGCCAATACAGTTATACAATAAAATACAAGAGGATTAGGAGGGCCCTGCTCAGAAGAGCTTACAATCTAATAACATTTCCTAATAGGTGTCCCTCGTTCCCATCTTAGAAAGTTGGGAGTTATGGTTTTGGTCTCCATCAGATTCCTGTCTATACAGTGCCTTGAAAAAGTATTCATTCCCCCTGGTACACTTTTTGTCATGTTACAACCAAAAATATATGTAGCGGCCATAACCCTCGATGGGGCGGCCTTTTGAGCTTACCGGTTACCTCCGCTTGGCTTCGTCCTCCAGGTCTAGGGGTTCCCAGAGTTAGTACCCAACGACTTTGCACGCTGACACCATAAAAGTCCTTTTGAAAGGTTTTTATTTGCAGGGGGTAACATCCAACAGACACAGTCACATGTGGGAACAGAGGGCAAGGGTGAAGAAAACTCAGGCACCTTGAACTGCTAAGTATACAAAAGTCTCTATTTGCCAACCCAGAGAGTAGCCACTCGCAGCTGGGCGCTTCCAAGCTGAACAAATCTCTAGTCAGTGATTATGGCAATCAGCACTTGAATATTAAAACTTGCTCAGTCTTTGACCTTGACTCAAAGCGGTACTCAGAAACAAACAGGAACCTTTCCTCAGTACCTGGAACGTTATCCGTCTCCTTGACAGTATTGGGGAAGCGTGGATTCTTTAGTGTCCTTGACAACCCAGCAACCAGGCGCTTCTCAGGATGCCAGCTTGTTGGCCCTCCTCCGAAGAGTCCTCCCTCGGTCGCTTACACAAGCTGCGATGCCCCTCCAAGTTGAGAGCGCACCCGGACGCCTTGAATCCTCCCTCAGTTACTGCGTCTCGGACCAGCCGGTTCCGAGACTCGGAACAGATGGATCCTTGCCCCAGACCAAGCGGGTCTGTGGGGCCCGTCAAACCAAACATGTTGCAGGGCGGCACACGCTCCCCTAACTGAGACCCCTCGCGGGGCTACCCTGGTCCAGATCCAGGAAACAGGCAGCTCTGGCCTAACAAACCACGAACACGTGACTCCAGCATCTTAAGTACCCTTTCCCAGACTCCTCAGCGGGGCCAAACGCACCCACTGATTGGCTCAGAGGAATGCCGATACCCACATTTTTTTTTTTAAATAAATATGTGAAAAGTGTGGCATACATTTGTATTCAGGCCCCCCAAGTCAATACTTTGTAGAACCACCTTTCACTGCAATTACAGCTGCAAGCCTTTTTGGGTATGTCTCTACCAGCTTTGCAGATCTAGAGAGTGACATTTTGGCCCATTCTACTTTGCAAAATAGCTCAAGCTCTCAGATTGGATGGATAGCGTCTGAACAGCAATTTTCAAGTCTTGCCACAGATTTTCAATTGGATTTAGGTCTGGACTTTGACTGGGCCTTTCTAACACATGAATATGCTATGATATCAACCATTCCATTGTAGCTCTGGCTGTATGTTTAGGGTTGTTGTCCTGTTGGAAGGTGAACCTCTGCCCCGTCTCAAGTCTTTTGCAGACTAACAGGTTTTCTTCTAAGTATGTCCTATATTTGTCTCCATCCATCCTCCCATCAATTCTGACCAGCTTCTCTGTTCCTGCTGACGAAAAGCACCCCCACAATGTGATGCTGCCACCACCATGTTTCACGATGTGGTTGGAGTGTTCAGGGTGATGTGCAGTGTTAGTTTTCTTCCACACATAGCGTTTTGCTTTTAGGCCAAAATGTTCAATTTTGGTCTCATCTGACCAGAGTACCTTCTTCCACATGTTTGCTGTGTCCCCTTCATGGATTCTCGCAAATTGCAAACGGGACTTCTTATGGCTTTATTTTAACAATGGCTTTCTTCTTGCCACTCTTCCATAAAAGCCAGATTTGTGGAGTGCACGACTAATAGTTGTCCTGGGGACAGATTCTCCCACCTGAGCTGTGGATCTCTGAAGCTCCTCCGGAGTTACCATGGGCCTCTTGGCTGCTTCTCTGATTAATGCTCTCCTTGCCCGGCCTATCAGTTTAGGTGGACAGCCATGTCTTGGTAGGTTTGTGGTTGTGCCATACTCTTTTAATTTTCAGATGATGGATTGAACAGTGCTCCGTGAGATTTTCAAAGCTTTGGATATTAGTAAAGGGGGCTGAATACAAATGCACGCCACACTTTTTAGATATTTATTTGTAAAAAATTTTGAAAACCATTTATAAATTTCCTTCTACTTCAAAATGATGTGCCACTTTGTGTTGGTCTATCACATAAAATCCCAATAAAATGAGGGATATGAATACTTTTTTAAGGCATTGTATGTAATGGACATTTTGGGTTCCATAGACTTTAATGGTAATGCCCAAAAATACTTGAATTGATTTGACTTTTTTTTCCCTGCTTCTACATGCCCCTATTAGTTAGTCTATGATTCCATGAACACATAGGCGTGTAGAGGCAGAAAAAAAAAAATCACTTGTGACTTCAGAACACACATTAACGCTAGCCATGTTTAGGCGCGTTTTTTTATTAATATATTCTAATGACCAAAATAAACAAATATTCTGGCCAATAGAATGCATAAATGACAAATGCGCATGCAAAACGCAGCTTTAAGCACATTTTTTTGCCATTTGACTACCGGAAGATTTACCCCCTACATGACCCCAGGCAATTTTTGCGATATGGCACTGCGTTACTTTAACTGACAATTGCGCAGTCATGCAATACTGTACCCAAATAAAATATATGTTCTTTTTTCCCACAAATAGAGCTTTCTTTTGGTAGTATTTGATCACCACTGCATTTTTTATTTTTTATGCGCTATAAACCTACAGTTTTTAAAGTTTTTTACTTTCTGCTGTAAAACACATCCAATAAAATAATTTAAAAAATCTAATTTATTTCTCATAAATTTAAGCCAATATGTATTCTGCTACATATTTTTTGTTAAAAAAATCCCAATAAGTGTATATTGATTGAATGGTTTGCGCAAAGGTTACAGCGTCTACAAACTATGGGATATTTTTAATTTTTTTTTTCCAGTAATGGCGGCGATCAGCGACTTATAGAGGGACTCAGACATTGCGACAGTCTGACACTAACCTATTCACGACCACCCCACGCAGATATACTGCGGCAGGGCAGCTGCTGTGTGCCAGATATGGTTGCCACCTGTTCAGGATTCACCCAGACATTTTGGATGAGAGGTGCTGACTGCCAACAAGTGAGTGAGCTCACCTTCCATTCCTGTCTGTGACTGAAGTCTCCCCCTTCTCTCTCCTGCCTCAGAGTTCCCCTTTACACCAGAGGCCACAGTGTTTCCCCTTACATCAGAGTTCCCAGTGTTCCCCCTTCAATCAGGGTTCCCAGAGCATCCCTTATGTTAGAGTCCCCCCTTACAGTGAAAGGCAACTCTGTGAGTTCAGATGTAAAAGGGGAACTCTGTGGACTCTGATGTAAAGGGGGACACTTGTTATTAAAGTGGAGGGCCACCCTAAAAAAAACGTTGAAGTTGCACAAGTGCGAAAGGGGCCTAAGGCCCCTTTCACACATGCGGACCGTTCGTCCGTTTTTTTATACGTCCGTTTACGGATGAAAACGGACATTAATGCTTGTCTATGGGATAGCGGACGTTAGCGGATGATCATCCGTTAACATCCGTCTCCGTTAAGGTCCGTTTTTCTGAACGGAAGAAGACCCTATTTTGTCTTCCGTAAAAAAAACGGAACGGACGAAAAACGGATGTTAGCGGACGATCCGTTCACATCCGATCCGCTGACATCCGTTTTTCATCAAAAAATTCCCATAAATCATGAAAAACTGTTTTTTTTTTTTTTAAAAAAAACGGATAAAAAACGGACATAAACGGATAAAAAAACAGACATAAACGGATAAAAAACGGATGAAAAACGGATGTAATCGGATGAAAAACGGACGTAAACGGACGAAAAACGGTAATGAAAATGAAAAAAAACTGATGTTTACTGACAACAACTGATGATAAAAAAACGTGACTGAACTGATCTAATGTACGGTCCGCATGTGTGAAAGGGGCCTATATCTGTGTTAGTGAGCACTTCTCCTTTGCCGAGATAATCCATCCACCTCACAGGTGTGGCATATCAAGACGCTGATTAGACAGCATGATTATTGCACAGGTGTGCCTTAGGCTGGCCACAATAAAAGGCCACTCTAAAATGTGCAGTTTTACTGTATTGGGGGGGGGGGGGGGTCCGAAAACCAGTCAGTATCTGGTATGACCACCATTTGCCTCACGCAGTACAGCACATCTCCTTGGCGTACATTTGTTCAGGTTGTTGCCTGTGGAATGTTGATCCATTCCTCTTCCATCCCTGTGCGAAGTTGCTGGACACTAACTGAAACACGTTGTCGTATACACCGATCAAGAGCATCCCAAACATGCTCAAAGGGTGTCCGGTGAGTATGATGGCCATGCAAGAACTGGGTTTTTTCAGCCATGAATTGTGTACAGATCCTTGCAACATGGGGCCGTGCATTATCATGCTGCAACATGAGGTGATGGTTGTGGATGAATGGCACAACAATGGGCCTCAGGATCTCGTCACAGCATCTCCATCAATAAAATGCACCTGTGTTCATCGTCCATAGCATACGCCTGCCCATACCATAACCCCACCGCCATGGGCCACTCGATCCACAACATTAACATCAGCAAACCGCTCACCCACACAACGTCATACACACTGTCTGCCATCTGCCCTGTACAGTGAAAACCGGGCTTCATTCATGAAGAGAACACCTCTCCAAAGTGCCAGATGCCATCGAATGTGAGCATTTGCCCACTCAAGTTGGTTACGACGACGAACTGAAGTCAGGTGGAGACCCCGATGAGGACGATGAACATGCAGATGAGCTTCCCTGAGAAGGTTTCTGACAGTTTGTGCAGAAATTATTTGGTTATGCAAACGATTGTTACAGCAGCTGTCCGGGTGGCTGGTCTCAGACAATCTTGGAGGTGAAGATGCTGGATGTGGAGGTCCTGGGCTGGTGTGGTCTGCAGTCTTCAATTCAAGGGCAACAGCTCTGGTGGACATTCCTGCAGTCAGCATGCCAATTGCACGCTCCCTCAAATCTTGTGACATCTGTGGCATTGTGCTGTGTGATAAAACTGCACATTTTGGGCTACTTTCACACTGGGGCGGGCATTGGCGGTAAAGCGGCACTATTTTTAGCACCGCTTTACCATCGTTTTAGCAACGCTATTTGACCACTAGCGGGGCGGTTTTAACCCCTGCTAGCAGCCGAAAAAGTGTTAAAATTGCCAGCAAAGCGCCGCGCTATGCCGGTGGTTTGGCAGCGCTGCCCCATTGTTTTCAATGGACAGGGGCGCTTTTAGAAGCGTTGTATACACCGCACCTATAGCGCTGCAAAGATGCGGCTTGCAGGACTTTTTTTTACCGTCAGGCTTTCACACTGGAGACACAGGAGAGGTTCTTTACAGGCACTATACAGGCGCTATTTTTAGTGCTGTAGGGCCTGTAAAGCGCCTCAGTGTGAAAGTAGCCTGATGCCGCGTACACACGTTCGGACTTTGTCCGCCGGACTAGGTCCGGCGGACAAACCGCCGGACTTTCCGAGCGTGTGACTTGCCCACACACGCCCGGACTTCCGAGCGTGTGACTTGCCCACACACGCCCGGACTTCTCTGGCGGACAATCCGCGGGAAAAAGTCCGCGGGACTTTTGAAAATGAACGGACTTGCCCACACACGGAGCAGTCCGTTCATTTAGAACGTAACTGCAGGTAGACGGGGCTAGCGAAGGCAGTGAATGCGCCGCGCTAGCCCCGTCACCTGGCATGGATTTAAAGGGAATCCCCACGCCGTTTTTTCCCCCCAAATCCATCTCAGACCCTTATCCGAGCACGCAGCCCGGCAGGCCAGGAAAGGGGTGGGGACGAGCGAGCGCCCCCCCTCCTGAGCCATACCAGGCCGCGTGCCCTCAACATGGGGGGTGCCCTGGCGAAAGGGGGGCCGTGCGGCCCCCCCCCCACCCCAAAGCACCTTGTTCCGATAAGCAGGGGCTTATCGGAATCCGGGAGCCCCCTTTAATAAGGGGGCCCCCAGATCCTGGCCCCCCACCCTATGTGAATGAGTATGGGGTACGATGTACCCCTACCCATTCACCTAAGGTGTAAAGTGTAAAGAAAAAAAACACACAATTTTTAAAAAATATTTTATTGCACTGCTCCAGGGGTCTTCTTCCGTCTTGGGGGGTCTTCTCGCCGGACTCCTCCGCTATTTACCTAGCTCTTTTACCGAGCAGAGGAGGCCGGCTACCTTCTTCGTCGTCGACACCGTCGTCTGGGGGTCTCGATCCGCCTTCGGGGGTCTTCCGGGGTCTTCCGCGGTCTTCCGCGGTCTCTTCTGTTCTTGCCGCTGTCTTCTTCTTCTTCTTCCCTCTTCCGATGTTGACCCGTCGCTCTCTCTGGCCGGAATGCCAGAGCCGCGCTGTACTGGGACTTATATAGGGACAAGGGGACAGGGTCACATGCTCATGTCACATGGTGACCCCGCCCCCCTGTGATGGCACAGTCCCAGCAACCCCAGCACCAGATCACATACTAGGTACATAATATAGCACTTCCGGGTCTGGGGCGCCCACGTGCGCCGCTGGTGACCCGCTCCCATTGTGATTGGACACAGCCGGAGCCAGTCAGCGGGTTCGGCGGACACAATGTTTGCCAGGACCTGCCAATTGTTTGGGAGACAGGCAGATGTAAACAAGGCAGACAGTCGTGACAAGGGAAGGCAGTGATCTTGTGTTTCTGCTAAGCAAAAACACAGATCTCTGCCTCCCCACAGTACAACCCCCCCCACACACAGTTAGTAAACACTCCCTAGGCACACCTTTGATCGCCCATGATGTTATCCCCTTCCCTGCCAGTGTCATTAGTACAGTGCATATTTTTAGCACGAATCACTGTATCAGTGTCACCGGTTCTCAAAAAGTGTCAAAAGTGTCAATTAGGTGTCCGATTTGTCCGCCGCAATATCGCAGTCCCGCTATAAGTCACTGAAAGCCATTACTAGTAAAAAATATATAAATAAAAATATCCCACAGTTTGTGAACGCTATAACTTTTGCGCAAAACAATCAATATACGCTTATTGGGATTTTTTTTACCAAAGATATGTAGCAGAAAACATATTGGCCTAAATTGATGAAGAAATTAGATTTTTTACATTTTTTTTAAAGTAAAAAATATTGTTTATTTTTCCCAACTTGTCTGTCTTTTTTTGTTTATAGCGCAAAAAATAAAAATCGCAGAGGTCGTCAAATACCACAACAAAAAAAAGCTCTATTTGTGGGAAAAAAGGACAAACATTTTATTTGGGTAAAGCATCACAGGTCCATACAATTGTCAGTTAAAGTAACTACTGTATTTATTGGCGTATAACACGCACCGGCGTATAACACGCACCCCAAGTTTAGGAGGGCATTTTAAGGAAAAAAAGTTTTAGGAGGGAAGTTTAGGGAAAAAAAAAAACTTACATTTAAGCGTCATTTGCAGCTTGCCCAGCGTCATTTGCAGCCTTGCCCAGTGTCATTTGCAGCCTTGCCCAGTGTCATTGCAGCTTGCCCAGTGTCATTGCAGCTTGCCCAGCGTCATTGCAGCCTTGCCCAGCGTCATTGCAGCCTTGCCCAGCGTCATTGCAGCCTTGCCCAGCGTCATTGCAGCCTTGCCCAGCGTCATTTGCAGCCCTGCCCAGTGTCATTGTAGCTTGCCCAGTGACATTGTAGCTTGCCCAGCGTCATTGCAGCCTTGCCCAGCGTCATTTGCAGCCTTGCCCAGTGTCATTGTAGCTTGCCAGCATCATTTGCAGTCTTGTCCGGGTCTAAATTTCCCGCCGCCGAGACGCTCTGTCGCGTGCGCCGCCGAAAAAGACCGAAGCGCGGCCGAAAAAGACCGAAGCGCCCCGGAAAAGGCTGAGCTGACTGTTCGGCTCCGCTCGCGGTCCCGCCTCCCTGCTGTTTCCGGAGCGAGCGCAGGGAGGCGGGACTACGAGCAGAGCCGAACAGTCTGCTCGGTCTATTCCGGCGCCGCTTCGGTTTTTTTCGGCCACGATTCGGTCTTTTTCGGCAGCGCTCGCTATTTTTCGGCGGCGCTTGCCATTTTTGTCACTTTTTTTTTGGGGGGTATTGGCGTATAACACGCACCCACGACTTTCCCCCGATTTTAAGGGGGAAAAAGTGCGTGTTATACGCCGATAAATACGGTAAGTGCCGTATTGCAAAAAATGTCCTGGTCATAAAGGGGGTGAACCAATGTAAAGTAGTGAGTGTACAGCTCGTATAACAGTGTAAATTTGCTGTCCCCTCAAAATAACTCAACACACAGCCATTAATGTCTAAACCACTGGCAACAAAAGTGAGTACACCCCTAAGTGAAAATGTCCAAATTGGGCCCAAAGTGTCAATATTTTGTGTGGCCACCATTATTTTCCAGCACTGCCTTAACCCTCTTGGGCATGGAGTTTACCAGAGCTTCACGGTTTGCCACTGGAGTCCTCTTCCACTCCTCCATGACCACATCATGGAGTTGGTGGAAGTTAGAGACCTTGTGCTCCTCCACCTTCCATTTGAGGATGCCCCACAGATGCTCAACAGGGTTTAGGCCTGAAGACATGCTTGGCCAGTCCATCACCAAGGCAGTGGTTGTCTTGGAGGTGTTTGGGGTCGTTATCATGTTGGCATACTCATACTGCCCTGCGGCCCAGTCTCCGAAGGGAGGGGATCATGCTCTGTTTCAGTATGTAACAGTACATTTGGCATTCATGGTTCCCTCAATGAACTGTATCTCCCCAATCCCGGCAGCACTTTTGCAGCCCCAAACCATGACACTCCCACCACCATGCTTGACTGTAGGCAAGACACACTTGTCTTTGTACTCCTCACCTGGTTGACACCATCCGAACCAAATAAGTTTATCTTGGTCTCATCAGACCACAGGACATGGTTACAGTAATCCATGTCCTTAGTCTGCTTGTCTTCTGCAAACTATTTGCAAGCTTTCTTGTGCATCATCTTTAGAAGAGGCTTCCTTCTGGGACGACAGCCATGCAGACCAATTTGATGCAGTGTGCAGTGTATGGTCTGAGCACTAACAGGCTGACCCCCCACCCCTTCAACCTCTGCAGCAATACTGGCAGCACTCATACGTCTATTTTCCAAAGACAACCTCTGGATAGGATGCGGAGCACGTGCACTCAACTTCTTTGCTTGACCATAGCGAGGCCTGTTCTGAGTGGAACCTGTCTTGTTAAACCACTGTATGGTCTTGGCCACCGTGCTGCAGCTCAGTTTCAGGGTATTGGCAATCTTCTTATAGCCTAGGCCATTATTATGTAGAGCAACAATTCTTTTTTTCAGATCCTCAGAGAGTTCTTTGCCATGAGGTGCCATGTTGAACTTCCAGTCCAAATTTAACACACCTGCTCCCCATTCACACCTGAGACCTTGTAACACTAACGAGTCACATGAAAACCAGGGAGGGAAAATGGCTAATTGGGCCAAATTTAGACATTTTCACTTAGAGGTGTACTCACTTTTGTTGCCAGCGGTGTAGACATTATGTGTTGAGTTATTTTGAGGGGACAGCAAATTTACACTGTTATACAAGCTGTACACTTACTACTTTACATTGTAGCAAAGTGTAATTTCTTCAGTGTTTTCACATGAGAAGATATAATAAAATATTTACAAAAATGTGAGGGATGTACTCACTTTTCGCTCCTCATTGCCTTGTACTTTTTATTCGTGATCACAATTTGTTCTCGCTGTATGCCAGTTTTTAGAAATAAACAACCTCATTGTTCGACACGGACTATGTGGGAGCAATTTTTTTCTTCACATACCATCCGGATGAGACGTGGCCCTGCTGTCCAGTTGATCTTTTACATACAAGATCCAGCTTCGGTGCTCTTTCCATTGGAGGTTCGTTTGAAGGTCATACACTACACCCCTGGATTCCATTTCTGAGGTCCTGGACCCTTTGGAGCTCCGTGCATTTGCCGATTGCAGCACCTCGCCTGTATGACTCTTTGTCGTTGACATTTGAGTCCACCTGTTTCAGTAAGAGCATATACATCTCTCTCCTTTGCACCATCTTTGATGTTTTCTATACCGGACGGTGTTTAGTTCATTCCACCTTGATCCACCATCATTTGGTGGTGGACCTATAGGCTCCTTCACATAGAATTTCCATGTTGGACAGTGCCACATTTTTCCATTTTTTGATTTATCATTATTCAGTGGTTGATTGGTTCAGTGGTTCAGTGGTTGAGGCTTTTTTCAACAGATTTTTTCATTGATTGTACTTCTTTTAATGCTTTCTCACATGTCACTTGTGTACATTTGATTTTTATTTGTATGATTAATCACCAATTTTTCACTATTTCACTTATATAACAATATTTGTGTTAACTTGTTGGCGCTACATCATTTATCACCTTGATCTTTTTATGTTTGTCACATTTTTATGCAGCTGCTTTTCATATGTTATTTGAGGTTAGCGCAGTAACACTTATGCCCCGTACACACGGTCGGAAAATCCGACCACAAAATCCATCGGACACTGGTGTTGCATACACACGGTCGGACAAAGTTGTCGGAAAATCCGATCATTCTGAACGTGGTGACGTTTGTTGCCTACGACGGGACTACGTAGAGGCTAGTAGCCAATAGCTTTGGTCTTGTAATGTGATCTGAGCATGCGTGGCACTTTGTCCGTCGGAATTCGCTACACACGATCGGAAAAAGTCCGATAGGACTTTGTTATCGGAAAATTTGAGAGCAGGAGATAAAACTTTGTCCGTCGGAAAATCCGATGGAAAATGTCCGATGGAGCCTACACACGGTCGGAATTTCCGACAACATTGTCCGATAGGACATTTTCCGTCGGAAAATCCGACCGTGTGTATGGGGCTTTATACTTTTACTGTACATGTGACCGGCTGTGTCCAATCACAGCCGGTCACATGGTTAAAGAGCTGCATCATCAGCTCTTTAGAGAGATCGGGGTCCTAAGAACACGGCGCAGCCACAATCTGCAAACTGTGTGCCCCCCCCCCCCCGCTGGCGCGGCCATCCTGGGGCACCGCCATATGGTGTCCTCCCAGAACAAGAGCAGTACCGCCCCTCCGTCAAAAAACTGTTGTTTGGGTAGCGTGTTGCATGACCACGCAATTGTCATTCAAAGTGTACTGAAATCTGAAAATTGTCCTGGGCAGGAAGGGGGTGAAAGTGCCCAGTAAGCAAGTGGTTAATAGTCACAGTCTCATTTTTATAAATATATATATATATTTCTACTTCTGTGTTGTAACTACATTTGGAAATGTAGTTGCAAAAAAAAAAAAAAAAAGAATAAAGCTGTGACCGGGTGGCAGTGCCTGCCCAGCACCACCTGGAGCGCGCCTTGGTCAGGATTATAGTGACAGCCAGTCCAGCACTTAGCAGCGCGCGCCGCCTGTGTTTGTGATGACGTATAATGTGAGCGCCGTGCACGTGGTGACACGTCAGGTGTTGTCATTCCCGACTCTCACTATGGCGAGCGGTCTGGCGGCGTTTAGTGTGAAGGTGTGGGAGCCGGTGGTGGCCAAGTCCCGGCGGGCGGTGGTGTTCATGGACGATCCGTGTGCGGAGGTCCTGCACTGGTGTGGCGGCCCCGAGCTTTTCCTGGCGGCCGGGGCTCTGAACGTTAAAGAGTTCTCCAGCTTCGAGTCTGGCGCCTCCAATCAGCCCAAAGCCGTGTTCGTGGTGAGCGGGGCTGTGCGGGGCCGGGCCCTGGAGATCATCCAGGATGTGGTGAGCCAGAGCTCCTTCCAGTACTGCGTTGTGGTGAGTGCGGTGGGCCCCGGAGAGACTGAGGCCCGGCCTGCGCAGGAACAGCTGGAGGAGAAGCTGTGTCAGTGGATGGGGAACATGGGGTACACCGCTGAGGTCCTGTGGGCCCCTCTATTGCTGGCCCCGCTCAGCCCTCATCTCCTCCTAACACCGGCCTTCCGTGACCTCTTCCCCCTCCTACCAGCCCAGGACCTGCACGCCCTGAACCGCAGCCGGCCTGACAAGAAGAGGTTTCCGGCCCTGGCCGATGTGGACTTCCCTTCTCTACCCCCCGAGCTTCAGACTCGTATCCGGAGCCTGGTGTGTGAGCTAAACATGATCATGGAGGGCATCGGGGTCCGGGAGGAATGCTTCTCTGTTGGCCATCTCAGCAGGATCATTGCCGGAGAACTGGCCAACTACCCTCAGGCCAAGAACCGACGGAAGCTGGCACAGAACAAGGCCTCACTGGTCTTTATAGATCGGAGTCTGGATGTGACGGGTATGAGGAATACCTTCTAGACTTGTTAGCATTGTGTGGGGGGGGAGTGCCGGACACAGGCCCCTAGTAGTCTGGTTCCCCCGTGGATGACGTCATCAGCACTACAAATAAGCGGCCCACAGAGATGGACTATGACAGTGGATCCTTGGTTCAACATATGACTAACGTCACCAATCACACATTGTCACTGGATACTATCAACGTGTATCAGTCTGATGAAAAGATCACGGGGCTCGTTCACACTGCCTGCTCAATGCTCCCTTTTAGCCCCGGTTCACACTATTGCGATGCAGGAACAAGCACGATTCCTGTGCGGGCTCCCGCATCGCATTGCAATACACAGGTAATTACACCCCTGGATCAGATCGCAGTGCGAACTGTGAATTCAGACAGCAGGGGGAGGGGGCGGGGGGAGGGGGAAATGTTCGTGCAGCATTTTTGTGCAGATGCAATGCGAGTTCAGCCATACAAACTATGGCTGATCTTGCATCGCACAGACATCGCATGAGATTGGCACAGCGGTGCAAATCCCATGTAATGTCTGTGTTTGCAATAGTGTGAACCCAGGCTTAGTGTGTGGGTAGCTGCCAGTTTTGCCCTGCGGTGAGGGGCCGCTGTGATGCCTGTTTTACTGCACTATTTATATATATATATATATATATATATATATATATATATATATATATATATATTATTTTTATATATATATATATATATATATATTCTTTCAAAGGGACACTTAACGTGTTTAAACCCCCCCCCCCAAAAAAAAAAAAAAAATACAGATCCTGGTCCTTTAAAGCAGATTACACAGCATAGCGCTTGTGCTGTGTAATCGGCCCCCCTCTAAACTAAAAAAAAAAACCTCCCTGAATCTGCCACTTCCTCTATGCCCTCTCTAAACTGACCACGATAACCAGGGCTACTCAGCCCTGATCGCCGTGGTCAAGGTGCGTCCCTCCGTCATACGCTGCTCTCCTCTTTACCCCCCTCCTTCCTGCTTGTCAGTGCCCTCTCTGTCTCGGCCTTGCTGCTATTATTGAAAATACAAAACCTAAAATTGTCACTGCCAGCCTGTCTATTAGAGGTTGGTCACGTGACACACACACACACACACACACACAAACACACACACACACAGAAACACACACACACACACACACACACCCCTCTCCTCCCGTTTAATATTCACCTACACCCATCTCGATCCAGCTATGTTGCATGAGAAACATGGCTGTCCGGGGACTCCCTCTCCTTGTTGACTCTCAGTCACAGCCGAGGAGGAGAGGCCGAGCCGCAGCTCTGAGTCTTGGATGGATGCATAGAGCTGTGCTCGGGAGCGAGCATGCACCAGTGCCCCCATTGCAAGCTGCTTGCTCTGAGTGCACTGGTTAAGGGGGAGGAGCCAGGAGCGCTGGCTGGGGAACCGAGAAGAGGAGGATCGTGGCTGCATTGTGCAAAACCATAACAAAGAGCAGGTAAGTATAACATGATTTTTTTTTTTTTTAAAGCATCCAAACCTTTAATGTCACTTTAAATGTTTTCTATGTGCACTAGTGGTGACTGGTGTTTATTCAGTGCAGAAAAATGCCAGTCACCACATGTGTGAACGAGCCCCCCCCAAAGGAAACCAGGTTACTATGGGTGTCCTGATAAGATGGCACAAACCTCCACAAAATTACTTTTTATGTAACTGGCTTTGAAATACGTCAGAAACAAATCTCAGGTGGTTTTATTAAAGCAGTATTAAACCCAAAAGCAAACATTTTTTACTTTGCAACTTACCATTTCTTTGATGTGATGGCTGCATTCATTTTTCTTTTTTAGGTTTTGTTTTATTCCATTTTCATTTGATAATCCTGCCAGCAAATCAGTTTTTCAAAAGTGCAAACTTTACAGCAGAATGTATAAATTCATATGGATCAGACAAAACATTTAACACTGACACATTTAACACAAATGGAGCTTTCTTTTGGTGGTATTTAATCACCTCCTGCTTTTTTTTTTTTTTTTTTTTTTTATTTTATTTTTTTTATTTGCGCTATCAACTAAAAAATAATGCGTTTTTTTTCAAAACTGTTGCTTTTTTTTTTTCTTTTTGCTAAAATAAATATCCCCCAAAAATATATCAGTTTAGGCCGATACGTAATCTTCTACATATTTTTGGTAAAAAAAATCACAATAAGCTTTTTTTTGATTCGTTTGCACAAAAGTCATAGTGTCTACAAAATAGGGGATAGTTTTATGGCATTTTTATGAATTTTTATATTTTTTTTTTTTACTAGTAATGGCGGCGATCAGCGTTTTTTTTTTTTTTTTTTTTTTTCCCCGTGACTGTGACATTATGGCGGACACATTGGACAATTTTGACCCATTTTTGTGACCATTGGCATTAATACAGCGATCAATGCTAAAAAATTGCATTGATTTCTGCGAAAATGTCACTGGCAGTGAAGGGGTTAGCCAGGAGGGGTTAAGTGTGTCCTAGGGGCGTGTTTCTAACTGTCTGTGTGCGTAGCTGTGTGTGACGCCACACTGATCGCTGCTCCCGATGACAGGGAGCAGACTATATCAGTGTGCTGTCACTAGGCAGAATGTGGAGATGCTGTTTACATCGGCATCTCCCCGTTCTTCAGCTCCGTGACACGATCGCAGGTATCCCCGCGGCGATCAAGTCCGTGGGACCTGCGGGCACTGTCGGGGAGCTTGCTGCGGGAAATTCAAAGTAACATACGGGTCCATTTCTTTGCCCAGCCGTGCCATTCTGGCGACGTAAAGTAATTTTTCTCGTTCACTGATAAGGGCACTGAGGTGACACTGATGAGGCGGCACTGATGGCACTGACAGGCAGCACTATTGGGGACTGTTGGGGCTGCACTGATAATCGGGACACTTTTGATCAGTGCCCTGATTATCAGTGTAGATGTTCCCTGTGTGGATTTTCCAGTTATTGGCTCATGTGCTGTCCGTGTAAGGTGAGGACTGCCGATAACTAACAAACGCTGTGATTGGACACAGTACGTACGTGCCGTTTCTTCAGTTATACTGTGCCGTTGCCGGCGGCTCCGGTGCGCATGCATGGGAGTTACGTCAGCACGGCTCCGGCCAATCACAGCGTTGGAGCCGCGATACCCGGAAGTAACCGTGGATCGCTGCGGGGGCTTTGATGTAAGGTAAGTAATTCATAATAAGCTAGTATGCTATGCATCCTAGCTCATTATGCCTTCGTCTTGGAGTTTTTTTTTTTTTTTTTTTTTTAAGGGTTTACAACCACTTTAAGACCCAGTGTAATTTCCAAGTTATTTTTGTTATGATGCATTTGCCATTGAAATAAGTTTAAATGTATCATGTCGACACATGCGTTAAGACGTCATGATATGCTTCAGTGTGTCACTGTGACCATCAACACGCCATCCTTAGTGCATTATATGTGTTAAACATGCACTAGAAAGTACATTGCAAAGTGTGTTGTTGCACGCTGACTAGTATTTTAATGCACAGCTGTTGATATCAATAGAGAATGCATCTGAGAAAAACAATGCACAGGTATGAATAGACCCTTATTGTAAACCTTTAATGATCTGTTACCTCAGGGCTCGACAAACCCCGGGCACCATGTTGCATTTGCGACTTGAATTAGTGACCTGGCGCCTGCGGCGGCACAGCTTCCCCCCCCCGGTGCGATCGTGTTGGGCCGCGGCTTTGAGGCCTTCTGGAATCCGGTGCCCTCTTGTGGTGGCTGCTGGTATGACAACCAGCAATGCTAATGGAGCTTCGCCTGCCTGTTTTCACTGCCTGCCCATCTCCTTCCCTTTACTTAGAACCCCCAAACATTACACACACACCCACACACCCCCTAGAGAATAAAATGGCGGTTGTGGCAATACTGTCTGTCTCACCGTATTTGCGCAGCGGACTTGCAATCGCACGTTTTTGGGAAAACAGTAAAGTTAACCCAATTTTTTTTATATTGTGAAAGATAATGTTATGCCGAGTAAATGGATACCCAACATGTCATGCTTCAAAATTGCGTCCACTTGTGGAATGCGACAAACTTTTACCCTTTAAAATCTCCATAGGCGACGTTTAAAAAATTCTACAGGTTGCATGTTTAGGTTAGTTAGTTAAGTTAGGAGGTCTAGGGCTAGAATTATTGCTCTCGCTCTACGATCTCTGCGATACCTCACGTGTGGTTTGAACAGCGCTTTCGTTTGCGTGCGCTACTCACGTATTTGTTCGCTTCTGCACGCATGCTCGGTGGGACGGGGCGCGTTTTACAAAAAAAAGAAATTGTCACTTTTATTCCTATTACAAGGAATGAAAAAATCCCTTTTAATAGAACAAAGCATGACAGGACCTTTTTAAATATGAGATCTGGGGTCAAAGAGACCTCAGATCTCGTATTTACACTAAAATGCAATTAAAAAAAAAAAAAAGAATTTGTAATTTTGAAATAATAATTTCCTTTTAAGAGCTATGGACGGAAGTGACGATTTGATGTCGCTTCCGCCCTGCAATGACCTGGAGATGGGTGGGGGGGCTATCTTCCCCCCTCACTCGTCTCCATGTCAGGCCAGGGACACGTCCGGATCACCTCCGCCGTTACTGACGGCCACGGTAAGTGGTGGGGGGGGCCTCTCCCGCCGCTGATAAGTGATCTTGCGGCGATTTGCCACAGGGACCACTTTTATCTGAAAGAGAACCGCTGGCTCTTGAAGAGGATACCGGGGTTATGGTAGCTAGCTATGGTGGTCTTGTGTCCCTGCAAGGCTGAAATAAAAGAAGTCACATTTGTTATAGTCGTCTTTTTGTGTAAATTTAAGATTGGTTAATGTTTATATTGAAAATTAAAGCTTTGTCGGTCGTTAAAAAAAAAAAAAAAAAACCTGGCTCCTAACTTTTTTTTAGCTGGCTCCTAGATTCCAAGCAAATTTGTCAAGCCCTGTTACCTGCTACCCAAACTGGCCATTTCTTTGTAACAAAGTGCCACATAACCTAGCGACCCACCTTCCCTAGTGTACCACTGCAATTGGCCCACCCTCCTCCCAACTTTGCACTTGACAGTAGATTGCGCAGACATTATGGGATTCCCCTTTATACAGAAGTATAGGTTTTCCAGCTGCTTCAGCACATTTTGGCCTGAATTGGCAAACTGCTTCTTTTTCCCCATACACAAAGGTTCTGGTTTAAGCTTGGGCACAATGAGGGCAGAGTTTGCAAACTGCCCTGTGACATATTTAGTCCGAGTATGATGTACTATTTAAAGGAGGATTCATTTGATAACTAGCTTGCAGATTGCCAAGTAAATATGTTTGACCTTGCTGTGCAGGTGAAAAAAAAATGTACCTCTTAAGTGTATTTTATGGTCACTATGTGACACTAGAATGTATGTAATTTAATAAATATATTAATATTTTACATGCGTTTGGGCATTCTGTCTTTTTATATGTGTCAGTAAAATAAATGCAGTGCCTAATATAGAGCCTCAAGCTTCCAGGATTCAAGCCAGTGGAACTCTTGTGCCCGTGCATCCTTTTTCTGCCAGACCTAAAACCTTGCATAACTTCACATCCCAGGTCTGACTGCCACACACATCCCAGTTGTGTAAAATTGGCAGGCAGACTTCCTCAGTTGTCATTGACTGGACCCCAAGGAATGGTCCCGTCACCTGGAAGTGTTTCAAACTCCTCTGTCCTTTTGTAGTGAATGCTATGGTGACTTTGTGATCAGTTCACACTGCTCTATGCCTTTCCCTCATTAAAGCTCCTTCATCATCTGCTCTTCAGGATTGAGATAGAGGACCTTCTGATGGTCTTCATTGCACCGAACTGACCTAGGAGGTCATGGTAACTGGATATTGTCAGGCCCTTGAAAGACTGCCCGTGGGTTGTCCTGGATCTTCTGTCCCAAGGACTGACTACTTTAACTGGCTTTAATGTCTTCGCTGTTGAAGTCGATTCTAAAATCTGATTCGGTCAGCCCTACTTTCTAAAAAGGCTAGGAACTTTACTTCTCATAAAGCAACATCCTTCCCAAGAAATTCTCTGTGAGAGAAATCTTTGTTTCTCCAGTCTGGTCTACACCAGCATTTAGCCTTGTAAACCCTTATAATTTAGGTCATGACCTTAGCTATTCTTTTTCAAAGACTGCATGCCTGTACTTCAGTGGTGAAAGCATTCGTGCAAGGTGCCACTTACCTTGCTTCCTCTGTGCATTCTCCACTGGCTATCTGTGCTTTGCCAAAAACAACCTTTGAAATCTGCTCTCACTCACAAGGTTGACTTTATTGCTATCACCTCTGTAAAGCGAGTGTCTTCAGTTAATCGCGTTATCTTGTAAAGAGTCCTTTCTGGTGTTTCACTGGCATCAGTTTTAACTTTGTCGATGGAAGTAACCCTATTTAAGTCAACTAAAATACGACTAAAACAATTCAGATGATAAAATATGAATAAAACTAAAATGGCATTTTAAGCAAAAGACTGACTAAAACTAAATCGAAATTTGACTACAAAATGAACACTACACTACCACATAAGAAGTAAGGAGCATCTACTAAGCTGCTGGAAGAATAAACTATTTAAGAAAAAGGCTTTTCTTATTGCCTGAAAATATAAAGAAAAAAAAAAAGTGCAATGGCATTACAACCAATAGTTTACAGTTTTTTGGAGGGGTCTTTTATATTAACCAAAATACGGCTACAGTGCTGGCCTTAATAGCCGGGAGGGCGTCAATAGATGTCCTCCTGTGCATGAGCTGCCTGCGTGTCCTGTGATCACTGAGTCAAGGAGACTCGGCTGATCACAGATATGAGTCCGGGGCCAATCCCGGCCCCTTACCACGTACGTAATCAGCTGTCAGCCAATGACAGCTGATCATGTAATGTAAACAGAAGATCGGTAATCAAATTTTTTTTCTCCTCATGCTGATAGCGTAAGGAGGGAAAAAAAGCCGATCACAGGCTTCCGTCAGGGACATCAATCCCATACAGGAGAGCCACCACCACCTCATCAGTGCTGCCTCATCGGTGCCACCTTTCCGTGTCGCCTCATCAGCGCACATCAGTGAAGTAGAAAAATTTATCTGTTTGCAAAATTTTATAACAAACTATAAACTTTTAGATTTTTTTCGGTATTTTCAATTAATAAAAAAAAAAAAAGGCCAGCAGTGATTAAATCCCACCAAAGGAAAGCGCTATTTGTGGGATTTTTATTTTTTTTAATAAAAATCAAATTTTGGTAGAGTGTTGCATGACCGTGCAATTGTCATTCAAAGAGTGACAGTGCTAAAAATTGGCCTGGGCAGGAAGGTTAAGTGCCCAGTAAGCAAGTGGTTAAAGTTTCACTTCTGTTTGTCAAAAAGCTATATTTTATGAAACTTGGTTTTATTTATAAAGACGTTAAATATCACAATGGCTAAACCTGTGCCTGTAGTGTGTGTTCATACCTTAATACCATAAATAATGTCATTACATTTTTGCTTCAGGAGTGTATATAATGAGTTTGGAAATTCTAGAGAAATGCTTAAATAATGCATTACATTTTAACTAAACCCATTCGATTTTAGTTGACTAAAATACGACTAAAGCTAAAACAATTCAGATGACTAAAATAAGGAAAAGACTATGACTAAAACTGACAATTTGCTGTCAAAATTAACACTGACAGGTTTGCCTTGAGGCCTAAGGCCTTATTTTTTTTTCTTAAAGCGGTAGTAAATAAATTCCCCAAAACTTGGCCCCTGCAGGATAATGGCATACTAGCACATTATGAAAGACTCACCTTAGAACGAAGCCCTCCAGCAGTGTCACGGCTCCCCGACACTTCCATCTTCACCCAGTCTTATTATAGACTCACCTGTAGGTAAAAGTAAGCCATGGGGGATTTACTACCACTTTAAGGCGATCTCCTCCTAGCACTTTAATTAGGACATTGTGCTTCCCTTTCTATGTCCTGCTCCAAAACATCCTGGGGGGGGGGGGGGGTCTATGACGTCTTGACGTGGTATGCACTGCTTGATACTATATTTCTGATACAACTCCTTTTTAGTCAGGCAGATTCACTTTTTTTTATTTTTTAATGTCATTTCTGAAGGTCCCTGCCTCTTGCTCCACTATTTCCTGGTAGATTAGGTGTCTCATCATTCAAGCCCATGGTTTAACCACTTGCCGACCAGCCACCGCAGTTGTACTGTGGCAGAATGCCGCGGCTGGGCGAAACAACGTTATGTAATGTCGCTTCGCCCTGTGGCCACTAGGGGAGTGTGCGGCCCCGAGCCGATGCGAGTGCCCAGCGGTCATGATCACCGCCGGGCTTCCGCGATCGCCGCTGACACACTGAAAACCGGGATCTGTGTGTGTAAACACACAATTTTTGGTTCTCTGAGTATGAACAGCGATCTGTCATCTCCCCTGCACAGTCCTCTCCCCCCTTCAGTTAGAACACACAATAGGGAACACAACCCCTTGATCGCCCCTACTGGTTAACCCCTTCACTGCCAGTGAAATTTTTACAGTAATCAATACATTTTTATAGCATTGATCGCTGTATTAATGCCAATGGTTCCAAAAATGTTTTTCTAATTTGTCCGATGTGTCTGCCATAATGTCACAGTCCCAATAAAAATCGCAGATCGCCGCTATTACTAGTAAAAAAAAATAGTAATAAAAATGCCATAAAACTATGCCCTATTTTGACGCTATAACTTTTGCGCAAACCAATCAATATACGCTCTTTTTTTTTTTGGTTATAGCACAAAAAATAAAAACCTCAGAGGTGATCAAATACCACTAAAAGCTCTATTTGTGGGAAAAAAAGCATGTAAATGTTGTTTGGATGCAACGTCGCACGGCCGTGCAATTGTCAGTTAAATCGACGCATTCCCGAATCGCAAAAAGTGCTCTGGTCAGGAAGGGGGTAAAATCGAGGTTAACGTATACGTATAAGGTTTCACCCGTCCTGACAAAGCACATTTTACTAGATCTTTTAGTGCTTTATGGGCCTTTTAGCATCAGGCATCTGCTTCCAACATCTGCAAGGCCACCACTTGGTCTTCTGTTCACACATTTAAGTTTTACCAGGAAGATCTTCAGGCCTCTTCTTAGGCCAGTTTTGGTCGTATGGTACTTTAAGCCACTTTCTGAATGCTCTTGAGCCTTTCCTTGATACATTTTATCGGTGGGCACCTGTTTGCTGTGTTGCCTACCCCTCAGTTGGATGCATGAATGGTGTAAGACTTAGAGCCTGAGTCCTGTAATGTATGATCAAGAAAATAGGATTTTTGTCTTACCTGTAACATGCTTTTCTCGTAAATGAAAGGACTACTGAGCCCCCCCTCACCTCTGTTTCATATGCTCCAATCCTATTTTTGCTAAAACATTAAGGCTTGCTGGGAGTTGTGGGGGGTTTATAGGGTGGTCTATACATCTTGTTTACCAATGTTCAATCACCTGAAGGCAGCTGCATAACTCGGTGGTCTAAGACCTAAAGATCCTGTGTCCTTTAATCACTTCCTGACCGCCCACTGTCGTTATATGTCGGCTGTTTGAAGAGCAATATTGTTATGGCAGCAGCTAGCTGCCATAACCCCCGCTATCCTCTTCTTCAGTGAGCGGTCCAGTTTAAGATAAAAGTGGTCTCTGTGGCAGATTCGCCGCAAGATCACTTTTATCGGTGGGGGAGAGAGGGCGATCAGATCTTCACCCTTGCTGGGCATGGAGACGAGTGAGGGGAAGATGGCCCCCACCCGTCTCCATAACAATGCAGGGTGGAAGCGACGTCAAAACGTCACTTCCGCCCACAGCTCTTAAAGTGCCATTTTAAAAAAAATTATTATTTTATTGCATTTTAGTGTAAATATGAGATCTGAGGTCTTTTTGACCTGTGTTTTTTCTAAAAAAAAAAAAAAGTTTGCCATTTTATTCTCTAGGGTGTTAGAAAAAAAATGTATGTTTGGGGGTTTTAAGTAATTTTGTAGCAAGAATTTTCTAGCAAAAAAAAAAAACAGTTTTTAACTTGTAAACGACAAATCTCAGAAAGAGGCTTGGTCCTTAAGTGGGCAAAGTGGAACTTTAGGCAAAACTTTTTTTTGTTTTTTTTTAAATTTGGGATTGATTAAGGAAGGGTTATAACCCCTGTTTGTTTGCTGTCTTTGTCCCATTGATGAGATTTACCTTAATTTTCTGTCCTATAGCCAAAACAGGAAGTGAGGGAAATCCCTGCAAAAGAAGAGACTCTCTTGGGGCTCCCCTAGGTCACCAGAACTAGTGTCTTCTTTGTAAGATTTCCACTCTATTACTTTTCTGTGGACAACCCAAAATTTGGGGTTTTTCTTTTACTTTCAATGATGATGGTAAACGGGTCATATAGGGAGGGTGAATCTCACTAACGGGGGTGAAGACGGCAATTTAAAAATGACAGGTGTTCTAATCCCTCTCCCCTCTATCTAAAACTAAAAAACAAATTTTGCCTTTTAGTTATACTTTAATGTATTTAACCGCTTCCCGACTGCCTCATGCACATATACGTGTGCAGAATGGCACGGGCAGGCAAAATCCTGTACCTGTACGTGATCCTGTAAATTCCTGCCCGTAGGTCGCGTGCGCGCCGCCAGCGGCGTGCTCGCGACCCGGTCGGGAGCTCCGTGACCCCGGCCACGGGATCAGCGGACCCGATCGCCGCTGGTGTCCCGCGATCAGGTCACGGAGCTGAAGAACGGGGAGAGGTATGTGTAAACAAGCCTCTCCCCGCGCTTCCTACACTGCCTGTCATTGATTGGCTGTTCCCGGTCATCGGGAAAGCCGATCAATGACGTCAGACGTCAGCCCCGCCCCCTAATGTAAAAAAACACACACACACGTCACAGCCCATAACCCCTCCCCTCCCCCTAGTGGTTAACCCCTTCACTACAACTGTCATTTATACAGGAATCAATGCATTTAAATAGCATTGATTGCTGTATAAATGACAATGGTCCCAAAAATGTGTCAAAAATGTCCGATGTGTCCGCCATAATGTCGCAGTCACAATAAAAATCGCTGATCGCCGCCATTACTAGTAAAAAAAACAATATTAATAAAAATGCTATAAAACTGTCCCCTATTTTGTAAATGCTATAACTTTTGCGCAAACCAATCAATAATCGCTAATTGCGATTTTTTTTTTAACCAAAAATATGTAGAAGAATACGTATCGGCCGAAACTGAGATATAAAAATTTTTTTTTTTCATTTTTTGGGGATATTTATTATAGCAAAAAGCAAAAAAATATAGCATTTTTTTCAAAATTGACGCTCTATTTTTGTTTATAGCGCAAAAAATAAAAACCGCAGGGGCTATCAAATACCACCAAAAGAAAGCTCTATTTGTGGGAAAAAAAGGACGCCAATTTTGTTTTGGAGCCACGTCGCACGACCGCGCAATTGTCAGTTAGGCCCCTTTCACACCGGGGCGTTTTTCATGCGGTGCAGCGCTAAAAATAGCGCCTGTTCACCGCATGAAAAAATCCGGCCCCTTTAACTCCAGTGTGAAAGCCGGCGGGCTTTCACACTGGAGCGGTGCGCTAGCAGGATGACAAAAAAAGTCCTGCTAGCAGCATCTTTGGAGCGGGATAGGAGCGGTGTGTTCACCGCTCCTATACCGCTCCTTCCCATTGAAAAGAATGGGAGACCGCGGTAAAACCGCGGCAATACCGCCGCAAAGCGCCGCTACGGCGCGCTCTGCGGGGGGTGTTTAACCCTTTTTCGGCCGCTCGCGGGGGGTAAAACCGCACCGCGAGCGGCCGAAAACTGCGGTAAAAACGACGGTAAAGCAGCGCTAAATATAGCGCTGCTTTACCGTCACCGCGGCTCACCGCCCCAGTGTGAAAGGGGCCTTAAAGCAACGCAGTGCCGAATCGCAAAAAGGGGCCTGGTCCTTTGGCTGCCAATTGGTCCGGGGCTGAAGTGGTTAAAGAAAACGATTTTACAGGTCAGAATAATGCTCTATTTTTGTTGTCGCCAAACAGGTGTCCCCATTGGAAGATTTCCCTTCAACTTCTGTTCTGGTGACATCTTTAAAGTGTTGGAGAACTGAAAACCCAACAGAGATTCCAACACTTATTTCTTGTCTTGATTCTGATTATTTGCTGGGAAAAACGGCTCCACTTTTCCTAGCTTTGGTTTTAAGAAATCAAGTCCACACGAGCAAAGCAATTGGGTCCACCTGTCTGTTTTTCAGGCAGACCCAATCGGACCACTGATTGTTCTCTATCGGGCGGTGGATGTAAACAGACATTTCCTTTTACACCCGCCTGCATCTGGTTCGCCAAAAACAGACGGATGGGGATCTCTTCCCTATCCGTCTAGCGCAGTGTTTCTCAGTTTTTGTTCTGTCTAGGCACCCTTTAAAATTTTGCACAATCTTGCAGCACCCCATTCTAAAATGGAAAAAAAAAAAACTAAACTAATAGTTTTACATAAAACAGTGTGCAGTGACATCTGCACAAGTAGGACACCCAACATTAGATATTATTTATTTTTAAAAATGTGATGTACCTTTGCACACTGGTACTGAATAGCATTCCAGCTTTTCTCTTCTGCCCCAGTTTCTCTCCTTCAGTCAGCTAACGTGACCCCAGTGTTGACAGAGAGGGCCAGGTAAGGGGCAAACGAGGATGTCCTCAGGCGCCTGATGATCTTCTTATCAACCTATGCCATAGTCCGTTGTTGGGTCACCAGCATCTGGCCAACACAATGCCCAATGCAATGCTGCACATTAAATGACTGTGGCTTTGTGCAACAAAAAGACAGTTTTGATACACCTTCTGGTTTGTTGACAATTTTGGGGACATTTTTAGGCACTTTGCCAAGGCACCCCTAAAGAGCCCAGAAGGTACCCCAGGATGCCACGACACCCTGGTTGAAAAAGACTAGTCTAGCAGATGGGATGGAAATGGACAAACAGTGCGTTTCCATCCAACCGCCCCATATTGAACAAGTGGATCTACTTGATGGAGTCTGCCCAGTGTGAAAGGGGCCTAAGGCTGCTTTCACACTGAGGCGCTATAGCGCTAAAAATAGCGCCTGTAAAGACCTTGTCCTCTCATTCCAGTTTGAAAGCCCGAGTGCTTTCACACTGGAGCGGTGCGCTGGCAGGACACCAAAAAAGTCCTGCAAGCAGCATCTTTGCAGCGCTGTAAGAGCGGGGAAATCAATGGACAGTGCCACCGAAGTGCTGGCAAAGCGCCGCTGCAGTGACGCTTTTTACCCTTTTTCGGCCGTTAGCGGGAGTTAAAAGTGCCCGCTAATGGCCAAAAAGGACAGTGAAGCACCGCTATTTTTAGCTTTACCGCCGACGCCCCCAATGCCCCAGTGTGAAAGTAGCCTAAGTGTTTCAGCTCTCAGTAGCGTACACTGACACCACATCTATAATTGTGCTTGGAGAATGCTGCATAATCAGCTTCTCCGCATGTTGTGAGTACAGTGTAAAGAGTCCTACCAAGATGCATTTCATCGATCAATCATCTTCCATAGCAAACCTAAAATTGTCATACAGGTGGTTCAGGCCTTTCATATCTCTGTTGTGCAATGTAATGTGGTCCAGAAAATATAAGGCTTAGAATAACACAACGTTTTGTGTAACAGCTGCTACAGAGGTGGAGTGGAACATGTTTCCTAGCTACCTGGGTACAATTCTTATTCATTATGTGGTCCTGGCAGTAGGCATCTGTTTAGTCTGGGTATACACTGATGAGTGTCTGTTCTTGCTGACTACAAATTGTCACTCAGATTTCAGATGCCTTCCTAATAGCACAGGTTGCAAAATAAAGCAGGCAACTGTTTACATGCTTTATTTTGCTAGATTTCTTGCAAAACAGTTTGTGCTGTGTAACAGTAGCCTTATGACATCTGTCTGGGCATTAAAAACACATTAGCTCTTTCAGTGCATCCAAAAACAACAAGCAACTTCACAAACAGAGCTTCTAAACTTTGATTCCAGTTTGAGAGCAGTAATAACAGGCCAATTTACACTTCTCCATGTACAATAACACAAGCGCTAACTTTTTTTTCTTATTTTTTTCATACACGCCCCCATATAGAAACGTGTTTTTTTTTTTTTTTTTCTTTAGTTTTAAAAATTAATATATAGACCAGGCTTCCTCCAGAGGTTGCCATGGGGGTTCCTTGAGCAATGAGCATTTTTTGCCTTTCAGATAAGTTCCCACTGACACCATTTATCTTTTTTAGCTATCTGTATTGCCCCATATACACGAGGGGATTTTCTGTCAGAAAAAACTTGGATGTTTTTTCTGACGAAATTCCGCTCAAGCTTGGCTTGCATACACACGGTCACGCAAAATTTCTCTGAACTTTCGACCGTCAAGAACACGGTGACGTACAACACTACGACGAGCCGAGAAAATTAAAGTGGAAGTAAACCCCCCTATAGTTTTCAGCCAAGGACGCTGCCATCTTTGCCTCTGTTTAATCTTCAACTGCCACAGTGCTGCACATGTGATCCGTTATGACACCAGCCATTGGATGGTTTGACTGTTTGGTTGAGAGCACAGCCAATGTGCAGTTAGCATTCACGGCATGCCTTTTTTTTTAGACTGTTAAATTGATGGGTTTACTTCCGCTTTAAGTTCAATGCTTCTGCACATGCGTCGAATTGTTTCTGGGCATGCGTAAGAATTTTGCTCGTCGGAATTGCTACAGACGATCGGAATTTCCGATCGGAACTTTTTCCGACCGAAAAATAGAGAACATGCTCTGTCTTTTGCTGGTTGGAATTCCGCCAGCAAAAGTCCGATGGAGCATACACACGGTTGGAATTTCCGACCAAAAGCTCACATTGGACTTTTGCTGGGGGAATTTCCGATCGTGTGTACGGGGCATAAGGAGGTAATTCTTCCCAATGACCACAAGTGTAAGGAAAATTCTTCCCACTGACCATCCCGCTAATGTATCGTGAGTTTTTTTTTTTTTTAGCAGGGGTTCCCTGAGGCCGGGAAGTTATTTCAATGGTTCCTCTATGTTGAAAAGGTTGAGAAAGGCTGATATAGACAATAAGACCCCTTTCTCGCTGAGGCGCTTTTTTAGGCATTTTAGCGCTAAATATAGTGCCTGTAAAGCACTGGAAAAGCACCTCTCATGCCACCCCAGTGTGAAAACCCAAGTGCTTTCACACTGGGGCAGTGCGCTTGTGGGACGGGAAAAAAAAGTATACAACGTTCTGCCCAGTGAAATAAATGGGCAGCGCTACAACACGGGTGCTTTCAACCCTTTCTTCAGTCGCTAGCGGCCAAAAAGCACCACTAAAACAACTTTTTAGCAGCGCTTTACCGCTAACGTGGCACGGCCCCAGTATGGAAGGGGTTTAAGTCTTGACCTTATCTAAAAACAGATCTGTAATTTTAAAATGCGCACCATGTTTTTTATTTTTTTCCCCATAAATTCTTTATTATAATACATTTTATCCGTTTGGTTTTAGGGGCTGTTGGGCATCATGGAGACAGTCTAGTGGAGAAGATCTTGTCTGTTCTTTCCCATATTCCTGGACAAACAAGTGATGTGATGATTAACATGGATGAGCTCACAGACCTGAGAATCGATGGTGAAAATGAGGGGATAATTGCCCCTGGATGCTTGTCACAGCCACAGTAAGCACATAGGTTTATACACATTTTTATTATGGTTAAATTTGAAGATTTTAGGATTTAAATGCATTGGGGTGTGACGTTCATCCACATCTCCTCCATTCACAGCACACCTTGCGTTCTCTGAAAAGATGTTTTGAATTAAGGAGATGCTGCGTGAGTTACCTACTATGATTTATGTACTAAAGCTGGATCTTTAAAGTGTTTGGAACCCTAAAAAAATAAATAAAAATGGATCCTATTTCTTTAAAGCATGCTATACAGCTCAGTGCTGTGTAATTTGGCCTTTTGCATCATGTGAAATACCTGGCTGATATTGCCTGGTGCTGCCCTCCCCTCTGTTATCTAACCATGGTTTATCGTGGCTGCTGAGCCCTGACACCATGGTCAGTTTACGTGCCTCCATCATCGCTGTCTCTCCTTGCTCCCTCTCCCCCCTCTCCCCCCTCTCCTTGCCTGTCAGCTGTGGCAGTGCCCACCCTGCCCCTCCTGCTGCTAAAATTACTGTTTTTGTTTCTATAATCCCTAGTGTTAGATTACAGTATGTGCCCCAATGTATGTTATGTATAAAAAAAAAAATATGCTGCTGTATACCTAATTTCAGTGCGCTCACGTGACCACCGCTGTCTAACCCAATCTGACAACTACAGCGGGCGGGGCTAAGAATTCTCCGCTGACGTCAGCCGGGAGCTGAGCAATGGGTGGTCATGTGAGTGGCGCTCTGAAATGATTTATACAACGGCATATTTTTAATTTTTTAAATAACATATACTGGGGCACATACTGTAATTTATTTATAAAAAAAAAATATACCGTTGTATACCTAATTTCAGAGCAACGAGCTCGGCACTCACATGATCATCCGCCGCTCTCCTCCCAGCTGAAGTCAGCAGGGATGCTCAGCCCCGCCCACTGTAGCAGAGGGCGGTCACGTGAACACTCTTAAATTAGGTATACATCAGCATATTTTTTATACATAACATACACTGGGGCACATACTAATCTAACACTGGGGAAGAAAAAAAAGTGGCTTTACAACCACTTTAAGAAGTGGAAGGCAGTGTACTGTGTGAACTAGATGAAAGTGAAATTTCACCTACCACAGCAGAAGCCACATGTCACACACTTCATTAGTGGTAGTTTATTTTTACAGTGCAAATAATGTCCAAAGGCCACTTTCAGCCAGAGTTCAGCATTATCCACTTCCCACCCAGCTACTGCTTTGAGGTCTCAGAGCTGTGCAGTGGTGCGACCCATGACAGCTGTCATGGAAAAAATGTATCCTGATCACCCCCTAAAGCAGTAAAATCACTATAGAGACACTGCACTGCTCTGACATAATGTAAAAAATTAAAAATATATATTTATATAAACTATATTGTCAAAAGTATTGGGATGCCTTTACACACACATGAACTTTATTGGCATCCCAGTCTTAGTCTGTAGGGTTCAATATTGAGTTGGCCCTCCCTTTGCAGCTATAACAGCTTCAACTCTTCTGGGAAGGCTGTCCTTAAGGTTTAGTAGGGTGTCTATGGAAATGTTTGACCATTCTCCCAGAAGTGCATTTGTGAGGTCAGGCACTGATGTTGGACGAGAAGCCTGGCTTGCATTGTTCGCTATGATTGATCCCAAAGGTGTTCTATTGGGTTGAGGTCAGGACTCTGTGCAGGCCAGTCAAGTTCCTCCACCCTAAACTCACTCATCCATGTCTTTTTGGACCTTTGTGCACTGGTGATAATCATTTGGTGGAGGGTGTGGGGTTGTTTTTCAGGGGTTGGGCTTGGCCCCTTAGTTCCAGTGAAGGGAACTTTTAAGGTGTCAGCATACCAAGACATTTTGGACAATTTCATGCTCCCAATTTTGTGGGAACAGCTTGGGGATGGCCCCTTTCTGTTCCAACATGACTGCGCACCAGTCTCTTTTTCAACTACTTTTCTTGCATTTTCTTTTTTTCTTTTCTTTTCATTTCCATGCCATTCAACTTAACCCCAGTAGTTTGTGCGATCTGACTGTGTTTGGACAGCTTAAAGTATTACTAAACCCAGGACCCTGCATTCACCATATCTGGTCTCCCACAGTGCACATAACATAGAAATGAAATTACTTTAGTAAATACAAACTGCTAACTACCTTTTCTCTTTAGCAATTATAGCATCAGTGTCCAGCCAAGCACTGATTAAAGCTTGTACGAGAAGTTTTCCTTCTACTCTGACTGTCCAATGGGGGTTGCATTACCCATGACCCTCTGGACAGTACTGATTGGCCCTGTGCCGATCATATGCACCCTCCCAAAAAAAAAAAACTCTAGCAATACACACCAAACTGAGCATCAGTGGCGTAACTAGAACCCTCAGGGCCCCGATGCAAGAAACCACGGAGGGCCCCCCCCCGACTTCCGGACAAAGCTCTTTACTCCGAGCCCTATGTTGGAACACCAGGGCCCAGTCACAAGTGGGTGGCTGCATATAAAGGAACCGATTTCTTCATTTTTATATAAAAACACACACTCAATTGCAGCCACTGTACCATCAAATGTCGCCACTGTGCCCATCAAATGTCACCACTGTGCCCATCAAACGCCACCACTGTGCCCATCAAACGCCACCACTGTGCCCATCAAACGCCACCACTGTGCCCATCAAACGCCGCCACTGTACCATCAAATGTCGCCACTGTAGCATCAAATGTCGCCACTGTAGCATCAAATGCTGCCACTGTGCCCATCAAATGCTGCCACTGTGCCCATCAAATGCCTCCACTGTGCCCATCAAATGCCGCCGGTGTGCCCATTAAATGCTGCCAGTGTGTCAAATGCTGCCACTGTGAATCCCCACCGCCCGCTCGCACACCCACACACATATGCATGCACACCCCCACACACACATGCATGCATGCACACCCCCCCACACACATGCATGCACCCCCCACACACACATGCATGCACACACATGCACCCCCCCACACACACCCCCACACACATGCATGCACACACATGCACCCCCCCCCACACACACCCCCACACACATGCGCACACACCCCCCCACACACATACACACACATGCATGCACACCCCCACACACATGCATGCACACACATATAAACACACATACAGACAGTAGATATATAACATCAGACATTTACCTTCTTCCTGCCGGGTACTGCACTGTAGGGGGAGACAAAGAGCACAACACAGCACTGCTTTCACTTTAGGTATGTGAGGAAGCAGTGCCGATTACAGTTCGTCTGACGATCGAGGAGCTCCTCTTAGTCTCCCCTCCTATCAAAGAGTACAGGGGCCCTCAAAGGCCCCCTGCAGCAAGGGGCCCGGTCGCCATGGCGATCTCGGCGACCCCTATAATTCCGCCACTGACAAGCATGCTTTACTGTATATACAGACTAATTCTACTGTTGTAGGTTTATTAACACTTTAACATGCACATGAATTTTTTTTTCAGTATTATGTAAATCTGCAAATTCTTTGTTAGACATAAAGGAGGGTGGATGGTAAATAGATGCTGATGTTTTGGGCACTGGAGCATAGACCTGTCTGCTCACATGGATATTGGTACGTGAGCGTTGTGTACTTGGGTGTAGACTTCTCTGTTGGCAGGGATACTGAAGAATAAGTGTTTTAAAGCGGTTATGCACTCTGTAAAAATTTATTTTTTTTTGGGACGGAATATAAAGGATGCTTACCTTTATTGGGGGACTCACCTGTTCCATCTTCCATCTCGATCGCCGCCGGTTTTCGTCCGATGAAGTTCCTCGTCTTCTTCTTTTGTGCTGGGGGCCATCTTGCCTGTGGGCATGTGAAACACCCACAGGAACTTTAGATGGCCCAGCATGCACCGCCGTTACTCGCGCGTGCGCACTAACGGCACATCTGCCGACATCTCACGAGATTTCGGCAGATGTGGCCGAAATCTCGGGAGATTTCGGAAGATGTGGCCGAAATTTCGGGAGATTTCGGAAGATGTGGCCGAAATCTCGCGAGATTTCGGAAGATGCCCGCACTGACTCCTGGGATCAATGACACCAGATCCCAGGAGACAGTGCGGCGTGACGACGATCGACGCAGAGACCCCGCCCGCCGCCGCAGAGAGAGAAGACCGGAAGTCTTCAATTACAAGGTAAGTTAAAAAAAAAAAAAAAACATTTCATTTAGTACTCTTTGCCTGATTTGGAAGGCAAAGAGATTTACTAAATGAAATGGGTGCAGAACCGCTTTTAACTGTGAAGTAAACCTCTCTGTTAGCTGAGTTACTGGGGAGTAGGCTCTGTGTATTGGGGGTGCAGACCAACCTGTTGCCACAGATACTAGGGAGTAATCTGTGTGTACTGGGGAACAGATTTTTCTGTTTGCATGGATACTAGGAAGTAAGCTGGCTGTGTACTAGAGCTGCACAATTAATCATTAAAAAATCATGATCTCGATTCAACCCCCTGATGATCTCTGTTGCAGAGTTTGCTTATTCTTTCATATAACAAGTGGAGAGACTTATCTGCTCACTATGTCAAAAGAAAACATCTGGGCAGTCTGCCAAGTTTTTAATATGAAACATTGTAACTAGGCTTCCAAATCAAAGGGATACACTTCTGTTAGTAAAGAAAAAATCTGGGCAGTATGCCAAGTTTTCAACAACTGTAAATGCAGGAAGTTTAACCAGTTAAAGTCTAAATCTTTTTCTGACACTTCTTTCTTAAGTTAAAATCAATATTTTTTTCTAGAAATTTACTTGGAACCCCCAAACATTATAATATATATTAGCAGAGACCCTAGGGAATAAAATGGCAATTGCTGCAATATTTTATGTCGCACTGTATTTGCCCAGCGGTCTTTCAAACGCAATTTTTTTGGGAAAAAATACACTTCAATGAATAAAAAAAAACGAAAATGCCACGAGAATCGTGAGACAATCGTGATCTATCTTCTAAGCAAAAAAATTGTGATTCTCATTTTAGCCAGAATCGTGCAGCTCTACTGTGTACACTTGCGGAAGAAACCTCACTGTTGGCTGGAATACTAGGAAGTAAGCTGCGTGCAGTGAAGCAAACCTCTGTGTTGGCTGAAATAGTGAGGAGTGATGTACAATGGAGTGTAGACCACGTTCTTGGCAGAGATGCTTGGGAGTGATTTGTGTGCACTGTGGAGCAAACTTCTCTGCTGGTTGGGATACTAGAAAGTAAGTTGTGCACACTGTGGAGGAAACCCCACTGTTGGCTGGGATAGTGAGGTGTGTGCACTTCTGACTTTCTTGGCATGGAGACTAGGGAGTGATCTGAGAGTACTGGGGAGGTGGGGCATTAACGCTAGTTTCATATTTATACCGCCTTTACTAATGGCAACATTCACAAATGTGACTAACTTGACCAATGCACTATTAAAAATATTAGAGAAGTATTTTTATTTTAATATAAATTCTCTATTCAAGTCAGCTGAGTTATGTCCCTTTTTAAATTGTCCCAAAAAGCACAGCCTTACATGCATCACCCATTTCATCAAGGCCAAACAAAATTCTTTTTTTTCATATTAAAGTAGTGACAGTTGGTCTGATTCCCTGCTATGAGTTTCAGTTTTGTCACCGTAGTCATTTCAGAGAACTGTCAATTATTTTAGCTCCCGCAGATTTTTTTGGAATAACAGTATTGTGATCCCCATGGTTCCCTGACATGAAATATTGCACAATAATAATGTCTTGATTAAAGATCACAAAATGTACACAGAGTTTAAACAAGTATTATCACATCATCCCAACTTGCTTCCAAAACCTCAAGTATTTTGGAGAGATTCTTCTTGCAGACTCTGTTCCCCAAATGTACTTTGGCGCAGACACACCATGTAGAGGTTATTGCCTAACACATATTCCAGAGTTCCCAGAGAATAACCAGAGAAAAGGAAAACTAACCACTCTAAAGATCCTTACAGAGAAATACTACTCCAACTCTTACAACTGGTTCTTTCATAGGATATAGCCTCTAATCTATTATTTCATAGAATAAAGAAAGTATTCTAATTTAAATGTAAAGTGTAATTCCGGCCATACACGGTTCGAATTTCGAAAGAATTTTCTTTCGAAAATCGTATCTAAGAATTTTCGGACGAATTTCGCACCATTAGTGAGCTGTAGCCATGGCCGATTTTCGGCAATCAATTTTGAGGAATCGGACATGTTGGAAATTTTTGGAAAAACAAACAATTTTCTAATCAATGATGGGAGAATCATGCGAGAAATGTAATAAGAAAAGAAAATTTACGGAGAGAAAAGAAGATTCCCGGCCACGAAAATTATTTTCTGTAGCAACATGAGGTGAAATTGAAGGCTTGGTCGGCCGAATTTTGAAAAACAATGGTGGCACCATCGGATCAAAAAAAAAAAAAAGAACTTTCTGATTTTGAAAAGAAAATTAGTTGGACATTCGACCATGTATGGCCTGCTTAAGTGACACTGAGCTTACTGAGTTTCTATCCACATCCCCACCAGCCCTTGAAAGCCATATAATTATCAGTCCCCCACTGATAATATAATATCCTAGCTGATTGGCCTGCTTGATAACTCCAGCTTCTTCTGGAGAAATCTTTCCTTTTAAGTCCTTGTGAGCATATGTGCTGTGATCTCCATTAATTCCAATTTCTGTACTCCACTAGGATGAGCTGAGTACAAATTAACGCAAAGCATATTGTGACTTGTTATAACAATGTGCAGTAAAACACATGTTCTACCACACATTACTGCAATACATGTTAATGCACGACCCATGGTACACTGTAGTACAATTCATGCATACCCTGTAGAATGCCACCTCAAATACAATAGCAAACAAGGCATCCACACTGCTGACCACAATAGCACTATGGGGTCGATTTACTAAAACTGGAGAGTGCACAATTTGGTGTAGCTGTGCATAGAAACCAATCGGCTTCGAGTTTTTCTTTTGGCAAAGCTTAATTGAACAATCTGAAGTTAAAAGCTGATTGGCTACCATGCACAGCTGCACCAGATTTTGCACTTTCCAGTTCTAGTAAATCAACCCCATAGTGTGAATGGTCCCTAAGGTTCAGATTAAAGTGGAACTAAAACCATTGATCTGTTTCTTATAACCGTTTATTTCAATGTATGTCTGGAAGGATAACTGTCGGTAACTAGTGTGCTTATTATGTCAGCCAAACTTTCAAGCCATCAAAAAGTTGGTGTCACAGCTGATAACATGTAAAGCACCACTGCAACTGCAGATCAAAAAGAGGCCAAGATGACATCTTGCTTGGTTGTAAAGGATGGTGGGGGGGGGGGGGGGGGGGGTAGTCCTGCTTTAAGGGCTTAGAGTTCACAAACAATTTCAGTCTACAAGGAAAAGCAATTAGTGTGTTTCTACTGCTATCCGGCATACAGTCCAGCCATTTTAAAGTCAAGATGTTAAAAAGGAGCTGAAGTCATATCTGTAAAAATGAAAAGTCAGCAGCTACAAAAACTGTAGCTGCTGACTTTAAAAAGAATACTTGCTTGTCTCCAGTTCCAGCGATATGCTCACCAGAGCCATTCTTTCCACTGGTCTTCGGTCCCTGGCACCGGCATCGCAACTGTGGGCAGACGGCTGTCCGCTGTGCGTGTGCAAGCCAGTTCTTTGTGAATGGCCCAGCATTCTTCTGGGACTCGTGATGTGTACTAGAAGACCCCCCCCCCCCCAAAAAAAAATATATGCCATTTCTTAGAGGAGCAGGGAAAGAGGCCTTAAAGCTGAACTACCCTTTTTGGGTAAAGCTCTGCTTTAACTATGTTACCTTCCCTCTCAGTGGTCCATTCAAACGTTATCAGAAAGGCCTCTGGATCATCATCTGTAGTCATCTTAGACAGAAAGCGAGCCACATGGATGGCTGAAGGCTTGTCTTCAACATTATCAACGTTAGCAGGTGACCACTGTGCTAGTGTTTCCACAACCTCAGACAAGGTCTTCCTATCTGCTTTTGCATCAGTGGCTAGCTGTTCAAACAGCCTCTGCGATTGCTCCTGTGCGATAGCATAAGCTTGCTGATGTGCAGCGTTTGCTTGCTGATGTGCAGCGTGGAGTGCAGCGTTTGTTTTCTGCAGTGCAGCGTTTGTTTGCTGTTGTGCAGCATTGGATATCATCAATTGTTTTAGGATGTCCTCCATGTTTAGTCACTCTAGGTACTGGCCTTTTAAGTAGTGACTTACTACAGCTGCCCGCTGAACTCCACCATATGTAACCTGGGGAACAGGTGGCAGGTACAAAGCTCCCTGAGATGAGCTTTTATTTAGGCACAGATAACAAATCCACTGAGGTAGTGAAAACAGTACTGGGTTTATTTGTGTTAAATACAAGTCCATACACAGGTACTGCACAGTCTTCCAGAAAACATATCAGAACAGAAATAACAAAACAAAAGTCCTAGCCGTGTCTCGGCTCTAACTATACCATACACAGGCCCTAACTACCAGGCTGAGCAAGCCTACCGCTTGTCAGTTTCTGTATAGACTTTTTAAGCGTTTTACCAACCTTTAGCTCCTCACAAACCATCAATGTCTGTGTGTCCCAGGCAGAGAGCCAAGGCTGTCTGCTCAGATGAGCTTAAATTAGCCTGGGGAAGAGGACTAAGATCCAAACTGGATCATGTATCAGAGACCTCTGAATGTGTATGAGAGGAGCCTGGGAGACATATAAACCCCGAACAAGACTACTCCTGGCTCTCTGGGATGCTCTGCTATATATATATATATATATATATATATATATATATATATATATATATATATATATATATATATATATATATATATATATATATATATATATATATATATTTAATCTCTATCTGGGCTCAGAAATATCCATATGTAATTTTGGAAGGATTCCATGAGTCTTTAGATAAAAAGCATGTGACGCTGAACCTTTTTTACCTGTGTGTGAACGGAACATAAATTGCAACCTTCATAAAGAGAGTGCTGAAGCTTTGATATTGGTAGAAAATATAAATCATAAACACTGAGAAAATATAATATAAACCACTCTCACTAAAACCTTACTTAATCAGTGACTATACATATAAAGAAAGAGCAATCACTAAAAGGTTTAAATCATATAATTTCTTCACACTACCCAAATATTACGGCAGCAGCGAATGGTATTCCCTACCACTCTCTTGGCCCTCTTATGTGCCCAGTTAATTGACGGTTGGTTTATAGTCAGTGCAATAGTTTAATCCTTTTTTTTTTTTCTTTTTTTTTTTTAGGTACATATAACATGTTTGTTAATTTTAAATAAAAAAAAAAAAAAAAACCTGAACCTTTAGATTCACTTTAAATATGGCCTTGTTGGTGGGGGCAGGGACACAGACTACTGAAAGGAAATGTTCTTACTGCAGCCTGCAAAGATAGAAGGCTATATTCACATTGCAATGGATACAACACAGCAATCTCTCCTTATGCCAAAATTAACCAAGCTATAATGCAAAGTCCCCGTCTGCAAAAGACCCGAGATACTTGGCTCAGTATACACATTTGGACTCAGAATTTTCAGGGTGCATGGTTGGATCAGACCCCCCTGCTAAGCATCAGCAAAATGCCAATAAAGTTTAATGTTTTTTGATACTATGACAATACTTTGTGACCCCTGCGTGGGTCCCTTCCCTGTTGACAGCCAGATGTTGGCTGTGCTGTTGTACGTCTGTATTGTTCTGTTTGTTAAGAAAAATAAAAAGTTTTTCAAAAAAAAAAAAAAAAAAATCACAGAAAAAGTGCTGCATCATTCATCCCAAAGGTAAAACGGCAGTTTTGGGTAGAGTATATGTTTTCAAGATGGTGAATAAAATCTCAAACTACAAACCAAGTCTGCTGACATGGGTCCCTTTTTTTTTTTTTTCCTAGCAACCGCAAGCACTGCTATCTCTATCCCTAAAGAATTAAAGTAATTTTATAATAAGTACAAGGATTCCAGAAGCCAACATTACTTCATTGATACCATATAAAGAAATGCCTCTCGGGAACATTTGGACAAACATGTATATCTCGGCTCAGAAATATCCATATGTAATTTTGGAAGGATTCCATGAGTCTAGATAAAAAGCATGTGACACAGAACCTTTATCTGTGTGTGAACAGAACGTAAATTGTTACTGCCATGAAGAGAGTGTTCAACCTTTGATACTAATAGAAAATATAAATCATCAAACACTGAGAAAATATAATATAAACCGCTCTCACTCAAAACTTTACTTAATCAGCGACTATACGTATAAAGAAAGAGCAACTAAAAGGTTTAAATTAGATAATTTCTTCACACTACCAAAATATTACAGCAGCAGCGAGTTTTATAGAAACTTCTCCCACACTGTACTAGATACCTTAAAGCAAAAAATAGAAGAAAGAAGAAAAGAACAAAAATCAAGAAAAGATGTATCTGCAAAGAAGAAACAAACTATTTACCAACTGTTCTCAGTTACACATATAATGTACATTTCCCTATATGTTACACAGTGAACACACACACACACACACACACACACACCCCACACCACACTTCAGCCCTGGCAGGATTTCCCCTCTTAATGGCCAGAGCATTTTTTGCGATATGGCACTGCGTTTCTTTAACTGACAATTGCGCGGTCGTGTGACGTTGTACCCAAACAAGATTGATGTCCTTTTTTTCCACAAATGGAGCTTTCTTTTGGTGGTATTTTAACACCTTCCTGATGACGCAGACACACATGCGAAACGCGTAGAGGCTGCCGGGTAACATCAACAACGCCAAACTGGTCAGCTAGCATACAAAGGGATAGGCGACACAGCACAAGCGGTTCTTTGTGATTTGAGGTCCCCCTATACATGGCTGGAGAGGTTCAGTGCCGGCTTTGAGGGCACAGGCAAATGTGAGTGGAATAGTTGTCTTGTCTTTTAATTTCATTTGTTAAATAAATTGTTTGGACATATTATGCTATGGGAGCATCTTTTTATTATTTCCCCTGAGAATGGAGGACGCTCCCTGTACTAAATCTATTTGGATCCTTTGAGTGAAGAGTAACCAAAGAAAAGGAGTGGTTATCCGGCTAATTAAACCAAACGCCCATTACTCACCTAAATCTCGTGAGTGGCCATTTTCTGTGGTGGTGGATTCACAGGGTGATGAATACAAATTTTGAAAGTACCAATCACTAGTTATTCTATTGAGGGGCACTCACCCGTCTTGTAGTGATCGGAACGTTGGTGGTGGCAACACATGGACTTCTTTATATAGTTTATAGGTTTATATGTCATTTGGGAATACACCTATTTTTGAAATTTCCTTTGCAGGATTTGGACTAAAGGGGGGTTTTCTCTGTTTATTTATTTTTTCACAGAATTGTGACATTGTGGTACTGTGGTACAGAAATTGTGGTGGGGGTATACAAAAAGTTTTTTTTCCACAGGACTACAGCTACAAAAGTATATCTTGTTTGATACACTTTCTTTATAGTTTTCCTTTGCAGGATTGGGTTTGTAGGATTGTGGGGTTTTCACCCGTTTGTTCACAAAATAGGAAATCTGTCACATGAGTTTTGCTTGTAGAAAATCACCTACAGGATTGTATTATATATTCCACTCTTATATATAGGAGTGTCTAGCACTGCACGGCAATTTAGAGGCACAATAGTATTTGTCACTATAATTTTTATTTCATTTTTTCAATAATATTTATATATTTTTTCACTATTCAACAATATTTTTCATACTTATCTCACACACCATAGGACTGGCCGAATCCTTAAAGGGATCTGTAGTTGACAGTAGTGGTGTAAAATAAGCCCTTTAAACATAGGGTCTAGAGGATATAAAATTAACTTTTGATTGGCGCAACTCTCCCAATCATCTTAAATCTAACCAGTAACTGAACAAATAGTCCTTTTACTTTCCAGATTGCAGCCTTCATAGACAAATTTAATATAGGAGTTGGCGCCGGTACCCCCTTCTGCAATTTTACATAACACCTCTTGTGGTTTTTATTTTTTGCACTATAAACAAAAAGACTGACATGTTTGAAAAAAAAAATATATTTTTTACTTTCTGCTATAATGCATATCCAAAAAAAAAGAAAAATACTCATTTATTCATCAGTTTAGGCCAGTATGTACCCTTCTATGTATTTTTGGTTAAAAAAAAATCGCAATAAGCGCATATTGGTTGGTTTGCACAAAAGTTATAGCGTCTACAAAATAGAGCATATATTTAGGGACTTTAAATATTTTTTTTTTTATTGTTTTTACATGTACAAAAATGCACTGATCAATGTATAAATGACACTGGCAGGGAAGGGGTTAACCCGGGGGGGGGGATCAAGGTGCTAACTGTGTTCCCTGGGTATGTTCTAACTGTGTGGGGGCTGGGCTTACTGGGACAACACAGAGATCGCGCTACAGTGGTGAAAATTATTTGATCCCTGCAGATTTTGTAAGTTTGCCCACTTACAAAGAAATGAAGGGTCTATAATTGTTATCATAGGTGTATTTTAACCACTTCCGGGCTGCCCGCCGTCCTTATACATCTGTACTTTGAGGTCCAATACCGGGGTTATGGCAGCGGATATGCCACCATAAAATGGTGGGCGGTCCTCTTTAAGATAAAAGTGGTCTCTGCGGTGGATTTGCGGCAAGATCACTTTTATCGGCAGCAGGAGAGGTACCCCTCCCGCCAAGTCTCGGTCGTCTCTGCCACTTACCGGAGCAGTTGATAGCAGCGGAGACGATCTGGTCATTTTCTCTGAGAGGCTGGAAGTCGAGTGAGGGAATAATGGCCCCAACTTGACTCAATGCCTTTGGATGACGGAAGCAACGTCAAGACTTTTTTAAAATTATTTATTGCATTTTTAAGTGTAAATGTGAGATCTGAGGTCTTTTTGACCCCAGATCTCACATTAAAGAGGTCCTGTCATGCTTTTTTTTCTATTACAAGTAATGTTTACATTATTTGTAATAGTGATAAAAGTGATCCAATTTTTTTTTTTTAAGGGACAGTTTAAAAATAAAGTAAAATAAATAAGAAATTATTATTATTATTATTATTTAAAGTGCCCTGTCCCTCTGTGCTCGCGCGTAGAAGTGAACGCCTACCTAAGTCGCTCCCGCATATGTTAACAGTGTTCAAACCACACGTGAGGTATCACTGCCTTCATTAGAGCGAGAGCAATAATCGCCTATGGAGATTTTTAAAGTCTAGTGTCAAAGTTTGTCACCATTCCATGAGCGGGTGCAATTTTTAAGCATGACATGTTGGGTATCAATTTACTCGGCGTAACTTTATCTTTCACAATATAAATATATAAATTGAGCTCACTTTACTTTTTTCTTATTTTTTTCATTTAAAATAAGTTTATTGCAATCACCGCCATTTTTATTCTCTAGGGTGTCTGAAAAAATATATATAATGTTTGGGGGGTTCTAAGTAAATTTTTAGCAACCAAAAATCCAGAAAAAACACCTGATACAAATGTTATAAATTGAGTTGCAGTTCAGTGAGTAAAATAAGTATTTGATCACCTACCAACCAACAACAATACTGGCTCCCACAGATTAGTCCTGTCAATTTAAGAAGTACTCCTAACAACTCCTCATTATGTGTATAGAAGCCACCAGAATATCTTTATTCCATTCAAACCTCACCATCATGGGCAAGACCAAAGAGCTATCAAAGGATGTCAGGGACAAGATTGTAGACCTGCACAAGGCTGGAATGGGCTACAAGATCATCAGCAAGAAGCTTGGTGAGAAGGAGACCATTGTTGGAGCGATTATTTGCTAATGGAAGAAATATAAAATAACCATCAATCGCCCTCGGTCTGGAGCTCCATGCAAGATTTCACCTCGTGGGGTAAGGAGGATAATAATAAAAGTGAGGGATCAGCCCAGAACTACACGGGAGGAGCTTGTGAATGATCTCAAGGCAGTTGGGACCACGGTTGCCAAACAAACCATTGGTAACACAATACGCAGCCATGGATTGAAATCCTGCAGCACCCTCAAGGTCCCCCTCCTCAAGAAGGCACATGTACAGGCCCATCTGAAGTTTGCCAATGAACATATAAATGATTTGGAGAAAGTGCTGTTGTCGGATGAGACCAAAATTAAGTTATTTGGCATTAAGGGTGTTCAAACTGTACATATTGTAAACTGGAAGTTTGTGAATATTAAGATGGATGCTTAACATAACATTTCAACCCCCCCTTAAAGTCATAAATATGACTTTTTACAAATCCGCAACCTCCTGAAATCTACGGTTCTTGCTACGTTTGTTATATTTTATATTTATAAAGCTGCAGATATTGTGTATATGCGTGAGAAGGTAGGTCTGGTGTAGTGCATTTGCTAATACAAAGTAGAATAAGCTTGAAAATCAGGTAGCCTAACAATAGTACTATGATAATCAAAATCACTTAAATGTCCTTTAACCATGAAAACATTCCACCTAAACCCAAACTAGAAAAGGGGTTCCATAATTACCTATTTACCTGTGTTTGGTGTTGATTAATAATGTCATAGTAGTCTGGGATTTCAAGGGTGGTATTGTGAAACCATGTACAACATTCATAATCTTGGGTCATTTTGCATAAACCTGTTAGAGCTGCACTCATACTTTCAATAGTAAATTTGTGTAACTCTAGTTGTCTTGTAATTGCTTTGAGCTCGACATTGAGTAGTCCTATATCTTGGAATTTTTTTTAGCATAACATCATTTATTAGACTAGTGTAGTTATTTAATTTTGTCCATCATGGTTATGCTCCCTCCTGTCAAGGATGGAAACCATGCCCATGACTTATCTGAAGCAGAAAACATAGGTGGGTTTTCTCTCTTGTATTTATAAGTTAACCTATGTACTGGACTTACAGTAACTTGTATGTGATGTTCCTGATTCTGGCCTAGGGCTGACATGACTGGTACCAACTGTGATAAATAACACCATCCTTTCACTCCTGCGGGGATCCATGGGTAACAAATTTTACCACAGCATATGTATGTATTGTTTCCCAATGAAAAACTTCTTAGAAAACTACTTAGGGGCTCAACTCTAGCCCCAAATGCAGCACTAACAAGTTTACTCACAAGTACCCCAGAGGTTGTATTCTTGTATGTAGTAAGTTCACTAATGGTGTTTTTTAAGGGATTCATTTTTGTAACCACACATACGACCTATGATAATTTTACTGGTGTGGAAGGGAATATCCTTTAAAAAAGTTAAATACTGACTTGGAACACATACCTATTCCGTTGGATGTATTGCCTAACTGAACATATACCACTCACGTTCATGTGTCCTTTCTAAAGTGTAAAACATAATACTCTGATTGCGGTATCCTTCTGAGACATTCTTAATACTTAAGACTAGAGTATTTTCCAATAATGACTTGAGTTTTAGAGGGACAGCTAAAAGTAGGATCTGAGCAGCTGGTTTTGTAAGTTACTACAAATCCAGCATTTTTCATCTCCTGACTTTCTAGCATAAGCATATTTTAAATTTAAACAGTAACATTTTTCCAGAAAAACCTGTTTCTTTGATCAATTCATTAGAGACATTTCTTTTACTGCGATTTCTGAGGTGAAAGTCAGTATGGTTGGTGTGTGTTTCGCTTTTACCACATATGAGTTTCAAGTCATCAGAATGATAGATACAGTTAGTTATTATCCACACTGGGACAAAGATCAGAAGTAGAAACATCACCAGAAGGCCTTCCCAGAAGTCTGTAGTGAAATGAGTGACATCACTGTACTTTATTTCTGTGATTGACTTTTGAGGACTTAAAACACCTGCTTTGCCTCTTTTTTCAGCCTTTCTTCTATTCCTGGGCTTAGATCAACCTTCTTTATTCTGCTGGCATGGATCCAGGTAGGATTTTCCTCGGTAAGGATTGCGGTCCTGGTGACGGCTACCACTTTGGTCATCGGTCCGAATGGAACCTCTTGCGGCTTTAGACCTTTCTGAAGCCTCTGGACCACAACTTGATCACTGACCTGGAACGAGTGGGTTGGTACCTGTGAAGGAGAGGTGCGAGTGACTCTTCTTTTAACAATATCAAGAGTTTCAATCAGTTTTTTTACATATTCTTCCTGTATTTGTTCCAAATCACCTTTCTCTACCATCAAGGAATGATTAGCCCACGGTGTGGGGAATGGCCTACCCATGAGTACCTCAAAGGGGGAATAACCCGTCACACTGTGAGGGGTCATTCTGATTTCAGCTAATACAGCTGGGAGTACCTTTTTCCATTCGCCAAAATTCCCACCCGTAGCTTTCCTTATCCCTTCTTTAATTGTTCTATTCATTCTCTCTACAATCCCTAAACTCTGTGGATGGTAGGGGAGGTTACATTTCCAGTCTATTTTTAGTACTTTTACAAGATCTTGGCAGATGTTAGCTGTGAAAGCTAGGCCATTGTCTGAATTTATTTGCAATGGACATCCCCATCTAGGAATTATTTCCTGTGTGAGGATCTTCACTACAGTTTGTGCATTTCATTGTTGGTGACAAAGATTTCTGGCCAGCGTGACATCATGTCCACTATGACCAAAAGGTATTGTTGTTTCTTTCCTTCTTTGGGCATATGTGTAATGTCTATCTGTAAAGTGGTAAACAGTGTTGTTGGATACTCAAGATGTTCATGATTTCTTTGGGTTTGTTGGATTGTTCCTAATGCAAGTGACACATCTCCGTACAAAAGCTTTGACTAGATTAGGTAATCCTGCAATGAAAATATCTGCATCTAGGAGTTCACAATTGGCCTGCCAGCCTTTGTGACCCAGTCCATGGTACTGTGCAATGAACAGGGGGGCGCTAGCAACAGGAATACACGGTTTCCACCCTTTGCAGATTAATCCTGTTTTAGGATCCTTTGGTATTCCATCACCATTCCATTGCGCAATATCTGCAGGGGTGGCAAAAGCCTGTAGTTCCGTTAGCCAATGTGTCTCTTTCAGGGAACATGACTGAGGTGTTAGCATGGGCATTTGAATGTCTGCCTTTTGTGTAGGTGCAGCTTCTTTGGCTATTCTGTCAGCTAGTGCATGACTTTATCAGTCATTTGGCCTGTATGTGCCTTACAGTAAATGATAGCTTGTTTTGAAGGCAACTGAATTGCATTTAGTAATGCTGTGACTAGGTCAGAGTGTGAGATGCTCTTTCCATCTGCTGCCACATTTCCTCAGCGAAGCCATATTACACCATGGTCTCAGACCACACCATGAGCATACCTGGAATCGGTGTAAATGTTTACCTCTTTTCCTGCAAACAGCTGGTATGCACGGGTTAATGCTATCAATTCAGCAGCTTGTACATACTGATAGGGTATTGGATTGGCCTCGAGTACAGTATCCGGCAGTTGGACTACAGCATATCCCGCGTGATAGACATTATCACTTGGTCTGCTGCAAGAGCCATCAACAAAAACTGTTTGTGCTATAGGAATTGGTACTGAAAGCATATCTGCTCTAGGTTAAGTGTCCTGATGTATTGATTGTGTACAGTCATGAGGTGGTGCTAAGTCATCCTGTTCTCCTTTAAGACCTAATAAGGCATTCAAAATTGGAGCTGGGCCAGAGTTTGTTTGAACTTTTTATTTTCAGGTTTGGATTGGACAGGAGGATCACTTCATACCCACTCAATCTTTGTGCTGACATATGCTGAGTATGTAAAGTTTTGAGGAGTGTGGTAACATTGTGTGAAGTATGTGCTCTGAGACAAGCAGGCATGCCCTGCACCTGTATTGGAACCACCTTTGAGAAAAAAGCTAGAGGGCGCAGTCTCCCACCATGTTCCTTGGCTAGTACTCCCGCCATGGTTCTGCAATTTTCCCTGGCAAACAAGTGAAACATTTTGCCAAATTCAGGGAGGCCAAGGCTCGGGCTGGTAACCATTGCACATTTCAACATGGCAAAAGCATTTAACATTTCATCAGACCATTTTTCAATGTCAGGCATTTCAGAGAGGGTTGCTTGTCTCAATATATTGTCATAGAAAGAACAGTCAGGTATCCATTGGCGACAGTAACCAATCATTCCAAGAAAGGTTAGCATGTCTTTCTTGGTAAGTGGGCGGGGCAGACCCACTATCGGGTCTAGCGGCAGCTCTTTTGTGACTGACTTTCCTAACTCCCGGAGACAGCACAAACCCTAGGTACTCAACCTCCTGTTTACACCATTTTTTCTTGGACACTTTGTGATCACATGTATGTAACCATTTCAATAAGGATAGGCTATCAACTCGGCAGTCCTCCTCTGAAGAACTAAAAATCAAAAGATCATCAACATATTGTAATAGTACAGAACCATGAGGGGCAGTCCAAGGCCTGAGGGTGGCTTGGAGTACTATAGAATAGACCACAGGTGAGTCTATATAACCCTGGGGCATTCTACACCAGGTAAACTGGCGATTGTGTTGGTCAATCGACATAGTAAAAGCAAAGAGTGGCCGTGTCTCCTCGTCTACAAGGACAGAGAAAAAAGCATTCTTTAAATCAATCACAGTAAAACATTTGGCTGTTGCTGGAATGGAGGACAGTAGTGATGGAACATTAGGTACAATGGGTGCTATTGGGACTATGAGGTCATTTATGGCCCTCAAGTCCTGTACAAATCTGAAGGAGCCATCCGGCTTCTTTACAGGGTTAACAGGTGTGTTGTATGGAGAAATAATTTACTCCAGGATCCCATCCTGCAGGAACCTTTTCACCATTGGCACTATGCCATCCATCTTTTCTTTAGAGAGTGGATATTGTTTGTGATAGATAGGAAATGCACCTTCTTTGAGAGTGGCCTTGTATGGTGTGCATGAAATAAGTCCTACATCCAGATTTGATGTAGACCAGACCCTGGGGGTCTATAGCCTCAAAATCTTCTTCACTATTTTGTTGTGACAGCATCAATAAACCTGGTTTGCATGCTACTATAGTGATTTTATCTGAGGAAATGTCTAGACGACCTTCTGAGTTGGTTCTAATTGTGATTCCTAGTGGCCCAAACAAGTCTCTTCCCAACAAATTTACAGGGCACCTTGGTATTATCCTAAAAGAATGTGTGCATATGGTGTACCCTTCATCTATTTGCACCATCCCGGGGAAAGGGACTACTGCCTAGACCTTCTGTCCATCCTGCCATATGATCCACCCAAGGGTTAACTAGGTATTGCTGTACATTCCATTTTCCTATTAAAACAAAACAATTTAGAGTGCTTGACTGCCACCTAGCGGTGCAGACAATCAGACAATACCTCAACTTAGATTCCTTTAACAAAAATGGCTACAGTCCCTTCAAGTCGCTAAAAGAATAAATTTGGAACAAGTTTAAGAGCAATTTAGACACACAATCTTGCTCATGGATCTGCTGTTTTGCTTCAGACAGACTTAAAACTTCTATGAAATTAACTTTGCAATGTACATTAATTAATTGCACGGAGCAGCACTTTAAATGACCCATGTTTAATGAGTATTGTCTATTAAGATATGCACGGTGGTCAGTCACTATCCTCTATTATATAAATAGGCTGATGCTATATAATTGTTTAGGCTCTTATCTTGCACAGAACGGCACTTTAATGATCAATGTTTAATAATTATCATCTATTATTATGGTTTATTGAGATACACATGGTGGTTAGTTATCTCTAACACATGAATAGGTTGATGGTATTTAATCGCATAGGTTGATGGTATACAATTGCATAAGCTGATGGTACATAATCGCATAGATTGATGGTATACAGTCGCATATGCTGATGGTATATAGTTGTATAGGTACAACATGGATAAAAGTTTAAAAGTAGTAATAACCTAATATAACAACAAAGTTTATTACATTTATATTCGATTTAAACAGTTAACAGTTAGTGCAATCCTTATTTTACATACAAACCTTTGGAATTTTCTACACCTTTATAGGGTAAAGTTCTTAACCATAGAAAAAAAGAAAAAGGATTCTCCCTTGGTGGTGAGGTTTTTAGGCAGCAACAGACGTCTGGTAGAGAATATCAGACGAGTGTGTAAAGTGAGAGACCAAGTCCATCCAAATCAATTTGCAATGTTTATTCAAAATTTAAAAGAATAGCATGACACATAAAAAAAGGAAGGTAAAACACAAGCCCATACAGAATAAAAATACGAATACAGTACAAAAAATAAAACCAACAAATAACACCTAGCACCGCTACTGATATGATCAGAAGCAGTGATTGTATAGGGTGTGACAAAAACACTGACGCGTTTCGACCTGTTGTCTGTGTCGGTCTTCCTCAGAGCATTTTTGTCTGCTGGAATAAAAAGACATTGTAACAGCGACTCCTCAGTTATATGTTTCTGTACATTTACACTCATGTCCATATACATTTTTGTATTATCGATATAGTTACCGGTATAGATGTAGTGTATGGGATAATCTTCTGCATGGGTGTTTGTAAAAAGTCCCGTTGTTGTTCCTGGTGGCTACCAATTCCAGCTCCTATTGGTGAATCGAGGCACAGTGGGTCATCCAGGCCGTATGTGGCTTGCGAGGAGTCACACTTCTAACTGACTCGCCAGAGGGGACCCCAGAGTGGGCTCTCGGGGGCACGGCGGGAGGGGGGAGGGGAAAGCGAAACCAACAGTAGGACACCCCCAACAGCGGACTCCTGGAATATACCAAGAAATCATTCATGGGCACATCTATATACAGTGGGAACGGAAAAAGAGAGAAAGCTCTTTATAAGAGAAAGTCCCTCCGGTGAGATTGAGAGTACTATTCCATACTTTAGAGAGTGTGATTGATATCATTAGTCTCACCCTCCTAAGCGTCACAGGTCACCTCACACATAGAATGCGTCTTATTTTGTAAAGGATTTATATTTTTAAGTATGAAAAGAAAAGAACTCACAAAGAAAAGGTGGAAATGGGGAATGGGGGTAGAGAGGGGAAAGGGGGGGGAAAAGGCCAATAAGGGAAAAGAGGAGATAAAGACGGGGTGACAAGGAGGGGCGTATGTGTATGGCGCGCTTCATACACATAAAGAGTACAGAAAGAGGGAATATTGGACTGGTAGGGGGGGGGGGGGGGAGGGAAGTGAGGTGATGAACAGGCGATACATTGGGTGAAGGATGTGAACGATTGTGTGATGGTGAAGGATAGGACAAGTGAAGGGGAAGGGATGCATAAGTGAGGACAGTTTGAAACTAGTAGGGGAGGAGGAAAGGGAGGGGAAAGGGGGGGAAAGCAGAGACGGGAACAAGAAGAAGGGGACGGACAGAAGCAGGTGGGGTGGGGGAAGGGGGAAGGAAGGGAAAAAGAGGAAAGAGGGGGAGGAAAGGGAGGGGAGGCCATAGGGGCAAGGGAAAAGTGGTTGTGATGTGAATGTGATTGTGCAGGTGTGAGAAATAGGACATAAGAATTATGAACGTGCAGATATAGAGGGGAGGGCAAGTGAAGGAAGGGGGGGGGGGAGGGGGAAAAGAAAGGGGTGGGGAGGAAAAAAAGGGGGGGGGGGTGTTTGTGAATGATAGCAGGAGAGGAACATAGGAAGGGACGGGGGGGTGGGGGGGAGGGAAAGGGGAGGAGGGAAGGAAGGGAACAGGTGATAAGGGATTGTGTAGGGTGAAAAAAGGAGGGGGGATGTGGTGTTGGGCAAAGGGGAGAGGGGGGGGGGGGAAACAAAACCAAGGGTGGCGGTGAAGTATCTGTGTATGGGAATGCGATGAAAAGATAACAAAAAGAAAAGGAAAATATAAAGAATGAGTAAGAGGGAGAAGGGGACATATACTATATGGTGGTGATTATCATTACCTTCAATGTAATGTTTGGTCACATGGGCCACAGAATGATAGTGCACAGGGTTCTCAACCAAGGTACACCAGCCTTTGAGGAGATCAAACAAGAATCTCTGATGAAATCTATAAATACAAACGAGAAGACAGAAAGGGAGGGGGGGTTTTCATTCAGAACCCTTTTAGGTCATATATGAAGAGGAAAATCCCTTGAGGGGGAAGATAGTACTCACTATAGACTCAAAAGTTCCTGGGGCATGCTGGGCCTCCTGCGGAAGTGGAGTGCCATTTTACACCCCACCTGGCTTATAAATGTGTACTCCCAGAGCTGATTGGTTCGATGTGGTGAGTGGCCACACGGGTCCCGCCCCCCTCCCCCCAGCCACCGCACCCACCGCCGTCCCAGCAGGGCCCCCGAGGCCAGTCATGGCGGCCAATCAGGTCCGCCTCGTGTGGACTCCCCCGGCATTCTTCGAAGGCTTCCGCCCTGCCACTGCATCATTTCCGTCGCAAAAGCGTGACGTCACGATCGTGCGCGCACGTACGGGGCCCCGCACATGCGCACAACGTCCGGAAATGTCGGAGGATGCCGCCAGCAAAGGACCAACCCTCCGGAGACGCCCAGGACCAGCCTGGACGTCTGTGGGGGGAGGAGAGAGGGAGGGACAAGTCCACTCCCTCACCTTTGCTGGGAAGACACAACGGACTGGGGTGCCCGAATGTCAAGACACAACCAAACGAAGCGGATGGCGCCACCTAGGGACAAAAGGGAAGGATGGTCAATTACAAAAAGATTGATAAATAATTTTCAACAAAGAAAAAATGATTGGGAAAAAAAAGACCTGGATTGCATGAGACTATTGGATCACATGCAGTCCATAAGGACTAATGTTATTATTATCTCTCATTTAGTCAGCAATATTGTGAACAGTCCGACTCGGTTACAGAGGGATGTCCCTATTATGTAGATCGTGTAATAAAAGTACTTATATTTCAAAGTACCCTGTTTTATGATAATTTCTTTTAGAAATAAACACAAAAAACAAGCACCAATGTATATGGAAATGAACCGTATGTTTTGACTGTACTCTTGACAGAGGAAAGGATGGGGGGGAGAGAGGTTGTTATTGGGTCTTGTCCCCATACAGTATCAATGGAGACATGGCATACAAGAAGTCTTACGATGTCGTGTGTGTGTATACATCTCATGGGAGGGGGGGGAAGACGAAGCAGGGGTGAATGCAGGATGGTATGAAAGTCCTTATTGGGTCTTGCCCGACACGAAGCCCTTAAGGAAGGGAGCATATGAGATGGATTCATTCAGTCCTGGAGGCACATTGGCCTGTAGTCTATGGATCCATCTCTGTTCGTGCTGCAAGAGTGTTTTATTCCAATCACCGCCTCGACCGGGGATATGTACCCGGTCGAGAGCGGTGAAGGATATACGAGGCATTTTGTAATTGTGTTGTACAACAACATGCCTGCCTAGAGCTAGGTAGTGATTCCCAATTTGCATGGAATATATATGTTTAGACATCCTGCGATAGAACTCCTGCTTCGTCTTCCCCACATAAAAGGCCCCACATTCACACGACATCATGTAAACAATACCTCTGGTTTGGCAATTAACATAATGTGAGGGTTTGAAGATAGTCCCATTAGGAAGACTAAAAGTCCTCTCCCGTCTGATATATTGGCAGAAGGAGCAATGACCACAAGGGAATGACCCAAGGGTGGTGCAGTGTTTTAGACGGTTTTGTTTGTTTTTGTACTCGCTTTGCACAAGTTTATCCTTAAGGGAAGTAGCCCTTTTAAAAGTGATTGCTGGTTGATCTGACAGAAAGGTGTTTACTTTGGGGTCATCCAGGAGGATGCTCCAATGTTTCTTTATAATATTCCGAATGTGCTTGTGCTGTTGGGAAAAGCGAAGTATAATTCGAGTATGATCGTTTTTAGCATTCTTTACTTCACTCGTCTTTTTAGACTTTTTAGACAGTAGTTTGGAACGTGTTTCTAGAGTGGTTCTGTTATAGGCCTTCCGTAAACATGAACGGCTATAGCCCCGGGCAAGTAGTCTCTCTTGTAAATGCCCTGCTTCAATATTAAAGGAAGAATCCTCAGAGCAATTACGGCGTAGCCGTAAGTACTGTCCATATGGTATGGAATTTTTAAGGATGTCAGGGTGAAAGCTTGAAGCGTGGAGGATCGTGTTGCCCGCTGTATTTTTCCTGAATAGTGTAGTAGAAATTTCATTATTGGAGTTGCGAAACAGCTGCAAATCAAGAAAGGTAATAGTATCTGGGTCGTGAGTCATGGTGAATTTTAGGTTGAGAGAATTCACATTGATGCGAGTAAAGAACTCCTGCAGTAGTGCCTCAGATCCCTCCCAGACGACGAGGACGTCATCAATGTAACGCAGCCACAATTTGATGTGGCTGGTATACATGAGGAGGTCCTCGTCATCTAGGAGGGCTTTCTCCCACTCCCCCAGGTACAAGTTGGCGTAGGCCGGAGCACAACAGGTGCCCATGGCCACGCCTTGCACCTGGAGGTAGTGGGAGTTGTTGAAAACAAAGTAGTTCTGAGTCAGGATGTACTCCAAACCCTCTATGATAAATGCATTCAAGTCATGGTTGTATCTTTGGCTTTGTGTTAGGACATACTGCACAGTCTCAATCCCCTTGGTATGGGGGATCGAGCTGTACAGGGCCTCTACATCAATAGCCACTAGGCGAGATTCCGCGGAAAGTGGCATATTGGAAACCATCTCAAGTAGGTGAATGGTATCTTTAAGAAAAGAGGGTAGACAGATCACCAGAGGTTGTAAAAATGAGTCGATGAATTTGCTCAGATTTTCAGAAATATTCCCGTTGCCAGAAACTATTGGTCGGCCGGGTGGTTTGGTTTTTTCTTTGAAAAAGTTATAGGCTAAGCAAGGATCACACATATAAAAAGAAGGGGATTTTTAGGTTTCATGCCACATCCTATAGTACAGAAAAACAGAAAGATTCCCCTAAGGGTTTGGACTTTTAAGGCATGTAGGATATATAACCCCAGATATAGTATGAGATATTGTATTTTTTAGGAAAAGACGTTTTATTACAAAAAATTATACAAAAAACATTTGACAAAAATAACAGTATAAAAGCTTCTTGAAAAATTCGAACAACGATTCATACATACAGTATATAGATATATGTTTTTGTATAGGCGTTGACTCACACCTGACGCGTTTCGGAGGTTTTTTTTGCAAATTTCCTCCTTCTTCAGAGGTAGGAGCACAACATTTCTAATATCTGAAGGATATTACAATAAAACAATTTGTCAAATAAGGTGAACCTTAATGTATAGTAATGTTTTCAAAAAACGTAACAATTTTTTGTATAAAGATATACACATAGGAAAAGTATTCACATACCGTTTACAAGGACATTTTTCAATGTAGTTAAAAACAGTGGCTGGGAGGAGGAGCTTCCTAGACTGAGCTTCTTGAAAAAACATATATCTATATACTGTATGTATGAATCGTTGTTTTTTTCTTTTTGTGTAATTTTTGTTTTATACTGTTATTTTTGTCAAATGTTTTTTGTATAATTTTTTGTAATAAAACGTCTTTTCCTAAAAAATACAATATCTCATACTATATCTGGGGTTATATATCCTACATGCCTTAAAAGTCCAAACCCTTAGGGGAATCTTTCTGTTTTTCTGGTTTTTTCTTTGTGTATTTTCGGAAGGCTATAAAAAGTAGCTATACGGGGGTATTTTACTCTGATATATTCATATTGATCTTTAGATATGGTTCCTCTCAAAAAGGATCTGTGTATCATATCGTAGAAGTGATCATGAGAGGCGTGTATTAGGGCCATGGGTACCTTCTTGTACCACTCGCCATTGTTGAGAATGGATTGGCACATGTCAACGTAGTCCTGGTTGTCCATCAGGACCACGTTGCCGCCTTTGTCCGATGGCTTAATTGTAATATCTGTATTTGTACAGAGTTCTCTCATCGCATCAATTTTGTCTCGGCCCAGATTCTTTGGAGGGGCCCTTTTTAAAGTGATTTTGTTCAGATCCCGGAGTACTTGATTAACAAATGTCTCAATATTGGGATTCAAATTTAGGGGTGGAAATTTTGAAGATGGTTTTTTAAAACTTCTAGTTTGAGTTTTTTGTGATCTGTCAGCGTCTCCTAGGAGTGCTTCTAGGTCTATTTGGTCAATGAGGTCTACGGTGTTGTTTTCCTGGTATAGGAGGGTCAGGTCCCGTAGGGCCTTGAATTCTTTCATGCTAAATGTTGACCAGTCGGTGTCGTCGACGTCGATGGTCTTTGCATGCAGGCTCCTGAGAAGGAGCCTGCGTGCAAAGAGCTGCAAGTCGACAATAACACCGAATATGTCACATCTTTGTTCGGGGCAGAAAGTTAGTCCTCGTGAAAGGATCTTTCTCTCGGCTACAGACAAAGGATGGGAAGATAGATTAATTACGCTAAGGGACTTGATTGTGTCCGGGTAATGTACGCGTCTAAATTTCCCGCTCCCTTGTTTGACTGGGGAGAGAGTAGTCCCCGTGTCAAGTTTAAAGTAGCTCCAGGGGCCTGCTTCAAACGTTCCAAGGTGGGGGTTATTTGTTTGGTGTTACTAGAGCTGTTGGAGGATACAGAATCAGAGTTATCTGCATCTATGCTCGAAGACTCGTCCTTTGTTTTTACCGCGTGTCTATTATCGAGATTTGTGACATCCTGGCTTTTTTTCATTTCTATGTCAATGGTTCGTTTTTTCTTCTCCTGTTCTGGGGACCCTTTATTGTTCCTATTTCTTTTATATTTACCCCTCCCTTTTTGGGGGATGTTGGTATTTTGACCCAAATTAGAAATGTTTTTAGTTTTTATAGCATTAGGGTTGCTTTGCACCTGTGGCTTAGGGACTGAATATCTTTTATTTTGGGGATTGGCATTCCACTTGTATGCCCGTCCCTCAGAAAAGGACATTTTGTCCCTCCAAAATTTGGTTTCCTTTTTATGCAGGATGCTCCTATTGTGGATACTCAGGTCCTCACAAAGTTTGACCAGAGATTCCACATACAGGGCATGCTGTACGAAAGGCTCAAGTAGGTTTTCTAGTGTGTTAATTTCAATATCCAATAATGAGATCTGTCTATTATATTCATTTGTTAGTATGGTCATCATTTGTTGTGAACAGCGGTTTAGATTGTCTTCCCATTCTTTCTTACATTCATTACTGATTAAGTCTGGAAAGATTTGTACACGCAAACCCAGTGGGTTTATTTTCTCCTTACTGTAACGGTTAAAGGACTTTATATGCCAGAAGAGGGCAGATTTCTTCTCTAGGGTTTTGTTGAGTTTATCCATTAGGGAAGAGATTTGAGTTTCAATTTGATCTTTTTTCTCAAAGTCACTTTCATAGCTTGACATGAGATTGATCCACTCATTGCCCTGGAAATTACTCATGTTGAACAGTTCGATCAATAAAGGTATCACAATTATATTAAAGCGATCCAAGAGTACATCAATTTATACAATCAAAGACATATAATTGGGCTTGTGTTTTAGCTCGAGAGTGTCAAAAGCGGGAGAAGGGGTGTTTAACCACCCAATTGTATACGAAAAAAGGGGGAAGAGAATTGGCACAGTCAGGAGCTGCAGATAGCTGCTCACCCCGGGTTGGATAGAAAAAAAGAAAAAGGATTCTCCCTTGGTGGTGGGGTTTTTAGGCAGCAACAGACGTCTGGTAGAGAATATCAGACGAGTGTGTAAAGTGAGAGACCAAGTCCATCCAAATCAATTTGCAATGTTTATTCAAAATTTAAAAGAATAGCATGACACATAAAAAAAGGAAGGTAAAACACAAGCCCATACAGAATAAAAATACGAATACAGTACAAAAAATAAAACCAACAAATAACACCTAGCACCGCTACTGATATGATCAGAAGCAGTGATTGTATAGGGTGTGACAAAAACACTGACTCGTTTCGACCTGTTGTCTGTGTCGGTCTTCCTCAGAGCATTTTTGTCTGCTGGAATAAAAAGACATTGTAACAGCGACTCCTCAGTTATATGTTTCTGTACATTTACACTCATGTCCATATACATTTTTGTATTATCGATATAGTTACCGGTATAGATGTAGTGTATGGGATAATCTTCTGCATGGGTGTTTGTAAAAAGTCCCGTTGTTGTTCCTGGTGGCTACCAATTCCAGCTCCTATTGGTGAATCGAGGCACAGTGGGTCATCCAGGCCGTTAACCATTTGATTGCAGCAAACCGGGCCACATATGAAAAGCCCCCTATTGCGCCTGTAGTCCATTATTTTCACATATAGAATGTACATTAACTTGTTTACTTTTCCCAAAATAGCTTTACCCAAATTGTAGCTTTATAACCTTACGGGTATACTACTCACCAAGTGTACCCTTTGGTTCTAGAAACAAAATAGCAGTCCACACACTCAGCGCAATTCATTCAGAGTGATACTTTTAAAGCAAAGCAGTTATACAATCATACACAGAGTTTACACAATACATCGATCGTCAGTCACCTGTTCTGTCTTAAACAGAACTAAAACTCTAGAGTACTTTGTAAATTCTTCTAAGGTCATCAAAACCTTTTCAAGTGTCCCCAAAACACTATTTATATGACCCCTAAGGTCATGACCGGTCAACTTTTATCTATACTTATGAGAGGTTCTATAACCCAGCAGCAATCTATGTGGGATGGAAGCCAAGCCACACGCCTGGACCCCGGCAAGCCAATTTCACTCAATAAGATTAACTTACAGAATCCGTTAAGAGTAGCCTTCCAATCCTGGACGAGCCCCCAGTGCTGAAAGGGTTAATCCTGTGTCTAGGGTGGTCCCTCAAACCTCTGAGACTTCAGATCCGATGTATTGTATAATTTCAGATATATCCGGAATCAGTTCCTAAAGGACATAGAAAAACGACACTCACACCATGTTATCACAAAGCAATTCATATAGTAAATTACACGTCAAACAGGATAAGACATGCACAGTAGATATTAAGATGGTTACAGCTGGTCAAGACAAGAAGATTTGTTCATTGGTAGTTAATTGAAAAGTACAAGCCTTGTAGTTTTTCATTTACAGGACACTGTGAATGAGTGACACGGATGGGGAGGGAGAAGATCCCCATTTTGAAGAGTAAACACCCAAAGGTATTTTTTTAGGAGGCTTGGTGAGTCTTCTGAAGACTTCATGATTTTGACATGTTTTTGGAAAATGCTGAAAAAACAAAAAACTAGGTAGCTGGCCACACTATTGCAGTGCAAAATCAATGCAACCTCTATTTACAACTTTGTACTAAGTTCTTGTGATTTAAAAAAAGACCTGATTCCGGCTCCACCTCTCTAATCCTATTATAGTCTATCCAAGATTAAATATTTTACCATAAATCCCATGAGACAGCTTGGCATAATGTATAAAAACCTATATTTATTCATATATCAAAACTATAAAAAGAGAACATCTTAATCACCACAATTCCATACTTAAAACTATAATTGGCTAATTATTAAAAAAAAAAAACAGCAGCTGTGGGGGGAAAAAAAACTCTAAATGTAATTCTGTTAATTTTACTGAAAATACCAATAAAGAAATATTGAAAAAAAAAAAAACTCTACAAGCATCCCCCCAAAAACGATAATGTGGAAAAAGGAGGCAAGTTTATTGTTCTGCTTCGCGTTATTGAACTGTTGTATAACACTAGTCAGACAGCTTAACAATAATTCAGAAGTCAAGAAACGTGAGACATCAAATCTGTATGTATTCTTTTTCCGAATAACTTTGTAAAACTACAACATAAACATAAACAAAACATATGTGTCAGTACATTAAAACATTATACAGCAGCTTCACTCTATCAGTGAGTGTACTCACAGACAATTCCACCATTAATCCAGGAATAGATGAGAGCTCTTCTGTCTGCAGTCTGTTATATCATGGAGCAGTCATAAAATGAAGGAAATACAGTTCCAGGTTAAAGGTTACTGCTCTTTACTGTGAAGATACCAGTTCCAGGTTAAAGGTTACTGCCTTGAATGTAAAGGAATTCCTTTTCCTAGTGACAAAATAATAACTAACTCTGGCCACTAGATGGCAACAATGTCAAACCAACATTGCAGTATAATCTGTAACAGCACATAGCACATATTACTATGACAATATGGGCAGAACATTTATTGTTGTATATACTTAAAATCTCTCTCTTTTTTTTCTATAAAAACAACAAACATGTTATACTTGCCTGCTCTGTGCAGTGCTTTTGCACAGAGCAGCCCAGATCCTCCTCTAATGGGGTCCCTTGCTGGCACTCCTGGCCCCTCCCTCCTGTTGAGTGCCCCCACAGCAAGCAGTTTGCTATGGGGCACCCAAGTGGAGCTGCAGCTCCATCTATCCGTTCAGACACAGAGCCGCTGTTCGGTCCCACCCTCTCTCTCTCTCCTCATTAGCTAACTGACTTTGACAGCAGCGGGAGCCAATGGCGCAGCTGCTGTGTTTTAGCCAATCAACAAGGATAGTCCTGGACGACCGAGGCACTCGTGGACATCGCTGGATCGAGAGGGGAATGCATGAAGATAAAAAACCTTCTGCCTTTACAACCACTTTAAATTCAGTGAAATAGTTCTCCAATCAGAAACATAGTTCCACAATGATGTATGTCGAGTTCTTAAAAAGTCTATTCTATTCATATCCAATCAGGTAAACCCTTGCACTACATAATCTTATGTAAACATAAAGGAGATTGTACAATTTTATAACATTTGTGATCCGATTTACTTATGTTCCAACATTTACAGTCAGTGTCTTATACAACTCAATCCAAATTGGAAGAGATTTTTGCACTTTCTCATTCTATACAAAACGACAAGGTTTTGTCTTCAAATACAAGAGAAAAAAAACATTGACTGGACCAATCCCATCAATGACCAACTTCAGTCGATTGGAACTGTTGAAAAACTTTTATTCTCTGATCAATATATTCTCTGTCCCCGCTTTCAGAATACAATAGCGCATTAGGGAAGATTTCTCCATCCACCTTACCTGTGTGGGTGGGGGAATCCATTCATCTTCTTCCTTTTTTTTTTTTTTTTGATCAGCCCTCTGGCTGAACATTAAAAAATGAATCATCTATGGCCAGCCTTAGCCTTTCTGTCATAAACACTACTACCTTCCTGCCAGCATTTGTGTACACTGACTGACGCATGCGCAGCTCAACATATATTTACAGCACGGCTCTGTGCTATAACGATGTGACTCGTGTGCATGCACGAGAATGATGTTATCATGGCCTGGCCAACTAAGTAGCCGAAGAGTCAGAACCTGAAAGAAAGCCTGGAAAAAGATGGCAGTGCCCGGTACTAATGGGAGCACAGACATCAGTGCTGGAGGGGATAGCTTCCCAGATACAGTATGCCTGTCATAATGTACTAAAAACTGTGCTTACTAGCACATTATGGCTAAAAGCTCTTGGGACCAAATGTACAAAAAGTAGTTACTATGTGGGTTATAGGCCACCTTCAGGTGATGGACTCTGGCAAGCCCTAAGACCAGAAGTGCACTCCCTATATAACCCCTCCCACTACAGGGAGTACCTCAGTTTTTTCGCCAGAGTCTAAGGTGTTAGTCACGAGTAAAGATGTGCTGTGCTGAGCTCCACTGGAGCAATCCTTGTTGGGGCTAGCCATGCTGACCAGATCCATTCAAAGTGTCTTTTTTTGGGCCAAATTGAATGGTACCCGGGCCTTGTATCCCAAGAAACCGGGTTTTGCCTGTGAATGCTTTTCTTTTTAGAGAGCTGGACACTGGGATCCAGTACTTTTGGTAGTAAGGCCATAAAGTTTTACTGGCAGGGTGCTGTTCCAGGTCCAGGATAAGCGGGTTCCCTCTGGGTTCAGCTCCTGAAGGTTTAACGGAACCCACCTTCAAGGGTGATGATTGGGTCTGTTGGTTTACCACAGAAAATCCTGCGGTGGGAAAAGGTAAGGAGTTTTTCTAAGAAATCTTTGGAATTTTCTTATGAATGTCTCTTTTTAAAAAATTTTTTAAATGTGTTGTCATGCCTATGTGTCACCACTGGGGGCTGTATTGAGCACTCACCGCCTCATGCTGGAAACAGCGATGTGTCAGGAGCCGAACACTTCCTCCTTTTCCTCCGGCCAAAGATGCAGTGCCTACGGTAAGCCTAAGGGGGGATTTGTCTCCCCGCCTGTTGCCCCTATGCTGGAATTTCCCCCCTCGTAGGGGGAAAAGCGACCGGATCCTTTTTTACAAAAAAAAGGGAAAACGCAGCGGCGGCTTTTTGTAACCCCCCCCGCCATGCTCACTCTAGGTCCGAGGGTACCTGTAGTCCGCCGCTCTTGCGGGAAAACCCGTCTTTTTGAAAATGGGGGTGGAGCTGTAGGCGTCTGCGTTCTCCGACGCCAGGAGCACGGGGAGGCAAGTTTTTTAAAAAGCACACTGTGTGCTGCTGTTGGCTGCAGAGAGACACAAGAGCAAAGAGGTGTCTTTTTTTCAAGTTTGGTGACACAGGCATTTTTTTCTTTTGACACATTTGTTACTGCTTCAGGCTGGGCATTAATAGTAGCAATTTTTTGCTGGACTATAGCCCTTGCAGTGTGTGTATTCCTTCTGGTAGTGCCTCTGCTTTGTGCATCAGGCTATGAGTGGAAGGAATTCCTCAAAGGGTTCTAAGGGATCGATTGTTTTACAACAACCTAAATCTATGTCCAAGAAAATGTCATCCTCCTCCTGAGAGTGATGCAGCCAGTCAGAGTGAGCCGTCAGGGGGGACTGGTGTTGCAGCAGTGCTGGACAATTCAGCCCCTATATATATTACCCAGGAGTTTTTTCTTCTACTATTTCCAGTTTGGAACAGAAGATTGATGCTTTGATCAATTTCCATAGTGGATCCAAGCGTAGCAGATCCCCATCCAGTGCTCGGGACCCTCATACTGAAGTGCAAGGGGCAGGGGATCAGGAAGTTCTTCCCAAAGATCAGGAAGACGCTGATATCTCCTCTTCTGAGGATCCTAATATAGAGGGTGTAGTCTCACAAGAAAGTTAGTTGGTACACTCCCTTACTAAGTTGGTTCGCTCAACTTTTTTGCTGCCTGTGGCGCAGTCTATTGATGAGCCCACCTCCGGTTTGGGATCACTAAAGCCTCCTTCATCTGGGTATGCCTTTCCTATCCATTCACGGCTAAAAAAGCTGATGTATTCTGAATGGGAACACCCGCATAAGCAGTTTTTTCCTCCAAAAAAGTTTTATACACTTTATCCTATGGAGAAAGAATTCCATAAGAAATGGGGGGGGTTCCAGCAATTGATGCGATCTCCTCAGTGAATAAAAATCTCAATTGCCCGGTAGACAATGCACAAATGTTGAAGGATCCAACAGATAAAAAGTTGGAATTTCTTTTCAAAAACAACATTTCTCTGGCAAGTTCAGTGGTGCAGCTGGCTCTTGCGGCAATTGGAGTGTCTCAGTCCATAAAGGACCAGTATAAAGAGATACTTAAGATCATTCCTGATTAGCAGGCCCAGCAGTGGGCTGGTGTATCAGAAGCACTATGTTTTAGGGTGGATGCTATGAAGGATTCTATTATTTAAGCCTCGCGGCTTAAGCTAGGACTGGTACAATTACGCAGAGTCCTATGGTTGAAAAATTGGTCAGCCGAATTACCATGTAAGGAGTTCTTGGCCAGTTTCCCTTTTCATGGTAAACGATTATTTGGAGACGATTTAGATAAATATATCCAAAGGATTTCTAATGGAAAAAGTTCTCTTTTTACCAGTAAAGAAAAAGTTTAAGCACTTTTCCTTTAAACGTGCATCCTCTCCAATACCAGGAGCATCTGCCTCTAGGCAGTCTCGACGGCCTTTGCCATCAAGCTCAAGAGGAAGACCTCAGGGGCAGTCCCAGGGCCAAAAGAGGACTTGGGGCAGAAAGCCTGCAAAGAAAAATACTAAAGCCTCCTTATGAAGGGGCGCCCCCGCTCGCTCGGGTGGGGGGAAGACATCTGAAAATTTCAAAGATCTGGCAGGAAAAATGTCAAGACAAATAGGTGGCTTCCTCAATTTCTCTAGGTTACAAACTAGAGTTCTGAGAATTACTGTCTCCTTGTTTTCGAAGATCAAACGTTCCCAGAAATCCAGGGAAAAGGAAGTCTCTCCTTCTAGCTCTGGATCATCTCTTATCCCAGAAAGTGATATCAGAGGTTCCCACAGAGGAGCAGGGTTCAGGGTTTTATTCAAACCTTTTCATGGTTCCCAAACCAAACGGGGAGGTAAGACCCATTCTAGATCTCAAAGACACTTAAATATCCGGTCCTTTCGCATGGAGTCTCCATTTTACAAGGAGGGGAATTTTTTTTTTCAAATATAACTTTTTTATTGATTTTTCAAACAGAGAAAAAGGAGGCCGGTGCCTCAACAAGGCATACAATCATATAATCTCGTAGGGGGTCGCAGCCTCCCAGTATAATATCACAGTTATTAACAGAGTTTTGTGACTATCCGTATATCCTTTGTTTGTTTGTATGAAAAGAAAGGATAGCAAGTAGAGAGAGAGGAGAAGTAGGAATGAGTTTAGTCCAGAAACTAGCAGAAGGGGTAGGGGGGGGGTGAGGTAGGGTAAAGAGGGGTACGGTGGGGGGGGGGGGTGGGGAAGGGGTGAGGGAGCTCAGAGAGTTCTTTTAGTGAGCCAAGGTATACTGGTGTCTACTTGGTCGCAGGGTATTTAGCGGGCTTCAGCCCTTTTTATTTCAGGATTCTAAGATTCTAGTAGGGACTTTCCTTCATCTGAGAGGATAAAAGGAGGGGAATTTTTGACATCAATCGATATCAAGGATGCATATCTCCACGTGCCAATATTTCTGGCTCATCAGAAGTTTCTACGTTCGAGGTAGAAAATCGTCATTTTCAGTTTGTGGCTCTGCCGTTCAGTCTAGCCACCACACCATGTGTGTTTACAAAGATCCTGGCGCCTCCTTTAGCCAAGTTAAGGGCTCAGGGTATAACTATCCTAGCCTATCTAGACGATCTGCTTTTAGTAGATCAATCAGTCTCCGGTCTAAACCACAGTCTAATCACAGCTGTAAGCTACCTAGAATTCCTAGGCTGGATTCTCAACCTAAAAATATCCTCCTTAAAACCATCAGTAGCATCAGTACTTGGGGCTTCCATTCGGCTGTGCATGAAATTATAGGCTTCTGGGCTGGGGAACAGTCCCGGAAAAAGCATCTGTCCAAGGGAAGTGGTCCAAGTCAGAAAGGACCTTGCCCATCAATATTCTGGAAATTCGGGCAGTACGTTTGGCCCTAGAGGCCTGGATGCTCAGACTACGGTATTGTCCTGTCAGGATTCAATCCAACAATGCCATGGCTGTGGCCTACATCAATCACCAAGGGGGCACAAGAAGTCGTGCAGCCCAAAAAGAAGTGAATCATGTTCTAGCTTGGGCAGAAAGCAACATTCCTTGCCTTTCAGCGATTTTCATTCCAGGGATAGAAAATTGGCAGTCGGACTACTTGAATCGCCAACAATTGTTTCCGGAAGAATGGTCCCTTCACCCCGACATTTTTCTATCGATATGTCAAAAATGGGGTGTTCCGGATCTGAATCTGTTTGTGTCCAGATTCAACAACAATGTCAACAACTTTGTATCAAGGACGAGGGATCCGCTAGCGTGCGGAACAGACGCCTTGGTCTTTCCATGGAATCAGTTTTCACTGATATATGCGTTTCCTCCAGTTCTGCTTCCGGAACGAAAAGAGGTGCTTCTGGTGGCCCCAGCGTGGCCCAGAAGATCCTGGTTTGCGGAGATTATAAAGATGGCGGTAGGGGACCCCTGGATCCTGCCGCTGTGGCCAGACCTTCTTGCACAAGGTCCGGTATTCCATCCTACCTTACAAACGCTAAATTTAAGGGTTTGGCTATTGAAACACACATTTTAAGGGACCGTGGGTTATCTCCTTCAGTAGTGTCTACTTTGGTTAATGCTAGGAAGCTGGCCTCCAGAGTCATTTACTATAGAGTCTGGAAGGCATATGTCTCCTGGTGTGGATCCAGGGGTTGGCACCCCAGGAAGTATGTCATAGGCAGGATTCTTGAATTCCTGCAAATGGGATTGGAAATTAAGCTGGCCTTGAGTACGATCAAGGGCCAGGTCTCGGCCTTATCAGTATTCTTTCAACGGCCTCTTGCTTCTCACTCTCTGGTACGTAATTTTATTCAGGGGGTAACGCGGATAGCCTCTGACATCACGACTCCATCCACCGAGCTCCAGACAAAAGACCCACCCACAGAATCTGCAGTTTTTCGGGTCTCATAACAGACAGAGTGGAGACATTTGACAGGTAAAGATACATGCAGGAGGCTTATATATCCTTATAGATAACCCCTATGGCAGTAGTTTAGAAAGGATGACATTGGGTTTACAACCACTTTAAGCACAGCCTTTAAACTGCCACATGTACTTCTCAATTAAAAACAATGCGATTCTGACCTGTGGTTGATGCGCCTCCCAAACCATTGACATCAATTCTTAAAGTCCTTAAGATGTGTAATGTCAATAATACTGTCCCACCATTTGGGCCTTTTTCAGATGGGCACTTTTTCTTCTAGACCTTGTGAGCTATAGGTAGTTCTCAGTTATCAAAAAGGCTATTTGTCCTCTTTGTGTCAGTAATAGAAGTTAGAACTTCAAAAGTAGGAAGATTGTTACAGGAGTACCAACAAAGAGCGCACCTAGCATTTACAGTCGGGTCCATAAATATGCAGACTTTCAGCTTTAATTTGAGGGTTTTTATATCCAAATCCGGTAAACGTGTAGGAATTACAACAGTTTGTACGTGTGCCTCCCACTTTTTAAGGGACCAAAAGTAATGGGACAATTGGCTGCTCAGCTGTTCCATGGCCAGGTGTGTGTTATTCCCTCATTATCCCATTTACAAGGAGCAGATAAAAGGTCCTGAGTTCAAGTGTGCTATTTGCATTTGGAATCTGTTGCTGTCAACTCTCAATATGAGATCCAAAGAGCTGTCGCTATCAGTGAAGCAATCCATCATTAGGCTGAAAAAACAAAACAAACCCAGAGATAGCAAAAACATTGGAACATCCTTAAAAAGAAAGAACGCACAGGTGAGCTCAGCAACACCAAAAGACCCAGAAGACCACGGAAAACAACTGTGGTGGATGAATTCTTTCCCTCCATATACAAACTGTTGTAATTCCTACACCGTTCACCTGATTTGGAAATCCCTCAAATTAAAGCTGAAAGTCTGCAGTTAAAGCACATCTTGTTTGTTTCATTTCAAATTCATTGTGGTGGTGTATAGAGCCAAAAAGATTTGAATTGTGTCAATGTCCCAATATTTATGGACCTGACTATAGTACTGGCAGGCACAACACACATTGCAGCAGGATTACGAAGCTCTGGCTTACAATGTGCTTTTGGAAGGTTTCAACAACCCATTGTAATTGTCTAATATGTTGCTTGCATATGATTCCCCCCACCGGCTACTCGGTGTTCTGTCAAAATAGCCAATTCATCAAGATCTCCAGTTACATCACATCCGGTTGCTGTAAATCATCAATAATTGGAGATTTCAATGAATTGCTGTTTTGACCCAACACCAGCAAGCATGTACACTGTTACAGGAAGACTTTGCTGTTTTGACACAACAGCGGGTACCAAGGAAAAAGTTGTCGCCGCCACGAAGGCGGCCATTTTGTCGATTAGTATCGGAACAGACTAACCATATCCGCTCATAATACCATGTACCGGAGTGTATACGGTTGCTGGTATTGTGTCAAACCAGCAAGTTTATTTTGACGGAACACCGGGCCGGCGCATTCACTAATGGAAGTGACGCTCCGTGTCTCTGTCATAGGTTGAACACTGCGATGCCCATCTTGGTACACCCTGCACTCAACTGCAGTAAGCCTACAGCGGACATCTTGTTACACCCAGCCCATATAGTTTACTAACTATATGGGCTGGGTGTAACAAGATGTCCGCTGCTGCCTTCTGACTATAGGCTTACTGCGGCCGAGTGCAGGGTGTACCAAAATGGGCGTTGCAGCATTTGTACTAGCATTGCAAAATCCTTTCTTTCCAAGTTTGAATTGTTATTGTCTCACTCTCATCTCAATATTTTTTTATGCCAGCAATTGCCAATCGGGGGCCTGCCCATCAGTCAGTGCCACCTATCAGTTCAGTTCTGCATATTAGTGCCACCCCATCAGTGCCCATCAGTGCAGCCTATCAGTGCCCATCAGATCAGCCTCATCACGCACATCAGTAAAGGAGAAAAATTATTTACAAAATAGTGCTTTGAAAATTGTCACATGACATTAAAAAAAGTATCGGTATTCGTATCGGCGAGTACTTGAAAAAAGTATTGGTACTTGTACTCAGTCTTAAAAAAGTAATATCGGTGCAACCCTAGTACCAGGTGTGTTCCCTTTTGATTTGTTTAGGGCCCGCACTGCATTGGGAAGTTCTGTCTTTTCCTCTTGTTGATGTTCCAGCAGTTGAATAAATTCCAACAAATAAACATGGTGTTAGAAATGTGTTCTGTTCTAAATTTGACTGATTCATTCATAGCTGGCCTAATATTCGAGAAACTGCTATTTCCAAACACATTTATGCAATTAGCATTTCCTGTTGGCTGATAATCACAAACATATTGTGTGACTTCCGAGCCATTGCTGGGATTTTAACAAATGCAAATATAATTTAGTGTCTACAGTTATGAAAATTTCAGAACCATTAAAACTAGATTTTTAACTAGTGGTTATAAATATTTATTTTATGAATCCACCAAAGCTATGTGTCAGATGTATGTGATTCGAAACTGTGTGTGTGTTCTAGATTTATTTTGCCCTGGAACTGATCACTAAGCTTAGGATTGATTATAGCCAAGGTCCTATGCAGGTGGTTTGTGGGACACATGTCAAAACTCCAATAAATCTATCTGTAGTCCAGGGGCTTTGCTAGGTCAGCAAAAGATCTGGGGCCAGAGCCAATGGCAGTGGTCACCAACCTTTTTTCTGAAAATACTTGCCTATGTATTTTTCTACAAAAAGGACAGTTTTTTTGAGTAGGCAGGTACATTTCAAAAAGACAATGTCAAATTAACAAGGGACACCAACCTCCTTGAGGTTAAAAAATACAAGATAATAATGTTATTGTGGTAACTTGACACAAAAAAATAATATATATATATATGGAGATCACTGGAAATTTTATTTTCAATAATCCAAAAAAAGTAGATCTTGATGAAATAAAAAAAAATTACTATAAAAAATTATTCTTAACATTATTATGGAGATCTGGCTTTAGAAGATTATTCATGAGATCACGAGAAATAATAAAGAAATATGTTTGTCAGAACTCTGTGAATATCAGCAGCAAAACAACTTCATTCTTCTAGCATTATAAAGCACAAAAGAATGCACTGCATTAAAATATCACAGAATTTGCAGCGTGAGGAATGTGCTATCTCCATTACGAACGCTAGTTTTACCAGACCGAGCGCTTCCATCTCGTACTTGCTTTAGAGCATGCATAGTTTTAGGTGCGTCGGAAACAGCATACAGACGAGCGTTTTTCCCGATAGAACATGTTCTCTGTCTAAGTCCGTCTGAATTTTAGACGGAAAAAGTCCGATGGGGCATAAACACGGTCGGAATATACGCCGAAAAGCTCCCATCTGACTTTTTCTGGCGGAAATTCCGACCGTGTGTACGCAGCATTAGAAGAAAACCTGTTAGAGTCTGCAAAAGCCTTGAGACTGGGGCGGAGGTTAACGTTTCAGGACAATGACCCTAAACATACAGCCAGAGCTACAATGGAAAGGTTTAACTCCAAAGCATATTCATGTGTTAGAATGGCCCAGTCAAAGTCCAGACCTAAATCCAATTAAGAATCTGTGGCAAGACTTGAAAATTGCTGTTCAGACACTCTCCATCCAATCTGACAGAGCTTGAGCTTTTTTGCATAGCAGAATGGGCAAAAATGTCACTCTCCTAGATGTGCAAAGCTGGTAGAGACATCCCCAAAAAGTCTTGCAGCGAAAGGTGGTTCTACAAAGTGTTGACGCAAGGGGGCTGAAAACAAATGAACGCCACACATTTCACATATTTATTTATAAAAATAAATTGTAAACCATTTAGAATTTTCCTTCGACCTTACAATTATGTGCCACTTTGTGTTGGTCTATCACATAAAATCCCAATAAAATACATTTCGATTTCTGGTTGTAACATGGTTGGTATGAATACTTTTTCAAGGCACTGTAACTATACATTAGGAAGCTATTTTAGCTGCCAAATGATTTCCATTTCTGTCCTTTTATGCCTGAGATTTACACAACCCTGGCAGACAATATAGCCTGTAACAGGATAGTGAAGGCACTTTTTTCTAACACACTGTGACCAGAGCAATACATTGTTACTTTTGATTGGTAGAAGCGCCAAGGAGGAGATTGAGTGCTTACTTTTTTTAGGGGAGGACAGAAGAGGCACTATTGTCTTTTCTCCAGCATGTTCTGGCGTTTTCCTCTTCTTTCTGTTGGTCTATACGGTGGACAGTCCTTCAGTGTCGTCAAGTTTAGTTCAGGAATATCAGTCCTGCATTGTATTTGAGGAGGTAAGCATGCAGATCGAGGTGTCTTGGATAGCAGACTACAGGGGACCAATTGCACAGCTATAGGGAACTGCCAGAGCGAGAAATTAGATCATTATTACCCCTTATTATTCTACCCTTCGACTTAATCAGCATTTAACCTTTGCAATGTGGGGGGAGGCCCACTGCAAGGGTATTTTTTTGTTTTTCTTGTGTCCTGAGTTTGGCTTTAAAATACCTTGTTTTTCTCTAATTAAAAATGCTGCTTCATGCTCTCACTCCAGTGCTCCATACTGGCATAGTGGAGTAACAGCCATACCCCTCATCAAACTTTTCCTCACACAGACTTGTGTTGCAGTAGAAAAGAGGGATGTGTCTGACCATTTCTGTTTCTGCGGAGTTCTGATTTCTAATGCCGCGTACACATGATCGGAATTTCGGCCAGCAAAAGATAGATGAGAGCTTTCCATCGGAAAATATGACCGTGTGTAGACTCCATCGGAATTTTGCTGGCCGAATTTCCGCCAGCAAAAATTTGAGAACATGTTCTCAATTTTTCAGACGGAAAAGGTTTCTATCGGAAATTCCGATCGTCTGTAGCAATTCCGACACGCAAAATTCCTACACATGCTCGGAAACAATTCGACACATGCTCGGCTCGTCGTAGTATTGTACGTCACTGCGTTATTGGCGGTCGAAATTTGGTGTGACCGTGTGTAGGCAAGACAGTGTGAGCGGAATTCTGTTTGGAAAACCATCAGAGCTTTTTCCAAAGAGAATTCCGATCGTGTGTACGCGGCATAAGAGCACTGGGTCTATTAGACTGCACAGTCATATTTAGACAACCTGCACAACTGCTGTAACGGGGAAGTCGAGATAACTGTGAAATTGGAGGTTGTTCGTGCAATGTCTATTTAACTAAATATTTTCTTTGTGTTTCTTCACTTGGTTTTCTTTCTTTTTTTTTTTTTTTTTAATCAAGAGTAAAGTTTGAGCATAAAAGTCAATATAGGAGATTACAATCAGAAGGTGTGGTGCAACAGGCACCAAACAAAAGAAAAAGGTGTAAACGTCTGACATATTATACTAACAATGATGTTACTAGGCATTGTTGTTTGCAGTTAGAACAAGAGTTCACATATTCATAACGGGTGTGGGTGGTGGTGGCGCCCACTTAGCAGACATATCAAGGGGCTGATAAGCAGTTGGCATTAGTCCGTGCAGGTGGAGGAGTCATCCACCCACCTGTCCCAGATCTTATTGTACTTGCCGGGGCATCCTCGGTGGGAGTACAGAACCTTTTTATAAGGAAGGGTGAGGTTCACGGCCCTTTTTCCATTGCTGGATGGTAGGGGAGGTAGCTCTAAGCCATAGTTGGGCGATCTGCATTCTGGCTGTGAATAAGGTTTCATGTAAGAATGTCATCAGGTATTTATCCTCCTCTGAGATAGGGAGGAGGCCGAGTAGACATTGACGTGGGCATAGCGACAGGGGAGAACCCATGTGATCATGGAGTAATTTAACAATTTGTGACCAGTATTGCTGGATAGGTGAGCAGGACCATATTAGGTGGTAAAAAGTACTGTCAGTGTCACCACATCTGGGGCAGGTTGGGTTAGCATCTGGCTTGTATTTAGATAGGCGGGAGGGGGTAAGATCTATGAAGGATATAGAGGTGGGTAAGGCGGTCCGAGAGTTTAGGGGACACATTTTTACAAGACTCCAGTATTTCCCCCCACTCCTCATACTCAATCTCCCCCAGGTCCATCTCCCATTTAGATTTTAGTTGGTATGAATGAGTGGTGGGCGATGGTCGAAGAAGGTGGTTATACAGAAAGGAGATTCATTTCTTGGGATCCTCGCCAAGGACCACATCCGCAAGGGTCACCAATACCAACATAGGGATGGGAGGCATTGAACTGGGACTGGAGGGTGTGCCGGACCTGTAGGTAGCGGAAGAACGCGTGGTTGGGGAGGGCAAACTCATTCTTGAGGGCTTGGAATGTCTTCACTGCACCCCCAGTAATGAGTTGGGATAGGTATATGATTCTGCTAAAAACCCATATCTTGTGGTCAGGGATGGTCAACAGCTCAGGCAGTTGAGGGTTGTCAACTGCATGCATGCTCACACAGTGGTGTGTGAGCATGCAGGGGGGGGGGGGCTGTGATAGTTTGTGCTAGTTGCCTTATTTTGCGGTGGTGTGTTAGCATATGATGCATATCACCTGAACGGGGGAGACCCCTATGCTTACAGAAGAGTATCTGGAAGGGATGGGCCACCACATCGGTAGTGGATGTGCGTACCAATGTGAAGTAGCGGAGCTTGTCATGGCGGTTAAGGTAGTAGAAATGGGAGAGCTGGGAGGCTATATAATATAGTGCTAAGTCGGGAAGGTGGAGATGTTTTAGAGTCTGCCATGATAATTTATGTCTGGAGGGGCCCCACACAAACGTGTTAATAAGAATGGATTCCATAGATTTAAATACGTGGGCTGGGATGTATAGGGGAGCGTGCCAGAATAGATAGAGAAGTTTGGGGAGGAGGATCATCTTCACTAAGTTAATGCGACCCATATCTCCGAGGGGGGAGTCTGGACCAGACTTGGGTTTTGTTTTTGAGAATGTCATACATTGGTTCTAAGTTGAGATGTGTGTAATCTGTGAGGGAACGTGAGTATTGTACACCCAGGTATTTGAGTTTGTTAGTCCTCACCAGAGGGAAAGCTGTGGGGGTAGTGATGTCTATGGGGAGGATTTGGGATTTAGACCAATTGATTTGCAGTCCCGAAAAAAGTGCTGAATTGTTGTATTAGGTGCAATGCCGCTGTCGAAGGGTCTGCATTCTCTAGATAGAGGAGCATATTGTCTGCAAAGAGGCTAAGCACTTCGGTCACTTGTCCCATGCGGAGGCCCTTAATGTCAGGGTGTGCCCTGGCGATGGCTAGAGGTTCACTGGCCAGTGCGTATAACGTGGGGGATATGGGGCATCCCTGGTGGGTACCTTGGGACAGAGAGAAGAGATCAGATGTCTTGCAGTTTACCTGGATCCAGGCGGTGGGAGCCTGGTATAGGAGCTGGAGCCACTTGACAAATCTAGGGCCAAAGCCAAATCTGTGGAGGCATTCCCACAAGTATCTTCACTCCACAGAATCAAATGCCTTGGCGGCATCCAGGCTAACCACCACCCTGGAGCCAACATTGTCATGTGTGGCTTGGCAGTTCATGAATAGTCTCCGGAGGTTAAATGCAGTGTTTTTATTGGGTATAAATCCAGGCTGGTTGGCATGAATAAGGCTGAGTATTACTTTATTGAGCCTGAGGGCGAGAATTTTGGCTAGTATTTTGACATCTAATTGTAGAAGGGAGATAGCGCGGTACGATTCAGGGTATAGGGGGTCATTTCCTGGCTTCGGGATGAGGACGATAAGGGCTTCACCCATGGTGCACGGAAGTGTGCCAGATTCATAAATATGGGTATATAGCGCTTGCAGTTTGGGGAGGAGAATCTCTTGGAATTGGGAGTAAAATTCCAGCGGGAGGCCATCAGAACAGGGGGCTTTTGATGTCGGTAGGCATGCTATCGCTTCTGCTATACATTCCTCAGTTATGGGCGCTTCCAGGAGCTCTATTTGGGAGTCCGTGAGGGGAGGGTAAGTCTATGTTCTGCAGAAGTGAGTGAAGTTCATTCGGGGAGTGGTTGGTCTTTGAGGTGTATAGGTCGGAAGTAGAAACGCCTGAACTCCTGGGCCACCTGTGTAGGGTCTGTAAGTGTGGAGTCAGTCTCCGATTGGAGCTGAACTACCGGGGGGGGCGGGGGGGCTGTGGTCTAAGTGGGCCATAATGTATGCCAGAAGTTTCCCGGCCAGCTCGCCATGTTCAAAGGTTTTTTGCTTGCTGAAGAATATGCCCCTTCTAGCTTTTTCGAAGTGTAAGTGATCTGTGAGCCTGGAGTATAAGCATAGTTGGGCGCAATAAGCATAGTTGGGCGCAGTTAGAGGGCGACAGGTCCCGCATTGAAGAGAAAATAGTGAGTCCATTCCAGTTGAATGGCCTCCAGGTCTGTGAGGACTGTGAGCCAGAATGGGTTCAGTGTCCATATGTGGGTCGGGGGGGGGGGGAGGGCAGGCGGAGGGTGATCCAGTAGGGCGAGTGGTGTGATAGGACCCTGACACCAAACATTGCTTCGAGGAGACCGGAACCAGGGTAGGAGACAGCATTATCTATGTCAATGCGAGACATAGTGGCTTGTGAGGGGGTGAAACAGGAGTATCCGGTTGTAGTGGGATGCGTGAGTCTCCAGGTGTCTGTCATGGCAAACTCCAAGAGGAATCTCCCAAACCTAGTCAGTTCGGGCTGGGTTGGCGTCTTGGTGGGCGGGTGAAGTCCGTCAAGGAGGGGGTCTATTACCATATTGAAGTCCCCCATCCATATAGCAGGCACTGTGGGATGTTGGGTCGTGAAGGCCAGGCCTTCTTTAAGAGCAGTAAATTGGAATGGTGGGGGGATATAAAAGGCTAGGAAGAGGACCTTGAGGCCTCCTATGTAGGCATGTAGGAAAAGGAACCTGCCCTGCCGATCCGACTGTATGCTATGAAGCTGGAATTGGGCCAACTTGGCAATAAGGATAGCTACACCTTGTTGGTGTATGGGGCTTGGTAGACCCGGCCCACCCAGGGTTTCTTGAGTGCCATTTGCCATTGACCCGTTATGTGGGTCTCTACGAGAACAGATATGTCTGCTCGCATTTGTTTGAGGTGGGAGAGGACGGCAAGCCATTTAGACTTGGCTCTCAATTCTCTCATATTCCATGTGACTAGCCTAAGGGATGCCATATTAACAGAAATGTTGGTTGGGTGTACAGCTGGATCAGCAGGGGGTGGCCCACGTCCGCATCCACATACATTGTAGTCATATATAATAACATACTCTGAGACCAGGGCCCTGCGTCCCATTGCATGATGAAGCCCTTCAGGTGGGTCAGAGAAAAAACGGAATGTCTGTGACAGACCTGCAGGGAGCCACGCAGAGAGGAGGGTGGACAGATGAATATAGTAGTAAACAACAGTATATATATATTGCAGTATTACGTGCGTCAGACATTTTAACAACAAAAAAATAAGAAAAAAAATACATGTTAACTTTGCCAGCTCTGGACCAGCTTGGCATATCAAACTTGTGCTAGCCCTCCACAGCCGTGGGGGCTGCTGCTGGCCAGGGAAACGTTTCTTGGGAAAGCAGCGAGGTGCACCATTGTCAGCGGGGAGGGGGAAGGTAAGCACAAGGATGCAGCTGGGGTGGAAGTTCTGGTGCTATCTCAGCTGTCTCTGAGGGCGAACAAAAGTCATTAGAAGTGCACTGCGGTGCTAGGTAATCTGGTATCTAGATGGTGGGGGGGTGCCGATATAACGTTCAAGAGTGGCTGGGTAAGTGCATTTTGTGGGGGAAATAAGTGGAGCACTGAGGACAGTGGTGTGACTGATATGCGCTGGGCCAGAGGAGGCGGGTGAGAATGGGATGGGGGCGCCTCCGGGAGTGCCCTGAGCACTATCATGGGCTTCACGACTCATGGGAATGACATCCAGGGCAATCTCGGATTTCCAGTCCAGCACAGTTCATCTGTGGGAGAGCGCAGTCAGAAGGCTATGATGGTGCAGGGGCAACTGCATCTTGTCTTTACAGCTATGGGATGACCGCAGAGGGGTCCTCAAAAAAGTGAGCCTTGCCATCCCGGATCATTCGAAGGCGTGTCGGGAAAAGCATGGCATAGGGTAGGTGATGGTTGCGCAGTTGCCGCTTGGCTTATGAAAACTGTGCCCTCTTCTTCTGGACCTCGGCGATGTGCGTGCTGCAAAATGGAATGTTGCCCTTTTCATGGGTGAGGCGTAGAATGTCGTCTCGGTCCCGGTAGTTCACGAGCTCCGATGAAGGTGCGCGGGGGGCTCCAACTGGTGGGGGCCTCGCAGCCAAGCGGTGCGCCCTCTCCACCACGAACATGGAGGAGAAGGCCTCTCTGCCATAGTTAGTGATGATGAGATTCTCCAAAAACGTGGGGGGTCCGATCCTTCTGACCTCTCTGGCAATCCCATGAATCCAAGGTTACAGTGGCGGAGTCTTTTCTCCATGTCGTCCTGCTTACTTTAAACTGGAGAGAAAAGCTTGAATTTGATATGTTATTCAATAGGTTTCCAAGGTTGGGGCAGCATTGCTTTGATCAAGTTGTGATCTACACAAATGCTCCTGTTATCGGGGTTTCACTTGGCTATTTTCAAGCAGCAGTATTCCTTGATGTTTCTTGCTGAAATGGACAGCCCTTTAAATTACACTGTCTACATCCAATGGTGTTTTCACACATTAAAGCTACATTTAAAAGCACATTTCACACAAAAGTGAAACTTCTGCTTATTTGCCCCCCCCCCCCCCCCCTTCCGGTGCCACATTTGGCACATTTTGGGGGGGAGCAGATAGCTGTTTTTGACGGGTATCCTGTCCCCACTTCCGGGAATCCGGGTTGCGGAACATTACATCAGCGGCTTGGCTCCCTCCTCCCCTCCTCCCCCTCCTCCTTCCCCCAGCCACCGGGCCAGTAAGAGAGCGCAGCTTTGCCTTCCGCATGCACAGTAGGGACCCGGACTTACTGCCAATGGCGGCGGCAGTACCCCACAGCTGATGTCAATTTCAGAGTTTGTATATTTTGTGCAGTGGATACAACAGCTGCAGATGATCGTGACTAGACTATAGAAAATGTAATATATATGTTATATGTGGTATTTGTTTGAACACTAGAAGATATTTTTGCTCTTGTCATATGCATCTGCACAACTTTTTTGTTTTGTATCATTTATAAAATCTTTTATTTAGAGTAATATTCAAAACTGCCAAGATAATATAAAGTGTATATAAATATCTAACCATGTGGGTTTAGGATGAGTTATTTATTTCTAAGAGTTTTTTATGAAATTGTGTGGTTTATTCTGCAGCTGTGGCCCAGATGAGTATGTATGTAAAGGAGCTCAATATTTAATTTATGATGAGAATATTCAGAAGTACGATTGTTGCGTGCTGCTAGAAAAATTTCAGATGAAAACAACAAATTTTGTGCAACAGTTGTGTTTTGTTATTGTTGTTTTATTATATTTCTTCCCCTCATTTGTAGTGAGCCTGCTGCCAAAGCATTGTGGGAGTCCATGATGAACATGAAACAGAAGGAAGCAGTGATGGAAGTGAGAAGGTGTCTTGTAGATACAGCTAGCAGAGAGAAACTGCCAATTAAGATGAGCATGGGTGAGTGGAGTGACTATTACAGTATAGCTGGTCATATACACTAGTAGCGTTTAAAAAAATTTTTTGGATGAACATTTGTAAAAAAATTGTCAGCATACTCGATGACTTGTCGAATGTTGTTTGAAAGTACTTCAATTACTTTTAACATTCAATCTTAGAACAAATGGACTTTACCAAATGAAAACCACATATACTGTTAGAAATTCATTCATCAAAGAAGAAATTTGCATCCTGCTCCTTTAAATTTTTTCATCCGAGCAGTTGAAAACAAACGCATATTTGACCCAATGTTTAGAAAATTAAATAAACGCTCTTAAGCTTAAGATTTAGGAGTCCATGGGGGTGCTGCTTTATAATGCTTAGACAGGGCTTACTGATTTGAATTTTTGACATAGATTTGACAATGTGACATGAGTGGTCTGGACAGATATGTACTATAAACCAACCCCCCGAGAAAATATTACTGACTCCGAGGCTCCTGGCACCACATCCTGCTCTGGGATGGCAGGACGACAAGCCCAGATTGCGGGTTCCCGACCCTCCAGCTAGCTAGCAGCATCCACTAGCCATACCCACCTAGGGGGACAGCAGGAGCTACCGATACCTGCGTGAATCCTGAGAAAGAAGTGACAATTGAGGTCAGTTGAGGTGCAGGTAAACCACAGTGCATCAGTGTGAAAGCTTAGGCCCCTTTCACACTGCCTGTCTGTTTTTCAGGTGGACCCAATCGTTTACACTTGCCTATCTCCAATCTGATCCATTTAAAAGAACAGAAGGGGTTTTGTCCCCTTCTGTGTGGGCGAATCGGATCGGATAGATCTGGCTGTGTCCATGTCTACTCTGCATATGCAGAGTGGACACAGACCGGTCATCTGCCCGCTCTGCTCATTGTGGCCTGCGACCGCTTACCAAGTCGCTAAAGTGGCCCTCGCTCCTTAAAAGGTTGGGAACCCTTGCTGTAGGGACATGATTCCCAGATGCAGAGGTGCATCCTTCCACCTCGGTTTTGCCGTGGTGTGTGGCGGAGGGAAGGAGTCCCGACTCACAAAGATCTCCCGCGAAGTGGATAAAAGTGTTAAGACCGCCACCACTGTTGCTGCTGGCCTTAACACTTTCATCACTGTGGTTGGCAGGTCTCACTATTCTTCCCTACCTCCTCCGCGCTGAGAGGAAGTGGCATCATTTTAACCACTTCCCGCCCGGCCTATAGCAGAATGACTGGCGGGCTGTGGTTCTGTTATCCTGACTGGGCTTCATATGACGTCCTTCAGCATCGCGGCCATCGGTGGAGTGGTGTGTCAGTCTGACACACCGCTACACTGATCTCGGTAAAGAGCCTCTGGCGGAGGCTCTTTACAACATGATCAGCCGTGTCCAATCACAGCTGATCACGATGTCAAAAGGAAAAGCCTGTGATCGGCTTTTCCTCACTCGCGTCTAACAGACACAAGTAGAGGAGAGCCGATCGGAGGCTCTCCTGACAGGGGGGGTCTGCGCTGATTGTTTATTGTATAATTCTTGGTGATACTGCCATCTCCCTCTGCTTTCTTATTTCAAACTGACCACGCAAATCATGATAGTACACCCCATATAATCATTGGGTTGTCAACTGAATGGCACTTGTCACTCAATATTCTTATTGATTTGAGTACTTGATAACATCTTTCAACTCATAACTGGAAGGAAATATCACACAAAATCACTCTCATTATTATGATTGTACTTGTATACAAGGAATGGAAAATGCACGAATTGCACATTTGTTTGGTGCCCTATACTTTAAGCAACATGAAGCTCAAACCTGATAAACTTGAAAATTAAGAATCCAAAGTAAAAATGCAAATGGACAAAGGAGATGTGCATCCTCACCCTGTTATCAAGGGTAACCATTTCACCAGAAATGGCACTGATGGCAATAAAATTGTGCTAGAGGGTCAGGCCACTATCCAAAATGAAAAATAAAAATAGCTGGATGTTTAGATTACCTGTTTGAGTATGCTTACCCTTTTATAGTGCAAAGCTTTCTCAGATACTATAGATGCTGAAAATAGTTATATGAAAGAGCAAAATCTAGCAAACACTGCTCTGTATTTTTTTTGTATACTCACCGGAATCCACTTTTTGTGCATTTTTAAAATCCTACCGGCTTTGTCTTCTCATCTTTAAAGAAAGGTCCAGCGGAAGAACAGGGAAAACATATTGTAAATATGCATCCCTATTCAGGGAATGTGCAAGCAATACCTTCTCAAAAAAATGTAGTCCTCTGTATTTGTGGACATAGGAGGTTTGTGCAGGAAATTACAGATGATTTTTGTTTTGGTGGGCATGCTTGACTCTAGGGAGAATTGATCTACTGCTTCCTCTCTGGTCCTCTGTGTGTGTCAACAGGGTTTCCACTCCACATTCCGGAAAAGAGAACTGCATATTTATAGTACCTCCTGATTTAAAGGGAGTCAGGAGATTCTGTTAAAGAATTGATACATAAGTATGCCAGTTTCCACACATCAAAAGAATTATTATTTAAATGTTCTATGATAGAAATTCTGTGAGTAATTTAACATGTATAATTCAGAGAACCATCTGTTGATATATTTTGTGACATCTTGTTCTTAGCTACATACAGTTGTGCTAATAAGTTTACATACCCTTGCAGAATTTGATTTCTTGGCCATTTTTCTGAGAATATGAATGATAAAACAAAAACATTTCTTTCACTCATGGTTAGTTTTTGGCTGAAGTCATTTATTATCAATCAACTGTGTTAACTCTTTAAATCATAATGGCAACAGAAACTACCCAAATGACCCTGATCAAAAGTTTACATACCCTGGGGATTTTGGCCTGATAACATGCACACTAGGCGACACATAGGGGTTTGAATGGCTATTAAAGGTAACTATCCTCACCTGTGATCTGTTTGCTTGTAGTTAGTGTGTGTGTATAAAAGGTCAATGCCTTTCTGGACTCCTGACAGACCCTTGCATCTTTCATCCAGTGCTGCACTGACGTTTCTTAATTTTGTATCATGGGGAAAGCAAAAGAATTGTCAAAGGATCTGTGGGAAAAGGTAGTTAAACTGTATAAAAAAGGAAAGGGATATAAAAAGATATCCAAGGAATTGAGAATGCCAATCAGCAGTGTTCAAACTCTAATCAAAAAGTAAAAAATTAGGGGTTCTGTTGAAACCAAACCAAGGTCAGGTAGGCCAACTAAAATGTCAGCCTAAACTGCCAGGAAAACTGTAATGCAAAGAAAAACCCACAAATAACTTCAGGTGAAATACAGGACTTTCTGAAAACGTTGGTGTGGCTGTTTCAAGATGCACAATAAGGAGGCACTTGAAGAAAGATGCGCTGCATGGTCGAGTCGCCAGAAGAAAGCCATTACTATGCAAATGCAACAAAGTATCCCGCTTACAATACGCCAAACGGCACAGAGACAAGCCTCAAACCTTCTGGCACAAAGTCATTTGGAGTGATGAGACCAAAATTGAGCTTTTTGGCCACAACCATAAACGCTACATTTGGAGAGGAGTCAACAAGGCCTATGATGAAAGATACGGAGGTGGATCGCTGATATTTTGGGGGATGTGTGAGTTACAAAGGCACACGAAATTTGGTCAAAATTGTTGGCAAGATGAATGCAGTACTTGGACATTCCAACATGACAATGATCCAAAATACAAGACCAAGTTGACCTGTCATTAGCTACAGCAGAATAAAGTGAAGGTTCTGGAGTGTCCATCTGAGTCTCCTGACCTCAATATCATTGAGCCACTCTGGGGATATCTCAAACGTGCAGTTCATGCAAGACGGCCCAAGAATTTACAGGAACTGGAAGCTTTTTGCCAAGAGGAAAGGGCAGCTTTACCATCTGAGATAAAGGCAATACGCGGTAATAAGAAGTGGGGTATGTAAACTTTTGATCAGGGTCATTTGACTAGTTTCTGTTGCCATTATGATATAAAAAGAGTAAACACAGTTGATTTATAATAAATGGCTTCAGCCAAACACTAACCATGAGTGTAAAAAGTTTTTGTGATATCATTCATATTCTCTGAAAAATGGCAAAGAAATCATAAATTCTGCCAGGGTATGTGAACTTATGAGCACAACTGTATAATACTATACAATCTCAGTTATTTCACTTATATTGCAGCTCAATCAATTTTTTCGAAGAAGAATACAATTACAATAGAAGTCAAGCACTGTGCTGAAAATAAGTTTAATTGTATTTTTGCACAGCTTAGCAATTTTGCTATTGAATGTACCTACATCAAGTGGTGCTGGAGAGTAGTCGACACACACCAGGGAGTATTCAGTAAATACTAGCATCTAAAAGAAGGTACATATACTAAGTTAATAAGCTTACAAAATACTGTCCTGAGATGATTTTTAAATCATTGTTTCCTGCATTTATGGCAAAATTGGATGATGGGTTAGTGACTCAGACCTCATCGCACACCCAGCCAAACGTGAATTTAAAGTAAATGTAAACTTTTTTTGCAGCTTTTAATAAATGAATGCTCAATTTCTGTTATGGGGTGACAGCTGTCTCCCAGCTATGCTCCTGCCTTGTCACCGTGTCAGGGGCACCCTTGGTTGAGACTACAAATGGAAGTGCTGACACAACCACTGTTTGCAAAGCTTAGTAACACTGGGCTGCTGTCAACACTCCTGAAAAAAAAAAAGCGAAACAGCCAGGTACCAGCAGTTAAAAAGGGGCAAGACCGCAAGGTCTTTAGATTAGATTAAGCTTTTTTTGGGGTGTACCTTATTCTCATAGGGGTATCAATGTATCCTTTTTTTTAACTGAGCCCCCTTATTGTTTACATTTTCCCAGAGTTGGTAGTCAGATTGATCAAATAAAGTAGTATCTTTTCTGCCTTTATTGTCAAGAGTTTAGCTACAGATGCACCTCAATGATCATGATATGGTTTCTCACACATTGGCAACAGACCATATTGCTGATATGTTAATGACTGGCAATTTACTAAGATTATTTGGTGTATAAATCATCATCTATTTTGAAGCAGTTTACTTTGCCTAACAATATACTTTATATATTACAAAGCAGGAGGTTTGACATATATATATATTAACTGAAAATAAAATCTCTTTAGTAGAATCATTTTTATTAAGTAAAACAAGATGAAAGGGGACTTCTTCATTTAAAAAGCACATGGGAAGGTAGCTGATGCCAGGGCACTATTTAATGTGTTTTGGAAAGCCAGTACACCTACTGCCAAATCGCAGCATGTGTCCTGGTTGGAACTGCCAACTGTCAGATGTTGAAATGGAGTGTGGGTGGACCACCGTGATAGCTGGAAGAATTGACTGTACGTTGCCATCCTGTCCACAACTCAGAAAAGGTGAAATGTCACTTTGCTCTATTCGTTATTATGAGGCTGGGGAAAGCAATCTACTATAATTATTGATGAACAGAGTTTTAATTCCTAAGCCAATGCAGACTATTATGATTTGAAATGACTGCACATTGTGCCAATGTTTCACTTGTATTTTAATTTTGTATTAAATCATTAAGATCATTTAAGTCCTGACTTTCATTAACCACTATAGCATTGTGTTTTTTTTACTGTTTTAATTTTGTGTATCATGTTACACATGCATTGTCGGTTTGTTTTTAATAATTTTGTCCCTGCCTCATTTCCTAGCTAGTGAATGCTCTAGGTAGTTAGTCCCACCCTTCTTCATGCTTTAGCCTCCATTCACCACATGTACTGAATTCTGCTGGGGCTAGACATACTATGATTTTTGACCTATCTGATGTTCATCTATTATGATGTGCACACGTTTTTGGATCAAAGCTTGCTACGATCTGCAAGATGTCTTTTGGATCGAGTCACTATCTGCCAACCTCACCCCACCATGGGCGACCAGAGCAGATGTCTGAGAGTGGAGCTCTGCTGCTTTTTGCTTCCTTTATCCACGTTTAAAGGGGGTTGCACCTGCTCCCCTTTCTTCCTCACCTGATACGGATGGCCCGGGGCAAGGCTTTTTTTGACTAGGCACAAGCGTCCTCTGGCTCCAAGTCTGAAGAAGAGCCTGATCTGATCTCCCGCACTCAGGAAATCCAACCGGGTGTCCTAGACTGAGCTATGCAACGTGGCTGCAGAACTTTTAAGCCGTGCATGCAGAAGATTACAACATGTCAAACGACACTTGCCTCAAAGATGGATCACATACAGACTGACATCGGTCTGCTCCAATGAGACATGGATAAATTCCGTGACTGGCTTGGGGGAGACTGAACGTCCCATTGGGGAGGCTGAAGACTCCTTCAGAGAGAACTCCTCTGTTGTCCAGAGGTTCCATCTAAAGGTGAAAGCACTGGAATTGAAGGCCGATGATGTGGAGGCCCAGAACCACCGCAATAACCTTTTGGATTGTGGGGTTACCTGAGGGCCCTTTCTAGAGAATTGTGCCTATACCAATCTTGCCTATGCCTGGATTTTCTCCACTTCTCACCTGATGCATCCCTTGAGACTAAGTGCAGCACATCTGTTTGTTCATAAGTTTTGTTTGTAACCAAGATAGTACCCTCAGTGTTTCATTGAGTGAACTCCAATCCCCCTTCCCTTTTCTCGTGTATTTTCTGCAGCATCTTTTAGACTTGCCTTTTGTATTACACTGTACTCTTTTCACAACCCCAATGTTTTTTTTTTATACCTATAACTGTTTTGTGATCCAAGCATTCCTGGCGTTTTTTTTTTTTTGGGGGGGGGGGGGGGGTCTCAGAGTGGGCTGGGGGTTAATGTTTTCTTATTGTCATTTCACTTGCATCTACAAGTTTTTCAGTCATACTGTATGGTATGTTTTTACTGTATACTGGTCTTATTACTGTATACTTGATCTTACTGGGTCCGGCGAGAGGTCCTATGGGGATTTTCAGATTTATTTCTCTGTTGCACTCATGGCTCCCATCATGATTATCTCATGGAATGTTAGAGGCCTTAATGCCAAGATCAGGGCTCCTTAGTATTTAATTACCTGAAATCCTACAATCTCCATATCTATATTTTACAAGAGACTCATCTGACAGGTAGTAGGGTGCTCAGTCTTAAGAAATCATGGGGTAGGCCCCTCTATCACTCTACATACTCGTCTTATGATAGAGGAGTTAGCATTCTCATACATAAGTCTCTGGCATTTCTGACAGTTCCTGTTTCCAGTTGAGATGGAGTATGGCGTGGTTGAATGCCTTGCGAAAGCTGAAAGGCTGGATAAACCTCTCTCCTCTCTCTACCTGTGTTTGGCCCAAACGGACACCTCTAAGGTGTCACAGCTGTACCAAATGGACAGATGAAGACTGGGAGGAAGGTGTCAAATAATATATCCCGCTCATGATTTCAGTTGGGATAGATGGGTGCAACTACATGCAAGTTTCTACATACAGTGGATATAAAAAGTCTACACATCCCTGTTCTAATGTGACCTATAAACTGTACAACTAAGTTGAACAACAAACTGAAATCTTTTAGGTGGAGGGAAGTAAAAATAAAAAAAAATATGGTTGCATAAGTGTGCACACCCTTTAACTAATACTTTGTTGAAGCATCTTTTGATTTTATTACAGCACTCTGTCTTTTTGGGTATGAGTATATTAGCATGGCACATCTTGACTTGCCAATATTTGCCCACTCTTCTTTGCAAAAACACTCCAAATCTGTCAGATTGTGAGGACATCTCCTGTGCACAGCCCCATTCAGATCAACCCACAGATTTTCAATGGGATTCAGGTCTGGGCTCTGGCTGGGCCATTCCAAAACCTTAATCTTTTTCTGGTGAAGCCATTTTTTTGCTGATTTGGATGTATGCGTTGGGTCGTTGTCATGCTGAAAGATGAAGTTCCTCTTCATGTTCAGCTTTCTAGCAGAAGCCTGAAGGTTTTGTGCCAACATTTTACATAGACTGCAGAGGTCCAGTGTCTGTGAAAAGGATTGATATTCTACCTGAAGGATGATACGAACAAGAAAATCGAGAACCCAAATCACCTATTGCCCATACATAACAAACCACACCCACTTAGGAAATGTATTGCCTTCAAAAAGGAAACCCTTGCCATGAAGCAAAGAACTTTTAAAGAAATTAGCGGTTTGCCTCATTTGCATGCTTCCACAGGACACTAAAATTTGTAAGGCTACTATTAAGGGCATACAATACGACAATGATGATCACGTGCAAGTGCTTCATCCATTTCAGGACAGTCTTACTCTGTGAACAGACCATCCTCCTGAGGCAAAGCATGGTGAGGAGAGCACACACACCAAACAGTAGTTCATACTATAGTTTTCTTTACATGTACAGATGTCTGTGCCAAAATATGCTTTGTTTTGCTCCCACTGCTGTCAATCAAACTGTGTGACGGAGTGCGTGGCGGAGTCTGCATGAATGCCCCCATAGCCACTTTCTATGGGGGCACTCAACGAAGAGGAAGAGCCAGGAGCTCCAGTTGGGGACCTGAGAAAAGGAGGATCGGGTCTGTACAAAGCTACATCAGAGTGTGTAAATATGACATGACATGGTTATTATTTTATTTAATAAAATCGAAGGTTTAATATCAATTTAAAGGATACGTTCACCTTTCATAACATGTTACATCCATACTCAGGGTGTAACATGTTACAAACAGACTGGCCCCTGCACCTCCCCGATCCCTGCTGTGACAGCTAGTGGGGTTTTTCTCCCTCCCCGCTAGCTGTCACAATTTTAAAAAAACATGGCCACCTCACTGATTGAAAGAGCTCTGGGCATGGAAAACAACAAGGTCCAGCAGCCTTTGTGGCTGTCGCCTTGTAGTTTTTAATGAACTACCACGGCACTGTGGAACTGTGGTAGTTCATTCATGCTTCCTGTCAGACTAAATCTTCTTACCCGTACGGGAAAGCAGGTAAATTGGCTCTACTGGATACCTGCATGAGCCTCAAACTGGTGGCCCTCCAGCTATTGCATAACAAGTCCCATGAGACATTGCAAGGCTGACAGTTACAAGCATGACTCCCACAGGCAGAGGCACAATGTGAATATTGAGACCCATGCTTTAGAGCAGGGGTGCCCAACCAGTGGCCCGGGGGCCACATGTGGCCACGGAGCCCTCTGATGTGGCCAGTGTATATTAAGTATATCTGTTTTTCAGGTTACCAGGGGCTGCTTTCAAACTGCACTGAGTCATAGACCTCTGTTATTACCTACGGGTTTGGTGCTCCTTTAGAAAGCGCACCACACCTGCAGGATATAATAGAATTCTATGACAAAGTGCAGCTAACCCAAAGGAAAGCCGGAGGGGCACTGCTCTGGGTAAACCACAGCACATCAGTGTGAAAGCAGCCTAAGGCCCCTTTCACATGATCGGTCCGACCCAATCAGACCCTCTATTTACCTCTATGGAGCAGCAAATGTAAACAGACTTGTGTCTGTTTTACACCTGCCTACCTTCAATTCGATCCGCTAAAAGAAAAAAAAACAGAAGGGGATCTGTCCCCTTCCATCTTGGCAGATCGGAGAGCCCATAGAGTAGAGTGGGCTGTGTCTGTGTCCGCTCTGCATATGCGGAGTACACACGGACCTGTCAAACGCCCACTCCGCTAATTGTGGCCCGTGACCGGTTACCAAGTCACTTAAGTGGCCCTTGCTCTTCAAAAGGTTGGGCACCCCTGCTTTAGAGGCTCCAAAAAAAAAAAAAATGTGCGTTTATTATTTTAAATTTTTTTTTTGCAAAGAGTGAGTTTATCCTTTAACCACTTCAGCCCTGGACCATTTGGCTGGCCAAAGACCAGAGCACTTTTTGCGATTCGACACTGCGTCGTTTAACTGACAATTGCGCGGTCATGAGACGTGGCTCCCAAACAAATTTGAAGTTTTTTTTTCATCACAAGAACTTTCTTTTAGTGGTATTTGATCACAAAACACATTATTTTTTACTTTTTGCTATAATAAATATCCCCAAAAAATATATAAAAAACATTTTTTTTCCTCAGTTTAGGCCGATATGTATTCTACATATTTTTGGTAAAAAAAATCACAATAAGCGTTTGATTGGTTTGTGCAAAAGTTATAGCGTCTACAAAATAGGGCATAGTTTTATGGTATTTTTGTAAATTTTTCGGACACTTTTTGCGCTATTTTGGGACCATTCACATTTATACAGTGATCAGTGCGATTAAAAATGCACTGGTTACTGTGTAAATGTGACTGGCAGTGAAAGGGGTTAACCAGTAGGGGGGCGCTGCAGGGGTTAAGTGTGTCCTAGGGCCGTGTTCTAACTGTGGGGGGGGGGATGGGCTACGCGTGTCACGACACTGATCACCGCTTCCGATCACAGGGAGCGGTGATCAGTGTCCTGTCACTAAGAAGAATGGGGAAATGCTTGTTTACATCAGCATTTCCCCGCTCTTCCTCTCCGTGAGACAATCGCGGATATCCCCGCGGACATCAAGTCTGCGGGACCCGTGATCACACTCATGGAGTTTACCCACAATGCCGCGTCTTAAAGGGCAACGTACAGGTACGTTTTAATATGCCTGTACGTGCCATTCTGCCAACTTATATCGGTGTGAGCTGGTCAGCAAGTGGTTAGACTTCCAGTGTTATCTCAGGTTGATGAATGAGGGCCTTGGTAACTGACTGGCGATCTCAAATCTATCTCCTAACTTTAACTCATCCTTCAACCTAAACCTAACCTGTAAACTGTACCTGACATTTTCTTTCAACAGTACTTTATTTTAAGAAAACACAAAGAACTACAATCATTTGATTACCTGTACCTAACATTTAAAAAGCTTTAACGTGGTAATATTAATGACAAGCAGGTATGGAAAATACCAGTCAGTGGTTTCTTGATAACCTGGAGACCTGAAACCTGGGAATCTTTGTTATGATTATGTTGGCTTTGCCTCCTAAAGTCCTAGTCGGATAGATAGTAGTTATTGAATAAAGAGTGGTTACAGCAACTGACAACTAGGTGTAAAAAAAAAAAAACAGACCATGCATTACATTTAGGAAGCATTTGCTTATCAGAAAAAAATAGGTTGTGGTGGTCCAGGGACTCTCCACAAGGCATTAACAAGTACAGTATGTGCAGCCAATTGAGTGTGCCTATATCTTTATACTGCTGTTTACCTACCTGTTGCAATAACCTGTAACCTTAACTTAAAGTGATTGATTGTAAAGCCTCATATTTTTTTTGTTTTAAATAACAAACATGTCATACTTACCTCCTCTGTGCAAGGGTTTTGCACAGAGTGGCTCCGAGCCTCCTTTTCTGGGGTCCCCCCGCTGTGCTCCTGGCTCCTCTTCTTTTCAATGCCCCCATGGAGAACCATTGACACAGACAGCAGGACTCGGCCCTCGGCTCCCATGTGGATTTAATTGACAGCTGCTCCTGTTGCTATCAATCTATCCAATGAGGACCCGAGACAGCTGCTGGATCTGCTGTGCTCGTCCCCATCGCTGGAATGATTGAGTTCAGGTAAGAAAAAAGTGGGGGGGGGGTGTCTTGGGGGGTGCTAAAGTAAAAAATATTTTTTACCTTAATAGAATGCATTAACCACTTAAGAACCAGAAGGATTTGCCCACTTAATGACCAGGCCATTTTTTGCTATACGGCACTGCATCGTTTTAACTGACAATTTGCGTGGTCGTGTGACGCTGTACCCAAACAAAATTTATGTCCCTTTTTTCCCCACAAACAGAGCTTTCTTTTGGTGGTATTTGATCACCTATGCGTTTTTTATTTTTTGCGCTATAAACAAAAAAAACTAAACAATTTTTTTACTTTTTGCTATAATAAATACCCCCCCCCCAAAAAAAAAGATAAAATAAAAAATTTCTTCATCAGTTTCAGTATTATTGTACATATTTTTGGTAAAAAAAAATCGCAATACGCATACATTGTTTTTTTCCAAAGTTAGAGGGGCTAAAAAATAGGGGATAGATTTATGGCATTTTTATTTTTATTTTTAAATTTTTTTTTTACTAGTGGCACTGCAACATTGTGGCGGACAGATCGGACACTTTTGACACCTTTTTGGGAACAGTGACATTTATACAGCAATCAGGGGGCAAGCAAGGGGTTAAGTGTTCCCTAGGGAGGTGTTTCTAACTATGGGGACAGTGTACTGACTGGGGGAGGAGACAAATTGCTGTTCCTAATCACTAGGAACAGACGATCTGTCTATCCTCCCCTGGCGGAACGGAGATCTGTCTGTTTACATTGACAGATCCTCGTTCTGTCTCTCTCAGTATCGAGGGCGGGTGGCTCCGGCGTCGCGCCGCGTACTCCCTAGTGCTCTTAAAGTGGCCGACGTATGATAACGATTTGCCCAGGAGAGCCAACCTACCGCCGTATAACCGGCGGCGGCTGTACTTTAAGTGGTATAGAGGAACTGCAGTCTTCTCACATAATTTGTAATAAAAACATCTTTGCCATTCTGAAGCTTCTCTCCAACCACTTTGCATATTATTTTATATATACTTAGATTCTGTACTTGCCAAATATGCTGCAGAAATCTCCCTTCACCAAGGCTGGCTGCAACCATTTTAACTGTGGGCAGCTGAAGCTTCCTGGATTTACACAGACACACAGAGGCACACATCCAGCTCTGTAGCCCTGCAGGTCTCATTGGCCCTCTTATGAATCATCCCCCCTCCCTCCCTGGCAAACTCTCACGAGAGTGAGAGAGTGAGCTGTGCATGATGTCATAAGCCTAGGCTAATGACCAGACAAGAAACAGGAAGTGGGCTGTAGAAGGTATTTACTGGCAGAATTTTTTTTTTTACTATCCAAAGTTAAAACAACAAGGGCAGAAGATTTAATAGATGGAAAGATGAAAAAATGACTAAAGGTCCACTTTAAGGTGAAAAGGGTTTACAACCCCTTTAACACTGTCCTAAAACATCAGAAGACATTTATATTATTGTGGTGATAAATACTTTGTAATCATAGTGATAATGATACATAGTGATACAATTTATATCAAATCAGTGGTGAAAATACAGCATAACCACCTTGCAAAGATCATATAACACCTTTTGGCACCTATTGACCGTGAACCAGATTATCAGCTTTTAAATTTGTTTGCCAAAACCTGCGATGTAAAATTTCTCTACTTTCCTCCCAATAATTATACCAAACCTGGCATTAGCTTTGCTTGTTGTTAACTGTTATGATGATCTTAAGTGCTTAATATACTCCCAGCCTAAATAGTAACTTATGGTCTTTCTAGGCTGTCTTGGTTTTCAGTGTCTGATTGTGTTAGCATTAGGTCGTCGTTCTTCATGAAGAAACTGATGCTTGCACAGCACAGCGTGGAATACCTTTCATGTGGCAAAATCCTTCTTTTAATCTTATTTCAAATATTTCCCTTCTTGGTTCCAGAAAACCATGGCAAAACAAAGGCCGCTTTATTAACTAAACATGTGTGGAAAGCGTCAGAATTTCTGCATTAGCTTTTTGTTAAAAGTGTGTTTTTCTAGGAATCGTTGTTCAGCAGAATTACTTAGGTCCGGGATAATACCTTTATAGGACTTCTGCCCTACGTACTTTTTTTTATATATTTATAGGTCCACGATGTTACCTTTTCTAGGACTCTACTGTCCCACCTAGTTTTTATATGTATATATGTTCAGTGTTGTTTTTATACAGTGTTTATATGTACAACTGTATGTTGTTTTGTAAAAACTTTATGAAGTTTTTGAAAATGACAGGAAAGTGAGCACGGACCCAACAACATATTGCCTAGATACAAAGCAATACATCAAATATATGTAAATGGTACAAAGTAAATGGAACATTCCAGAAACATGTGACACAGCAAATGCATCACAACAGCAATTGTAACTAAGTTGGATGAAGGCATGGCTCCTTCTCAGAAGAAGCAAATGGAGAAACATGTTGAACTAAAGGGACTTGTCTACACAGATTATAAATGCTTACATAAATAACAGTGAGCTTTAGCAGTTTGTTACTATGGTGGATAAGTGGCAATTGGTATTTGCCTTCCATTTTTATGTACAGTCATTGTTTAATTTTATGACCTGCAATAGGTCTTTATGTGATTTTTTTTTTTCAAGTATTCTGTAATAAATTTATTTATAATTTTATACTTTGAACATGTGTGTTCCTTTTATGTGCCAGCAAAGTCTGGCATTTCTTCTTTGGTTAAAAAAGAAAAAGCATACCTGCTTCCTTCCACAGCACCAACAGACCTCTGCCATATGGGGAAACATTTTATGCAAGACAGTCTGAACCTTATACCATCTGGTCAGGACCTTATAGCCCAAATCCTGGTATTTATTCGCTATATAGGACTATTGTGCAAAATAGAGAACCTCATCTCTTTGGGTAGGAGAGAATACAGTCCCAAGATCTCTCTCCCATTTGAGCAGAAATGGGGGCATAAAAGTATCCGCTGGCTGGATCAGATGTTTATATGTGGAAGAGACTGTATGGGAAGTGTGACGAAACGTCCCTACACTCGGCTTGAGTGCTTTCGTCATATACCACTTCCTCCCAGTCTGAATATAGATATCAGATATTCCAACCACTCCCAAGAATAAAACAAGACGACACTTGCTTAGTGCTAACATGGACTGATTTATTAGAGCCAAAATGACAAGTATTTATAATACAGTCCCCCCTCCTGCTCATTTATTCTAACAATACAACTGTAGCCAGAAACAGAATTAACCTGAGGTAATTATCTAAATCAACACTCAGACTAGTTGACTGAGAGATAAGACTTTTCAGGGTAAGACTTTACGGCTCCTAGGTCACTAACTATTCAATACACATTACCATAAACATACAACACAGGGTTAAGTAGCACAAACAACCAATGTGTGGAATACTCTTACAAGCCAGACTAGACTTATTTACATTATACAAGACAACAGACAGGTGGCTGGAGTTCATGACATTAGCATCTGACAGTGTGTGTCCCAACAGCATGAGACAACACACATTATATATACATATATACAGCATTGAATCTGACTAGCACAGATTATAGTGGGGTTCCCATTCACCCTGTGCACCTTAAAATCCAGGGCCCATAATCAGTCGGCAAGAGGCCCGCATTCAGTCCTCTCAAAAAGCCTGTGTCCCAGCTAAGTCTGTCACAGGAAGATTATCCTAAAGCAAGGCAGAGTAGGTCAAAGGGTGACTCTGGGTCATGGGAAAGACCCCGTTTGAGAACAGAGGAAAGATAAGAAAATAGATGTTGAAGACACCACATATATAGAAGGGAAGAGCCAAAGAAAATTTCAGATCAGATTCATTGAGGAAGTCCCCAATTGTGTAGTGATTTTATAGCATTAATATGGAGTTTGCTTAAAAAACAGCACATGGTCTTAAAATATAAGCCTCCCCTATTTGATATGTAACTGAACTAGTTGGATTGGTTTATGAGCTAAGCAGAGGAAGCTCTTTACAGGATATGATCTAGAGGAAGTTAGGCAGAGGGGAGGACTTTGAACAGTTATGTGGTCAGATAAAGGACAGAGTTGTTTTGGAAGACAGAGGCAAGACTTGATGTGGACACTTCGGAGGAAACAGATGTTTGAAGTTGGACTCCATGAGATGACTTAATTGTAAAGAAGTTAAGTAGCTGTTTAGTACAGTAAAACCTTGGATTGCGAGTAACTTGGTCTGCGAGTGTTTTACAAGACCAGAAACATTTTTTTAAATAAATCTTAACTTGATAAACGAGCGAGGTCTTGCAATACGAGTAGCTTGTGATCTGACTTATGAGACTCCATAACATGTGAAATCCCATTTTAGTCAATGAGAGCTGTCTTAATTAGCCCTACTGAAGTCATGCCGACTTTAGTAAGGTTTCCTGTACTACTTCAAGGGGACTTCTGTCCAACTTGTGTCTATAGACAAGGGTTTGTGAAAAAAAAAAAACGCTTATGCTCAAAAAAGCTCAAAGAAGCTCAAAAAAAGCACAAACTGAAATAAAAGCTCAAATGCCTGTAAAAGCAGCTTGAGCTGCAGTGTGAATGAGCCGTAAGTCGGATCCTCCTCATCTTAATTGATGTTATTTGGATACAACATTACAGGAAGATTACCCAGGCATTCCATAAAGTTGCCTCAAAGTCACGTTGCTATAATCTTTTTATATGGATCGCATCTTTCCGCAACAAATTATGCTCGCAATCCAAGGTTTTACTGTATATCTATTGCATACATATTGTACATGCTTAGGATGATAGCTTGTGCATGTTGTAGGCATATGTTGTTATACTTTGCCTGCTATGAATTGTATTTTTTTGCAGTTGTATGTGCAGTTTTTTTTCTGTTTAGTAAAAGCATTAATACACTACAGAGGTCTAAGCTTCCTTGTTTTTTTTTGCATTGACCTTTATTACAGTGCTCGACAAAACCCAGGCGCCAGGTCACAATGGCGACTGGAAATTGTACCCTGGCACCTGGGTTACACCGTAGCAGTGGTCAGGATTCTCCCATGTGGCTCACCCACGGGTGTGTGGACTAGCGCTGGGCTGGCCCATAATTGAAGCCGCGGTTCTGTGGCCTGCTAGAGCTGGATAAACGCTCCTATGTGCGAACCGGCGCCCTCTTCTGGTGGATGGTGATAAGCAGCTTGACAGGGGTGGAGGTTTCGGGCTTGATTGGTCGCCCGCCGATGAGTGGACAGGGAGTGCCGTCTATCAGTGCTACCTATCAGTGCTTACCAGCTCAGCGTCGCCTATCAGTGCCGCCTGTCGGTGCCCATCAGTGGTGCTTATCGGCACAGCCTTATCAGCGTCACCTATCAGTGCTGCCTGTCAGTGCCCATCAGTGCAGCCTATCAGTGCCACCTTTTTAAATTTTAGGTTTCAGGAGCTACTGATTAAGGTTGGGTAATATGCATCCCAAATCTGGGCAAGTACTCTCCATGAATTACAGACTATACTGAAACACTTGTACAAAAACATAAAGATTAGAGATTAGGGTGTGTGATCTGCCCTATACATACAAGTTGGGCAGCTTTAATGATGATTTGAAATAGAATTGATTTATGAATTTTAGAATACTATAGAACACTACAGTACTTAGTGGTACCTACAATTGTTTCTTGCACTTATGTACAGTATGTTATGTATTATTTTTTGTATACTTTCAAATGCTCATTGTATTGTCACTAGCATGTTGTTCTTGGACTCAAGATACAACTCTGCAGTCCTTAAAGTAGAACTCCAGTTTAAAAAGCCAGGCAAATTAGCAAATATAAAAAAAGCAGCTGCATATACCTACAACATCTGTCCATGTAGATTCTCTGCCCCATTGCCTGTGCTCTTTCTGGTTGAACCATGGCCATCTTGTTAAATATTCTTTCTGTGAGCCAAGTCTGTCATAGACACACCCCTGATGGTACACGACCATGTTTGCCTGGGTTCACAGAAGAATACTGCAGAAAAAATTTGCAGCTTCCTGCAGTATCGAAAACCATCCACCAGAAATGCAGGAAAGAGGACACAAGAACATCATGTCAATGGCTATAAGATAGCGCAGTTTAATGTCTCTATAAGGAGAATCAAAACAAATTAAAAAAAAAAAAAACACTATAGTGGGAGGAAACGTTTTATTTATTTTTAAAAAGATTTTTTAACCTAAGATCAGCTTTACAGTTAAGCCACAAGTCTATAATATTGGGAAATGGCCAGATGTTTTCAGATGTTGTGCACAAATCTTGTCTATGTGTGTGTGTGTCTGTAAATGTATACCCCCCAACCTTTTAGAGACTACTTAGTTCAGATGTGCCTGCCATATTACAAATAACCTATAATCTCACTGTATATATAGCAATGTGACCAAAACAGCTGGAATTGCTTCCAGCCACTGTGGGATCTAGCATTATGCTTGTGACGAGTCTTTCCTCTAATCTCACACTGTCATCAGGCTACTTTAATGGATTCAAGTGGGCAATGAAAAGTGGTACTTTGAGGGCTGCATTTTATGTCTTAATTGCATCTGAGGCTAAATATAAATTCTGTTTTTTGTCCTTCCACAGAAGGCCGTAAAGAAAGCGAGCCATCTTAGTGTGGGAATTTGCAGTGATGCGTACATAGAAAATGTAAAATATGTTCAAGGATTTTTCCCTTACGACCCCTTCCCGTCCCTTTTTGTTGCCTTTTTCTAGATTAGGCAGGTAGCAAACTCCAAAACCTCACCCTCATCATTAAGATTCCCTGATGCAAAAGCTAATTTTTTTTCTGCTTTTCATAGCTGTATTGATTAATTTTACACAATCTTAAATATATAAAATTTATTTTCAAAGGAGGGAAACGGGAATACAAACTTTTCACGGGGTAGTACAATTTTTTACAACTTTATTTTACAGCATTTCATTCATATTTCTTCTTTTCTCCATTTTCTAAATTTCAGTAGTCTATATTTTCATGTTGGTCTTTCTCTATTCCCTTTTTTTTTTTTTTAGTTTATCCTGTTTTCAGCAATAAACATGCAGATATCAGACAGACAGTTTTAAATGGTTATTTCAAACAAAAGATATGGTTCCATTATGGGTGAATGCTTATGACCTCATTAGTCTATTAGCTTTAAATATTCCTGAGCAGCAGCAAGAACTTTTTGCTGAATTTTCTGTCTCTTCATCACAATGTGGTCCATCCTTTCTGCTAATAAGGGGGTCTTTAAATGATTAATATTGTATCTGTGGTGCTAAATAAAATTAGAATGTAGGGGCAGCAGACTCTTAAAGCAGTAGTAAACTCCACTGACATAATTTAATTGAATGGCCCCCTACAGTGTTATTCCATAATGTGCTAGCATGCCTCTGCTCCAAGTGCTTCCATCTTCACCCAGTCTTGCTTCCAGGTTTGCGCCATCCAGCTGTTTGAATGGCCGGGTCATGATGGCATCACAATCTTGGCACAGTGCTCTCTGCATGAACAGCACAATCAATGTGCTCAAAATGCAGTGCACACCATAATTTGCTCCTGCCGGCAAGGCCGCTGATAGAAATCATGGGGCCCCATACAGCCTACCTGACGGGGCCCCCTTCAGCCCACCCCTCTCCCCTCCCCAGACCCCGCCCTGAAACAAAGTGCAGGTTTGTCTATAAGTGATATTTATTTTTCTCATCCATGCTGCCAATGCCGTAATGTGCTGCAGACAGTGCCACCCATGATGCTAATGCCAAAACGCATGTGCTGCCTGCAGAGATAGGGATGCGTGGGATTGCTTGGGCATCGGACGGACTATGGCTGGAGGATTTTTTATTTTATTTTACATTAATTAGCTATCTGTTCATGTTGCTCGGGCCCCCTGCTGGCCGGGCCCGGTACAACAGGGCCAGTTGTACTGGCCTGTCAGCGGCCCTGCCTGCCGGTGTGAATACCTACTAAATGGCGCAAGTTTAGGAAGTATTCACTGTACCTACAGGTAAACCTTATTGCAGTTTTAGCTGTAGGTACATAAAATCTGACTTTATTACTGCTTTAATTTCCATGGCTGCTGGGTGACCTTGCAAATGCTTCCAAAAATTTGCAAAGCCAGTAAGTAATTCAGTCTACTAGTATCACCGAAAAATGAACTGAATGAGTTTTAGGTAGACAGATCTTTTTAGGGAGAAGGTGTTGGACTGAAATATTATTTCTTCTTTTTTTTTTTTTTCTTCTAAAACAGCTAAGTTGCATAAGAGCCACCCAGAAATAAAAGCCATACTTTTTGGTAACAGCACAGTTATCATGTTACATAAGGCTCAGAACTCAGATGTGGTATTTTACATTGCACCTCAGCAAAATTTAAGACTTTCTATGTTACACCATATTTTTCTTTTTTAGAGAATTTGTGCTTACTTCAAGCAAAATTGCCTTTTTTTCTGCCTTTTCTTATGTTTGTAAAAGAGATATTACAGAACTTACATTTGAAAGCATTCTTGTACCACGTTTTTTTTATTTTTATGCTGGCTGCAAGTAGGGAATTTAAAATAATTGATCTAATCACTGTAATAGTGGGTCTTGATGCAGCTGACTATGTTCTTTATTGTGAGCCTAAACTCAATGAGTGAATATTTTCTATCTGATGGGGAACATCTAGATATGTTATGTGAGCCTAAAGTGGATGTAAACCCCATCCATGAAATTTGACCTAGGCACATATATCTGTAGTTTTTACTTATCTTTCTCCAAAGCACTAAGGCCCCTTTCACACTGGGGCCATCCGTGCGTTAGTGCTACAGCGCTGCTCCATTTAGCGGCACTTTAGCACTGTTTAAGTGGCGCTTTGCGGCCACTAGGGGTCGCTTTTAACCCCCCCTAGCGACCGAAGAAGGGTTTAAAAACACCTGTGTTGCCAAGCTTCCGAAGCGCTTTTCAGGTGCTTCAGAAGCACTGCCCATTCATTTTAATGGTCAGGGGCCCAAAGATGCTGCTTGCAGGACTTTTTCTAACGTCCCGCAAGTGCACCACCCCGGTGTGAAAGCACTCAGGCTTTCACATTCGGGTGGCATGGGAGGCAGTTTTCAGGTGATTTACAGGTGCTATTTCTAGCGCTAAAATGCCTGAAAACTGCCTCAGTGTGAAAGGGGTCTAAGTCCTTTGTCTTTTTGCTGCTTTGTTCCTCTGTTATCAGCATGATAACTTCTGACAAGTTCTACGACACACAAGATAAAAGCAGCTGGAAACTTGTGTCGGGAGGGAACTTAGAGACAGTTAAGCAGAGAGCATGTCTATTCACAGCAGAGCTCTACACATTTCTTTGATCCTCTGCCTATGTGGAGGGGGTGTGTGCCTTTCCTCCAATTCAGCTCTCACACAGTGTATGCCCAGGCTCCCCTCCCACTGCTGAAACAGGAAAAAAGATTTGTAACATGATGTGCACTTTCTAAAGAATATAGAAAGGGAAAGACAGCATATATGTAAAACTTATGTAGGGAGATTTGTTTCATCTCTGTGTATCATCTGTATCTATTCCCTTTCCTGGGTATAGGAAAGGGTGTATAACCACAGCAGGAAAACAGCAGGACCGTCCTGTCAGTGGAGAGGAGACCGATGGTGTGTTCCCAGTACGGAGGAACACTGATCGATCTCCTCCCATTGTGAGTCCCCTCCCCCCACAGTTAGAATCACTCATATAGGGAATATATTAACCCCTGCAGCGCCCCCTAGTGTTAACCCCTTCCTGCCAGTCACATTTACACAGTAGTCACTGCAATTTTATAGCAACTTTCGCTGTGTAAATGTGAATTGTCCCAAAAATGTGTCAAAAGTGTCCGAAGTGTCCGCCGCAATGTCGCAGTCACAGAAAAAAAATCGCAGATCGCCGCCATTACTAGTAAAAAAAAAAAATGCAATAAATCTATCCACTATTTTGTAGATGCTATAACTTTTGCGCAAACCGCTCTATATACGCTTATTGCGTTTTTTTTTTTTTTTTCCCCAAAAATATGTAGAAGAATACGTATCGGCCTAAACTGAGTAAAAAAATTGCGTTTATAAATATTGTGTTTTTTTTCAAAATTGTCGCTCTTCTTTTGTTTATAGCGCAAAAAATAAAAACCGAAGAGGTGATCAAATACCACCAAAAGAAAGCTCTATTTGTGGGAAAAAAAGGACGTCAATTTTGTTTGGGTGCAACGTTGCATGACTGCGCAATTGTCAGTTAAAGCGATGCAGTGCCGAATCGCAAAAAGTGCTCTGGTACGGAAGGGGGTAAAATCGCCCGGGGCTGAAGTGGTTAAGTAATAAATTGAAAAACATTTTTCCCTAAATTTCTTGACGGTCGGGCGGTGGTTGAGGTATCCTGACTGGATGTCACATGACGTCTTTCAGGATAACTGCCGACGCATGCTCACCGGTGATGCAGCGTGTCAGTCTGACACACCGCTACACTGATCTCGGTAAAGACGTTCAATTACGTCTGTTCACAGTGTAAACAGGAAAAGCTGTGTATCGGCTTTTCCTCACTCACGTCTGAGAGACGCGAGTAGAGAAGAGCCGATCGGCAGCTCTCCTGGCGGGGGGGTCTGTGCTAATTGATTATCAGTGCAGCCTCCCTGTGGATGCCCACACTGGACCACCAGGACCACCAGGGATGGCACACAACGGATGAATGACCAGGTATGCCACCCATGGCCACCAAGGATGACAGTGCCCAAAATATGCCAATCAGTGCCCATTACCAATGCCTGCCAGATGTCTCCCTATCAGTGATGCCCATCAATGCCATCTATCAGTGTCTATAAGTGCCTATCCATGCCACCTATCAGTGCCACCCATAAGTACCCATCAGTGCAGCCTTTCAATGCCCATCAGTGCTGCATACTGGTGCTGCTTATCAGTGCCCATCATTGCTACCTATCCGTGCCCATCATCAATGCCACCTCCTTGGTGCCACCTCATCAGTGTCAGTCAGTGAAGGAGAAAACGTACTTATTTACAAAATTTTATAAGGGAAACCTTTTTTTTTCAACATTTTGAATTTCCCGATGTGTTGCGTCACTGATCATGTGACTTCATCAAGGGTGTACAATGCTGGCCTTATATAGCGGATTCCGCAACTGCAATTAACAGGTGGACTGGAGCAGACCAAAAAATAACTATATAAGGCCAGCATTGTACACCCTTGATGAAGTCACGTGATCAGTGACGCAACACATCGGGAGGAGCCGGGTGACGTCACCTCCGGTCGCGGCAGAGACCGGAAGTTCCTTTGTTTGTATAGCTGCACTGCGCTATTTTAAACGATCTACGGCGACTTTACTTCCAAGTGCGCTTTCGGGTGCACTTGCAGTGTCGGAGCTGAAATCTATGAGAAAAGTCTTTATTGGGACCTCTATGACGGACACGGTGGGACGGTGAGTAAACGGGAAGAGCTGCCATACAGGAGGGAATACAGCTGCTCAGGGACATCTTTTGGAATGCTGATGATCATTAACAGCACCAAGGCTGTTCTCCCAAGCACAGTTTGACCCCCCTGAATAAGGGCGGTCACTGGCTTTTTGGTAAGCCTCCCCTCTTTACATACTTGTGGTGATGGTGTTGTGTTGCACGGATACGTTTCAAGCACTTCCAGGAATGCACTTTGAATAATCACATACATCGGATGGACTTTTATATATGAACTTGACTTTGATGGAATATTGCTAATTAGTCCTTAGCTTGCCCCGTCTCTTGCTCGCCATTCACAAAATGAAGCCAGGGACTTTGTGTTTTGTGAATAGCCTGGAGAGGATGGGAACAACTACACCTCCACAGCACTGGAGACTGAAACATCCAACACTCACATCTGAGTGGGAGCTGTACTATTTCTGCCATGTAAAACGATCAGATTTGCAAGACGCAGAAGAAAGTCAACATATCCAATTTTCCAGAATGGACCTGCAGAATTTTATTGTTTTTTGATTTAATTTTTAATTTTTTTTTGCCTTGCTGAACAACACTTTCTCAATCACTGATACAAAGACACAGACCAGAAAAGTCAGGGAAAACAGAAATTCCTATCTGCATGGTTGCGTTGGGTCTGAAATTAATCAAGAAAGACACTGTAATAGCCAGTGAACAATGGATGCTTCTATGTTTTTTTTTTTTTGTAATGACAGAAATGTCCTATAAAGGATAACTGTACTCCTCTAGCACTCCAAGTATTATGTTTTGAATATGTTCACATCAGTGACTATATATAGCTGGATTACAGCATTTAGACACAGCTTATTACCACCTCTGGACCCCGCATTTGCAGCCAGTTAGATGCAACCAGTTTGTGTGCTGCCAAAACCACCATCCCTGGGCACAAACTGTCTGTCTCCAGGGCCAGTTAGATGATTTCTGGGGCATTAACAAAGCTTTCTTCTCCTGACCACATTCTATGCATGAAGGTTAAATAAAAACCTTACCCCCTTTCCCCCAGCCCTCCCTCATACCTGAGCAGAGTCTCAATTCAGTGATGTGTATAAGAGCAGCTGCTTTTCTGGCTCTCTGCCTCCTCATTGGCTCACGGCAGCATGAAGCCATTGGTTGTGGCAGATACTCATCATTCAAGCCATACTATCGGACAGGCATGTGATTGGCTCTCTGATGTATGCAGAAATATATTCTGCAGCAGGACACCGACCCCAAACATGCAAACAATATCAATAAAAACTATCTTCAGTGTAAAGAAGAACAAGTAGTCCTGGAAGTGATTGGCCCCCACAGAGCCCTGATCTCAAAATCTGGGATATACATATATATAAAAATAATCACAAAGTTTCAATTTTAATCGTAAAATTACACTAAAACACTGAACTCCCTGTTTTTTTTTTTTAAACTTGATGTGCTTTAAAATAAGTTTGTGTGTGTATTAAGTTCCAGCAACTCTTTGCAGGCAGCGCCCTCTAGGGTTTCGATCAGCCTAGCTAGATACATTTTTACAAGTGACATGTTTGCTTATGTTTCATAAAGGAAATGAAAAGCATATGCTGAAATGCCTAAGGATTTCATTCAGGTTTTTTTTTCATAGGTCTAAAGGCTGCTGCCTTGTAATATATCAGTTACCTTCTCTCCCGACTAATTGTCCTACCCTTGTTTATCCATATAGTTTTCTTTGTTATAATTATAAGACAGCCTTGTAAATAATTTCTGTCAATCATTAAAGGCTGAACAACACTATGTATTTCCCAGTATGTTTTATGTTTTTATTTTTCTTTGTTTGTAAATGGCATAAAACATAGAACCCGCTGGTTAGCCCCCCCCCCCTTTCCATCCCCCTCCTTCGCTCCATGGCCTTTGCTTTATTAACCCACCAGCTCTGAGTTCTTCTTACTGAGGTCTGAGTGTTTTGTCTGGATGTAGCCTCAGATTTGGTCACACTAATGTAGCATCCAGTGTGTTATTTCAGGTGTTTATTCATGTTTGCTTTTAAGGATTTTTTATTTTTTTTGCAGTATAGTTTAATGTGGAAAGCTTTTGAAGAATGTTATTTGTTAGACCACAATTTGCTTTAAAATACGTTTTTTTTATTTATTTTTTTTACCAATTTTCTCCATCCAAAAAAACATTTTATACCAATTTGTCTCAGAGACAAGAAAAATGCATAGTTATTTGTGGTCAATATAATTTAAAGACATGGCTTTTGCAAATTAGTAATGTCTGCCCAGTAGATTCCTGTTACCCTTCCATCTTCACTATAACAATAAATTCAATCAGCAGAATTTTCATTGCTATCCAAGTTGTCTTCCAGGAATGTGTTGTTTTTTTAAATTTTTTTTGTTTTGTTTTGGGACCCGTAACAAAGTTTCCCTAACCCCCTAGAACCATCACGTTGATTCTGATGTAGCTAGATATTTTGGCGACTTCTACCATTTACAGTTAAAGAGGAAGTAAAGCCGTTTTTTTGTTTTTTTTAAAAATAGGAACCTGCAAGGCAAAGGCATAATGAGCTAGTATGCATAGCATACTAGCTCATTATGAATGACTTACCTGAGAACGAAGCCCCCGTAGCGGTCTACATCCACGATCTTCTGCGCCGCCATCCAGGGCCGGAGTGACTTCCGGGTCTCGCCGCTCCAGCGATGTGATTCGCTGGAGCGGCGATGACGTCAGTCCTGCGCCTGCGCACGAGAGCAGCATATTGCCGTGATCTCGGCATGCGCAGTGCGCCTGCGTGTCGCTGTCTACGGCGCATGCGCCGTAGATATCGGAGCCTTTTTTTTTTCTAAATATCTCCTAAACCATGTAGGTTTAGGAGATATTTATTGGACCTACAGGTAAGCCTTAATCTAGGCTTACCTGTAGGTCAAAGTGGTCCCAGAGGGTTTACTTCCACTTTAATGCGGGTTCAAACTTGTGCGCTGCAAATTCTGTGCGGATTTCACACCGAATCCAAATTCATGTGAACCGCTGCTGGTGTGTATGTTAACAAGCCCCCCCCCCAAAAATAAATAAAAATCTGTTCCTAAAATGCAGTGCGATTTGCAGAATTGGATGCGAACACCCATGCGATCTGATTCTGGTGCAGCCAAAAAAGGGCCCTGCCTGATGTTGGTGTGGAATTCTGATACAGAATAATGGCTCAAATCGCACTGCTGAAGAATTTTATGTGATTTGAACAAGAATGCGTTGCTTTTCCTGTTTAAAATCACGTGCGGTTTCCCCACCGCATAGTTTGAACCGGCACTTTAAAGTGGTTTGTAAACCCCATTCATGAAATTTGACCCAAATACACAAATCTGCAGTGTTTACTTATCTCTCTCCTAAGCTCTAAGTGCCTTTTCTCTCTGATGCTCCGTTCCTCTGTTAGCAAAGTCACTTCTGACAAGTTCTCTGACACATAAGATAACAGTAGCTGAAAATCTGTGTGCAGGGTGCTCAGAGGGAGATTAGCCGGGAGCTTGTTTATTCATATTACAGCTTTGCATGTTCCTTTGTTCCTCTGCCTATGTGGAGGGGGGGGGTGCCTTTCCTCCAATTCGCTCACACACAGTGTAAGTGCAGACTCCTCACCCACTGTTAGAAAGAAATATTTCTAACACGATCTGCACTTTCTAAAGAGTGTAGAAAGGTGAAGACAGCAGATATACTTGTAAAACTTATGTAGGAGGATTTGTTTCATCTCTGTGTATCATCTGGGGCTATTCACTTCACTGGGTATATGTGAGGGTTTACCTCCCTTTTAAAGGCCCAACCCATTGCTCTTGTTAAGAGTATATGTTTAACTGTGGCCATGTAGGGTCATGGTGCCTTGGTCACCCTCTATACCACAATAACTAAGACTTTTAACATTTTAAATGTCCTTCCCCTTTGTTGCTCAGAAAAGCACCAGCAATAATAAGAAACACTACCGGCCATTCATGATATTTAAAGCCCAATAAAACCCTCTTAATTTATTACTGTAATGCAGTCAGGCTGCATATACAGTAATGAATATACCTCTGGTTTACCTTTTTAAGTGCTGCAGCAATGGTATAGATTTCTGTTGTTCAGTCTGCAGGCTGAAAGTGAGAAATCGAATAGATACCTTCATCCGGTGGCATTTTGACATCTTGGCAGCAGCGGCTGTCTGAATACCCTACTAGTGGCAAAATGTAAATGAATAGTGTCAATCTCCAGCCAACATTTTTCCACCCAGCTGCTTACATTTTTCATTTGAAGTTTGGCGAGCCAAGTGGTGGCATCGAGCCATGTATGGCAGGCTTTATGGGAGTGAGAGTCATATTAATTAGAGCAGTGTTCAGTGGAATGTGTTGCACCATGGTAGAGCCAAGTATTTGCTTAATTTACCTAAATACCAAAGTGCATATAGCACTTAGTCCCATGCTTTTAGGTGCTTTTAGGGGCTTTTAGCACAGACTGAAATCCAGCGGCTGACTGTGTGCTCCGCCCATTTTCCTTCAATGCTCTTGGCTCTCTTTCCCTGCACTTTCTTGAGTAACAATTTTCTTTTTCGCCTTTCAATATTATTCAGGGGCTGTGACAGCTACCTTTTGTCTGCCATCAATAACATAGGAGTAGCACACAAATCTGGCTGCTGTATAGGGAGGAGCAAAGGGGCAGGAATAGAGAAAAAAATATTTATTTTTATGCTAGAAAATTATTGTGGTTTTCAGAACAAATAATGCAAGGTATATCTACTTATAAGTAATTTTCAAATGTATCATGAGAGCTCTTTTTTTAACCCTTGTGACCTCCTTCATATTAAGCCTAGTTAAACGCATTTAATTTATTACTGCAACACTTACAGTAGCTGATGAAAAAAAAAAGGTAGAGATACTGTATGTAATTCTATATATGCAGCCTGACTGCTTTACAGTAATAAATTAAGAGGGTTCAACTAGGCTTCATAGGAAGGAGGTCATAAGGTGAGCATTTGTCCTAGAATAGGTGACAGACATACTTACTAAGCATGCATAAATATTAATCGATATTATAAAAAGATTGATTGTTTCTCTCATTTATGAATGTAGGTTACTCAGGAAATTCTTAAAGTCACAAAACATTAATTTCCTAATCCTCCATGAAACTAGTAATTGGGGAAATGTGCCTTCAAAGTTAAAATTTCAAAGCCCTTTTTACACCAATTTTCTATGCAACATATTCTCTTGTCTTTTATAGTAAGGGTTAATGTTTATCATTTTACAGGTAGAGTCACACCTGAGCAGCTTAGATCCTACATCATGCTGTTTAAAGAAAATCAAGAAGCTCTAGAAAACCACTGCGGCCTACTCCAGTTAGCCTGCGCCACAGTCCAGACACTAAAAAATCCACAGTGTGCCAAGTGGGACAATTTCCTTGCATTTGAAAGAGCCATCTTACAGGTAAGGCCATTGTGTTTCATATAAAATATAATTAAGGCTGAAGTTTAATCTGCTTTTATTTTGCATTCTCTGGTCCCCCCCCCCCCCCCACACACATCAGTATGACAATTTTTCATTAGAGGTTAATTCCACTTTCGTGAGAAAAAAAAATGCAAACAAATTATTTATATATATATGTATGTATGTGTATGTGTATATATATGTGTGTGTGTATATATATATATATATATATATACAATTGTGACACAAGTCATATTGTCATTGAATGTTCTTAAAAATGACCTTTCCTTTTCAATCTGCAGCGCTGTCATTTTATGCAGAATGCAATATGGCAACCTGGAGGTATTCTGTGCAGAACGGCCCCCAGAAATTTCATTTTCTGGTTGTGTGATTGGCTTACTGATTTTCCCAGAAGTCTGCACTAAAATACAAGTCAGATTTTGGGCATCCCCTGCAACAAAATTTTTTATTTTTGTTGCGATACTCCCAAAAGGAAAAATCTAGATTGGACTATATTGGCCAGATAAGGCGTACACGCCAATAATGGTGTATACGTCTTATCTAGCCAATATAGTCCAACCTAGATTTTTATTTTTTAATAACTTTGTAATAAATATAATGTGTATGTATGACTATCTTAAAAACAAATATATTTTTACTCATATAATTAGTCAACTGGATATAGTTGTAAAGTAACTAGCATTCAATAAATCATGACATTGCATAGTAACCTGTATCTGTAAGTGCAGATATAAGTCTTCATGAGTCAACATGTTTGGCTTGAGATAGCTTCATCAGGATGCATGAAAATGGTATAGCAGTTGTCTATAAATAAAAATAACATAATGAAATGCATACAAATAAATACTCTAAGTGTTGTTACATATCGCCTGTGAGACATCATGTACAGAGTGCACCTCAATGCTAGAGCAACAACAGCACAAGGACAGTCTCCTGGGCAGGCACCGGAGTACAATGAGAGGCAAGAAAAAAGATGGATGTTGTGCTCCTATATTAAAAAAACTGCATGGTTATTATTGTCCAAAGGGGATAATACAACAAAATAAACCCCTGGACCCAACGTACCAAGTATGTTCACTGGGTTATGCCAACAAGCCTAAGGTGGAATCTCAAACAAAGGCTGGGTCTAAAAAAAAATAAAAAAAAGACACCAAAGCTGTAAATAAAATATAAACTTTGTGATATTGCCATTTGTAACAGCTAAGGAGCAGTTATGTTACCACAAGCTGTTCCAAACAGTCCAAGTGGGGTTGCTATGCAAAAGATGATATGAACCCGTAGGGCAAATATACAGCAACAGAGTAAAAGATATAAATAGAGTAACCTGAAAACCAGCCCAGCATCACTGCATAAAGTCTGCAAATGTGTGGCTAAATGACACAGCTGAAAGTCCCAATACTTACTGTCTGAGCACAAATTATATCTGTCCAAATCTACCAATGGCACTTCCACAGTCAGTATGGTCTACCAGCACTTAATGCAGATGCATATACATAAAGTCCTAGCAGGAAAAACACACACAAGATGCCCACTATCAGCCAACTTCTGACAAAGGGAGAACCCAGTACAACAACCATCAAGACACAAGGATATAGCTTGAGTGAACAAACCTACCATCCGGACAGTCCAGTGCATGCACGTCACAGTTATCCTACGGCATCTATGCACCTTATGGCCTCTCATTTATACCCCCACCACCCAGCAGCCTTGTGCACCTTAATTTTTGATGGATACATCAAGTAGGAAGAGCTGGTGTAGAGCTCTCATTGCAGAAGTCTACCAAAACTAGCGGGCAATTGAGTCAGCATCTACCCAGAACTGAAAAAAAAATTTGGGTGGATTTATTCTGTTAAATGGCTGACAAGCTTTTTGTTCTATGTAACCTTTTGTAATATTTGTACCACAAAGTATTGCTTCATAGCGTTTTAACTTTAGACCTTCTAGACACTGATGCTCGTTCTAAAATATGTTGTGATGTTGTTTTGTAACCAGAGCAAACCACAAATTAGACTGTTTGCAAGCAAATATTTAACATTTTACACCATGACCGGTTTGTGTTACCACAGTCTATGGTCTGGAAGGTTGATTATTACATGTTTCTTATTTTTAGTTTCACAGGCAATAAACGGATGGCAGTTTTTGTCCTAGAGCATCTCGTTTGTTTACACTATATTAATTGTTGTAGAGATAGTTGATTGAATTTGGCATATTCATACAGATGTTTTTTTGTATGGAACACACATATTATTAGCGCAGCATGGTGTTAAGTATTAAGCACATTTGCCTTGCAGACTTGGGGCCTCAGGTTTAGTTGCAACAAGGGACACTGTTTTCATGGCATTTTTATGTTTTAGTATGCAAAGATTGTAGACCTATGTACTGTATGTCATAAATTAATTAACTCAGTGAAAGACTAACTTCTCCTGTTTTTACAAGTAGGTATTTACTTAACTATTAACTCAGCTATAAAACCAAAAAGAAAAAAAGTTGGTAGGTAGTCGAGTGCATTGTTCTCAACTGGGCAATAAAAAATATACATTTACTATAGTTTTAATCCAATAAATCCACAAATCCACAGAAATATTTATTCCTAACTTGTGCAGTATCACTACTAAATACCATTGTGTCTTAAACTGCTTTTCTCAACTAGGGTTTCTCCAGAAGTTACTAGAGGTTCGTTGAGAAATTTGCAATTTCTTCTCTGAAATCAGTAAGCACCGACACCAACTAACTTTTAAACCATCTGTGAGGGGAAATATGCTTCCCACTGACTACCAATGTAAGTAGCATTCTTTTCAGAGGGGCTGTTCTCCCACTGACCACCAGTGTAATGGGTTCCCTCTCCCAGTGATCACCAATGTAAAGGGAGTTCTTCTCCTACTAATCACCAATCTAAATTGGCCCGTCTCTCGACCACTAATTTAAAGGGTCCCTTTAAATTAGAAGGTGGCTCTTTAATGATTACCAATGTAAGGGGGCACATTTACACAGACCATCAAGGACTCATTTACCTTTGTGGTGCCGTATAAAGAGGGTGTTTGACAGGTGGTTAGGAAGCAATATGTCAACTCTTAACTGTTTTTTTTTTTTAAACCCAAAAAAACCTGCACCATCATGTCGCAACCATATGCATTACATTGCTGTGGGGCATTTACTGTGCAGCCTTATTAAGGTGAATGGATCGCATTTAGTGTGTGGTACTGCCTGTTGAGCGCAACAGAGGGGGTACGTTTTGCCACTCCATGAAGCAAAGCATTCCATTGCAGCATGAGTACACCCCCTGTCCACTGCTTTTGCAGCTTAACCGCTTGCCGCCCACCCACTCCACTGTCAAATGACAGGGGGGCAGTGTGTCTCTCGTTCGGGGGCGCACAGTGCAGTAAAAGTGACCCGGATCTCTGTAAAGAGCCACGGCCATGGCCCTTTAAACATGTGATCGGCTGTGTCCAATCACAGCCGGTCACATGTAAACAGAAATGCCGGTAATCGTCTCTCATCGCCTCACACTGACAGAGTGTGTGGCGAGGAGAGCCAATCAGCAGCATCTTCTCGCAGGGGACATCAAGACTTGTAATCAGGGCACTGATCATCGGGGGGGGGGGGGTAGTGCCAGAAACTAAACAATTACCACTCTCATCAATATAGGACCTGCATATTTCAGAAAAGTAGCAGAAACCATGTGTCAGAAACTGGGACAGGGCTCAAGGGACGAAAAACACATCCTGCGCAACCCAAAGTGCCAGAGCTCTCTAAACATGCAGTACAAAATATGAATTCCGCTGCGATTATTATTATTATTTTTTTTTATATGTGTTTCCCCATTTGGTGGGAATAAGAGATCTATCCATGAGAAGGTAGAGTGAGCGGAAAAGTTTTCAGCCAGCATCAGACTAGCAAGGCAGATACCAATGATGTGTTACCACCGATAAAGAGCAGTCAGTCAGGCTGGTTGTTGTTTGGGGCTCCTGTGGGGAGAGTCAGGGGGATGTCCCCATTTTTTCTGAGATATTCTTTGCCAGACCACTGGCGGGGGAGGAGGAGGTGGGATATTATCCCAGCCGGGAAACTCCAAAGTAGGGTTCTCCAGGGTCTCTCAGAACGTGTGTATGTCCTAAGGATGGCTGCTTTCCCGTTGCTGGTAGCCGATAGGCTCAAGGGGAAGCCCCAACGATGGGTGATATCAGATTCTTGTAACATGTGAAGGAGCGGTTGGAGAAGCCTGCACTTTTGCAATGTAATCCATGGCAAGTCAGGGAAGAGCTGGACCGGAGCGTCATCGTAGAGGATCGGTGACTCAAGCTTTACGCATAATGTCCTCCTCCAAAGTGTAGGAGTGCACCCTGCAGATGACATCTCTAGGCTTAGAAGGTGGGCCTCTAGGTTTTAATGCCCTGTGAACTCTATCCAGTGCTGTGTTGGGTAGCTGGGGCCTCCACTAAGCTGTTGAATAAAGTCTGCAGGACAGTTTTTAGGTCTTAAGAGCCCTTTGCTTCTGGAAGTCCCCTAACTCCGATGTTATTACATCGGTTGCGATTGTCAAGGTCTTCTAGGTGCCGTTGCATGTCCTGAAGGATGAAGCGATCGTCTACTTGTTGGGTTTAAACCCTGTGGACGGCCAGCTTAGTCGTTTGGAGATCCTCTTTAACATCCTCCACTTGGGGAGCTAGATGGTGAAAGTCGGCTTGTAAGGTTTTAATCTTGCTTCAGCAGGATTCAGTGACTTCAGTAATCAGCAGTTTATAATCATCTTTAGTGGGCAAAGAATGCAATTGCTCCTGCCATGAGATCATCTCCTTAGCGGTGAGGATAGAGGGGATCCTGGGAAGGGAACAAGAAGGGCCTGCGGCCCCTATAGGAGGGTCCCAAGGTTCATGCCAAGCCCTTTGGTTGTCTAATGGTGGAGGTGTCATGGGCCCTGATAACAAGGTTCTGGAGACCAGAGCAGGTTGAGAGGCAGCTCCAGAGACTTCCATAGATGAGCGTGAAGCGATGTGGTCCCTCGAGCGCTCACCCCTTTGTGGCTTCGTAGAGCTGTGTTGGTGAAGGGCATGAGGTAGGCCGCAGCCACAGCAGTGATTGGGAGCATCCCTCTTGGCGGGGGGGGAGCCCCCAGTTCTGGAACACTGGTGAAAAGGTCTGCAGTGATAGCGTGTCACTGTAGGGCCTCAGCTCAGGCAAGGGGGATGTTGGTGATGTAGCACAGCACTTCTGGATGGATGGTGCGGCCTGTCCCACATGGGATGATAGGTGTAGCTGCGAGACTGAGGAAGCAGCCAGCGGATGGGGAAGATATCAGTGTCATTGTGGGCTGCTATACCGCTGCAGGGATGCTCCTCTAGGTCCAGGGTAGCTGCCCGCCGCATCCCCGAAACCACAGGAGGGGTGCGAGAGTTCCGTGAAGAGCGCTGCTGCGCCATGTTTACTTCTTTCCGTGGTGGGGGCCCCATAATTGGTTCAAGAAGCTGTGAATCGGCAGACCCGGCGGGTTGTTTCTGTGAACTAGTGGTGCAAGATCTGCCCATCTGAATGCAGCAAAGTCCCCCGTAGAAGCAGAAAAGCAGAAGGTCTGTGGAGAGTGAGAAGATCAAGCTGCCATTACGCTCAGCCACGCCCCCTTGTTTATTATTCTTATATGCCAGGTTATTGTTCACACCAATGTCCCCTGAGCTGTAGATATATGAATTCTTAACAGGGGTTCTTTGGGACCGTAAAGTTATTTTAAGGGTTCCTCCATGTTGAAAAGGTTGAGAAAGGCTTGAGAAAAACTTAAAACCACATGACTGTCTATAACAGCTATTGCACTTTGTCTAATTAAAGGAAAAATTCCATGTAACCCTAATCAATTTCTCCTTATCAAAGTCCATTAAGATTAAACTATATCTATTACAGTGATGCCAATATGCATAAACAGGGTATAAACTGCCCATTGATCTTCTTAGCAGAGAGATCTATTCCTATGAATGATATTAACCTATGAACATTCTCCTCAAATTCTTCAGGTGATATGGCACCTCACAGTCCTTTCTCTTACGGACAAACTCTCTAGATGTGCACTTCTGCATCAGAGTTCCTCTAGACATCCAATTAGCAGCACTAAATCACTCTCATCATTATCTCTCTCTTTATTTAAACACAAATAGTTACTCCCATTGCTGCTGCAAACCCCAACTTGTTTCAGTACAAAAATAGCTTTTCAGCGTAATATATAATTTACAAAGTCTCAAATGTTCAAAGATATCATTTCAATAGCATTTATTTCCAAGATGTAAACATGATACAAAAGTAACAAACAACATGAACTTTTTGTACATTAATTCTTTACAGCTTTGTGTTTATTGGCACTAGCATTTATACTTCTATAAGGGATTTCCTCTAATAGACAACATTTAGGAGAACTAAATGGATATCATCATTATCTCTCTCGATAAACAAAGGCAGGTAGTCCCTTTGGCGCTGCAATCCTCAAATTGTCATTGTAATAACACTCCAATGCCAAAATAGGTTTATACTGTATCATTTACAAAGTCCTGCATGCTCAGACGTATCACTTTGATCCATTGAGGTTCTTTTTATTAAAGCCAAAAGGGCTCTTTGCAAGGGATGTTGCCCTAGAGCTTCGTGAATGTGGTGACATTTATTTGCAAAGATTACCAAGGAAAGGGACAGAAACAGCATTTTTTTAATGGTATTAATGGTTGAATGATAGCATTCAGCAGAACTTTACCCCATCACCAAGCTCTGGGGGAAATTCCCTTGCAAAGTTAAACTTCCCTTGCAAATTGAACAGTCTAATTCACTTTGGTAAATCAAGCCCCATGTCTCTCCAAAGATGTAGAATCAGCACAAATAACCAAGCTTTTGCACAGCCTGCTTAGTTGCTTCACAGATCATGTTTAACATAAATCAGTATGGATTAATTATTAATTATTTTTTCCAACTATAGTCACATTGATTATCACGTTTCTCATGCACCAGTAGTATCAATGAACCAGCAGTAATCAATATATAACCTTCACTTGAAACAGTAGGAAAATCTCCTTCACTACTTTTCCCCATATAAAGCATTTTGGAAGAACATACATCCCTTTCACGCTCCAAGCAATTTACAAATGCCCGTTTGATGAGTTCTTCTACGCATGCGCCGATGTATTCGGCACATGCACACTTTAGAAAGGGCATGCTGTGCCGTTTCTAGCTGAGGTCATGCCGTGACTGGCGGCTCCCGGCCAGTCACAGAGCCGGAGTTTGTGGCCCCGGAAGGAAGAGGGCTGAAGATAGACGCTTCCAGTCAATGAGGACATTGGGGACATCGCAGGCTTGGGTTTCAGGTAAGTGACACATAATGGGCTTTTATGCTTTACCTTTGCACGGTTTACTTCCTCTCTTTAAGGCATACTGGTTGTGGGAGGGGTTATCTTGGGCTAGCTTACTTTTTTTTTTGCCAGTGTCCAGTTGTCCTATGGGTGGCAGTTTATGATTTTCTGTGTCCCTCATTGAATTAAAATAAAAGTATTTTACCGTAAAATGCAAAAATTGTATTATGTACTGCAACAGTTTAACAAAATAATGTATTGATAAATAATAACGATAGATTTGTTGTTTCAATAAATTCTTGCAGTACATTGTTGTTGGTAAAACTAAAATATTGCACTGTCAGACTGTAGTGTATGTGACCAGATTTAGATATAAAAAGCTATATCACTTATTAGGTTGGTAATGGAACATGCCAGCAAAGTAACAGCTTGACCTAACGGCTGACAAGTAAAGCGGAACGTAAGTCATTTTTAGAACACATTCCATCCATTAAATCTTCTGCCCTTGTTGTTTTAACTTTGGATAGTAAAACATTTTTTTCTGCCAATAAATACCTTATACAGCCCACTTCCTGTTTCTTGTCTGGTAAAAAGCCTAGGCTTATGACATCATGCACAGCTCTCTCTCTCACTCTCGTGAGAATTTGCCAGGAAGGAAGGGGGGGGGGGATGAGGCATAAGAGGACCAATAGGCTGCAGAGATGGGGGTGTGCCTCTGTGTGTCTGTGTAAATCCAGGAAGTTAACAGGCAGCAGCTTCAGCTGCCCACTGTAAAGTGGAGGGAGATTTCTGCAGCATATTTGGCAAGTACAGAATCACAGTATATATAAAATAATATGCAAAGTGGTTGGAGGGAAGCTTCAGAATGACAACGATGTTTTTATTACAAATTATGTGAGCAGACTACAGTTTCTCTTAAGCAACCTGTTTTCACCTTTCCATCAACCCTGCTGTCTGATTTACCTCATTAGCCTGGTAAAAATGTCTGATATTTCTAGGTATTAAGGAATATGTGGCAGTACTACTGGAATCCCACAATATATTGCTCAGTTTTTGACAGGCCAACCACTAGTCCTGAGTACTTCCATATATTGGGTGGGGGCATGTATGTTTGTGTACGTTTTGACATCTCAATAGGTTTTTGAGGAGGTCTGCTAGCAGATCATGGGAGTGCAGGGCAGGTAATGTTTATATGGTTCTTGCTCTTAGGGGTCTACTTATAAAGTTTTTTTATGCGAGATTCACCTTACTTTCACTCAGGATTTACACATTTTCCCATTGAATTCCATTAGATAACTTTGTAACTCTTGGGTAAGTTGTATATTTGTCTTTACTAATTAACTACTTCAGATCCGTGCTATAGCTGAATGACGTCTACAGCGCGGACCTGCTTTGCCGGGAGTACGTCTATTGACGTCCCCCCGTGCTCGAGTGGCCTGCGCGCCTCCTGCAGGTCGCGCGTGGCACGCTCTGCAATCAGCGAGTCTATGAGCAATCAGCGGGTCAATCCCGACCCCTTACCACATGATCAGCTTTCAGCCAATGACAGCTGATCATGTGATGTAAACCGAGTCGGTAATCGGGTACTTTTTCTCCTCACGCTGACAGTGTGAGGGAAAAAAAAAAAAAAAAAAAAAGCCGATCACCGGCAGCCGTGAGAGGGACATCAGTCCTGATCACAGAGAGCTGCCGCCAGCTCCTCAGTGCCACCTAACAGTAGACAACAGTGCCGACTACCAGTGCCCACCAGCGCCACCCATCAGTGCCCACAGTTCCACCTATTAGTGCCCACAAGCACAATTAGTGCCTCATCAACAGTGCTGCATATCAGTGGTGCCCATCAGTGCCATCTTATCAGTGGCCATCAGTGCCGCCTTATCTGTCCCCATCAGTGCCGCCTTAACTGTGCCTATCAGTGCCCATCAGTGCAGCCTATCAGTGCCCACCAGGGGCGCCTCATCAGCGCATATCAATGAAGGAGAAAAATTACTTGTTTGCTAAATTACAAACTATGAAACATGATTTTTTTATTTGTTTTTTTTAAGTTTTTTTGTTTGTTTAGCAAAAAATAAAAATCCCAGCTGTGATTAAATACCACCAAAAGAAAGCTCTATTTGTGTGAAAAAAAATGATAACAATTTCATTTGGGTACAGTGTTGTAAGACAGCACAATTGTCATTCAAAGTGCGTCAGTGCTGAAAGCTGAAAATTGGTCTGGGCAGGAGGGGGGTTTAAGTGCCCAGTTAGCAAGAGGTTAAATGTTACTTGCCTTCAGTGGGCCAAAGTACATGTTCAGATTAAGTTCATATCAGATGAGTTTTATACTTTAGTATTTGAATTGCCTTTTGCTAAATTAAATACTTTTATCTGCATATTTTTGTAAATCAGTCCCTGAGTCCTAAGACATTCATACTAGGGTTGCTATTGGTGCCAATACTAAGCATTTGCATGAGTACTCGTGCAAATGCTCCGATACCTGAAACCAATAACTTTGCGGTACGTTTTGAGCCCGTACAAAGTGAATGGGCTCAAATCGCACTGAAAAGAATCACATGAGATTTGAACAGGAATGCAGTGCGATTTTTGTCCGAATCACATGCGGGTTCTTTTACTATTCCTGTGTGAACCCAGGCTTGTCATAGTGACTTCAGCCTGGGTTCACACAGGATCAGTGCTTGAAACCACATGCGATTTGATCCGCAAACCACATGCAATTTGGACAGGAAACGCACCTCATTCCTGTTCAAATCATATGCAATTATTTGCAGTGCGATTTGAGCTCATTCATTTTGTACGGGCTCAGATCGCACCACAAAGGTATCTGAATCGCCAACTACTTGAGCACAAGTATCAGTACTCATACTCACCGATGAAAAAAACTGTATCGGTGCAACCCTAATTCATACATTAGAAAATCTGAATATGTATTTAATTTGACCTAGATGCAAATTACCTTCTTTTTTTAGGAGTCTGTTGAGGAGATATTATATTACCTACAAAAAAATATTTTGATAAGCTGATACACACTATCAAAACCTTGATGTAAAAATCCTAATCAAAATGATGGCTAATGTAAAACAATTGTACGACTCTTGTACTATGCCACTATAAAATTACTTGGTGTGAATCATTTCTTTTTCTCCAGTTATGTTTGGTAATGGGAATCACTTTTTCAAACTAATTATGTTGCCTAACTACTTTGTTACTAGCTATCAGTTTCTAATAGCAGCATATTAAAAATTTTCTATTTTTTTAACAATACATTAAGACAAGAGCTGTGTTTATCTAACATTTAAGGTCATTGCTCATACATGACTCCTACATTTCCTGTTTTGGGGCACATTTTTTTTCTATGTCTTTTTCTGGTTTTATTAAAAGGTGAGCCACAGTATGGGGCACATCATCTTTCAAGGATTATTTTATATAAAAATGACAAAGAACACTGGGATTTATCATGCAGATGTGTTCCACACTATTGGACCACTTCCCAGAAATAACCATTAAGGACATCTCATTAATTCTTTTTATCATTAGTTTTTTTATATATGTGTGTGATGTGAAAGATCAGGATGCTGGGGCCATGAACTGAGCAATTCTGTAGGGTAACATCTAAGCTGTTCAGTTTGGAAGGGTAAGCATAACCAGAGATGAGCCACTCTGTACTGTAAGCATGCAGAAAATAGAACTTGTTAGCATTACACAGATAATTGTGATGTATTTTAAATGCAATATAATAAACTTTTAAAATTTCAACGCCTTCCAGGAGGCCAGTGTTGGGTTGAATAGCTGCATTTTTATGTCTTTTAGAGACTATATTGATGTAATTAAGTTGTCACTCTAGCATGAGACTATCATTTGTCTTTACCTTAAGCACAGCCATTAGGTCGAGCTCTGGAGATACCTTAGTTCTCAGAAGAAACAAATGAACATTTAGTTCAATCTTATTTTATTGAGATAGAAAATTGAGGTAGAAAACAATGACACAATAAACACATGTCTTTCAGTAACACATAAACAGATACATATAAAATTTTGCTACAGTGGTGTCAAACCTTCTAATGGTTTAGGTAATTGTAAGCTTCAGTTGAGTTATTGTAATATACAAGCCTGTATACCTACGGCGTCTATTCTAGGTTATTGTGGGTACGTGAGCACCACTATCTACTCAGCGAGTGGTGCCCACTCATTACAGGTAGGCTAGGGCTTTTGCGTCTATACTGGACACGCTCTTTCCGGGAGGGAAGCTCTGTGTGCGCCACCATTTCGGTCTGATGAGACTAGAGATTGTGGATTAAATATTTGGGTAATACTGCAACATTTAGAGGGGAAAGGAGAAAAGGAGAGAGAGGGTGGGGATAGAGGAGACAGGATAGTAACAAAAGAACATTTACTGTGGTTCAGCTTGCTTAGAACCACCTCAAACTGATATGTCGGTTATGGATTTCCACTCGAGAAATCTCTAAATGAACACAGAACAAGCTGGCATAAGCATATCCTGCTTATACAGAAGAAACATATATTTCTTGTGTTTTCAAATTATGTTCTGTCCCAAAAAGTAGCACATACCCTTCTAATTTTTCTACTTTAGCACTGGATAAATCCCAAGAGGCAGGTAGACAATGCACCTTTAAACATTACAGCATGCATTCAAATTGATGTGCTTCTCTTTTTTTTGGTCAGTGGAGACCCATCCCACATACTCCATTGCAATACTCCAAATGCACACGTTCCTGCACAAACGGCTGTAATTTAAATTGGGTGCTGAAATGACCATCGGCTGGAACCGAATGCAATCATGAAAAGGAAATGTCACCAGCACACCAGGATCTCCAAAAAATGGGTCCAAAACTTTATTCACATAGTATTAAAAAGTAAAAGCAACGTTTCGGAGCCACGCAGGACCCCTTCATCAGGCATGTGACAAATTGGGATGCAGACAGCACACTATTTAAGAAACCAATCAGTGCAAAGAGGAAATGACCCCCTGACCCACCCCCTGACATCCAATGATGTCATTTTCCCACCATGGAGCTGTGGCAGAACCAATACAAACATCCCTGTTTGCTTGTCATTTAAATAAAGCAGCTATCAAGTTATCATAGCTACTTTAGCCAAAGTGGATCAGTGTACTACTGTACTGTTCGTCCAAAACAAATCCTATTCAGAAAACTAACCTGTGATTGCAGCCTCATCTGACATTTCTGTTTTAGTTGTATACTTCCGCCTGGCCATTTATTAGCATTGCTAGGTGACTATGAGGGACTTGTCTCTCTGCTCCAATCCGGCCACACGTTGTGCGTGTGCGCCCTAGGGAATCAGTACGTCAATGCATTTTTTCTTGTTTGAAGGAACAAAGTATGCCCAAATCCATGGTACAGCCATGGGTAGTTAAGCAGCCCCTTCATTTCCCAATCTGTTCGTTGGATACATGGAGGAATATAAATAAAAGAAAGGTCTGATGTCACCAGTAACACACTTCCATTTCTAATAATACAATATAAACATGGATGTCATCCTTGGGATTTTGAATTAGGTGTGCCCTATTGGCCGAGAAAATTTACAAATGTAAATACAATAAAGTATTTATTACAGAAATAGTCACACATAAAAAAAGTAACATACAAAAGGCAAACCTGATACAATATTGCACATAGTTAAAGATTGCATTGCATTTAAAGTACATGAGTATACATGACATCTATAACACCCGATGCATTTCACGAGATGTGGCTCGCTCCTCGGGGTGGATGCATGTGGGATATATCTCTAAATTAATAATCAAAAAGTAATGTAACACAAGAAGACCCCAATCGGCAAGGCCTAAGTGCCTGTGGCTATGTTCACCGAGGATGGCAGCAATATATGCTTGGGAAGGGAGCTGAGGAAGCGGTGCCAACCAAAAAACCCAGACCAAGGAACAATGGGAAGGCGGACATGGCATGGGTAGAAATCAGTGACCTTGGAGATCCTAAATAATTAATTCTTGTGTCAGCTAAAATGTAATGTGATATGTATATAATCAAACATTGCTAAATTACCAAAATAGTAACAGATTATATGATTGAATGCATGTATAAACCAACCTGTTGCGATGGTAAGACGGATAAGCCCAAGGAAATATGTGCAATACTGCAGAAATGTGAAAAGGGATGTCAGTAAAGGCAATCCCTGAAAGGAAAAAGAGAAACGTGAAAAAAATGTGAATATAAGAAATGTAGGAAACATGACCAAGCATAGAGAAGTGCTCAATGTTGAGGATAAAGATGTCTACCTGTGTAGGATCAATGGCTTGCAGCAGCAGAATGAGCTGTCCCATGTGAGGTGAAAGAGTGAAATGAAAAACCCCAGTCATGTGTGCTCTCCCATGTATAACCCCACAAGGGCTCCAGTGGACTCCGCCTCTAGATAATCCATTCAGGTGTCAACTATAGTATAATAGGTGTATGAACAAACATTGCTAGATTAGCAAAATTACCATGGAGTATATAATGGAATGCATGTATAAACCAACCTGTGGCGATGGCAAGGCAGATAATGAGGCCAGGGAAGAGTATGTACAAAAATACAACAATTTGTCACACCAAACTGAACATGTGCAGAGTGCCCCAAAGGCTCTGTACTATCAGCAAATGGATTGGGGACTGTGGAAGAAGGGAAGGATCAGAGAAGACAGAGATTAAACAGCCTTTTTACACAATGCAGTGGATTGACCCCTTAGGTTCCACAGTGATTATAACGAGCATGCTTTGCTGCATATGCAGACTGATTTTTACTGTTGTGGGTTTAGTAACAGTTTAGTGATGTTTAATTTTTGGTTTTACACACTTTGGAGTATGAAAAAAATAAGAAAAACAGCACAGAGGCGACCTGTTTATCAAGGATTATTGTATGCCAACATCCAATTGTATTCCTCTGCATGTGTCTCTTCCCCCTGTGCATGCTTTCTCTAGCTTTAGCTATTTTCCAATAATGTAAATAAAGGTTGCAGTGCCCCCTGCAGCTGACCAAACTAAACGTGATTTTTTAAAACTTGTTTTTCATACAGTTTAAACCCCTCTCTATTCTCATATATCTTCTAGGTAGAAGTACAAATTCTTGAATCCCAGAGTGTGCAAACTTTAAGCATTCCGTACACTCTTCCATCAGCAAACACAGGTTTGGGCAGCCAATGATAGATAACATTGGGGGACATTTTCTAAAACTGGAGCAGTTAGAATCTGGAGCAGTTGTACTTGGTGGCCTATTAGCTTCTACCTTCAGCTTGTTCACTTAAAAGAGAAGTGTGGGAATTAAATAATAATAAAAAAATGTACTTACCTAGGTGGATGCAGCATTGGTCCGATCTGTCCCCTGCTGGCTCTAAGACTGCTGATTGCTTGGTTCTCAGGGCTCCGTGAGCAGAGAGCTGCTCACTGTCGGTCACCAGCTCTCTGCTCTGCCAACCGCAGCGGTTGACTCAGGCTCTTAGCGGCTCGCTGAGAGGCTTAGCCAGGTGCTGCTCCAGGCATCTGGGTGGATCCTGACCATATGGTCGTGATCTTTCTCCAGCCTTGACCGGCTCTGTGACATCAGACCGCTTTCTGCTTAAAACGGGTCAGAGGAGTGCAAAACCAATCTGCACTCCTGTGTTCCACAGAAGAAGTACAGCCAAACGACCTTTGGCTGTACTTCTCCTTTAGTCTTTGACAACAAAACCTGGAAGCTGGTTTCTATGCAGCGCTGCACCAGATTTTGCACACTCCAGTTTTAGTAAATCCCCCTAATTGTTTTACTGACAGCAGCATAATATGGGGTGGGTGGGTGCCACTCCTGGCTGCCCGAAACCGTAGGCCACATCCTAAGCAGGAAATCCACCTTGAACATAATAAATATCTTATGTTTAAAAAGGGGTTCATATCTTGGCCCTATACCCCTTTTATATAAGCAGTTTAAAGAACTTATAATGGGATATCTTTACAGTAATACAGCACCAGCTCAGGTATACTTATATCAATTAAGCTACACAGATGTACTGTGTACTTAGGATAATGTGTACCAGCATGTACTGTACTTTATCCAGGTTAACTTAGGTGGTATACACAAAGGACTTTTACATCTGAAAATAATTTTTCACTACAGATCTTTGAACCTCTGACAAGGTAATGTTAATTTAATTGGTCAATTTCTTTTTTCATACTTAATCAAATAACTTCAAAGCTACCACAGGCCTAATCAGGGAAGAACATTAAGAAACTATTTCAAGGGCAGCATTAAAGGAATGATATAAGACTGTTGGAAGATACTTCACACGTTATTGTGCATGCTTCCTAAGCCTAAGTGTAATTGGTTTTGGGAATATAGTAATTGCTTAGTTTGCAGTTCATTCTGTATGTATAGATGTTAACCTGTTGTTTTTTCCTATTTTACAATGACTAAAAATCAGTTTAAAGGTGAGCTATTGTATTTTACAGAGATTAGGCCTATATATAATGTTAGTAGCTTTATGCAAACAATTTGATCACTAAATGAATGTAAGCGCATATTCACACTTGTCTATTTTTCTGCATAGAAATCCATATGTATTTCCTAGCATACTACAGAGTGGTGATGGGACCAGAACCATGTCAAGCAATAATAAGTATTATAATGAAAACTCAAATGTGCACCCTTTTTCAATAAAGCTGAATTCTAGGCAGATAATAAAGACACAAGAATGCAGCTCTGTATTTACTAACTCGTTAGGAAATGTAGTGTTTAAATTCAGGCAGTGTTAGTACCTTATTTGACCCAATATTAGTCACTAGTAGTGGCAAGCTCTGATACTACCCAGAAATGCCAGTGCTATACTCCTCAGAATGGCCCAGTATTTGACTGTAAACTTATAGTTTTAGAGGCTGCTGCAGGTCTGTCCAGGCACCTCTAGGTGTCCATTCATTATATGCCATACCAGTTGGCCAAGCACAGCTTCCCCAAAGCCCAGACTCAAAACTACAATCTTGACCGATGCACCCCATCCTGCCTTGAAGCTGGGACACATTGGCTGTTGAGAGCACATCCAGCATCCCAGGATTGAGCATTCTAGTCTTTTCACAAACCTGCGCATGTGCAGTGCGTTCTTCCATCCCGTTTCAGTAGGGCTTGCCTATGTATATTAACCTCTTCCCGCCAACTATACACATATATGCAGCCTCATTGAACTGTTTTTTTTTTCTGTGGGGCCGCATATATGTATATCTGTCTTTGTGCTGGGCGGCGTGCACCCTCAGCACAAAGACTGGGGTCTCACTGAGAGCTCTGGGTCCCGTACTAACGATCGGGACCCGAAACTCCAGGTTCTGTGTCACCTGATCGCTGTGATATCTGCTGATTGGCTATCACTGTGAAGCCTGCCTCTGTGTTTTCTTTCTCTTTGAATGGAAAGGAGATGTACATTGTTTCTCTCTCTCCTTGCATGGAGAAAGAGTTAAACAAAACTGTGTAAAAAAATAAATAAAATACAATTGTGCTCATAAGTTTACAACCCCTAGCAGAATTTATGATTTCTTGGCCATTTTTTAGAGAATATGAATGATAATACAAAAACTTTTCTTTCACTCATGGTTAGTGTTTGGCTGAAGCCATTTATTATTAATCAACTGTTTAATCTTTTTAAATCATAATCACAACAGAAACTACCCGAATGACCCTGATCAAAAGTTTACATACCCCAGTTCTTAATACCGTGTATTGCCCCCTTTAACACCAAAGTGTGGATGAGGCTCTTTATCTTCTCCACTATTTCAGAGAAGTAGTGGAGTGGGCTACTTTTCTGATTAATGCTCTCCTTGCCGGCCTTTCAGTTTAGGTGGACGGCCATGTCTTGGTAGGTTTTCAGTTGTGCCATACTCTTTTTTTTTTTTTTTTTTATTTCAGATGATGGACTGAACAGTGCTCCGTGAGATTTTCAAAGCTTGGGATATTGACTTATAACCTAACCCGGTTTTAAACTTCTCCACAACTTTATCCCTAACCTGTCTAGTGTGTTTCTTGGCCTTCATGATGCTGTTTGTTCACTAAGGTTCTCTGATAAACCTCTGAGGGCTTCAGAGAACAGCTGTATTTATACTTAGATTAAATTACACACAGGTCGTTCCAGTAGATTTTATTTAGGGGTATCAGAGCAAAGGGGGCCGAATACAAATGCACGCCACACTTTTCAGATATTTATTTGTAAAAAAAATAAATAAATGAAAACCATCTATCATTTTCCTTCCACTTTACAATTATGTGCCACTTTGTGTTGGTCTATCACATAAAATCCCAATAAAATACATTTAAGTTTTTGGTTGTAACATGTGAAATTGTGGAAAATTTGGAGGAGTAGGAATACTTTTTCAAGGCACTGTAATCCACCTGGATGAACAAAGTAGTTGTGATATGTACAGTTTTGCTAACACATTGCAAAGTTGCAAAATTGTGCTTAGGCATTTGTTTTTCCCCTTAGGCACAAAGGGGTTAAGGTGGAAGAAAAGCCTAAGGGCTCTTTCACACGGGGCGGATCAGTGCTGATCCGCCCCGTGGATAGCCGCTTGCTCAGCGGGGATCGCCGGAGCGATCTCCGCTGAGCAGGAAGATGACAGGTCCGTCTCTGCACACAGCGCAGGGACGGACCTGTCACAGCGCCGCTCTCCCCTATGGGAGATGGGTGACGACGGACCGTAGAGTCCGCCGTCATCCGATCCGCTCTGCAGACTGATGAAAAAATGGGGTTTTCCTCCGTCTGCAGAAACGGAGCATAGCGGGCACGGACGAGAGCGGGTGTCAGCGGATGCTCATCCGCTGATACCCGCTATCCCATAGGGATACATGTATGTCCGTTTTGCATCCGAAAACGGAAGGATGAAAAACGGACATACGGTCCGTCCGTGTGAAAGAGCCCTAACACTAACTATTTCTAAAAACTTTCCCTGCCCCCTCTTTCTACATACCGTGCATAACCTGTATAAATGAAACATATACTTACCTTTTTTAATCTGTTCCTGTCACATGATCATGCAGCTGCAGCTCCTCCGTATAAGGGAACTCTCCACATTGGCTGTGAATTCCGGGAACTGTTATGTCACCCATAGGCTCCCTTGGCCCAGCCATTGTTGGTGCTTCCTGATCTTCCTTGCAGCAGCTGCTCACTGACACAAGAGCTGGAGCTGCAGGATCAATTGACCAGACCAGAGCACAGATTTTTTTTTTATGCAGGATAGGTAGGAAGAGGGAACGTTTCTAAGAATAGTTTTAAAGTGGGGGGACACCCTGAAAACGAAAACTTAAAAAAATGTTAGTAACCATTTAAAATGGCTTACCAGAAATGGCTGTTGCTAGGCAGATCGTCCTAATCTGCCTCCTCCAGCTCCACGGTGATCTTCTCTTCTTCCGTCTTCTGTTGAATGGGGCGAGATGTGTTATGGGAACTATGTCCCACAACACATCGCGTTTCCCATTCACAAATTAGAGTCGCGCATGCGCAGTAGGCCGCGCGCCGACTCGCGCATGCGCAGTCGGCCGCGCGCCGACTCGCGCATGCGCAGTAGGAAACGTGAAGCCGTTTCCCTTACCGAGGATGGCGGCGCTGGAACCGGATCGCCGAGGGACAGCTCGTCCTCCACGACGGACATCGCGGGCGCCCTGGGTGGGTAAGTGTACTTCTTAAAAGTCAGCAGCTACTTTTTTTTTAGCTGCTGACTTTTAAAAAAAATTTTTTGTAAGGTGAAACCCCGCTTTAAGCTTTTCTTCCAGTTTTAGCCTTGTGCGTGTCTGGTAGAGCAAATAAAGGAAAGCCTCCAGCATAGGCAAGCAGAACCTAAATGGGCGGTTCAACAAATCAGTATATACCTCGAATTTAAATATCACTTTTTGCAGGACTAATCTTTTATTTATTTGTTTTTGTTAATTTGTAACATGCTGTCACAATGAAAGTTAACATGAAACCTAAGCAGACCCTGCAGCTTTGTTAGTTTTGGTGGGGCAGTGCTCATTTGCCCTCGTGAACTCAGTTTTGTTATTCAATGTATCTCATTTATTACACTTAACTTTTCAGTTAGTGAATGAAACAAAACAGCACATAATGACCTCATATGGGAGAGATTGGAAACAACTGGGTGCGGTTCCTCATTTAAAATAACAACTCCAAACTTCTTATGGAGGCTGAACTGGATGCAAATAGTCCAGGATGTGAAGAGATGCTTGCAAAAGCAGTTGCATTTTATACAGTATCCAAAACACGATCCCAAAACGATATTTATTTGGAGTTTCTGGTAAATGTGCGGGTGAGGAATTTCTTCGCACTTGCCATAGTTATAGGCAATGTCTCCTTTCTGGCTTACATATATTCAACACTTTTATGTGCAAGCGGCTACTATTCATCTACAAGTGGAAAATTACTTTGTGTGGCCAATGTGGTTTTATATACAGACATAAAAAGCTTCCTGAGACACATAGGAAAAAATGTGGATGTCAAACAGGACAGTTAGTAAGTCACAGACTCCACTTCAAGGCAAACCGCTGAAGTACCAGAAGATTTGTGTGAAAGCTCCTGGTGACACAGGCACGTGTCTAGAAATGCATGGAGGACATGGAACATCTCTTCTTCCATTGTTCTGAACGTCGCTCATGTCAAATTAAACTCTCAGCTTTTGTCAAATGAGTGAAATATGTACATTTATATCAGTTGTTGTTAAAGAGAAGTCTGGTTCAGGCTGGGCTTAAAAATACAACACCCTACATCAGTGCACTTCTCACACGACAAAAGCTACTCTGCTGGTCCTTGGACCTTGCAATGTAAAGTAAGAATACAAAGGAGACAACGGACAGGAGCAATTTCAGCCCTGCAGTTCTGAGAATTGGTGACAGCCTATTCAGTATACAGATACTCCAAACAGATGTTCAAAAAAATGACCTAAACAGAAAAAAAATGCTATTTTTAGATTAATTGCATAACAATGTAAAATTAATAAGATGTCCATACTTCTGCATTTTAATAGTTTGTTTTGTTTTTCTTAAAAAAAAAAAAAAAATGGGTTTCCTTAACCACTTCAGCCACGGAAGAATTTACCTCCTTCCTAACCGGGTCTTATTTTGTGATACGGCACTGCGTCGGTTTAACTGACAATTGCGCGGTCGTGCGACGTTGTACCCAAACAAAATTGTCCTTTTTTTCCCACAAATGGAGCTTTCTTTTGGTGGTATTTGATCACCTCTACAATTTTTATTTTTTGCTCTTTAAACAAAAAAAGACAGACAATTAAAAAAAAAAGATTTTTTACTTTTTGCTATTTTTGCTATAATAAATAAATAAAAAAAAACAAACAAATTTCTTCCTCAGTTAAGGCCGATATATATTCTTCTACAAATTTTTGGTCAAAAAAATTCTCAATAAGCGCATATTGATTGGTTTGTGCAAAAGTTATCAAGTCTACAAATTAGGGGATAGATTTATGGCATTTTTATTATTATTTACTAGTAATGGTGGCGATCTGCGATTTGTGTCGGGACTGCGACATTTCAGCAGACAGATTGGACCTTTTTGACACTATTTTGGGACCTTTGACATTTTATACAGCGATAGAGCTAAAAATAGCTACTGATTACTGTATCATTGTCATTAGCAGGGAAGGGGTTAACACTAGGGGGCGATCACAGGGTTAAATGTGTTCCCTCAGTGTGTTCTAACTGTAGGGGCTGGGACTGCCTAGGGGAGGAGACCGATGGTTGTTCCTATATACTAGGAACACACAATCTGTCTCCTCTCTCCCAACAGAACGGCTCTGTTAGAAGCTTTCTCCTGGCAGACATTGTGGCCGTCGGGCATGTGCATCGGCTCCTCAGTCACGTGGTGGGCGCGCGCGTACAACTACGGCAATTCACTTAGGGGAGCCATTCTGCCACCGTCAATCGACGCCGGGCGGTCGGCAAGAGGTTAGAACAGCTTTCCCTTTGGTATTAAACAAAATGTAATATATTGTAGCTTACCAATCCTTAGCTGTGGTGGTTATATTTCTTCTTCTTCTTTTTTATAGACTTTATTCCTTTCATTTGTAACCTGCTGATTTGACCAGTAACACACTTGCTGTCTCTAGGGTGTCTCCATTCTGCATGGAGGAGCAACGCAAACACCTCTGGACAGCATAATTGTTAATCTAGGGAGAGGATAGTGGGGTTTATTTACTAAAACTGATTTACATGCAAAATCTGGTGCAGCTCTGCATGGAAACCAATTGGCTTCCAGGTTTTCCTTTTCACACCTATGCGTTTTTAAGTGCAGTTTTCAGAAATGCACTACAATCCATCTAACATGGTTTTCTATGGTACACATTTACAACAATGCGTTTTGCAGCTGGTGCGTTTTTGGAAAGGGTCAGGGACACGTGACGTCACAAGGGGCAGTTCTCCGGGTGACGTCATCGGATGGTCACGCCCCATATATAAGAAAAGGCAGACAACAGGAGACAACACAATGGAGGAAGACAGCGTTAGAAGAAATATTTTAGTTTTTAGCGAGTAAGCGGTGGTGGGGGAGGAGACCGCACCAGGGGGAGGAGACTGCACCGGAGGTAGAAGACTGCACTGGATGGAGAAGAAACTACTGGAGGAAGAAGACATTAGTACCAGAGAAAGAAGACATGTTGGAACTACGACGGGGACATTTTTAATTTTTAATAAAGGACTTGTCAAAAACGTTCTCTTTTCTTTTAACACTTTACTGCTTTTTTGGGTCAATGGGTAGGGGTACAATGTACCCCATACTCATTTACATAAGGGGGACCTGGATCCGGGGGGCCCCCTTTCTTAAAGAGGGCTTCCAGATTCCGATAAGTCCCCTGCACGCAGACCCTACAACCACTGGCCAGGGTTGTGAGAAGAGGCCCTTGTCTCCATCAACATGGGGGCAAGGTGCTTTGGGGTGGGGGGCTAAGCACCCATCCCCCCCATGTTGAGGGCATGCGGCCTGGTATGGTTCAGGAGATGGAGGGGGGCTTGAGAAAAAAGTTTTCGTTGACGAACACTGCAGCTGGTGACTCATCGGCTGTAAAGGACGTGGCAGCCTGCTTCCCGGCCCGCTCCTTAGCAACCAGCAGTGCACAGTGTGTTTAAAGTGAGAAAAAAATACACGATATGCATGAAAACTGCATGCAAAAACACATAAAATGCGAGGATTTAAAAACGCACTGCAAAACGTACCTGGAAAAAACATCTAGTGCAGCCGCATAGATGTGAACCTAGACTAATTGAACAAGCTGAAGTTAGAAGCTGATTGGCTACCATGCACAGCTGCACCAGATTCTAAATGCTCCAGTTTTAGTAAATTTCCCCAGTGATAGATGCACTAGCAGATTGAGATGGATTTGACTAACAAATTATAAACAAAATCCAGCTAACACTTTTGAACCTGTTTCAGCAACAGTTTTTTCCTATTGAAATAAAGGTTTCACATAAATGAATAAAAGCGGACCATTGTAAGCATCCTGTCATTGTTCAATGGTTTGTCTCAAGTTCATCCCTCTCATGTTAGTCTGTTATAGTAAGAAAATAACAAACTTACAGGCTGGATCACCAGGTGAAAATAAAGGCAAAAGAACCTAAATAAAATGCAGACACCACATTTTAGGATTTTGTAAGCTGCAACCTAATAATTTTTTTGCTTTTGGATTTAGATACACTTGAAATTATAGCCATTTAGTTCAGTTAAAGTAGATGTAAACCCTATTTGCATTACATTAAGTTTGCTAAAGTGCTGTGTATCAGTAACCTGAATACAATAAATAAAAACAGAAAAAGTGTTACTATGCTTTACACATAATCATTGATCGTTTCACTGCCATTCAAATTAATATGTCACTGTCACATTTGCTAGTATTTCCAGCTGTCTAGCAGTGGGCAGAATGGAACAGATTACATTCAACTTTATCATCTTTGGCATAGATGATTTTTATTCGGCACCGAGGACAATTTTTGTGGTTTGGTCAAAGTTTCCCAAGCTGGCTCCCTTGAAAATCCAGCGTATTCTCCTGTGTATGAAATATGACAGATTGAAAAATATTTGGGACAACGATAATTGGAAAAAGTCATTGTGAAATTCAAGTTGATAATTACCTGGCCTCTCAAGGCATAAAGTAAATAAATAATGTGACCAGTATTCTTAATTACTATTCTAAGCGTCAGTGTTTAAATGAATGTGAGTCAAAGCAAAGTCATGGACTTGACAGAGTATTGGGTATCAACAGCACTTTGGAATGTTTCCGACCCACATACACAAACATTTCATTTTAAATTATGTTGTGAACTTCAGCTTTCTTTCCATGCATGTGTTCAGGAATATTTAGTGTGTGATGACGTTTTGATTTTCACTTATAATCCTTATTCAATTCTATGCTTTGAAGTTATGACCAATATATTTTATTCCCATGTAGCTAGAAAAATAATAAAAATTTAAAAATATGCTTATTGTGTTGCATATTGTACAGAACGACATTTGACATTTGCCTTTCCTCCACCTGACATGTTTTATTTGACCTTTTGGCTTATGGCATGCCATTTTATACACTTAATATGTTTAGTAATCTGAACAATGAATGACATGTCTTCCCAATCAGAAGTGACAAGGAACATTTTGAGAGAATAATAATCTGGAATTATCCATTGGTGTTAAAAGTGTAACATATCATCCTAAAGCCATGTGCAAAACTAATCACAACAAATATAGGCTGAAGGGGATATAGCTTAAGCATGGATGCTTTGACTTTTTTCAGCATTTTTAATCAGATTTTCATTTTACCATTACCAGAATAAAATGGAAGTTCAAGGTGAGACCAAAACCTCACTCAAGTTTTGTGCTGTGTGGCCTTCATGAATGAGTAATTGTTCTCTAAATGATTAGAGGTGTGCAAAACAAATTCTGGTGCGGGTATAAAAAGAATAGCCATGCATATCGGGATTTATGTAGGCACTGTGCTTGCAGATGGGGGAACTGGGAATTTGGAGCTTTCTGACCTATATATTTCAACACTTGGGGACAGAGTTAAAGATTCCAAGGCTTCTTTGTGATGATAAAGTAAATATAAACTAACATGTTTTTGGGGTTTTTACAAAAAAGTATTTCCATATATACCTACAGTATATGTTTTGCAACATTGTACAGCAAGCAGCAAGAGTACTGTCATGGATATGCAGTAATGTTTGTCGGCTTACCTCCCCATGTGTTCAGCTTAAGAGGCCAGCCACTCTCACTTGGCTGCTTAAGTAATCTCTCCTCAAAGCATGGCTCCATCCCAGCCCCTATCCGGGAACTCTATGTTAACCTATGCACTGCAAGCCAGCCCTGCTGATCAATATTGTGTGTCTGGCTTCTGTGTGCTACTTGTTGTGTGTTCTACGTCTGATTCCAGTTACCGATCTTGGCTTGTTCTTGACTATCCTTACCTGCTTTTTCCCTGACCTTTGGCTATCCCCTGACTATTTTTACTTGCTTGTTGCCCTGGCCTTTGGTTATTTACTAACTATCCTTTGTTGTCGCAGTCTGCTGCTTCCGCTCTACCTCTCTGTAGTCTACTTTGAGTGTGAGCTGGGAGGCCCTAGGGGTCAAGACCTGGAGCCAGGCTGCAGCTAAATCCATCCCCACCACTAGGGGCCTTTGGTGAACACCTGCTGGCTCTTAGATTCTGCGCCCTGGGAAATCTCATGCTCTAGCTCCCAGTGTCATCCGTGTTGGTACTACAGAGTACCTGCTCTGTAGAGCCTGCACCTAGAGCCTGCACCTAGAGCTCCATTCGCAGCAGTCAGCCGTAGGGTCCACTACCTTGCAGTGCTCTCCAGACCCCAATGGGGTTCATCTGTCACCTGGGCTCTGGTGACCTGACAAGTACAAATTAGAGACTCCTGACGAAAACAAATACAGAGACATAATAGAGAAAGAAGACAAGCTTTCCCCTGCAGGTTAGGCAGTGAGAAAACATTATACACAAAAGGTAAAAGAGATAAAAATGGCTCCAGAGATGAGCCACTTGTGTGTAGTAAAATATAAGATAAAATATTCCCGCGCTAATATGGAGATGAGCAAAGGGGAACTTTGGTGCATCAAACACCGTGAGGGTCAAACGATACCCACAGAGAATAGTATAAAAAAATCAATAAGTGGTGTCGCGCTCCAAATAATGTAGCAATATAGATTTCCTGATGATTTACAAAAGGAATATTGTACAGTAAACAGTCGAACGCATATACTTTAAAATATATAACCCCTAAGAATATAAACTAATGTGTGCCAAAAAACGCATGGAGCCACTGGTACAATGGATCCGCTGAGTGATGGTGGTCAGCACAGTGAATGGAAGGCTATAGAGTATACACAAAGCAATTACTAAAGTGCATCAATAGTAGGGTAAACGCAATAAAGTGACTGTAGTGCAACAATAACTAAAACATCAAAAACAAGGTGACAATCAATCGATAAAAACGAAGATAAAGTGACTGTCGTGCATCAATAACTGAATAGAGGATGAACAGTGATGTAAAATCAGATAAGGTGACTGGTGTGTATATATTTCAACAAAACGGTAAAAAATAAAATACAGTAAAACCAGCAAGTGAAAAATTGGATGGATGAGTGGTGCTTAAAGCAATCAAGGTAAATAAATATAATTGAATCAATCGATATATTTCCACCAAGCGGTGAAAAATAAAAATGTAGTAGAAGCAGCAAGCAAAAAAATGAATAAATAAATGAATGGATGAGTGGTGCTTAGATCGGCAAAAATAAATAAAGTTATAATTGGATCAATCGATCAAAAACAAGTGTTCATATTGAGCATGTGCAAAGTGGTGCAGAGTAGTTGGTAAGATCTGGGAATTCCAGTGGTACAGAGGTGCAGAGTGCAGGTCTACGTGTGCTGCTCATCAGAGTGACTCTGTGGTTAAAGTGCTGTGCGTCTTCGGTGAAAAAAAGCAATTTTTACTAAAAGGGCCAATATCAGCTTCTGATGCCACTTTTTCCACAGTACACCATTACATCTCTTGATATTTTTATTAATTCAATTAATGAAAATACACATTTCTTAGTTCTATTCAGGTATATCGTGTTTATCTATAGGCATTGTTTGAATGATGATCTAATGCAGCCTTTCTCAACAAGGAGGAACCCTTGAAAGAAACGTTCTGGTCTCAGGGAAACCCTGCTAAAAATTACTTTATCTACAACTCCATGATATATTCATGTAATGATCAGTGGGAAGAATTACACTTGTGGGTATGGGAAGAATCACCCTCTTACAGACAGCTAAAATGATCAGGGGGGTCACTGGAAACCTATCTGAGAGGCAGACATTGCTCATTGCTCAAGGAATTTTTAGCAACCTCTGGAGGAACCCTAGTTGAGAAACTAGTTGATCTAATGTTTGCTTGTTCAAATATAAAAATATGTAAAAAAGTAAACAATTTCCTTTGGGTGTGCTTACGTTATTTTCACATGATTGAAGTTGACAGGCAGCTTGAAATGTTAGTATAGACAGGTTTCATCTGCATTGAGGTGGTATTGGAGGCCAAAGGAAGAGGTCAATTTGACTAGAGAGATTGCAAAAAACGGAGAGAAATAATGGGCCTTGGAGAACACAAACAGTGAGGAATCTGGGGATGATTAACCACTTCAATCCTAGGCACTTATACACCCTCCTGCCCAGGACAATTTTGAGCTTTCTGCACTGTCACACTTTGAATGACAATTACGTGGTCATACTACACTGTACCCAAACTAAATTTTTATCATTTTGTTCCCACAAATAGAGCTTTCTTTTGGTGGTATTTGATCACCTCTGGGGTTTTTATTTTTGCTAAACAAAAAAAAAAAGCCTGCAAATTTTGAAAAAAATAAGTTTTGGTTTTTGTTTCAGTTAAAATTTTGTAAATAAGTAAGTTTTCTCTTTCACTGATGGGCACTGATAAGGCGGCACCTATGAGGTGGCACCAATGAGCAGGCACTGATATGTGGCACTGGTAGGCGGCACTGATGGGCATTGACAGGCGGCACTGGTGGGCATTGATGGGCACTGATAGGCGACACTGGGCACTGAAAGGATGAAAAGATGGGTACTTATGGGTGGCACTGATAGGTGGCACTGCTGGGCACTGATGGGCATTGATACGTGGCACTGATGGGTACTGATACACGGCACCGATATGAGGCACTAATGGGCATCCCTGGAGGCACTGGCAGTGGTACGCATTGTCAGTGGGCACTGATTGGCAGCTGCCTGGGCACTAATTGGCAGCTGCCTGGGCACAGATGTGCATTTTCCTGGGGGTCTAGGGGGGGGCATACCTGGTGGTCCTGGGCGGGATCCGAGGGGGGGCTGCACCGATAAACAATCAGCACAGACCCCCCCTGTCAGGAGAGCTGCCAATCGGCTCTCCTCTACTCGCGTCTGTCAGACGGCTCTTCCTATTTACATCGTGATCAGCCGTGATTGGACACGGCTTATGTGGTAAAGAGTCTCCATCAACGATCGCCGCAATGCGCACCGGGGGCGCGCCGCAGCTTAATATCCTGAGGATGTCATATGACGCCCAGTCAGGATATTGAATCCACTTTGCCGCTGTCATTCTGCTATATGGCGGGCGGCAAGTGGTTAAACAACATCAAAAAAGATATTAGGAGTGAGTGCTCTTAATTATGAGAAAAGCCAAAGGGGGAAGAATCACAAGAGGCTTATGGCCAGATAAATACAGATATTTGATACAGGCAGGTTTGCAACCCCTTATTATGAGTTGCAAACCTGCCTGGAGTTCAGCTGTTTACTATTGATAAACACTGTTATGTGTTAAACGTATTATGTCAGCATTTCACTGCCACTGTCATTGCCCATATGATAATCACCAGTCACTGGGAGTTAATTGTGTCTGCTGGCGTCAGACCCACAGAAGCTAATTGTAAAGAATGTTTTTCTGGCTTTGGCTAAAACTTTAATTTGTAACAGTATAACAAGGATAACACTTTGGGAACAATGGCAGGATTTAGATGTTAATGCATACAGTATATACCGTATATACTAGAGTATAAGCCGACCCGAATATACACCAAGGCATCTAATTTTATCACAGAAAACTGGGAAAACGTATTGACTCGAGTATAAGCCTAGGGTGAGAAATGCGCAGCTACTGTAAGTGGAAAAGAGGGTCAACAATGCCCATTTGCAGCCTCACTGTGCCCATTTGCAGCCATAGGTCCCCCAAACTTCAAAGTCCCGAAATGACATTGCTGCAGATGGACACGGTTGACTGATTTTGGGGCCTCCGTATCTCGGGGCCACTTGGTGCTAGGAACCCCAAATTTAGTGTGCAAAACCAGTGGAACTAGCACTACAACATGGGGGTTCCTAGCAACAAGTGGCCCCGAGATACAAGGCCCCAAAGTCGGTTCGGAAAAGGTCAAGCACTTTTCTGCAGCAGAGAATGAAATTTTCCAACCGAATTTGGGGCCCCTTATCTCAGGCCACTTGGTGCTAGGAACCCCATTGGATTTGTTCTAATGCTAGTTCCACTGGGTTTGCACACCACATTTGGGGGTCCTAGCACCAAGTGGCCCCGAGATACGGGGCCCCAAAGTCGGGTCGGAAAATGTACCGTATATACTCGAGTATAGGCCGTCCCGAGTATAAGCCGAGGCCCCTAAATCACCACAAAAAAATGGGGAAACGTATTGACCCGTGTATAAGCCGAGGGGCAAAAATGCAGCAGCTACTGTAAGTGGAAAAAGGGTCAGCAATGCCCATCTGCATGTCCCCTGTACAGACCCCCGTGTCCCCATTGCAGCCGTGTCCCCATTGCAGCCTACCTGTGCCGATCTGTGGGTCCGGGGTCCTGTGTCCGGGATCCGTGCAGCCGATGAGGTCCCGCTCTGTCCCCCCCACAGCGTGTACGGCGCCATTACAAATTTAAAAGCCGCGCCTCCTCCTCCTCCTCGTCCGTGATAGGAGGAACACTTTTTTCCCAGCAGTCAGTGTGCAGTGTTCCGCCTATCACGGACATTCTCTCATCCTCGTCCATGAGATGTCGTCCGTGTATGTATTATGTTTAACTACTTCACTACTGGGCATTTTCCCCCCTTCCTGCCCAGACCAATTTTAAACTTTCAGCGCTGTTGCATTTTGAATGACAATTGCATGGTCATGCAACACTGTACCCAAATACATGTTTTGTATTTTTTTCCCACAAATAGAGCTTTCTTTTGGTGGTATTTGATCACCTCTGGGGTTTTTATTTCTTGCACTACTAATAAAAAAAGACCGGAAAAAAAGTAAGTTTTCTGCTTTACTGATGAGGCAGTACCGACGAGCACTGATGAGGTGGTACTGATGGGCACTGATAATGAGGCACTTAAATGCAGCACTGATTGGCACTGATAGGCGGCACTGATATGCAGCACTGATGGGCACTGGGCACTGATAGGTGGCATTGGTGGGCACTGATAGGCGGCACTGATGGCACTGTTAGGCAGCACTGATCAGGAGGCACTGGCAGGTAACACTGATGGCCACTGAGTGCCATCCATATTGGGCATTGATTGAAATTCCTGGTGGTCCTGGGTGGGCATCCCTGGTGATCCTGGGTGGGCACCACTGGTGGTCCTGGATGGGCATTCTCTGGGGGGGCGCACTGATAATCAGCGCAGATGAGGCTCTCCTATACTCGCGTCTGTCAGTGCGAGTGGAGGAAAAGCCGATAAACTGCTCTTCCTATTTACACTTTGATCAGCTGTGATTAAACACAGCTGATCAATTGGTAAAGAGCCAACGTCAGAGGCTCTTTACCAAGATCAGAGATGCAGTGTGTCATACTGACACACCACTGATCGTCGTGCTGCGCTCCCCCGTGGGCACGCACTGGCTTGTTATCCTGCTGGACGTCATATGACGCCCAGTCAGGATAGCTGAACAACTTGCTGGCCATCATTTTGCTATAGGCCAGGGCGGGAAGTGGTTAATGATATCAGCACAGTGGCTAAGTGGTTATAACTTTTGTCAAGCAGCACTAGAGTTGTTGGTTCGAGTCCCATTCATGACACTACCTGTCTGTTTGCATGTTCTGCCTGTGCCTGCGTGGGTTTCCTCTGGGTACTCCAGCTTTGTCCCACACGCCAAAGACACACTGGTAGGTTAATTGGATTCTGTTTAAAATGGCCCTAGTTTGTGTATGTATGAATATGAGTTAGGGACCTTAGATTGTAAGCTCCTTGAGGGCAGGGACTGACGTGAATGTGCATGTATATTCATGGCGCTATAGAAGCACCTTAAATAAATAATAATAAATTGACATTGCATAGCAGGCACCTTCACTAATTGTTGGGCACTCTGCAAATATGCATGTTGCTGTGGTTGAGAGTTCTAGTACACACCTTTCTGCCTCCAGGCTCACACTATTGATTGGTGAAAAGCCAGTAGCGTATAGTGGGAGGCAAGATAGGTGGGGCCATGCACAAGACAACAGAAGCTGTTGGCTATTTGCATAACAAAATGTCCTAGTTTTGAGTCATCTGGAATGCTCTAGACCAGTATTTCTTATCCACTGGGCCATGCCCCACTGCCACGCCTCCAGCTAGCTACAGATTCCATAACCTCCCACATTGCCCCCCAGCTCCCAAAGTGGCCCCAGCCTCCTATATTTACTCACAGTGCTCATAGGCCTTCTTAGAGCCCTTATCCTCCACAATGTTGCACAACATCCCACATTTCCCCCAACCTGCTGCAAAAACCCCTTTCCATACATGGCCACCAAGTTTTCTGACCCACTCAAAACCATCCAGAGCCTTCCAGCATTTCAATACTTGCTTTGCAATACCATGCTTTTAATGTGTGAGTATAATACATTTGAAGAAGGTAGACTTCTTAGTTTCATATAGTCAGACCTTAACAAAAAACAAACTCTTTTACATTGATATAAGAGGACAAGCAAGGCATAACCAAGAAGCAGAGCCTGCACGTGCAAGAGGAAAATATGGGCCTACGTATATATTTGCAAACATAATTAAAAATGATGTAGGTTTTAAAATGCACACATTAGTTGCATATATATGTATGTTCTGCTAATCTCTTTGACATGTGTATATTAAAAAATATCAAAAAGACAATAGTTCCTCTTTAGAAGATGCTTCAAGGGTGGTGGTTTGTGTACACACACACAAATCCTCCATCTGTTTAACATGTGTCTTAACATGCTTTATCATCTTTCTGTGTTCTCTACACAATTGTAGTGTTGTAGGGTGTATTGCAGATGTTGCTGTTCCCCAAAGATAGTGTGAAAATAAAAAGTCCACAAAGCTGATGCTTGTATTTAATCTTCTCTATTGTGCAACACCTACATTTATGATTTATTACAAAAAAACAAACCTTATATGTTCACCTGCAACTTTATTCTAGGTGAAATGATCCACACATCTATATTATATATATTATTATATATATTAAAGAATGTTCCAAAACTTGTTAATCTAAAAATAGACAATGTACAAAAAACAAAACTATGATATGTGTCATCACATAGAGTGAAAAGGGGGGAACTGAATAAATAGTTACATGATAACACCATATGGGTGTGGGTCAGTGTACACCAGGCTAGCACCTTGAACAAAATAGGGGGAAATACCCCAAAGAAAGAAAGCAGGTACTAAATACGACCACGAGATTATACTACTGTAAAAAAAATATATACTTTATTGAGGACTACAAAATTAGGGAAAAGTTAGCAAACGCAAAATAGACACCTCCACCCACCACTTAAATTGACAACATTGTCAATTCTAAAATGTGAAAAGAGTTCAGACTCGGACGATACATTGGTCACTCAAGCTTCATGCCCACCACAACAGAGCATGAGTGGAATTAATAGTATATATGGCAAAGAGTGTAGGAGTGCTAATGGGTATAGTATTGGCCGAGTCCGGACTCTTTTCACAATTTAGAATTGACAACGTTGTCATTTTGCTAACTTTTTCCTAATATTGTAGTCCCCAATAAAGTTTATATATATTTTTACAGCAGTATAATCTTGTGTTCGCATTTGGTACCTGCTTTCTTTGGGATCTTTCCCCCTATTTTGCTCCTGGTACAGTGTACAAAACCCTGTGTTTTCAAGAAAAGAAAGATAATTTAAAATATAATACAATATAATGTGGCTAATCCTTGTGCATAAGATGATCTTCACGCTTTAATGCATTTACGCATGCTACAGGTGCTTCGTCACATTTAAAAAAAATTGGTTATACTTGAAATAAATGATACAGTGTTAGATGCTTGGTTGTCATAAAGGCATTCTAGCTTTAGCTTCCACCTTTTTATTGATCTGAATTTGTTGTCCTAAATTAGTCCGTGAAAAAATAAGAAAGTGAAGGATAACAGACAAGTAGCATGTTCAGAAGCCGATCAGTGATGACAGCCACTGCATTTTGTTATGTGATAGGTTTACTTTAACATTTGCATCAAACCAAAAATGTATTTTCTAGTTTTGGATAGTCTTGAATAAGATTAAAGTTCCTCGCTGGTTTTTACTGTTAGATCTCACTCACATGGGTGTAGTATAACGAACATGCAGCTGCCAAATTGGGAGCAGCAGCTGTGTCCAATCAAAATGAATGGGACTGCCTGTGTAGGGCTGCACGAAACACCTGGGCATACCCACGCAAGTAAATACAGCCCTCGAACAGGTGTGTACGTTATTGTACGTCTATGTGTAATTGTGCCTTATCCAGGGTTCTGTTACAGAAATTTAGCCTCACTTCCTATCTTGCTGACAAATAATTCACTGGACAGGAAGTGAGAGAAAATCTGCAACAAGGACAGGGAAATATAAATCCAATAGAGGGGGTTCCAGCCTTCCCTTACTCTACTAAAGAGTTAACCTGACTCCTGTCTGCTAAAAAGTTGCCAGCAGGACAGGAAGTGAGGATAAATTTCTCTAACAGAGCACCCGTTACAGTAAAAACTGGGCATACAGTTTAAAATAATTGGGGTTTTCACGCCAGGACTTAGCCTATATTGGCTTTTTCTGTGACAGTCAGGCTTTCCCACTCTAAGAACTCATGTCACAAACTATTCACATTCCTAATCCCCTGCAATTCTCATATTTCAGCTTGAGTTTCTACTCTATTGACCTTTTTCAAAAATAGTGAAAATTTGGTGTTCTATGCACCAAGGTTGCATGAGTTGCAGCTATCACTGGGCCCCTGCTGTAGGGTGCTAGGGGCAAAAAATTCCCAACCTGGTCAATACACCATTCTCTCTACACTTTGCCTTATTTAGTAAGCCTGCAAATATAATTTAATGCCAACTATTCTGTCCCTGGTTCAGCACCATAGGCATTTAAAAGTAAACCTGAATATAACTGTATGTGCTTGTTTGGAATATTATAACTATATTCCATCGGTGAACTGTGATCACTTTGAATGTGTTATGAATGTGAAGATAGCCCCAGGAAAAGTCTCTGTGAAAGTATGGAACACATCTGTTCTGCTTTGACTGAAAGTGTGTGATACACATAGAAATAAATGACTTTCAGCTTTGGTGTGGGACCCTCATTGAGTTTACGGGCTTTTGAACTAAGGACGAGTGCATGACTACCACTAAATGTTCTATGATTTGACTTTGACTGCGGGGCCTAATCAGAGATGAACATTATTTTGTTATACAAGCTTTACATCTTTCTGTTAATGATTATAATGTCGTCAAATCTAATATATCCTCTATATTTGTTCTATTAATCATTGAAGCGTTACCAATTGAAACATATGGTGTCCATATAAATTGCTTAAATAGACCACAGGAATGGGGGTGGTAAATAACTGTTCACATTATTTCTCTGTTCTTCATCTATTTTTTGGGGGGTTTTGAACACAAGTGTTTTCTTTTCTCAATATGTTTTTTGTACTCAAGTAAAAAGATATTTGTTATTTAGTTGATTTACTCTCTGAAAATACTGCCAACAAATTGATGTGACCTTCTGATCATGATCATGTTTTAGCTTATGACCATATAGGAGTATAAGAAAAAGTATTTGTACCAAGGCTACACACAAATCGACTTGTTAGCTTGTCCTTGTTCTGAGTTGGTCTTGTCCTCACCATTGCATTACAATGAGATCCCCTGAAAGAAGTCCTACCTGCTATAGTCCACTGAGCCAAAATAGATCTAAAATGTGCTTTTCTAAACTCATGCTTCCAGTGTTGACATAGCTTTTGTGAAATGGTTGTGGTTCACCATTTCATCAGTTGTTATGGTGGTCAGGCAACATGTAAAGCCTAAATTTAGGTAAAAATTAAATAAAGAAACAAATCGGCACAAAGGGACAGTATTACATTTAATGACAAGTGTCCCTTGTATTGGTGTCAGCTGTTCTAGCTGTTCTGTTCTAGTTCTCTCCCAGCCTCCCTCCCCCAGATACCCATGCAGTCATAATCTTTCATTGCTGAGGGGGTTTAACATGACATCTGGACCTGTCACAGGCACTCATCAAGAGTACTGACTATGCCTGCCCTTGCTGCCTGTCTCCTCCATTCATAGAAGCTGTGCTATAGCTTCTTTGAATGAAAGGTGACATATGAATAGAAGAGGTGGCCCTTTCATTCTTCTGTCCATCCTATATTCATAGATTGTTTGTTTGTGCTTGTACTGTCCTTTGTGCTGATTTATTTATATGTATAAAAAGAGAGAACAGGAGGGGTTGCCAACCTGATGGATTATCTCGGTACCTGAACACAATGTGACCTAAATACTAATAATATTTTTCTAAATATCTTTTATTATCACAAAATATATAATATGCATAACATTAAAAAGAAGAAATAGATGGAAATTTAACATCAAATGTTAATGTTAAATTTCCATCTATTTCTTCTTTTTAATGTTATGTATATTATATATTTTGTGATAATAAAAGATATTTAAAAGATATTTAGAAAAATATTATTAGTATTTAGGTCACATTGTGTTCAGGTACCGAGATAATCCATCAGGTTGGCACCCCCTCCTCTTCTCTCTTTTTATACATATTCTATAGGATGAGGTACCTCCCTTAGCTTGTTCATATAATTCTATAACTGATTTATTTATACTTTGAGCTTACTTTATAAGGTCACACAGACAGAGACAGAATCTAACCAAACGGAGACCAAGACTGCAATAAACTTCTTGTCTTGGTGGCCACACTGGGAGTCAGGGGAAATTTCTCCAGTGAAGTCACAAACGGAAATGAAAAAAGTTTTGGCTAGAAATTGACGTGATTGCTTCATACAAATACCAACAACATGAGGGATACACTCTCTTTGAAACTATGAAAATGGTGCTGGGCTTTCTTTTAGAAACCCAGGATGCTTTTTAAACAAAGGGTCATGAGTATCACTTGTAAAAAATGTTTATTTTCTCAAAAAATGGTTTGATACAATTAAAAACATGATAGAATAAAGAAAAAAACAAAACTAAGCAAAAACCTTTGGGATTGAAAAACAAACATTTATACTCTCCAACTAGGTGGCTGCAACATGAATCCAATGTTGCATCTGTCCCCTGCTGCCTCTACCCGGAGAACTGAGCAATCACACACTGCTAAACGCTCAGTCCCTCCCACCTCTCCACTCTGAGCAGAGAGCCGTGACTGTCAGTCAGCCACTCTCTGCTCTACCCTCCAGCACTCACTGGAGCATTGGGCTGTGGAGGGGGCAGGAGGGGCTGGCTCACGCTCTCGACAAATAGCTGAGAGGCTGAGCCAGTTGCCAGTCCAGGCTTCTGGGCAGATACCGACCATATGGTTGGGATCTTTCATGAGCCTGGACAAGTGAAGTTAGCCCACTGTCTGCTGAAAATGGGTCATAGGAGTGCAAAACAAACTTTACTCCTGTGATGCATAGGGGAGGTATGGCCAAAAAAAATCTTTGCCCATACTTCTCCTTTAACACATAAGAAGTCATTACTAAGCTAGTTGTCAAAGTTAAAACACAGCACATTTGTTAAGTCTTGGACTTTCTATGAGCCAGCTCGGGGCTGTTTTTGTTTTATAGGACCCTGCTGGAATATAAAAAATCATATTGTAAGCGTTTTCTTTATGGTTTGAATAAAACTTCTTTAACAGCAACGTGTTGTAATTACTGCAAATATAATGCAGCACTAACTAGACAAGCAGCTAGATTTGTGTAAAAAAAAAAAAAAAAAAAATATCCATATATATATATATGATATATATATATATATATATATATATATGTTTATATATATAGATAGATAGATATAGTCTAAAATACCTTTGGCACTAAAATATGTATGACAGACTGATTAGAAAACATTATTAAAATCATAAATCACTGGGTGATTTATTTGTTGAAGCTCAATCATAAATACAGTGTAATAGAGTTTTCACCAAAGTAGTTTCTTTATGGTGGGTTATGAACAGTGTTGGTCATCTTACTTTAAAAAAGTAATTAGTTAAGTTACAAATTACTTCTCCCAAAAAGTAATTGCGTTAGTAACTCGGTTACTACATTGGAAAAGTAATTAGTTACTCAGCAAAGTAACTGTGACAGGGGTGGCAGCGGTGGTACTTGAGGGGGTGGCAGCGGTGGTACTTGGGGGGGTGGCAGTGGTGTACTTGGGGGGGTGGCAGTGGTGGTGGTGTACAGTACATGGGATGGCAGCGGTGGTACTTGGGGGGGGTGGCAGGCAGCGGTGGTACTTGGGGGGGTGGCAGCGGTGGTGGTGCCATCCTCTCCCACCACTACCTCTGCCTCTTACTGATCCCATCCCCCACTGATCTCATCCCTACCCTATCCCCCCCATCACCTCTGTTGTAGAAGTGATGGTGGGTGGGTAGGGATGGCATCAGTAAGAAGCAGAGGTGGTGGAGGACTTGGGATGGATCGATTGCACTGCAATTTGAATCGTCAGACACTGACAGTCACTTGAATACCTCCAGGGATGCCTTTTCTCATGGGGAGAGAGAGAGACCCTCCCCTTCACTCGATTGGTGTCAGCTGGTCAGCTGACTTCATTTTTCAGTGTCTGCCCCGCCTCCCTACATTCTCTCTCTCTGGATAGGCGGGGCGGGATGGGGTGGTCCAGACAGTCTCTCTGAGTCTCAGCCTCTTCTCAGCTCAGCGGGCGAAAGCCCCCTTCCCCGCGGAGGAACAAATGGCCAGGCAGCACAGCCACGGCAGGCCTCCCGGGCGGTAGATGTAATTGCGGTTACACTGCCCAAGTAATGGGAATGGCGTTACCATGAGGGGAAGAGTAATCAGTTAGATTACTCGTTACCCTCTAAAGTAACTGCGTTAAGTAACTCCGTTTATTTTAACTGAGTTACTTACATCACTGGTTATGAACTAATAAGTTTTTTTGTGTTGAAATATTTAATCATCAGACTGTCTCAAAATAAGTATTCTGAGAAAAAAAATAAACCGGATTTATTTCATGTACCTCAATGGTAAACATATATTCCTCAATTCTTACATCATTGTCATTTTATATGCACAAATGGACTTTTTGAATTTTTGAATCCTGGCCTCATTCAGGTTATTTTGAAGGGTCATTTGTGATATTTGTAATTACAAGTATTGCTTACCTTTGGTAGAGACTTCGTTAATCATCCAGTCTTCATTACTAACATATGCAAAACAAAGGGAAATCAATGTCGTCATTGTTAGATTGTGAAAGTTGATATACCTTTTTTTTTTAGTTCTAATGCCTCATGTAGCTACATTTACGTCTCACTACAGTATGTCATGAGTACATATGGCTGAAAGTGGCTGCCAACATGCATTACAAGCATTTATTACTTTTCTTTTATGTAAGTTGTTCTGTCTATGTGATGTCATTAATCGGGACAACAGGCACAAGGAGCGATGGATAAACAGTTTTCAGTATTATTTAATTTACAAATAGAACACTTCTTTTTTTTTTTTTTTAACATCAACGTTTATTGAAAAGAAAGTACAAATGTGGAGTCCCAGCTCCAAGTCAGTAAGTAGCATGTATGCGGTAAATCAATACGGTGACTTGCATGAATAAGAGGAACTATATAATTATTAACAAGTAAACAAGTCTTTTAAGCAATAATTGAAGTTGGTAAGCGATTTGAGTATAAAGCTTCTTTAACTGAAAGGATATTGCTCAAGTCTCTGGAGTTTAACTCAAAGGGAGAGAGTACCTTAAGAAGGTAGATAGTAGATTAGTGAAAAATGAAAGAAGTGGGGAAAAGCAGTAGCGACAGGGAGGGAGAATGGGGGGTGAGTACGTCCTTGTTCGTAACATAAACCGCTTTAGATGTCTCATCGTTAAAACAGTTACAACTACAAGTATATACGTAAGCAGCAGTAGTTATATATTTTAGTGTTTTATAGTTTGTCCAGAGATCCTTTACAAGGTGGGATAATTTCTTATTCTCGTGTATTTTTCAGGACTTCATAGGCCTGGGAACATTTGAATATAAACCAGGAGGACCATGTTTTGTGGTAGCGGTCAGAGTTGTCAGTTGACTGAGCAATGGTCTCCTCCATCTCACAGATATCTTTAATTTTACACAGCCAGTCCTGAGTAGTTGGAAAGCGTGAGGATTTACAGAAAAGTGTAATGAGGGATTTGGCTGCATTCAGTAAATGTTTGGACATTTTTATATTTCTTGAATGAGAAATCTGTGACATGGAGCAGACAACATGCCGCATTAAGTTTTCGCTTTGTCTTCGTCATCTGGGAGATAATTTCTTTAACCTTCGACCAGAATGGAGAAAGTACTGGACATTGCCACCAAATGTGAAAAAGGGTGCCTTTATCAGATTGGCACCGCCAATAGGTGTCAGAGGTTAGCGGGAAGCAGGCATGTAATTTCACTGGTGTGGCGTACCAGTGGGTGAGCAACTTATATGCTGTTTTCTGTGTTCTAGTACTGTTGCCATTGCTTATCCGAGATTTGAAATCCAAGTTCCTCTGACCAGCTCTCTCTGAATCTGTCACCACAGCGATCTCGGATCCACGCATAAGTAAATGTGGTAGCTTTTGGCAGGGGTTTACCTTTCAGGCACACTGACTCCAGCTCGGTCATCTGTCTGCAGAAGTTGTTTTCTCTGGAGGCATGGTTAAGCTAACTGTGGACTTGGAAATAGGTCCACAGTGGTAAGTCCGGTGTGTTGTTGTCCACCCTAATTTTCCTAAGCTCTTTGAATGCTGTGTTGTGGAAGCATTGCATAGCCAGAAGTGGTTTGCTTGAGGTTTGCGGGCTCAGTGGGGTGGAAATGTCAGATTGTTTGGTTAGTCGATGGAATGTAGCTAGCGTAGTGCCTATTAGTGGGTGCGTTTTTCATGGTCGGTGGATTTTTTTGAAAATAATTAAAGATAGTTTGAAAAGTGTAGGGGAGTGGGGCTCAATTTGTCTTCTAGAGGAATCCAGTCTTTGAGTTTGTGGTAACAATGCCAGTCAATGATCCTGGTGATGTGTGAGGCAAAATGGTAGTTCCGAAAGTCCGGTATGCCCATCCCTCCCCTTTCCTTGGGTTTGGTCAGCAAGTTAAATTTGATTCTGGGGTGTATGTGTGCCCAAATTAATTTCAGTTAAATTGAAAAGATCCCTTTGAAAAAACTTGGGGTATTTTTACCGGTAGGTTCCTAAATAATTAAAGAATCTTCGGTAAAATAGTCATTTTGCAAATAGCTGCTCGTCCAAACCAAGAAAATTGTTGTGGATGCCAAGTTTGGAGGTATTTTTCTATTGTCTTGAGTAGGGGTATAAAATTGCATTCATAGATTAGGGAGAGTTTGGGAGTCAACCATAGCCCTAGATATTTAATGGCTGAAGCCCTCCCACTTAAAGGGGCAGTTGGATTTTATCATTTGAAGGGTGTCTTCAGGTTTGGAGATGTCCATAGCTTCCGATTTGGAATAATTGATTTCTGAATTCTTTCATCAAGTTAGGTAATGTGGTATGTGGGTTGGTTAGAAAGAACAGCAGATCATCTGCATAAGCTGCGACCTTAAACTCTCTGTCAACTACTTTAAACCTCTGTACCGTGTTCTCGGCTACTATCCTCCTAATGAACTGTTCAAGTGATAAGATGAAAAGGAGGGGTGAGAGGGGACAGCCTTGCCTCATCCCATTGTTGATGTGGACTTTGTTGGACAAAGATCCATTCATTTTAGGTTGTGCAGTCAAGTTCCTATTTAGTGATGAGATCCAGGTCATCATATGGGTCCCCAAGCCAATGAACCGTCACGTTTTCAACAAAAAGTCCCAGGCTGCTCGATCAAACGCCTTCTCTGTGTCGGTGGACAGGTTGAAGGCTCTCGATTTTTCTTGCTCGTGTAGCATGTATCAGATTGAGAGCTTTGATTACATTGTCTCTGGTTTCTCTGCCTGGCATGAAACCAGCCCGCTCTGGACCTATCAGGCCATGCAGCAGAGGTCGCAATATGTTGGCAATAATTTTTGACATAAGTTTGACATCTATATTGAGTAGAGTATTGGTCTGTAGCTGGTGCAGTTTGTGGGGTCTTTGGCTTAAGGATGACCGTTATGTGTTGCATGGAAGGCTGGTGGGACCTCCCTAGGGGCCGACAGGGTGTTCAGTGCTCCCAGTAGTGGTTTAAGAAGAGTAGTATAGAATCGCTTGTAGTAAATGGAGGTGAAGCCATCCGGGCGTGGGCTTTTCCCCACCTTGGGGTCTTTAACAACCTGTCGGAGTTCCATAGCTTCAATAGGTCTCTCTAAGTGACTAGCGTCATTCTCTCTTAGTGTGGGGAGGTTGGAGTCTTTGAGGTAATCCTGGATAATTTGTAGTCTATTCCCTTTGATGTGTTCAGGTTTCTGTTAGTTTGGGAGATTGTAAAGGGCAGTATAGTAGTCATGGAAATGTTGGGCTATTCATTCAATAGTGATTTCCAATTCCCCCTCCGAATACCACATGCCTAAGATGTTCTGAGAGGCAGTTGAGCTTTTTAGGGCTCTCGCTAGGAATTTGCCATGCTCATAGTAAACTTTTTTCCTGAAAAATAAAAATCTTTTGGCCTTTGCATCAAGGATCTGTTGGAGTGATTTCCTAGTTTCTAACAGGGCTAGGGCCGATCGTTCTGTCTTTGATTGTTTGTGTTGCGTTTGGAGGGTATGGATTTTATCAACTAATTGTTTGATTTCTTTCTCTTGTTCTCTTTTGCATTGGGCTCCTATCTTAGTTCTCCCCTAATGGAACATGTATGTGCCTCCCATACCATCACGGGGTCTGCACCTGGGGTCATGTTGTGTTCAAAGAATTATTTTATCAGTAAGGAAATCTTTGGGAGCAGTACTGGGTCAGTCAATATCTAGGCGTTCAATCTCCAAGTGTTGGGTTTGGGTGGGGGTTCTGATAGGGTCAGGGATGTGGGTGCATGGTCCGAAATGGATTGGATCCCTATGTTGGCTGCAGAGATCTTTGTGAGATGAAAATATAGTCAATCCATTAGTAGCGGGCATGAGGGGGCGGAGTAGAAGGTAAAGTCCTTATCCTCTGGGTGTAGGAAGCGCCATGTATCAATCAGTTGCATAGAGTTCAATAGCAGTTTAATACGTTTAAGGATTCTGTATGTGATGTCATTTTTCCCCGAATAAGTGTTAGGGGTGTGTTAGTCTCCCCCTAGGATCAGGCAGCCTGAACTGAAGCCCTTGAGTTCAGTTATAACGTGCCGACAGAAGGCTAGGTGGGCTGTCTTTTTTGAAGTATACGTTTGCTAATGTTATGGGAGTTTCCCCGCATTTCCCCTTTAGAAAGATAAATCTACCTTCTGGGTCTGTCAGTCTATTCGTGAGTTCAAAAGAGGCATCCCAGCTTATAAGTATTTATATGCCCTTTGACTTGGCGCGGCCATTGGTTGCGTGGTATGCTTCTGTGAAGGAGTCAGTGAGCCTGGGTACTTGTGTCTTGAAATTAGTTTCCTGTATAAAGACAAAACTGGGCCTACCTTTTTTGAGTTCTCCCAGGAGGGAGGAACGTTTCTCAGGAATATTCAATCCCTTGACATTGTGGGAGATCACCGTGGATTCAGAAGGAGCTGGTGGGCTGTGGCCTGTAAAAGGAACTAATAGACCTGTTGGCTTACTGTATATGCAATCGTGAATATACCCAAGTTAGTAGTGGACAGTGAAGAATGAGGGCTACAAAGGTAGGAGGATCAGAAAAGAGGCGAAGAAAGGAAAGGACAATGAGAGATACGTTTTATCCTCTGTGGAGTCTAGTAACAGACCCAAGAGATCTAAGGTAGTGCCTCTCAACAGGGACTAATATATATATATATCAGGAGGCACTTTGTGGGGACTAGGAAGGAGTCAGCTGACCTGAACAGTCCTATCAGGATGCTGTGTAATGAAACAGTGAACCTGATTAACTGGAGATGGACAGGTGACATGGGAATTTAAAGATAGGCAACTCCTTTCCTCATATTGATTAGTGGTTCCAAATTAATAACTACTGCAGTAGGGAACAGACACAAAGGATATACTCCGCATCTTTCCAAATAACTGTTCTGCTTTATTATGATGCAGTTGAAGGTTTTTATACATATGATTACGTAGGTATTACATTAATATTACAATTGTACGTTTATGGTAATGGTTTAAGGGTCGTAACATAGGCAGACTAATTCTAATCAGGACTCGAAAGAATGCAAACATGCAATGAAAACATTATTAGTGCCGTGTGCACAGTGAGGGCAGTGTGCAATACAGACAAAACAGAACTTGCAAATTTCCTTTACAGCCTCCTCTCTTTTGATCAATATTTTGATCACTAACCATACCTGCTATCACCTTTAACCTAGAACCTCCACGCGCTTAAGCGGAGGTAGTACTGGCCAAAGAGGCAAAACTCCATTGTGGAGAATATAATAGCTGAGCAGCTTTTTTCATTACAAAATGACTTTTCGTTGTGAAAAAACAAATGATTAATAAGACGTATTTACAGTGTACTGGCTGTACACTCATGTGGCCAGAATGGCCTTCTAGCGTTCTGTGGCCTTCTAATTGTTGGCATGCTGACTTAAAATGGAAGACAATGGAAGACAAATATGACTTAAACATGGCTAAACTACTTTTCAAATCACATTATATATATATATATATATATATATATATATATATATATATATATATATATATATATATATATATTTACAAATCAAACACAGAGATTTATTTAATTTAGTAACTTTTGCAGTGTCTGGTGTGTATCCAGGTGACTTTTCCTTCAAGTTTTGCACAACTGTACATGAAATAGATGCTGCATTGATTCTCCAAATATTTCCTTTATAAATGTCTCTTAACAATCCACAATTCACCTAGCTTTAGTTTTAGATGCTTCCAAACTTTTAGGTGGTCCCCCTCTCCAGCCTGAGTATTGCTTTCTCCCTGTGTTTCCCAGCTGCTTCCACCGAGGCCATCTTACCAGTGAGGACTAGCAGATTTCTCATGAGGTCAGTTATGGCTGCTGAGAAAGTGAATTTAATGTCTGCTGCAAACCCAGACATCTCAGCAAAAGTAAGGGGGAGGTCAGGGCGAGGGGATCCCCTACTGTTATCCTCTGCTGCGGACTGGAAGTCCTCACTGAAGTCCTCCCCCACGTGCGACAGCGCCATCTTGCCTCCCAGCATGTTGCTTCGTGAGGGTGCCTGGTTCCTAAAGAGATCTGTTATGTTTCTCCTTGTGTAAGCTGCCGAAAGTCGGCGGGATCTGGTACGCGATGTGTTGTGGTTCAGCAGTGTGCAGAGAGACGGGTTAAGGTTGCAATACTTTCGTAGCTCCTTCTCTATGCTGCCATCTCAGCCGCGCTCCAAGCCACGCCCCAGAACATGTCTTTTTAACATGAACTTGATATGCAAAAATGTATAATTTATTTTCTGCCTTTTCCCAATTTTTTTTATACACTGCCAGCCTGATATAAAAAGGTATAAATCACGTAATTAGTCTTATTAATTATATTTTCTTAAAGAAATCATACCAGTAAATTAACTGTGCGTATGTATGTGTATATATATATATATATATATACACACGAGAAGAGAACTTCAAGACTCAGTTTTTTTTTTTTTTATCAGCAGAGCAGTAACAACAGCACAGTAATCATGAAAAGTATCATAGAGCTACACTTTCTGTCTGGAAATGTCCATGCACAATATTGCTTATCTGCCTAACTAAAAATATATTTTAGAATATAATACAAAAACGGCATACATTTTACCTTGAACATTAAATTTTTTTAATAATTTTTATGTAAATATCACAACAGTAAGTCTATTGTAGGTACAGCTGCCTTTCATTGGATCTTACACTTAGCCCTCTGACGGGTTCAAACCACATACAGTGCATTTTTTTTCTGCATCGGATAGTAGGTTATATGGTTTCCAATGGCATAGTTCAGACCAGTGCGGTCAGTTCCAGTGCGTTCCAGTTCCAGATAAAAGTAGAACATGCTGTATTTTTTCTGTACCGGAATGCAGTAAAATGCATCAAAAATGCACATTTCCCCATTTAGGGCCAGTTCACACCACATGCAGACCAGTGTGTTTTTCTTTTTTTTTTTTTATGCATCAAAAATGCACCAGACCCCATCACAGTGAAAAAAAAAAGCAGGAAACGAGAAGAAAAAAAGCTCCTGGAATGCATCCGGAAATGCACCAAAAATGCACCGTAATACGCCAAAAAGACGTTAAAAACGTGCATGCAGAAATGCATCCAGGAACAGATCTGGAGTGCGTTTTTGTAGTGTGAACCAGTCCTTAGGAAAAGTGTTAGGAGAATTTTTAAACAAATTTTCTTTACATTCTCTTGTTGTTTGAAAGATTTTGTTTGCTTTTAACATTTTGATTTTGGAATAAATGGACACATACACTGTTAGAAATTCATTCATTCAAGAAAAAATTACCATCCTTCTCCCATGAATTTTCTTGTCACTGCGGTTGGAAGCGAATGTAGATTTAACCCCACTAATGATTAGACAAAACAATAAACTTTCTTTTTTTTTTCTATAATTACTGTTTTTACTTTCATTTTATATCATCAGCCTTGTTTTTGACAATACAGGTATAAGCTTACTTAAAAAATCTTGTAAGTTCTGCCTGTCTTCTGTCTCTTTCCACAGCTCCCTGAACTCCCTATATGCTTTACAGCTTCTCTGCTGTTTACTTTTAATTTCTAGGATCTACATATCCAAAGGTAGGTTACTGTCTGCAAGCAGTGATTCCTGTACTGACTCCGCCTCCTGAGACTCCTCCTCTCAGCACCTCTGTAGTTCAGAAATCAAGCTCTGTGAAATGTGTGACACAGCGCTACTTACTCGTAGAGCGTGTCAAAAAAAGTCAAGAAAGTAAATATGTGGGGCCTTCACAAAATTTACAAACTTCAAGATTGTTCAGATTAATAGGAATAATAATATTTGTAAAATAAATATAAATCGCTTGAATTTAGGAAAATACCAGTTTATAAAGTTGTAAGTGTTAAAAAAATAGATGGAAAAAAAATTATTACCCTCTAACTTTCTAATCACTTTTAGCAAGAAGAAAATGAGCAAAGGGTATTGCAACACTTCTTGTGGTTCAATAGCAGCCAAAAAGATTACTGTAGAATTTAGTCTTGTCACTGTATGACTGGCAACGGGGAAAATAACAGTGTCAATGAAGGAATTTTCAAAGTAAAACAAAAAATATATTTTTTAAATGCCTTCTGCTTTTTACTAATTTCATTTCTTCTGCTGGCATGTACCACTGGGAGCTGACTTTTTGTAACAGTGGAGAATTTGTTTATACAGTAACTCTGTGGGGAATCCTAAAGATTTTCTTTGATTTCCATGAATAGTGTTTATAAAGCAAAAAAGGATAACTTTTAAGGTATATTAGCCAGTGAATTTAAGTAAACAAAAAGATATTCTGACCATAATCATTTGTGGATTGGCTATGTTTATTTTGCCCCATGCCAGATAGTGTTGATTATACATTTGAAGAGGGAAAGGAGGTTAGATATTGTAGGAAACAAAGGGAGTGAGCATTGATTTTCCCAGTGCAGTGATAGGACTCTGGACCTAAGGGCTCCCAGTCTGTCCTGCCCACAAAGGCAGCCCAATATGATTGACAGACCAGGAGACTCCCACACAACCATTCATGCCTGCTAGAATAGATTAGCAGGCTATGTAAATGAGCACACAGTCTCACAGAGAGCATCTGCAATCCCAACCATATTCACTCCCATTGAGAACTACAATTCCCATTGCATTCCAGCAGCACTGCACAGTGAGTGGAAGTGACGTTTCTTGATTCCTCTTCTGCGTGCCCAGGCATAGCTGAACCTTTTGCATCAAAGCAATGGCACTCAATTGTAATGTACTTGGTAGCAGGTAGTGATGGTCAAAATAACTATACCGGAGTTCAGTTTTATATCACTCTACCTTAGTTTTACTATGTTTTTTGGGTCATTATTGCTACTACTGCTTGATAAACACTGGTTTCTATAAGAACTGGTTTCTATAAGAACTCTAAGAGGTCATTGAATGCATGTAGGATGAAGTAAGCACCCTTTTTTGATGGTGGGCAATACTGAAATTCACATGTAATGGGCACATACCACCCACGAGGTGCTTACACAAGTTAACCAAAAAGTAACCAAGTGTAGCACGGACCTCCAAAGGAGCTGCTGATATTTGATTGGGCCTGCACTCTGCTATTATTCCTCCAATAACTTGGCTCAAACCCCTTGCCACAGCTGTGGTGCAGTGTTGAAGTGAAGCTAACAATAGGGGATGACCCCACAATGTACAATACAACAACGGTATACCTTTACCTGGGTATCGGATGCTTCACCTGTAGGAGAAGGAACAACACTGCATGCCAATTGTAATTAACCAGATGTGTTTTTACTAGCACTGATATAAAACAAGAATTACAATAATTGCACTGTCACACAAACGTAATGCGACAATACAGTGGGTGTTCACAACAATTACAATGTTAAAAGACTTGGATAACCCTTAAGAACGTGTCTCCAAGTGGGACTAATGCTCAGAGTGGCAATGCCTCTGACTCTGGGCACCTTCCAGCACGCTGTATTAAACACAGTTATGAAATTCCATCAATCTTATACAATACAACACAATATGTATTGGGAGCTCCCCCAGCTTTATACTGCTATCCCTATCTTTATACAACAAGTAAAAAAGGCGCACAGTCACAATACCTTGTATATAAGGTTCCTAATAGTCCAAAGAAGGGGGGGGAACAAAAGGGGAGGGGACAGGATATATATGTGTAATGATATACACAATGAAACATTAAAAGTTGTCAGGGCTGCCACCGAAGAGGCCTGAAGCCAGGTCCAATAGGAGCTAGAAGAAAAACACAAGGAAAGGGGCGCGTCTGAATATGTATCAAATAAACATTTATTAAAAGAGCAATATCCACTCACATGTAAAGATGCAGTGTTGCGTTTTGACACATCTCTGGATCGGAGGGCCAGCATGACTACAAGTCTCAGCGGGATTAGCACAAAAGCTGTCATCTTATCAAATCCTGGGGGGATGATGTAGGCAGATGGATGCAGCAAATGGGTCTTCTCAGGTCCTCCAGAGGAGTTATCACATCTGGCACAGCAAGTCAGTTTCTAAACTCTTATGCAGTGTGGGTTCCAAAAGATGTCAAAGCAGTACAAAGTCTGTGGAGCAATGTAAAGTAAAGGTGGGGGGGGACGTTCGCACAGTCACCTGCTGCGGGGTCGGTGTGGCCAGGTCAGCGTCCGTGTGTGGTCACAGGCACGGCCGTGTCTATGGAGCTGAAAACGAGGCTTGGACCGCAAACAGCATTAGGCGCCGAGGTGTGACGTCATATCTCTGCGACGCGTTTCCGAGCTAGCAGCGCTATAGGCAATCCCCTTGCTTGAGAAAGGAGCGCCGCTATTCAAAACAACTATAGCGCTGCTAGCTCGGAAACGCGTCGCAGAGATATGATGTCACACCTTGGCGGCTAATGCTGATCTCTGCCAGAGGTGATAACTCCTCTGGAGGACCTGAGAAGACCCATTTGCTGCATCCATCTGCCTACATCATCCCCCCAGGATTTGATAAGACGACAGCTTTTGTGCTAATCCCGCTGAGACTTGAAGTCCTGCCGGCCCTCCGATCCAGAGATGTGTCAAAACGCAACACTGCATTTTACATGTGAGTGGATATTGCTCTTTTAATAAATGTTTATTTGATACATATTCAGAGGCGGCCCTTTCCTTGTGTTTTTCCCTATCTTTATAGGAATTGAATGCAAGGCCTTGCAATAAACATGTAGTCTTTAGTCTTCTGTCTTCTGCTAGCTATTGTGTGGAAGCAATTGTAATCCAAAGGGTTCAATAAACAAAGAACATGTAGCACATTTATAACTGCCTCTGATGTAGTTATCTCCAAATCCTTTAGGGTGCTTTCACACTGGGGCGTTTTTCAGGAGCCGCAGTGCTAAAAATAGCGCCTGTGTAGCTCCTGAAAAAAGCGGGTCCTTTCACACTGGAGCGGTGCGCTAGCAGGACGGTAAAAAAAAGTCCTGCTAGCAGCATATTTGGAGCGGTGAAGGAGCGGTGTATTCACCGCTCCTATACCGCTCCTACCCATTGAAATCAATGGGATACCGCCGGCAAAGCGCTGCTGCAGCGGCGCTTTGGGGAGGTTTTTAACCCTTTTTCGGCATACAGCGGCTAAAACGATGGTAAAGCAGCGCTAAATATAAGGCTGCTTTACGGTCGCCGCCCGCACCACCCCAGTGTGAAGCCGGCCTTAGTGTCATTTCTCAGTGGAGTATAGGCTTGAGGCCTGCTTAAACTTAGTCTAATAGTAGGAAACCTCCTCTGCAGGACTACAGGTCCCAGCAACACTGCGGTGTGAGTCTAAGTGTGTAAAAGTGCGTTTAAGAGTTATGGGCGGCAGCCCTCTCACCAAACTGGGTCCAAAAAGATGGATGCCTCCGCTCCACAAGATCTGTCTATTTGCTGCGGCCACGCCGTCACGCTGTTCCGTTACACAAGGTCACCAGGAGTCCTCAGTTACCTCCGTCAGGGTGCCTCTGGATCCTTCTCGATCCGACCACACTGCTGCTCCAGCACGCTGTGGTGTGAAGTCCACCTCTGACTTCAAAATGTTGCTCCGCACCGAGCAGGCCGCAGTGCTGTGGGCCACACACACCCATAGCTCCTTGCAGGCAGGTCACGCGTCCAGAAGAGAGAGAAAATGGCCACGCGTGTTCTTTTATATCCTACCCAGCATGCAATTCAGTACCGAGTATTCATGTGTAGGGCACTTGGCATTGTGGGTAGGTAGGTCCTTGTATAATGTAAACAATGGGTCACTTCCTGTAACATTTCTCTATGTTCGTGAAATAGAAAATAAAATGAAGTCCATTTCACGTTTAGGCCATTAGATGGTGCCAAATACCAATTTTATAACACTGCCCATAGATTAACATTTTACAGCACTAACAGGCAAAAATACCAGCGCTACACAAGCATATCTGGCCTATGAGAAAACCTAGGCAAGAAGCAAGCTGGTATTATGAGCGGATATTACCTTCAGGGGAAGAAACCCTGCATAGTCTTGCATCATATTATATCCAAACAGTGTATCTGTCTACTGCTAAAATTTTACCACAAAAAAGAAACAGTACAATCGGAAAGAAATCTATTTGTTGCATGAATTTTCACTGTGACCATGATTGCCCACACTGGCATATGGTGCTGTCAAAAATGAGGTGGTGGTTCGAAAGCAGAAAAAGTGCAAGTCTATGGCTTCTTATATTAAGAACGCAATTTTAGTGAGGGATCTGCTAATCTAGTAGGGCGACATTTAGACTAGAAACCCAACATGTTTTACCGCTCATTTTGTGCCATCATCAGGGGTACATGAAAATAAAAGTGCTCCGTGTATGTGCTTTAAAGTGAGGAAAAATCAAAATGGCCATGTTTTCTCGTCCATTGCAGTGTGTTGGTATTTCATGTCAACATTTGCAGTATAGTGTCAAGGGGCTTTTATACCAAAACAGTGCATGTTTTACAATGATCCAAGGCCAGAGATTCAATTCAAATGATTTGTAAAGACAATTAAAAATTGTTGTATACCAATGATCCTTATTTAGCCTAATGATCTAGAGTGATTTTCCAACATGGATGGGCACAATTGTAAGATTTATATGTGTGCCGAGATGATGGCATTTAACCCCAAAATAAAGCTGCTGTAATTATAGCCAAAGGTTTTTTTTATACCATTTGTGGAATCTGTTGGGAGGGGCAAAAAGTCTTATGCAACCAACAAATGTCTGTTTTTTTTTTTTTTGTTTTTTTTTTTATTCATTTTTTTGCTGTCATAAAAATGTTTAGTACCAAAGTGTTATGTATGGTAAACAAATCAAATGTTAAAAGTCTAAATTAATTTACTAAAGTAAATGATTTTACTTGCAACTCTAAAAAAAAATTGAAACGTCCAAGAGAATGCATATGTATGGAAGACATTGTACATTTTTTAGCTAGAGCATCAAAGGCCTGTAAATCAATGTTCCTCAAGTCTAGTTCTCAAGTACTCGCAACAGGTCATGTTTTCAGGATTTCCATCAGGTGAAACGGGTGTTGTAATTACTAAAGAATTGAAACTGATCAAATCACCTGTGCAAAATAATGGAAATCCTGAAAACATGACCTGTACTTGAGGACTGGAGTTGAGAAACATTGTTGTAAACAACCAACTGTCCACCAGTAACAAGTTTTCTGTAAGCAGTCAAAAAAGGTTTGTTCAGCAGATTATACTGTAGTTGGGTGACAAGCACCTGATGTATAATATGATCACCGAGCTTCAGAAACTAGTATGAGCTTTTATAAATCAGACAGGGATAGCTGTGCTAATTATTCTTCCCTATTGCTTGGCAAATTACAGCACAATGATCAGGTTGTTATTAACCCCTTGCACCCACACTCAATCACACCACCAGGGTTCAATTGACAGCATGTTTAATGCTATATTTGTTCAAGCTATAACATTTAAATTTGTAATTATCAGTAATTACGGTTAGGTGCGTGGCACTGTTTGCACATGGATGATCAGAAGGTTAAAATGGTGAACAATTTGCCACCTTGCTCATTAACTGATCTGCTTTAACCCTTTCATGACTAAGGCTATTTCTGACATTTGGTGTTTACAAGTTAAATTCCCTATTTTTTGCTAGAAAATTACTTAGAACCCCCAAACATTATATATATATATATTTATAGCAGAAAATCTAGAGAATAAAATGGCATTGGTTGCAATATTTTATATCACACAGTATTTGTACAGCAGTGTTTTAATCGCAATTTTTTGGGGAAAATGGACACTTTCATGAATCTTAACAAAACAGTATAGTTATCTCAATTTTTTTGTATAATGTGAAAGATGATGTTCCGCCGAGTAAATAGATACCAAACATGTCACGCTTTATAATTGCATGCACTCTTAGAATGGCGACAAACTTTGGTACCTAAAAAAGGCGACATTTTAAATTCTTTTTATGGTTACCAGGTTAGAGTTACAGAGGAGGTCTAATGCTAGAATTATTGCTCTCGCTCTGAAGATCGAGATTGAACACCGTTTATATATGCGGGCGCGACTTCCATATGCGTTTTCTTTGCTGCGCAAGCTCGCGGTGACGGGGGCGGTTTGAATTTTTTATTTTTTATTTATTCTTATATTATGAAATTGTGTTTTTAAAAAAAAATAAAAATTTGATCACTTTTTTTGCTGTCACAAGGAAGGTAAACATCCCTTGTGACAGTAATAGGTGGTGACAGGTACTCTTTATGGAGGGAGCGGGGGGCTAAAAGTATTCAAGTATTCAGTTTACCGAAAACGGTGTATCTGAATACCGGTGTATCTGAATAGGGGGGGAGTGCCCTCCCTCTCCTCCAGTATAACAACCGATTGGCTTTTAGCCAAATCAGTTGTTATCCTCGAAAAGCCGATCGCCGGCTCTAAACAAGGGTATCAGGATGATGCCTGCAGCTGCGGGCATCAACCCGATATAACCCCCGAAAGCTGAGTACGCATATCTGCGTACGCTCGGCGGGAAGGGGTTAAAAAACAAAAACAAAAAACTAAAGAATATTTAAAAAAATATATTTTCCATGTAATATGTTACAAAAATGCAAAAGTTCAATGGCTAAAAGGCAAAGAGCAGTACCTCTAGCCAACAATACGTTTTGGCAGTAGTCTGGATTCCGTAAAGTATAATTCTGGTTGTGTGCACAATTTCTTGAATAGACACGAGGGCCCATTTACATTTTTGGGGTGCATTATGTGAAGACAGCATGTCCAAATGAATATGCTGCCAACAAACACCAACTTATCTAAAATTACACACCCTTTTTTTTCTAATGTAATGCATAACAACTCCTTGCCATGTTCTTAAAAGTGCTTAAAGTGCCATTTACAGTGAATATAAAAGTCTACACACCCCTGTTAAAATGTCAGGTTTCTCTGCTGTAAAAAAAATGAGATAAAGATAAATCATTTCAGGACTTTTTCCACCTTTAATGTGACCTATAAACTGTACAATTCAATTAAAAAACAAACTGAAATCTTTTGGGAGGGGGAGGGGGAAGTAAAAAAATAAATAATAATGTGGTTGCATAAGTGTGCACACCCTCTTATATCTGGGGAGGTAGCTGGGTTCAGAATTAAGCAATCTCATTCAAACTCATGTTAAATAGCAGTCAGTACACACCTGCCATCGTTTAAAGTGCCTCTATAAACAAAAAACAAAGATCAGCTGTTCTAGTAGGTCTTTCCAGACATTTTCTTAGTCGCATCCTTCAGCAAAAGCCATGGTCCACAGAGAGCTTCCAAAGCATCAGAGGGATCTCATTGTTAAAAGGTATCAGTCAGGAGAAGAGTACAAAAGAATTTCCAAGGAATTAGATATACCATACAACTCAGTGAAGACAGTCATCATCAAGTGGAGAAAATATGGCACAACAGTGACATTACCAAGAACTGGACTTCCCTCCAAAATTTATGAAAAGTCGAGAAGAAAACTGGTCAGGGAGGCTGCCAAGAGGCCTACAGCAACATTAAAGGAGCTGCAGGAATATCTGGCTGAGTATCAATATCAAGTACTGAGCTGTGTGGTACATGTGACAACAATCACGTGTATTCTTCATATGTCTGGGCTATGGGGTAGAGTGGCAAGACGGAGGCCCTTTTTTAGGAAGAAAAACATCCAAGCCAGCTATATTTTGCAAAAACACATCTGAAGTCTCCCCAAAGCATGTGGAAAAATGTGTTATGGTCTGATGAAACCAAGGTTAGACTTTTTGGCCATAATTCCAAAAGATACGTTTGGTGCGAAAACAACACTGCACATTACCAAAAGAACATCATACCCACAGTGAAGAATAGTGGTGGCAGCATCATGCGTTTGGGCTGTTTTTCTTCAGCTGGATCAGGGGCCTTAGTCAAGGTAGAGGGAATTATGAACAGTTCCAAATACCAGTCTATATTGGCAAAAAACCTTCAGGCTTCTGCTAGAAAGCTGAATATGAAGAGGAACTTCATCTTTCAGCATGACAACAACCCAAAGCATACATCCTAAGGAATGGCTTCACTAGAGGAGTATTAAAGTTTTGGAATGGCCCAGCCAGAGCCCAGACCCAAATCCGATTAAAAATCGGTGGGATGATCTGAAGAGGGCTGTGCACAGGAGATGCCTTCGCAATCTGACAGATTGGGAGTGTTTTTGCAAAGAAGAGTGGGCAATATTGCCAAGTCAAGATGTGCCATGCTGATAAACTCATACCCAAAAAGACTGAGTGCTGTAATATAATCAGAAGGTGCTTCAACAAAGTATTGGTTTAACTGCTGGCCGACCAACCGCCGTCAATTTACTGCGGCAAGTCGGCATGATCCCGCGAACCATCATAACTATACGTTGGCTCGCGGGATAGGGATAGCAGGTGCGCGCTGCCGGAGGCCTGCTCCTGCACTCGCTGCACAGCAGGGGTGCTGATGCTCATGGTCGTTGGTCAAAATGATGGTCGGCCACAGGCGACCGCGGGCATGAGAGGCAGAACAGGGACGATAATCAGCACATTATCAGCACAGCCCCCATGAGAAGTGCCCATCAGCTGCCAATCAGTGCCCATCAGCTGCCTGTCAGTGCCCATCAAAGTGCCAATCAGTGCCCCAGCAGTAATGCCTGTCAGTGCTTTTCAGATGCCAATCAGTAATGCCTGTCAGTAGCTTCTCGACAGCGCTGCCTATCCAGTACCATCTATCAGTGTCCATCAGTGCTGCACATCCGTGCCACCTATTAGTGCCCATCAGTGCTACCTATCAGTGCCCATCAATTTTGCATATCAGTGCCCATTAGTGCAGAATCATCAGTGGCTGTCAGTGAAGGAGAAAACTAAATTGTATAACGGAAACTAAGAAAAACTTTTTTCTTTTTTAAATTTGGTCTTTTTTATTTTGTTTAGCAAAAAATAAAAAACACAGAGATGATCAAATACCACCAAAAGAAAGTTATATTTGTGGGACAATAATTATAAAAACTTAGTTTGAGTACAGTGTTGTATAACCACGCAATTGTCATTCAAAGTGCAACAGCACTGAAAGCTGAAAATGGTCCTGGGCAGGAAGGGGGGAAAGTGTCCGGTATTGAAGTGGTTAAGTAGTTAAAAATTACATTATTTTTATAGACCTGACCTACTTAACCAGACATTGTAGAATGTATGGGAATAGGAGGCACTTGTCAATACAGTATATATAATAGGGACTACAACATCAGAGCCTATACATTGATGAAATGCTAATAGCTTTATGGGTTTCTTGTGAGTAGGGGCAAACTAAAATCTAATAAACATGAAAGTGGTTTCTAAATGAAATGAAGTACATTCAGCAGTCGTTTGCTTTTTAGAGTTAAGTCTGGTGCCCCTGGCTGTTAAACCCATAAACTTTTATTCCAGTATATTATTACTTTGCTTATAGTTGCAAGCAGTTTATTATAAAGGAATAGTAATATAAAATCACATTTTTGGTAGTACTCTCATTTGAGCATGTGGTCTTTATTTAATAAAAAATATTCTGGAAATAAATGGTTACCACTGTCATGTTTTGGCATAGTATGTACCCTCGAGGATGGTTGTCTATAAAATCCAGGCATTTAGTGCACACAGCTTCTTTTTCCTGTTTGCTTTTGTTGACTTTGACAGAAATGCTGAGCATATAAGATGTTCTTATTACAACTTAATTATACTTACCTTAACCAGTATTTTATAGGGTTGTTTATTTTTCAGTCAGTAATTCAATTAAATAAAATATAATAAAAAAAAAAACTATGCTTTAATTTATGCTCATTTTGTTGAACAAGCATTACAGCTATTTGCAAATCATTGTATATACAAGAGCAACTCCATCCAATCAACTGCCATGTCCTCACTGCCATCTGTAACCCCAACAGGGAGTGAGCATCTTGGGCGGGCCAGGGCAGACCATTCCCCAGAGCAGGGGAACGGTCTGCGAGTTTGTCTTGTGTACCCTTTAGTGGATTCTACATATTGAATATATAGAACTAAAAGTCATGGTTCCAGTTGTATTATTAAGATATGTACATTTTGATAACTTATAAAAGAAAAGTGCTTAACCTTCTGCTAATGTGAACCACTGGCCATAGACACAGGGCGCGGTGAATGGTTTGGAACAACATGCAGAGCTGACACCTCTCCAGTTGATTTTATCTTTTGGTCAAGGTAATGCAGTCTTTGCATTCAACTATGTATTTTATACCTATATAATGTGATATCCTTGTATTGGATTTATTGTGAATGCAAATAGACAGCGTCTAAAATTAACTCTTTATATATATTGCTTTTACATTGTATACAGTCCATGACCCCCAAGCTTGACTCTCTATAATGACAATTTCACAGCGGTCATGGTAATTTGGGTAGCATTATCTTCAATTAAAAAACGAGCCCATGGCAAAGGCAGATAAGTTCCTACCCTCACCCTTCAATACTGGTAGAATGGTAAATAGTCAAATTACTTTTTTGTTTATTCAATATACATTGAAGTAAAAAAAAATAGGGCTGTGGAAATAATTCCTCGATTAATCGATAAATTTTTTTGATCGATCAAAATTCTTTTGATCGGTACACACCTCTCCGCCGGCTTTCGGATCTTCAGGGAGTTCCGTCGGAGATCCGGTGACATCACAGACATCGACGTCACCGGACTGTTCCCCCCCCTTCCCCGAGTGCCTCCGTCTGCTAATGAAGGGAAGGGGGGAGGAGTCCGGTGACGTTGAAGTTCTGATTGAAAGTAACGCGTACGGGGGAGGAGCTACGCATGACGTCACCTGCTGCTGCCCTACGGAACTAACACGATTGTCGGCTTTACATGCTGTGTTTTTGTCCTCTTTATGTGAGTAGTTTGTGTTTGAACACAAAAATTAAATCTTATACTTAAGCGGTGAGCACTTAGATCTTTTCTTTCTACCTGTGACCTGGCGTCCTTGCTGAGATCTAAGGAGACGTGAGAGAAGTTTATGGTCCGTGTTAACCCTTTTGATACCCGCTTGCATGACCACCTGTTTGCACAGGGGTCCATGCCATAAGGTGAGAGTGATTAGTTAGACTGGAGGGATTGTCACGCTACTGTGGAAAAATATGACTTATGTCAGTGCTACAATTTGAATTTAAAACTTATTTGTGAACTGTGAAGTTAAGTCATGGATTGTGGAAACTAACTAGTGTCGGGTGATTGTATATAGTGTATACCACATTTACCACTGATTAATGCAGAGTTGCAATGCAAGGAGATCAGCTAAAAGTAGTTGGATCTGTATGTGCGCTATAATTAATCGAAATTAGTCGATTAATAGATTTAAAAAAAGAAATTGATTAATCGAACACAAAAATTTTAATCAGTAACAGCCCTAAAATAAATGAAAACTCGCTCCCTTACCCTTTTTATTCAGAGAGTCTGTAATCTCCACCATATTGGTGTCCTCTTCATTGAAAAAATAACAGACCACAAAAACAACACAGCAGTTGTGATTTAATTATGATGTAAACAGGGCACATAGAAAACAACTGATCTACAAATCCTTTCATTGAGCCTGCAGGTCAATAAATGTGTTGTGAATGAACACATGAATAACGTTGTGCCCATCAATGGCCTGAGGATGTTTAGTTCATCCTTAATGTGAGTGCAAATGTTTTACTACTTATCCTTATTAAATTTACAGTATTGCACAAGATTGGTGTGCTTTATTTTGTCTTTTTTGTTTGCACATAATATTTATTAAGCATTAGCTGCATTTTTGCTTAAAACAATGAGTGGTTACACAGTTTTGAAATGCAATTAAGAGGGAGTGGGTCTATTAATGTAGAGGTTTTCGACAAGAAATTCTACATTACTGTAGGAGTACCTAGAACAGAACCAAAAAGATTTATTAGTGGGAAAAGTGTCACAGTCATTAAAAGAGAAGCATGTTTTTTTTTTTTAGACTCATACTTACCTAAGTGGATGCAGCATTGGTCTGATGCTGCATCTGTCCCCAGCACCTCTAATTCTGAGAACCAAGCAATCGAACACTGCCGATCGCTCACTTCTCACAGCTCCGTGAGCAGAGAGCTGCTGACTGTCAACCAGCAGCTCTCTGCTCTGCCCCCTCCTCGCTCACTGGAGCGCGGGGCTGTGAAGGGGCGGGAGCGCTGAGAAGCGAGCTGGGTGCTGGTCTGACTCTGTGACGTCAGCAGAGAGCGGACTTCAGCCTGCTCTCTGCTGAAAACGGGTGTGATCCACCCAAGAACTACAGCCAAACGGCTATATTTCCCCTTTAGCCCACCTATGAACTTTCCGCTTTTTATCTTTGTAATCGCATTCTAAAGAACAAGGACTTTCCATCTGTCCTGCTGGCTAATATTTTTTTATTAATATACCTTGCACATGATTTGGTAGTTTTTGTAAATTTTCACTTTGTTATACCCCTTTCACTAATATCTGTGAAAATTCACTTTTAATAAAATTCAATATTAATAGTGAAAATTCACTTTGAAAGCGGGGCTTAAAGTGGTTGTACACCCGGTACTACCACTTTTACCTACAGGTTAGCCTTATTATAGTACAAGGAATATCTCCTAAACTTGCACTGTTTAGGAATATCACGAGAATTTCTCACGTGAATGCACATTGTCACTTTATTTGCAATATTGCATGTATGTTTATGTACTGCACGAATATCACTTTATTCCTGTTGATTTATAGCACATTATATTCTATTATTTAAATTTTTATTTTGATAGCGCAGCGTACTATATATTTGATTTGATTACCTCTGCATGATTTATGAGACATGTGCAACGCTAGCAGCTAATTCAAAAGAGAAGTACCTGTTTTAGAGATCTTATTTGTCTCATAGTTAGTGGCTCATACATTATAGGTTGTTTTTTTGTTTTTTCGTTTTTGCTGAGAGTTTACAACCACTTTAACACCAATGGCATGTAAGGCATATGGCCTTAAAACAAAGAAAAGTGTATTTATTCTGTATATTTTTTTTTATCAAAACACAAACCTTTATTGTGGCATCTCATATGTTGTCCCAATTTACAGTTTGCATCCACTCAGTTACCTGCAAATGCAGTGTTGTATGCATAGTGTGACATTGGGGTGTTTAGCTCAAGTGGATAGATGCATTTTGGTGCAGTGAGTCCTCATCAGACAGGCATATATAGTTAAGGGCCTGGTAGCCCACGTTTATTAAAAGGGAAAAAAACAAAACATAAGTCCATCCAGAAATCCCATGCAGGGGTTTAACTTCATTAAGCATTCATAAATGAAAACATACCAAGCCACCTGGCTCTCTCTTGTCAGCAGTTCCTCTGCTTGCTCTCAACAGAGTTGATTCCTTCCAGCCCCCTGGACTCACTGGCTTCCTTAGTCCTCCCAACTCTCAAGGCTGGCCAGCCTTTCCCAGTCTCTGGGCAAAGAATCCCCCTTACCCAGGGATGACCCCTCTACAGACACAGGTCTGTCTTCATACAGCACCAGCAAGCTGGTCACACTCCACCATCCTCCACTCACCAGCCCCTCATTATATGGTCTGTGTGCAGCTGGGCACACACCTTGCTTGCTATCCTCAAGACCCAAACACAGGGTTGGAGATCCAATCCCACCCATGACTCTCAGGGATCTCCAAACTACAGACTCCCATCCAGAACTAGCAAAACCTGGAGAAAACAGAGAGCAGTTCCTTCCATTTAAATTCTACACTCTGTAGTCTTGCAGTCTGCAGATACGCAAATTCTGTGTCTCTTTTACCTCTAATTTCAAAGGGACAGAGCCTCGCTCTGCCACAATAGTAATAGCATCCTTTCCTTGATTTTATTACCAATCTAGGTATTCGTCTGGTCCTTTTTACTATTAAGTTAACAGGGATCTCTTATGAGAAAAATACTTGCATGGCCATTTTTGACCTTCAGAAATTCCCCTGGTTTCATTTGGACAAGACCTAAGATATGTATCATATCTTAGCAATGTGTAGTATGTAAACTAGAGACAATAGTTTTTTTCTTTTTTGTATATAACTTACCACCAGAGCAAAAGCAGAAGTTTTTATTTCTCCAGAACTTTGGTGAAAATCAGGAGTTTAAAACAAAGTTTTGCTAATTGACGTTAATGTGGAAGGTGAAATATTAGATGGTTTTGGGTGGCTTTTATGAGTGCAATGAGTTTGAAATGGCCCCTAAAGGTTAGAGAAGCTCTTTTCCACTCAGAACTGGTGATAAATAGCTTTAGGCATTATCAAAGCCAATAATCACCATGTCCGCGCTAAAATAGTGATTACATGACTTTGTTTTCAACAAAATTATGTCTGGCAGGAACAGAGTGGCTCATAGATTTAAGGGGAACTGTTTTCTAGCTAATTTCATCCATCATTGTTGCATGGAGACTAATGCCTAAGAATTTGTACTTCATTTTGTACTTTTTTTTTGCTTATATAGAGTATGGTGGGATTTATAGACAGTTTCGTGTTCACTCACTCTCCAGGGGTTACAGAGATACACCGTTCATTTTCATTTTGTATTTGGTGATCTGAAAGGAGATCCCACAGCTCAAAGCACGTATCGCAGACATTAGAACCTATCCTCTCTATGCTGCCACACTGCCTCACACGTCCTCCTCTATGGACCAGCCCAAGTCCTCTTCATATTTGAATGATGTCTAGCATGTCCTTTAAGCTCAGATCATCTAAAGCAGGGTTTCTCAACCCGTGGTACGTGCACCAAGGGCAGGGGGTACGCCCTGTGCTGTGTCTCCCGAGTCCCACCTTTCGCACACATACAGTCCCCAGTGGCTTGCTGTAGCGTGGCACTGTGGTACCAATGGGGGAGCTGCCTGGGGTCCTGTCAGTGTAATGGAGCCTATCGCGCTGCACGCAAGATGTTTCCTCGGCCAAGGCTGACTGATCAGGGTCAGTAGGTGGTCCCCTGTCCTCCCATCTCCCGCATGTCCTCCCATCTTCAGGCTCCTTCCCCTCTCCAGCGCACCTCGGATCTCCTGCCATGTGTGAAGAACCGGTCCAGAGGATGCCTGCTGCGGCTCGCTGATCTCCTCTCCACTCTGCAATCCTGCACACAGCCAGCACACTGCAAACAGAAAAAAAAGGTGATTCCTGATTTGTCACTTTCCCATCTCCCTGTGTCTGCTCAGGAACTACACATCCCAGCATGCCCACCTATCAGTGCCGTCTCATCAGTGCCTTTCTCAAGACAGGGGTACTTAGGACATTTTTTTAGACCTGCAGGGGTACTTCACCGTAAAAGTTTGAGAAACACTGATCTAAGACTCCCTCTACCCAGGGGTACATCATCAAGTCACTCCGGTCTTACGGGAGAAAGCTGTAAAGAACAGCATCACATTACTGTTCTCTGCAGTGATAAAGCCTAACTCCATGTTGACTGTGGCTTCAAATAGTTAATTTGGGGTAAGCTGGCCCAAACAAATTATTTCCCTCAATAGCAGATGTGCCTGCTGGGACCACTTTATAAACTGTATGCAGTGTCAGCTACATACAGTATACAGCACTGTGTTTTGGCAGGAGGATAGGGACTTCTCTTCCTACTCCCAGTCAGCTGCTCAGCCATTCACATGAAGCTTTGTATTTTCCAAATTAATACAAAGTTTCCTCTAATGGGCCTAGTGGAGAGGTAGGCGGATGACATCATGTCTATCTCAGCCAAGCTTTGTATTCTTTCATAAAATACAAAGCTTCCTGTGAATGGCTGAGCAGCACTCGGCCTGATCTGTTTTGTTTCAGTAAAGGGACGGGAAGTTCCCATTCCACTGGCAGAACACAGGGCTATATACTGTATGTATCTGATTCCACATACAGTTTATATAGAGTGCCCAGCAGGCACATCTGTTAGTGAAGGAAGTAGTTTGTATGGGCCACCTTGGCCCAAATGAACTATTTAAAGTGATAGTATACATTGAGTTAGACTTTAAGGACCCACCCATCGCCTGCCAGAGGATGTACATTAGATATCTTGACTGGGCTAATGAAAGAAATATATTTATTCTAAAAAAATATAAAACATGCAGAGGGAAAAGGATGGGTGGTGGCATTGGAGTTGTTTTTTAAATCTTTACCTCTGTGATCATTTGGATTTATATTTAGACTTTGGATCATAAAAACACAAACACTGAGAAATAAAATAGTTGTGCACACTGGAAAAAGCTAATTCCATTGCGTATAATTTCTCCTTTTGAGCGTCCTTAATATTCTGGTTTTACATCCCCAACATTCTTACTCTGCAAGTCTAGTTCTGTTGGCTGACTGATTTGAATAGATTCCCTCCTACTATTCCCTTTTCAACTCTTCTTGGCCTAAATATTCTGTTACTTATATAAGTACATTTTCTATTTTTGCCTTAGGTTTTCCTCTTTGTGCAATGAATAAAAACAGGACAAGCATCAAGAGTTTAAATTTATGAACTACTAATCAAAATGGCAGTGTAGGGAGAAACTCGTTCAGAGATTCTCAGAATCTATTTAGGTCCACACCCTACTACTTTTAGCTGAATCCAAAACTGCATCCAGGAAAATATCTTGACTCCCTTGTTGACTTTCATATGATATTTTGTTTTTGGATCATTTTCTTAGACATGCTACAGCTATTGCCAGCCAAAAATACAGGCTGCCTAGTCATAAACAAACTGCTGCACTCTTTTACAGAAGTCTACCCAAAATATTGTCTATGGTATCTAAAGGTGTTAAACCCCTTAATGTAGATGATAAAAAACCGTTAGTCATTTTAAACACCGGGCAAGGTGTTACATGGGAAGGTGAATGGCATGGTTGAAACTAAATTCTTGTTGAGTGTCCCAACCATGCTTGAGCAGAAGATGATAACCCTGTAGCAAAGTCTCTAGACGCAAAGTCTACAAGATGGAACTCGAAACACCTATGCGACATGTCAAAAATATTTTTCTGGAAGCATAATAAATCTTTCACTTTAGGACTAGTAAGTAGAAAAATATTCATACGGTACGTACTTTTTTCAGCTGTTTATTTTTTCTGCTTTGTATTATGTCTTCTTGTTAAATTATATTATTCAAAAATATTATAAGGTCTAAACTGTATTTAGACTTCAAAATGTTCCACTTGTATGGTATAACCGAGTCTGCTAAGCCTATTTCCCTAAAAATAGAGTACCTAGACAGTGGTAGTGAATGCAGTTGAACCCAACCACCCCATGTGCTGGATGTGGTCCTTCTGCTTTCAGTAGTCTGGCACTTGGAATATTTTGTTTTGCAGAGGTCATTGCTAACACACTTATGCATAGAAAGTACCCAAATGGTTTCAGCCATACAATAATATGGAGTGGTCCAGACTGGCCGGGGCTATAGATGAACTATTCAGATGTAGTATTTACTGGTTCAGGAATAAGAAACAAGACATGCACCAGAACAATGTAGGAGCAGCCTTGGCTTTAAAAGAGTAAATTGTGTATTATAGATTGATCAGGCGTAATTTGTTACCTTACTGTACTAATGATTCATAAGCTCCTCTCTTGGCTCTGGAAATGATGACTCTGAAGCTAGGTAGCGAAGGCACGTCTTTTACATACTGAATTTGGGAGTTGCATTTTATGGAAGGTAGTGGATGTTATTTAGAGGACCGTGGCATACAGCACTTTAAGAAGAATACATGTATATAGGGCAATAGTAGTGACCTGCAATAAGGGTCCCATCTGTTTTTCTGCACAGAGTCAATGTCCATCTATGATTGCTTTCACTTAAATTAAGCAAAACAGGCTGTAAACCAGCAGAGTACAGTTCTGATTATTGCCAGAAATTACATTAATGTTTACTAATCTCACGAGCCAGTGTTTTCTTTTCGCAAGAATCCAAGTACATACTGTATAATATTGTGAGAGGGAATCTGGCTCAGTTGTGTATTTAGAATTGGCATAGTTCAGAGTGTAGCTTCCCTGGTGAATGACTTCTCAGTTATCTTTATTGCTTACAATGTGTCTTCCAAAAAATCATGCCACGTTTCTTCTGAGTATAAAGAGTCCTGAAATATTGTAGGGAGGGATTCTTTCTGAGAGACCGTTATTTTCCAAGCTTGAAGATCAGAGACAATATTAGTGCAACAGTGACATCTATTGGTGTGCCTGATCATTTATATTGTGCACAATAGCCAAACGACAAATCTCGCTACCACATAACCCTGATTATTTTCAGAACAATCACCCTTTCAAAAAAAGAAAAAGTGAACTGCTTATAAGGGACATCCATACACATATGGACAAATATACAAATAACAGAAACCATGTGGATGCAGCACGTCAGAGCAGAGCTCCGTTAAGTGCACCAGTGATCCATCAGAATGTTTACTTTCTGTTTTTTTTTTTTTTATGTCAAAGTGCTATATATGTTGGCACAGACACAGAATGCCTGCCACTGGCAACTGATCTTAAACTAAGATCTTTCATTAAAATAGCTTGCCCCTAAAATTTTCAATACCATTGCTGCCCCAGTCTGCAACTGGAGCCCCATAAAAAAATTGTACTTACGGGTATGGGTCACATGTTCACACTAGTCCACTTCCTCAAGCATTGTGTTGCTCAGTGCCCAAGCAGCCAGTCACCTGGCAAGACACTATTACGGGAGGAAGAGGTCTATCAACATTGCCAAATCATGTTCCCAGGTAGCAAGCAAACTTGCCACAAATTTGTGGCAGTGTTGAATTGTAAGTCTGTTAACTTGCTGCCCATTTTCACTGGTAACTTGCAGAGCACTTGAAGTACAAGTTCTAGTTGACGCTTTTCTAATTTGTAGCAAATTTGCGTGGCAAGTCTCTAGCATGAGCAAAGTTGCAGTGGCAAGTCTACAGCATGAAAATTCAGCCACAGTGACCCCTGTGATGGGATGACTATTGCACAACATAACTGAACCCGAATTTGCAGCAGACTTGTAGAATGTTTGCAGAGAAAGTTGATCTGGATTCATGCAATGCGGACTTGCTGCAATTGTGCAACAAACTTGTGCAGCCTGGCAAGTCTAGCAATAGCTTAGCAAGTCATTTTAAAACTTGCAGCACAATTGCTTGCTATCTGGGTTATTATTTTAAAATTAAAATAACTATCTCTTTCATGAATAAAGCCTACTTCATCATGTGACCCTAAAGTGTATGCAGCCTAAAACATATGTTCTATCACTACTATGGGCATTCTTGGTATGTTATGTGATTAAAGACTGCGGCTGTGTATCGTGTTTAATCAGCTCTGTCTGGCAAACCTGTAATGAGGCAAATGGATTAGCAAGGCAAAACAAGCCAACTATGGCTGCCCCTAATACATATATAATTTTAAACTATATTGAGAAACAAGTTTTTGGTTATACATTAGCATATCAATAGGATAATTTAAAGTAAAGGAATCAATTTCACACGTGCATACATTTTACATTTTTTTTTTAAAGACTACAATTGCTTTTTAGGCTCAGTTCACACTAAATGCGGCGCAAATTCGCACAACATCTAAATTGCAACCCTATTCGTGCGAACTGATTACGGAGTGTATGTTAAGATAACGACACCCCACAATCAGTTTGCAAAACGCAGCACGATTTGCAGAATTGGATCGCATGGGTGTGAACACCCATGCAATACGATTCTGGCGCTGACCAAAAAAAGGGTCCTGCCCAAGTTTGGCCTGAATGCGATGCAAATTCAGCCATACGGTTTGTATAGCGGAAATTCGCATCACGCAGACATCGCATTTGATCTGCACAGCAATGCGGTTTAAATCATATGCAATGTCTGGCATCGCACTAGTGTGCACCGGCTCTTAAAGGATGTTAGAATGTTGCTGCATGGCTTCCCATGATCCCCTGGTCCTAAGGTTCTTCAAACATCCATTAAGGCATGTCCCCACCAAAAGACACAATACAGTACAGGTGCATCTCAATGCATATTTAAATAGGGCATTTATTTATAAGATTCTAAAGATGGGAGGATTTAGATCCAAAAGAGGTACGGTTAGGAGTAAATACTGTATGAAAAACATCTTCTGCCCCCTGTGTAAAAGAAGATATTGCTGTTCCTTTATTCCAGGCCTTTCTGATCTCCTCACCTCCGTTGGCTACAAAGTAAGATGGGTATTTTCAGGGGTCAACAGAGAGGTGGGTAGGGAGGGTAATGCAGCAAATATAAGAGAGTTGGTGGAGTTTCCCTTTATACAGCACTGGTGATTTTAAGGTGTCCCGGGCACTTGGCAGAAAACTATTTGCATACCCACACTGCCTCGCTGGCATTAATTGTCTGTCGCCAGAAATAACTTTTTTTTCAAGCAAAAGTTTTCCTTTAAAGTGGAGTTCCACCCAAGAGTGAAACTTCCACTTTAAACACTCCTCACCTCCTTACATGCCACATTTGGCATGTCATTTTTTTTTTCGGGGGGGGGGGGGAATTGGGGGGTACCCTGTTTTGACAGGTACTTCCTGTCCCTCTTCCTGCTTCAGTCGCTTGGCCGCCAAGGCAACTCCTCCTCTCGCCCTAGGTGGCCCCTCCCTCTCTGCAACCTTCTTGTCACAGGTAGCAGAAGGTTGCCTGGCCACTAAAAGAGCACAGCGCAACTCGCACATGAACAGTGCATACCCAACTGTGAAGTTGCAAGCTGTCACAGCGGGGTGCCCACAGTTGCGATGACAGCGCCGTGGAGAGGAGGGGGTGAGGAGCGAGGCTTCAGGCGGCCGAATTGCTGGACCATGGGACAGGTGAGTGTCTGTTTATTAAAAGTCAGCAGCTACACTTTTTGTAGCTGCTGACTTTTAATAAACTGAAAAACTAGTGGAACTCTGCTCTATGTTCATCTCACTCAAACAGAATATGTCACCAAATTAAATGTGTATTGATTTAGCAGGGGTGCATTTAAAATGTTTAAAAATTAAATAAAAAAAGTTTACTTGGATGCAATAAAATAATGCTCTTTCTTTTATAGATCATTTCTATAGAATAAAACGTATGTGTAATTGAATGTACAGCATGTAGAATATATCAAAATAGTTCTTTGTGTTTCTTGCTTGAAGCATAGCTATGGAGTCCTTAGAGACCATCAGGGCTGCCGGAGTGTCCTCAGGTAGCCTAGCTAACTAGTTCAAAATTGCTGCTCTGCTGAGCAGAGAGAGGCAGCAAATTAGTGATTCAGTGACAAATGAAGGATTTTGAAAGGAAAAGCATTAGAAGCCTACAGCAATCTCTTCTGTCTCTATATGTTTCTTCCCTGGGAAGTTCTCCGATTTGAACAGACACTGCTTTTGTGTTGACGTAGCTGCATCTTTCTTGATTTTTAGCTTGATTCCGAGAAACTTCATTCGCCTGCAATGTTGAACTTGGCAAATCCTGGACCACAAGGCTAAGCTGAATCATTTCACCTCGTCTCCAGGCTGAGAAAACAGCTTTGCAAAGAGTAAAAATTACAAATGCAGCAATGATTAGACTAGGTCTGTAAACTATTATTTGATGTGATATATGTTTCAGGGTCCTTACAAAATAAAATGAAAACTTAAATCATACATGAAACGTGGATGTTTCCTGTTTTATCATTCACAACATATTACTAAGATATCCATTCAATTGTTCATGGGTTTCTTATAGCAAAATAAATAAATAGCTTTAGAGCACTTTTACCCTGTTTTGCGGCTGTTTTCCTGCAGCACAGGTGCAGTGCAGTGTACCCGCAATTTTCGTGCCGGTTATCTACAACTTTCCATATACTTTTTATTAGATTGGGCGTTTTTGGTGTGTTTTCTGAAGTCCTGCATGCAGCATCTTTCATGCGATTATAAAAAATGCACCAAAAACGGCTGATCTAATAGAAGTATATGGGAAAGCGTAGGTAACCCATACGAAAATTACGGGTACACTGCGCTGCACTCGTGCTGCAGGGAAACCATAGCAGGGCATTGTGAAAGTGGCCCTAGCTTTTTTTATTGTTTTACAGCAAATCTTTGCTTAAAAAGTCACTGATGCAAAAACACTATTACAGATTCCTCCTTACTGCTTTTCTTGAGATACTGATCCAAGGCTTAAATTGCTGCTGCTGAAATGTTTTCAGTAAGCACCAAGCAGGAGTGTGTTAACACATATTTTATGTCATTATTTCATCAGTGGTTGGAATGCTAGTGTAATGAACTTTTTCTGATGAAAACATTAAAGGAAGGGAAAAACCACCATAGTGTCGTATCGTTAATAAAAGTTCTTTATTAAAAGACAAATTCCACAAGGTATGTGACATCGCACACATGGGGATAGCCAAGGAGGGGATAAAAGGACCATATACACAAGCCCTGGCCAGGGCATGCATGTAAACTGGGAAAGCAGTTTCTTGGAAGCCTGCACAGACAGGCTGTGTTTAGAGATGCAGAAACCTTGTTGGAATCAATCTCATTCTGGAGCCTGGCCTCCCGTATGATGTTACACCTCGGTGCATTCACAGTATGCATTTCAAGGTGGCTACCTATTCATCAGCTGCAACATTTTATGATGAACTTGGCTTCCTATACTAAAATAGGATTAAAGTGGTTATAAAGTCTGAAGGTTTTTAACCTTCATGCATTCTATGCATAAGGGTAAAAAAACATCTGTGTGCTGCTCTCCCCACAGCTCCTCTATTATACCTGAGCCCCCTCTCGATCCAGCAATGTGCATGGGAGCCTCAGCTGTCCTGGGTCTCTGTCTCCTCATTAGCTGAGACACAGCAGCGGGGGTCATTGGCTCCCACTGCTGTCAATCACAGCCAGTGAGCCAATGAGTAGAGAGCAGGGGGCTCTGTGTCTTATGGACGCATAGAGCGAGGCTCGGGAGCTAGCAGGAACCATTGCCCTCATAGCAAGCGCCTTGCTATTGGGGGCACTGGTCAAGGCGGAGGAGCCTGGAGCAACAGTGGGGGACCTGAGAAGAGAATTGGGGCTGCTCTGTGCAAAACTATTGCACAGAGCAGGTAAGTTTGAAATATTTGTTATTTAAAACAAAAACGAACCTTTAGAATCACTTACGTTAAGAGATTTGGTTTTATAAGAGAAGTTCGGGTTTACAAAATAAAAAATAAAAATATACTCACCTAGGTGGATACAGCATCGATCCAATGCTGCATCTGTCCCCCATCCCCCCTACACTGAGAACTGAGTGATCAAACACCGCTGATCGCTCAGTTCTTCTCTGTGCAGAGAGCTGTGAAAGTCTATACATTTCTAAAATGCTCCAGTGGCCTTACGACCTTTTCAGAATTCCTATTCCATATTACTACAGGTAAAAACAAAATATATCTACCCAACCAGTAGTGAGAGTGAACTCATGGTAGTGATTTACATGGAACGTTGTAAACTGCTTTTAATAAAAAGTGATATGCCTTCTGAATGACTGGTAGCAAAACTAGACAATGCTTTCATTTCTAGTATAACTGCTGTCTCAAAAGTCATTTTATTTCATGTATTCTTACAGATGTATACAGAAGGAAAAGAGCAGTGTTTCAGACACCAATCTGCAGTTGTCAATCAATGCTCTAAATAAAGTACAAGTTAAATTTGGTTGCTATGGGTTACTGCACTTTGCATGCCATCTCAACTCTTTTATACTGCATTAATAGTAAAACCTTTATGTATAACACGACCGGTGCAGTTAAGAGTGCCTCCTACCAAAAGCAGTAATAATTTAAAGTTTGATAAATTACTGATGAGAAAATTATAAAATGATCATTTGCAATGCAATTGAAATTGGTATTGTCATGAATTCTCTTTATACCTGCTTCTATACTTTCGTCTTTGTATTTGACTTTCTTCCTGTGCTCTTCTAGGAATTAACTCTTTAAAACTTACAAACAAGCACTAACTATTTCTGTGGAGCAAGCATTAAGGTGCATGCAGGCATAAAATACATCTATCATCCTTTCCAGTGCATGAGTGGATGTTAGTTCAGCTTTTATGATGGGCATCTGAGCCATGGCTCCTAATTGTGGTTTACAGGATGTAGCTAATTAGTGACTACTTCTGTAGTTATTCTCACTAACAATTAAACCCTATGTCCCAGTGACTCTGGCAGCAATAATAATGCATAATGCTATTAATTCAGGAATAAAGCAGATTAAATAGTTGGGGGTAGAAAAGCAATTAGCCTCTAAACGTGACTCAGTGTCCTGTAATTGGCTACTTCCTGCTTCTAACAACAAACCTGCAAGATCATAGAAGTTGCTTCAGAATAGGCTGTCTGCAGATCTCCAGCTACTGATATTAGGCTGGGTTCGCTGCAAATTTAGGTCCAATAGAAGCCAGCTGTTGCTTGCATGGTGCCTGTTGGCGATTCTGATGTGTTTTTGATTGTTATAGGTATTTATTTATTACAGATATTTATTTTACGCTAACAATTTACGTGTAAGTTTGTACATTCATCTCAGTCCCTGTCCTCAAGAAGCTTGCAGTCTAAGGTGCCTAGCATGTGCATACCAATTTAAACAGGAGCCAATTAACCTACTAGCATGTTATTGTAATGTGTTAGGAGGAAACCCACATACCATGTAGATGGTGTGTTGGCTGGAACTCAACTTGAGGACCCTAATGCTGCAAGGTAGGAGTGCTAACAACTAGGCCACTCTATTGTCCCATGTAAAAATGCAGAAAGGGGGTACCGGCGCCAACTCTTATATTAGTATACGTTTATAAAGGCTGCACTCTAAAAGGTAAGAGGACTGTATGTTCAAATACTTGTTATGATTATGATACTTAGGAGAGTTGCGCCAATCAAAAAAGTTTATGTATCCTTAGACACTATACTAAACTATGTTTAAAGAGCTTGTTATATAACACTGCTGTCAACTATAAGTCCCTTTGAGGACTAGGTCAATCCTGTGGTGGGCGGAAAACTTAAAATAAAATAAATATATAAAGTGACAATTAATATTGTGCCTCTAATTACTGTGCAACACTAGACACTCCTGTGTGAAAAGGGTAAGTATTTATATACGATCCTGTAAGAAAAATTCTACAAGAAATTTTTTTACAGCAGGGTCCCAATTCTGTGAAAAAAAAAAAACCTCCCAATCATGCAAACCCAATCCTGCAAAAAGAAATTCAAAAAATGTACGTGTGTATCTATAATCCTGTAAAATAAATTTCTGTATAGCAGGACCACAATTCTATAAGGAAAAACAAGACCACAAATCTGTGACGAACCCCCCCCCCCCCCCCCCCCACACTTCTGCAATCCAAATCCTGCAAAGGAAATTCAAAAATAGATGTATTCTCAAATTCTATGTGCCACAAAAATCATAAAAAACATATAAAACATATAAGAAAGTCCATGTGTTGACACCACTGTCATTCAAATCAATCCGTAACGGATTAATTCCACTTGAATACACCACTAGTGATTGGCACTTTCGTAGCTTATGTACATCACCCTGTGAATCCACCACCACTAAGAAATGGGCACTCACCAGATTTAGGTGAGTTTTAGGCGTTTGGTTTATTAGCCGGATAACCACTCCTTTACTCTGGAAAGAGGGGGACATTTGGGACTTTGTATGAAACACAACACTAGGGCATAGTTGAGTCATAGATAAACATCATTATTGACAGTATAGATATTTATTGATAGCCCATGGGAGCATAGTGCAATCAATGATACAGACATTGTGGTCAGTAATTATAGTACAAGGTAAGTCAGATATAACAGTTCATCACAATATAAATAGCATAATTCATCACATTGTCAAATGATAATAACATCATAAACACTATAGCATGTAATCAAATAGTAGTAATATTGACACTACGTCCAACAGGCATCAGAATAAAATAAGGATAAAATAAATTGAATGACTCAATTATTGAACACCCATGGTCAATACATGATTGCTGTGACATGACATCAAGTAAATATGCTCGTAAATATGCTCGACGCGTTTCGTGGAAGTTTGTCCACTCATCAGGAGCAGCTAATTTGGAATGACCTATAGAATAATATAGAATGGTGATTAATAGAATTTAATTCTAACAGAGGGAAAGGGAACAGAATCGTCTGGCCTTAACACTCTTACCTAGAAATGTAAGATATAAGGGTATCAAAGCGTATATGGTAATCTACATGGTAGTGGGAGGCACTGGGAGATGGATATGACATCCACCCGGGAGCTGAGGAGGTATCCATGCGACCAGGCGGGGCAGACAACGTGCCACGTAAAAAGACAAATAACGAAGTTTGTAGTCTTCAGGGACTGTGGTAGGATTCGAAAAGTGGCTATAATAAATGATAAGTAACAATAGTACATTGTTTTAATATAGTGCAGAATGAAACCACAGTATGTGTATAATAAAGTATGGAAATAAGTGAAAGAAAGTAAGGAGAAGGTGTGTGGAGAAGCCCCCGCTTCTCGGTCTATATGAGCAAAGTAGTGCAGGAAATAAGAAAAAAATTGAGGTGAACACGAAAGGGGGATAGAAGGAAAAGAGAACTTCAACCACGGTGAACAGCAGTAGATTGCCTGAAGTGTATCAAATAAGAAGCCAGAGAGCAGGGTGCAAGAAAGTGGAATCCGTGGATAAAAGGAAATGGCATGTTACCAGGCCGCCGGCCAGCAAGGTTCCGCCAACGTCACGCTGGGTCGTGCTGTGAGAGAGGAACCGGAAGCAGCCAAAAACGGGCGATGACGCCTATATATGGGCAGCCCCCGCCTCTGTCAGAGTGCACACCAGATCGATAACAAACTACGTCAGCACGCGGCGTCAATGTGACGTCGAACGTGCCGGCGTGTGGGGCGTGGCGTCGACGCGCAGATGATCACGCCCCCCCCCGGACCCCGCAATCCAAAGGATTGAGGGGGTAGGGGGACAGTCCAACCGCGCGTCGCAGCTCCCGGGAGTGGATGAGCACCACCACCCGAGTGCTGTCCATGTATAAATGGAGCAAGGGGATTGCAAATTAGCGAATGGCATGTAACGGCATTTGATATAAAGCAGCAGCAATGACATGAAATAAATAAAATAATTAGTGTGTGTTTCCATCCCTATTACTTTGAAAAGAGGAAATTTTTTGGGACTTTATATGAGATCCTGACCATCCGGTGCATTGATCTCCATCCCTATTTATATGGAAATATAAATATGGATATGCTCCCATGGGCTATCAATAAATATCTATACTGTCAATAATGATGTTTATCTATGACTCAACTATGCCCTAGTGTTGTGTTTCATACAAAGTCCCAAATGTCCCCCTCTTTCCATATAAATAGGGATGGAGATCAATGCACCGGATGGTCAGGATCTCATATAAAGTCCCAAAAAATTTCCTCTTTTCACTCCTTTACTCTGGTTTCTCTTCACTCAAGGATCCAGATTGCGTTAATACAGGGAATATCCTCCATGCTCAAGGGAAATAATAAGAAATGCTCCCATAGCGTAATATGTCCAAAAAATGTATTTAACAAACAGAAAAGATAAAAGACAAGAGAACTTTTGCACTCACATTTGCCTGTGCCCTCAAAGCCGGCACTGAGCCTCTCCAGCCGTATAAAGGGGGACCTCAAGTCACAAGAAGACCACTGTGCTGTGTCGCCTATCCCCTCATATGCCTGCCAGCTGACCAGTTTAGCGTTGTAGGTTTACCCAGCAGCCTCTACGCGTTTCGCAAGTCAATATGCGTCATCAGGAAGCTGACACTCTATTGTCCCACATATTTATATTATTTACCTTGAAAAAAAAGTCTTGTTTCTCCCTACTTAAAAAAACACTAATGCCCCGAACACAAGAGTGGATTTTCTGTCGGAAAAAACTTGGATGGTTTTTCCGACGGAATTCCGCTCAAGCTTGGCTTGCATACACACGGTCACACAAAAGTTCTCTGAACTTTCGACCGTCAAGAACGCGGTGACATACAACACTACGACGAGCCAAGAAAATGAAGTTCAATGCTTCCGAGCATGCGTCAAATTGTTTCCGAGCAAGCGTAGGCTGGAATTCTGCCAGCAAAAGTCCGATGGAGCATACACATGGTTGGAATTTCTGACCAAAAGCTCACATCTGAGCTTTTGCTGGCAGAATTTCTGATCGTGTGTATGGGGCATAAGAACCCAAGTATTCATTTCTGTTAATGTTAGAGGATCCCCACAGAGTCTTATTGAAATCCTGATTCTGGGATTCTTTTGGGTTTGTCTGTGATGGGATCTGTGTGAGGGAGAGCCTTAAGCCTAGTACACTCTGCTAGTTTTTTTTTTCGTTCAACCCAGCAGGCTGAACAAAACAAAACTGACCGCTCAGGTCAGAGCAGCTGTACTTACAATCTGATGTCAGTACAGTGATCTCCCCTGCTGTTCTATTGTGTTCTGACAGCCCCCCGCCAGAACACTCCGGCCAGCGCTCTCAGCCATTGGTAGGAGCACTGATCGGGAGCCGGTCAGCAGATCTTTTTACGGTCATGCCCCTCCATGTGTACGGGATGTTTAGAGGCACCGATTGGCTTAACTAGGAGCAAATGCAGAATAAGTGTGTCATTAAGGCCTCATTCAGATTATTAGGAACATAAGTGAAGTGAGTGATTAGTAGCATGATGGGGTAGGTATGACAAACTTGTTTTATAGAGTTTAGGGACACTATCATCAAAGGTGTACCTATATTAAAAATGTTTTTTTTAAAACTGACAGCAGAAGAGAAATGCAAGCACTTTTGGTTGGCTACCCCCTTGTCCAATAGAAATGTGTGTCAAAATGAATGGGGCAGGTAACCTCTCAACAAAAAAAAAAAAATCAGTGGAGCTTTGCCTGTTTGAAATGGTCAGCATTTGGCCATACAGTAACAGATTTAAATCCAGTTATGTACAGGCACTTTTAAGCGGAGTTCCATGCTAAATTGAAACTAAGTCCCACCCCCCACCCCTCGTTTTCAGATATTCTTTTTTATTTTTTTCTCTTTTGTAACTTTTTCTGTTTCCCTTCAGGACTTTCGTCCTACTCCGCCACGTTGATGTATGTCATCATCGGCCACTCCTCCCCCCCCCCCCGCTGCCATCTGTGACCTGTGTGTGTCCCAGAAGACTACAGGGCCATTCAGAAAGCTCGGCACGACTCGTGCATGGGCAGTAGGAAACCGGCTGTGAAGGTTTCACTGACCGTTTCCTTTAGTTGCAATGGCAGCCCCTGCACCCGAGCCAAATTGGCTTGGGGGGGGGCGACATCACGGGAACCCTGGATAGGTAAGTGTCCTTATATTAAGTCAGCAGCTACAGTATTTGTAGCTGCTGACTTTTACATTTTGTTTTTCAGAGGCGGGAACTCCGCTTTTAGCTTCCTGCACTTCTGGGTAGCAGCTCTCATCACAGACATCATACAGTCATTTTTATCACTGAAAACCTTTAATTCTCATTAATTGGCATCTTTATATTATTATTATTATTATAAAAATAATTATTTAACACCAATAGTTTGTGCAGTGCTTTACAAAATAATGGGAGACAGTACAGTTACAACACAGTTCATGACAAGAGGGATCAGAGGGAGCAGCTCATAAAAGCTTACAATCTAAAGGGAAGGGCAAGTGATATAAAAGGTATTAACTGTGGGGGGGATGAGTCATTTGAGAATGTAAAATGCAGTTTTTGGCTAGAGGTGTGATAGTCTTCCCTGAAGAGATGAGTTTTCAGGGATCGCTTAAAGGTGGACACAGTAGAAGATACTCATACAGAGCTTCTATGCATCATAAATGAATGAGAAAAATCCTAATTTTTTTTACATAAAATCTGGTAATCATGGTAGAATGTCAGTTACTTTTTAAATTGTTTTTTGCTGGATCAATATCATTAATTGTTAGCTGCTGTGTAAAAGGGTAAAAATGTAAATAAATATTTTTCCCATGAAAGTTGTTAAATACATACATTTTGACCATTTTAAGAGGCTGCTTCCAACTAAACACTTGTTCTGGCATTCCTATGTAGCTGTGTCTATACTACTGAGTCTATATAATGAGGTGGTACAAGGGTGGGCAGTTCTTACATTCCTGCCTGGGAAAACAAATCAAAATCCACTTAACACATGAATCATTGATTGGGTCGGCAGTGATCTGGAGCATTAAACTTGCTCGTAAAACCAAGGAGAGGACAGGACGTCAAACCCAGATTTAAAATTAGTTCCAGCCTGGCTCATACAGCAGACAGAGAAGGAAACAGGTTATTTATTATCCTCAGAATGGTTGGAAAAGTCAGTATTGTGTTCAGAGTATGTAAATTCTGTGAATGTGGGCTGCGTCTCTTGGAACTTTTTTACTATCTGCTAGTCTAATCTGTGGATTGATCAGGACATTGCCCGAAAGCACATTGTAATAAGCATAATAATTTAAAATTAGGATTTTGCTTTAATGTATTACTATTTTAAGACATTTTGTTTTACCTTAAGTTGGTAATAAATTAGACAACTAAGATAATACAGAGATATGTTTATACAATCATATGCTTTTTTGGGTATTGAGAATGACATAAAATAGTAGAAAATAGGGTGAGAACACAAGAAAAAAAGAGTGGTGAGTGCAGAACTATATGAGCAGTTGAGAGATGGCCTGGGCGTGCATATCATCTCATCTCATACACATCTTTTTTTTTTTTTTGGTATACTGCATCAAAATAGCTATGTTACGGCTGTCCTGCTAGCTAAATCCCTGTAGTTGCTAATATCCCCATTCAATAATGTAAAATGGTTCTAAAGGCCGAAGTTTTATTATTAATTTTTTTACCTTAATGCATTTACTGCATTAAGTTAAAAAAAATCTTCTGCATGCAACTTCCTCCTATACTTACCTGAGCCTGATCTTGATCCAGTGATGTGCATGAGAGCAGAGGCTCTCTAGGCTCTCTCCCTCCTCATTGCCTCAGAGTTAGCAGTAAGAGCCATTGTCTTCTGCTGCTGTTAATCACAGCCAGTGAGGAGGGAGTGAGGGGCAGGGCTGAGCCACAGTCTGTGTGTCAGTGGGAGCAAGCATGCATGAGTGCTCCCAGAGCAAGCGGCTTGCTATGGCTTGCACTCAACGGGGGGGGGGGGGGGGGGGGGGGGGGGGGGGAGAGGGAGCCAGGAGCATCGTCATGGGACCTGAGAAGAGGAAGATTAGGGCTGCTGTGTGTAAAACCATTATACAGAGCAGTTAAGTCTAACATGTTTGTTACTTTAATACAAAAAAAACGAGCATTTACCATCAATTTAAGCCTAAAGCGTGGTTCAAGTACCTTCCCCACGATGGAGCCCACTGTAGACTCACTCAAACATTTTGGGCATTTAAATAAAGTTGCACAGACTTTGACATGAGACTTACGAAAAGTCACTAAATATGGCTGTACGAAGTTCTATAATCTTTTAGGTCACTTTGCAGTAATAAAGTAAACAAATATGCATTACAAATAGTATTACAAATATGCATAATACAGTATATACACATGCACAAGCTATCTATTCTTCCTAGCAAATGAGCACTGACAATGTATGCGATAGGGATACACTAAAGGTTACTTAACTTGGGTTATAGTGTAGATTTAAGCCTGGTACACACTACCACGGGGTTGCACAAAAAAAAACATGAAAGGCTAGTCCAGCAATCTCCCTCGCTGAGCTGTTGTATTCAGACAGAACACTCCAATGAGCGCTCTCTGCCATTGGGAGTCGTTCGGCTGTTGGTTTTCCAGCATGCATGTGCAACAGAAGCCTGCCGAACAGACTGGCATACACATGGGCAGAATGTCGGCTGGTATTTTTTGTTACTGGCAAATGTCTCCTGACATTCTGCCCATGTGTACGGGACTTTAGTGTCATCCCCAGGTGACACTAAAGTCTGTGCAAGTTCCCTCCCTGCACAGACTTTCTTTGTTCTTATGGAGTCACCTTCCTTCTTTGTTTTTCCTGGTGGTATGGAGTTGTCTTCCTTCTATCCAGGACCTTTTGCAAACTCCTCTTTGCTTCTCAGAGTCCTAAAAGCTAGTTCTTCTTTTGTGTTCAACACATGTCTATGTTCAAGTCTCTTCTTCCCTATTTCCTGCCAACATCACTTCTGTTTAACTAGCCTTCATGAACCAGTCAAAGAAGTTAATTGACTTTAAATAGAGGAAGCCTAGCTTCTACCAAATGATAGTTAAAATGTATTACTCCATATATTCATGTTATAAAAAATTGTCAGAGAAACGCAAATCTCAAAATGAAAGGACAGCTATCTGTATTTTTTGTAATCCTGTGCCATAAGCTTATAAATATAGTCTAGGTGGATATTTTTGTATAGGTACCTTGATCCATCTTCAAACAATGTAAATATGCATATACCATACCTGGTCAATACTTGTGGAAGCTGTAAATAAGCATGGCTCCTTTTCTGAACACTGCTAGCTTCAGGGTCCTGTGCTGAGCAGTTGCCCTGCTGCTTGGTGAACACTGGAGGTCAGTTGCTTGGCATGGGCTCAATTTGGAGAACAATTTACATTTTTCCAATGAATGCAAAGCGTTCTCTGTTTGGAAGAGGTGGAGAGGCAGGTCAATGATGTCACAAACCTCACTTTATCCAATCAGAGAATGCTTTAAATTTATTGAGAAAATGTTTTGTGAATGGTGTCCATACCGAGCAAGCAACCCTCATGTTTACTATGTAAAAGGACAGCCTCATGACGAGGAACCCGGAAGCTAGTGGCGATCAGTTTAGAAGTGGTGCTTACCACAGTAATTTCCAGCTTCCACAGGGATCAGACCAGGTATGGCACATGGATTCTTACATTGGCCCAAGCTGGACTAATGTAATTGTGCAAAATATGCATATCTAAAAATCAGCTTTAACATTTTCAACATTATCCTTCGCTAGTATGATCAGTAAACTGTAAAAGTGTCATGTGAGTGAAGGACTTATTCAGTCTTAGGGCACTGGGCTCTGCTGTATGCACTTTCCAGACCTCTGTGTGTGTTGGTAAGCCACAGAGTGATTTACAGGTCCAGAGCCATGGCATAGCTTCTCTGAAGACTCTCTTGTACTGGGCCAAAGGACCGATACCTTAAAAAAAGGAGTACACCCTGAAAGCTTGTCCTGAAAATGTAAAATATCACAGACAGAACTTGATTGTAAAGTTTTTTTTAATAATCTTTTCACTGCTCCAAAACCTTTCTGAATTTCTGTAATATCATTTGATCATGGACATTTCACATGGAACCCACTAAGTCTGTCAGCTTCCCTCCATCAGGGAGACTTTTAAGCATTTGCGGACATCACACACGTCTTCTGCTCTCTGGGTGTTTACCACCAGTGCTAATCTTACTATGCTCCCAGAAAATGAATACTCTGGGACACCTGGGCTATCTCCTCTTGAGGGATCAGTGAGCACAGACTCTGTTTGACAATGTGATGTGGACTGTCCAGATCCTTTGAAGCTGGATCCCTGAACCTTCAACAATGAGTGCTAGAATTGACTTCTAACTTTATACTCAGACTCACCAGTCCCATTTGCTCAGTTCTATTCCAAACTCTTACAGCTCAACTTTCCATCTGCGTAGGACAAAAACGTAAACATTTGTATAAATTGATATGCCTGACATCCCAAACCAGGTTATCTGACCTGGTGGGTCAGCAATCCAGCACAGGAGTCAGGGAAATGTTTCCTTCCTTCTTGGACAATCCTCACAATGGATGCCAGCCTGAAATGCAGAGGAGTCCTAGACACCTTGTTGGTGCAGGAGACTTGGTTGACAGGGAAATATCTACTCTCGATCAACATTCTGTAGCTACGTGTGAATTGGTTCTCTCTGCAACTCTGAACACCTCTGGAGGGTCATCTGATCAGGATTCAGTCAGACAATGCCATGACAATGGTGTACATTAATTAAGGAGCCAGAAGTCATGATGCAGCAGGAGAGGTAGAACAGATTCTAGCCTGGGCAGAACTTCGCATTTCATTATTGCCTGCTGTTCACATCCCAGGTGTGGCCAATTGGCAGACAGACTACTTCAGTTGGCAATGCCTAAGCTTGGGAGAATTGCCTCTTCGCCCAGAGGTTTTTCTAGATCTTTTTTTGCAGGTCCTGCAGGATCTAGATGGGCATTCCTGCGATACTCAAAGCAGCGATTTGGTTTAGAGCGATGTGGTACTCAAAACTTAACAGACAAGCTTTTTATGCCATGACTATTGAAACCTAGGTCTTGAGATACAGGGGTCTTTATGAATCTCTGATTCCTATGATGTCAAAATCTAGTAAGAATACCACTTACAAAATCTACCATCATACATGAAGAGCTTACTTCTTCTGTTTCCTGACTTTTTTAGACACTTTTTGAACCTATAAGGGGTATATTCCTTTCCACTCTTTCTCTCAAGGTTATCCTTTCCGATTGCAATCGTCTCTTTTAGGCATGTATTTGAGTTAGCTGCCCTTGTAAAAAGCCTTTTATGTTCTTGTACAAAGAGAAAGTTGTGTTCCTTCCTAAGGTGGTTTCGGCTTTTCACCTCAACCAAGGACATTGTACTTCCATCGCTTTGTCCTGCTCTTGTACATCCAAAGGAGATTTCCCTGGATGTGTTTCATGCGGTTTATGTCTATCTTGCAGCTACTGCTTCTATTATAAAGTCTGACTCTCTTTTGTTATTCCCATCAATCATTTGTCATTGACTCAGACAGATCATTGTTTAAAGGGTAACTCCACTTTTGTTAGTAAAAAAAATCTATAATATTGCGTATACAATTGTGATACAAGTCCTTTTGTAATTGAATGCAATTAAAAATCACTTTTCCCCTCCCACACTGCAGCACTGTCATTTTCTGTAAAATGCAATGCAATATGGCTACCTGGAGGCATTCTGTACACAGATGGTGTACAGAACACCCCCCCCCCCCAGATATGTCATTTTCTGCTTGTGTGAGTCTACACTAGTAATCTACTCCCAAAGGTAAGTCACATCTAAAGGGATACAGACCCTGCAGTTTTTCTTATTAGAGCCCTGCAGGTGCAGAAGCTGATTAATAATTACATAACCACTCCCATACAGATTTATTTCCCAACTGGACACAGACAAACAGTTAGCTATTCCTTCTGAATAACAAAAGGTAGGAATCTGCAACGAAGTTTGTTAAAATCCTTGTAATTTAGATAGCAAATTTGTGAGGCCTAGTGTGCATTAACACGGCCAATACCCCAAAGAGAAGTTTAAACAGATAGACATAAAGAGTATATGCATGTGAAAAAAGATTTTTTATTAAGGGCTTTGGGCCCAAAAGTAGATCAATGAATGGGTAAATAAACATATAATTGTACAAGGCAATATATATACATGGTATTCATGTGCGACCATAAACATGTACAGAAATGCATAAATTGCACAACAACTTGCGATAATATCGGGGTCTTTCAGGAAAATGCCGACATGTTTCGGACGGACGTCCTTTTTCAAGGCAATATCTGTTCCTGTGTTTGCTCAATAATATTGCAATATATTTGAAGGGCTGGGAGTAAGCCCAATAATCTTGAGGTACAAGAGTATGGTATCAGTATGTCCATGCAGTATACAATGGATCTTGTGCTGTTAAAAGCAAACGGCTGCTACACATTTGAGAGGCTGCAAGATCTCCAAGCCATGCAATGAAGGTTTGCAATGGCTAGTGGTGCCTGGGCCAAAGATGATAAGTAGCTGGTACAGGGAGAGTTTGCGGTATGCTGCAGTGTAGCCAAACGCCGGCAGGAAGGTATAATAATATATCCATTATATTATTATACCTTCCTGCCGGCGTTTGGCTACACTGCAGCATACCGCAAACTCTCCCTGTACCAGCTACTTATCATCTTTGGCCCAGGCACCACTAGCCATTGCAAACCTTCATTGCATGGCTTGGAGATCTTGCAGCCTCTCAAATGTGTAGCAGCCGTTTGCTTTTAACAGCACAAGATCCATTGTATACTGCATGGACATACTGATACCATACTCTTGTACCTCAAGATTATTGGGCTTACTCCCAGCCCTTCAAATATATTGCAATATTATTGAGCAAACACAGGAACAGATATTGCCTTGAAAAAGGACGTCCGTCCGAAACATGTCGGCATTTTCCTGAAAGACCCCGATATTATCGCAAGTTGTTGTGCAATTTATGCATTTCTGTACATGTTTATGGTCGCACATGAATACCATGTATATATATTGCCTTGTACAATTATATGTTTATTTACCCATTCATTGATCTACTTTTGGGCCCAAAGCCCTTAATAAAAAATCTTTTTTCACATGCATATACTCTTTATGTCTATCTGTTTAAACTTCTCTTTGGGGTATTGGCCGTGTTAATGCACACTAGGCCTCACAAATTTGCTATTTATATACGTGAGAAGTGATAGACCAACCTGCCACCACTCACTTGCCCAACAAATATTGTATTGTAATTTAGATAGATCACCCAGAGGGGAATATTTTTTTCTCAAAAAAAGTAGAATTACTCTTTAAGCTTATCGCCTTAAAGACCACTCCACTAGGTCTGTAAGTGTTTCTTAGGCCTTTCGGCACCCACCGTCTGTTTCTCAGATTTAAAAGGCCGCTGCTTGGTCTTCAGTTTAAATGTTCTCAAAGTTTTACCAGGTTGATAGGATTTGATAGATGCCAGCTTTGGGCTCAAGGTCCTTTAGGCAGCTTTTTGAGCTGCAGGCTATCCTTCAAGTTTTTTTTTTTTTTTTTACTATATTTTTGTTATCTGGGCCTGATATTTTTTTGCTGCTGTTGCCTACCCCACAGTTGGACTGCCTTTTGATTTTTTTTTCTGATCCGGTGTCCCTTAATGAACAATTAAAAAAATAAATTCTTGCACTTACCTGTCAGGGCAGGGCTCAGCCCTTCCTTCTCTGAGCTGGCCACTCAGCTGTCGGCTAATTGCCCGCTCCTATCTTTCCACAGTTACTCAGCGGTTGATGATATCTTGCTCGTCAGTCCTGCCTACTTAAGCCGTTCAGTCCAGAGGATCTCTGCCTTCGCCTTGGTCAACATCAGAGACATTCTCCTTCGTTCCCGTTTAAAGACTTGCTTTGCTGACATCCCTTCTGGCTCCAGATCCTGCTTGCTGTTCCACTACATTGATCCCTGACTTCTGGCTTGGCTGACTATCCGTTTTGATTACTGAACTTTGACTATGTTTTCAGTACGTTTGTTCTTTTTACTTTTATTATTAAACAAGTGTGATTTAACTGTACTTCTGTCTAGGTCTGAGTTTATGGTTTCTCAGCCCCCCCCCCCCCCCCCTCGTTTGTGATCTACTTGTACAATGGAAAACAAGACAGCCATTGGCAAGCCATAAAAGAATTCCTGCTGAAGGCAGTCATATAATCTAAATATCTGACAATTTCTTCTGATCCTGTGTTCTTTAAAGCGGAGGTCCACCCACCGCTGCCAAAAATTTAAGTCAGCAACTGCATATACTGCAGCTGCTGACTTTTTTTTTTTTTTTTTAACAGAAGCAGCTGCTGACTTTTAATAATTGGACACTTACCTGTCCTGGAGTCCAGCAATGTCGGCATCGCAGCCGATGTTTCCATCAGCTGTTGGGTGCATGCTGCCTCAATTGTGAATAAGGGAACCTGGCAGTGAAGCCCTAAGACTTCCTGCCGGGAACCCTACTGCGCATGCGTGAGGCTCCACTCCTACTGGCCCAGTGGCTGGGGAGGAGGAGGGAGCCCGGGCAGTGACTTTCATACCCGCAGCTGAGGCTCCTAGAAATGGGAACAGGATACCTGTGAAAGACAGGTATCCTGTCCCCCCTCCCCCCCGAAAGGTGCCAAATGTGGCACCAGAGGGGGGAGGAGTACAACGAGCGTAAGTTCCACTTTTTGGTGGAACTCCACTTTAATGAACTTCACGAAAACAAAATTTTTTATGTTTTCTTTTTTTACGTTTTTTTTTTTGTTTTTTTTTATAAATGTGTGATAAATAAATATTTCATATTTACCTAACTAAAAAATAAGAACATTTTATTTTTTTTAAAGTCTATTATTAGCCCTCATACACAGCGGGAGCCTGTCAGCAAGTCCCGACCAATGATTCATGGCCAGGACCTGCTGATCAGCTGTGTTCAATCATAGCCCGGAGCTCTGTGTTGGTAAATAACACAGGGCTCTGTACAGAGGAAGTGATATGTCAGTTTCTCATCCCTGCGAGTGTCAGAAGCCATGAATCAGACCGAGACAGACGTGCAGTTAAAATCACATTTGTGTAATAATAATAATAATAGAAAAAGGTAAACGGAGCAACGTAGTGAAATCATAGCCAGAGTTCAGCAACTGGGACAGATAGTAAGACTAGCCAGGATGTCAGGGAGCCGGAGATCAGCGTACTTCAGGACAGGACAGGCCAGGAAATCAGGAAACCAGAGAAACAGCGTAGTGGAACAGCAAGCAGGATCAGTAACCATAAGGGACGTCAGCCTAGCAAATCTTCATCAGGTACACAGGAGAGAGTCTCTGGATGTGTTGACCAAGGCGAAGGCAGAGAGGGACTGAACTGAACAGCTTAAGTAACCAGCAGGACTGACGAACAGGAAATCATCATCAGACTGTAGAAAAGTTGGAGCTGGCAATTAACCGACAGTTGAACAGCCTGCTCTGAGAAGGAAGGGCTGAGCCCAGCCATTACACCAAGCAAGGATGAGAAACGGAGATCAGTTAGTAAAAGCAGCACAGTTTACACATATTAAACATAGTTAGGCACAGCCAGTGTCAGAGTGACAATGTATAGTATTATCACTGATCGCTGTATTAACGTCACTGGTGATAGTGGCAGTTAGTCAGTTCCTCCAGCATCAGGTAGTATCAGATTGCTCACAGCACTATCGCAGTCCCATTATAAATTGCTGATTTCCACTATTAGTAGTATAACAAAAATAAATATTCCAGTATATATACACCATAGTTTGTAGGCACTATAACTTTCATACAAATGAATTAATATTCACTTATTGGACATGTTCTTTTTTTCTTTTTTTTCTTTTTTATCAAAAACATGTAGCAGAATACATTTGGCTATGATTAAATTATTTTAATTGGATGTTTTATAGCAGAAAGTAAAAAAAAAAAAAAGTTTTTTCAAAATGCTTGCTCCTTTTTCGTTTATATCGCAAAAAATAAAACACCCAGTGGTGATCAAATACCACCAAAAGAAAGCTGTATTTGTGAAAATAAAATATATAAATTCCGTTTGGTTACAGCGCTACATGAATGCGCAATTACCAGTTAAAATAGTGTATTGACCAATAGCAAAAAAATGGGTCTGGTCATGAAGGGGGTAAAATCTTCTGGAGCTCGAGTGGTTAAGACAGTAATGCCTATTCATGTCTCCTATTTCTGTTAATGCCTGTTTAGGCAATAAGCACTGTCCGCACTTTCTGTGTCTACACTAGGCATGTGGACTGGTTAAATATAGATTTTTTTTTTTTTTTTTTTTTTTAGGAATAAGAACTTTGTTTACATAGAAATCATGTCAAATATTCCTTTCAGCTCAACACCATCATATTATCCTATTTAATGAGCTTTTCCACCCTGGCAAAAGAATCTAAATGCATGCCAACTTTTTCCCTTCACTGGTGAACCAAAAAAAAAGTACTGCTTGTGTAGTTCAGGCTGTCCAAACTGAATTCTGCATACACAGTGGCATAACACACAATAGTGCACCCTGTAGTGCTTTGCAGTGCCATTTATTTTGAATAGCACCCCAACACATCTCTAAAACACAACTGCATTAGTGCACACCACAACACACAATGTGCATTATGGTCCACTGCAAAAAATGCAGCCATACTTATGCCTATGACATGCTTTAACAGCCCACTAATTTTGAATAGCTGTCTAATGCAGCCACCTCAATGCGCCCAGAAAAACGTGCTGTGGCACACTGTATTTTGGTGTCAACAGGCCCTAAAGGGGATTAATGTGCTCAGGTTCTTCTAAAGGCTAGGGCAGCATGCAGTGTGCAATGTGTTATGTTTTTTTTTCTTTGTGCATCTCTGTAGTAGTTTGTGATTATTTACATTCCTTTTAGACTATACAGTTGTTCCCCTTCAACGTTTTGCAATTTCGAGTTCCTTTCAACCACAGGAATGCAGCAAAGCAAATGTTTTGCAGTATCTCCAGTAAATAGTTCATTCTGCAGTACACAGTCCCAAAATAGTGGCTGTATCTGGGACAAGAGAACGAACACCCCTAGCACCAGGAATTATGCCACACCTCAACTCCTGTGTTTAATCCTGGCACTCGTGCCTAAGAGCAGTGCATCATACAAAAAAATATATAGTAGAATGGAACTTTTGAGGCACATTATTTTATATAACAATATTTTTTGTTTAACCACTTAAGGACCGGAATGTTTTACCCCCTGAATGACCAGGCCATTTTTTATGATACGGCACTGCGTTACTTTAACCGACAAATAAAACTGATGTCTTTTTTCCCCACAAATAGAGCTGTCTTTTGGTGGTATTTAATCACCTCTGCCGTTTACATTTTTTGTGCTATAAATAAAAAGAGACTGACAATTTTGAAAAAAAATAAAACATTTTTTACTATCTATATTTTTACTTTACTATTATTAGCTATGATTAAGCCCCGAAACACGTATGCTATTTGCCTCTACCTCTGCATAGCATGGACTGACTGTTTTGGATTTTAATTACAAAAAAAGGTGTTGTATCGGTGTGTGGCCGTCCAGGAATTTTTCTTTCTCTAAAATCTTGCAAAGGCATCATCATCACATAATATTATATCGTCCGAATACAAAACCATAAAAACATTCTTGCAACACAGTGCACCATATCCAAAAATGATGATCCTTTGTGGCCCCATGCATTTCCTGGACTTCTTCAGGAACCATTTATATATTTATGCACCAAATAATCTAGATTAGTTTTGCATCTTTTTTTGTAAATGTTTTTTTTCCCCCACCTGGACCACTTAGGGGCCCATGTCAGGCTCCTTTCGATACGAAGTCTGGCCTAGTTAATAACAGCTATTCTGGCCTAAAGTGCTCCTATTGCACCTTAATTCTGTGCCATGGTACCTTGCATGCAAGCAGTGATTCCTGTACTGACTCCTCCTCCTGAAACTCCTCCTCTCAGCATCTCTGTAGTTCAGAAGGCAGGATCTGTGAAATATGTGACAGGGCATAGGGGATATATGTCACAGAATTCAAAGAAGTAAATGTGTAGGGATCTTCACAAAGTACGTTTACAAACTTTAAGATTGTTCAGAGTAATAGGAGCGGGCTATTATTGGGTCCTGGAGAAGTGGACTAAGTCCAGGAAACATGTCGGCCCACAAAGGATCACCATTTTTGGATATGTTTTTATGGTTTTGTATTTGGGTGTTATAATATTTGTATATGTAATGATGATGCTTTTGCAAGATTTTTGAAGCATTAATTAAATCAAAAATATTTTTATGTAAAATGCTGTGCCTCAAAAGTCCTGTTCTACTATAGATTTTTGTATGATGCACTGCTTTTAGGGATGTGGCACTTTAGTTTCCCCCCAAGTATTTGACATGCCAAGAGCAGTTCCCCACTAAAGATAAATTCCAGTCAAAATAAAGGTTTAAGCCTTGAGATTAATACAGGGAGCACAGTCTACATGCTCAGTAGTTCAGCCAACTATCCAGGCTGTTTCTAATCAATAGAATGCCTAATAATTCCAACAGCCAACAGTTAGATTCAAACCCGTTATGGAAATTTGAATTAAGTTGGTGAAACAGCACACAGAGAGGGGACGTTTCTAAGGGTTTTCTCACTAAACATGTTAGGAGCTGTGTATTAAATTTATAGCATTCTACAATTAAAAATTAACCTCTGCACAGTTGTAGATTTTACCAGGTAGCATTGCCGGTTCACAGTTTGCCCAGAACAGCCTTCAACTGCCAGTAGAACTGATCTGTGAACAAGATTCACTACCTTGACTGTGGTGGAAGTCAACCTAATTATGTTGCAAGTGCATAGATAAATACCATATAACCAAACAGTACCTAGTAACTAGTTCCTTCTCCACTCTACTGTCTTTTTGTGATGTAGGCCCAGCCCATCAATCAACCATACCACCCCTCTCCTCTTTGTACCATATAACCAAATGGGAACCTTATTTTACATTTGCTTGCAGTTGTTGACTTAGAAAGTTTGGAATTGGAAAAAAAAGGTGGATAGTTTGGTTTATTCCGGAACAGGTGGACTTCAATTCAATAGCTTGATATGAAGTGAAGGAAGCCAAAGTAGCTATCTTATTTCTTGTTTTCCCTTGTTGTCAGATCCTAATACGCCAGTTAGGATGAATCTTTGCATACCCATCGATAAAATCAAGGATTAACATTTGGCACACACTCATTATGGACTCTTTGTACTCCAGTCAGTAAATAGTCAGATATTTCCTAGTGATAAACACGCTGCTTGATGCTTTTAACTAACCACAAGTTGTAAGAACGGATGTTGTGGATGCTGCTCGTTTCTGGTAGCACTCCAACAAAAATAAATACATAATGCACATAGGGGATGAAGTTTGGTAATTAATTCATTTTTTTCCTTTAACTAATTTTGTTTTGTAAACGATCATTATCACAGTGGCCTCGATCCACATCCTTCCTACAAAGCAGCTTTTTGTAAAATGTTAATTTTCACATGCACACAGTACATGTAAGTATACAGATTATGTTGGATACCGCTAAAAATACAGTTTTTACTTTCACTGGTCTAGTATAATTTTTTTTTTCATTGGACAATTATGTCACAAACTATATATATATATATATATATATATATATATATATATATATATATATATATATATATATATATATATATATTGTGACAGACCTGGCCGGGACAGGGGCTGTTGGAGGGGACTGAATGCGAGCCTATTGCCTTGCGATTATGGGCCCTGGCATTTGGGGGAACGGTGCTCTTTGGGCTGCATGCCTGGGGACCCCAGAGCTGGCGTTGCTTGGATTCGGGTCCATGCTGGCCCCCAGGACACAGACTCTGTATGTGTATTTGGCATATTAGCAAGAGATGCTAATGTCATGAACTCAAGCCAGCCTGTTGTGTAAATGAGTATAGTCTGGCTTGTAGGAGTGTTTCACCTATTGTTGTGTGTGCTAATTAACCCGGCAATTGAATGAAGGAGTCCAATGTTGATTAAGATAATTAGCTCATGCTAATTAGGTTAGGCTTGAGTCATCTGGCTGTATATATGTGTGACATGTCAAATAAAGTTTAATTCCTGATGTAGCCTACACTGGTGTTGTCTGGTGACTGGGTGAGCTAATGGGTCTTGGATTGTGTGGTACCGGACAGAGAAAGCATTTACGGCGGACATATTGAGTACGAGGTCCGTCACATATATATATTCCAAACTAAGCACAGTGGGATTGCAGATGATTGTCAAAGCCTATTACCCACTGGGTATAACTGAAACCTGGCTTGATAAATGTCTTGAGTGCATAATGAATTTGGAAGTCTTCAGTGTTTCAGGGAAGTCAGGTAAAACAAATTCATGCAATTCGTATGAATACATTCTGTATTCATTACATGTTCGTTTTGTTTTTTTTAATGCAAGCAGTGTTAAAACAGAACTAACAAAACAGCAAAAAGGGCACTAGGTGAGTGTGAATAAAGGTAACAGTAATTTAAAAGCAGAAATAAACTGTACCTAAGCGTCTATTCCATATTTTCACAGCTCTTACTGTGAGGAAACCTTTCCGTATTTGGAGATGAAATCTCTTTTCCTCTAGACGTAAAGAGTGCCCCCTTGTCCTCTGTGTTGACCGTAAAGTGAAACCACTCTACAGTAAAGCTTAGTGTGGGAGAGTCAGAAGTTACCAATTAGTCAGTTTGCAGGTAAGGAGCATTCTGATAATGCAGAATACTTAATTAATCCCAAAGGGAAATTGGGAAATTGTTGCAACACAGACACACTTAACAAAGACAATACAAGATCACAAGAATAAACTGAACAAGATACAAAAACACAACAAAATGACCAATAACAGCCATTAGCACCAAATAAAACAAATTAAAACTACACTACAAAAAAAAGAACCATGCAATTAAAATTACAACATAGAATAAATAACACAGATTAAAATAACAGACAATCAAACTACCAAATGCAAATAATACACCACTTTCTCTAACACCACCCCAAATAATAACCAACACAATACCAACATACTATAAAAACAACACAAAATTCTGATCATAAAACAGAATTAAATCTTCACCACCAGCCTTCACAGAAAATAATTCTATAACTTGATTGCCAAAAATTATTTCCTGTGTCGCTCTGTGGTGCATCGTGGTTGTAACAATCTGTCACTGATGGTACTCTGCAGACTGACCAGCGTATTGTGGAGTGGGTGGGAGGAGTTGTCCAAGACCATAACTTGAACAACATTCTCTTCTCCAACACTGTTTTAGAAGACTCCAATTTCAATCCAACAACATCACTGGCCTTGTGAATCAGTTTGTTGAGTCTATTGCTGTCGGACACCCTAAGCCTGCTTCCCCAGCATGCCATTGCATACAGAAGTGCGCTGGTTACCACAGACTCGTAAAACAACTTCAGCATTCTCCGGAAGATAAAGTCCAGTTAAAGGACCTCAGTCTCCTCAAAAAGTAGAGGCGGCTCTGGCCCTTCCTATAGAGCACCTCAGTGTTGTTTCTCTAGTCCAGCTTATTATCTATGTGCACCCCCAGATACTTGTAACTCTCTACTATATCCACTCCTCGGATGGAGATTGGAGTCACTGGTGGCTTCCTCTTTCTGAAATCCACAACCAGCTCTTTTGTCCTGGTCACATTTAGATACAGATAATTATCCTCACAACATGTGACAAAGTTCTCCACCACAGTCCTATACTCAGTCTTTTCCCCATCCCTGATACATCCCACTACCGCAGAGTCATTAGAAAACTTCTGAATACGGCAAGACTGCTAATTTTCCTGCTTTAAGTCTCCTCAACTGTCTACTCACCTGATCAGCTGTAAAAGGATGCACTTTCCCATAAAGGTGGAGTAGAGTTGTTCTTATCAAAAGAACAGACGGTAAACGTATCCAATAGGGGTGAACCAGAAACACGCATTAAAGGAGGAAGGACATCTAGTATAAGGAGTGAAGGGTACTTTCTGCAACTCTGCTTTCCTACTGCTTTGTGTTGAATCTGAGGAAGTTAAAACCAGGGCCTCGAAATCAAACCTGTTAAAAAAATGGTTCAGTTAATTTGCCCTCTCCACATCACCCCTATGCCCTCCACCAACCTGCTTAAGACCTGTAATGGTTCTCATGCCACTCCAGACCTCTCTCACTTTGTTTTGCTTGAGTTTCCACTCCAGCTTTCTCCTATATTTCTCCTTAGCCTCTCTAATCGTTATCCTCAGGTCCCTCTGAATCATTTTTAAACTGCTCCCTATTACCCACTCTAAAAGCCATCTTCTTGGAGTTAAGAATATCCTTCATAGTTACCCACGGTTTATTATTTAAATAACAACGAACAATTCTTGTTGGAACAATAGAATCTACACAGAAATTAATATAATGTGTTATGCACTCAGTAAGCCCATCAATGTCCCTCCTATGTGGCTCACAGAGTGCATTCCTATCTGTTCCCTCAAAACAGCCCCACAATAACTCAAACAACTCCTCAGACCATCTCTTCACTCATCTGGTGGTCACAGGTTGTCTCTTAACCATGGGCACATAACAAGGATTGAGGTACACCAAATTATGATCTGATGTGCCCAAAGAGGAGAAGAGCTGTATGCATTCTCCACATTAGCATACAGCAGATCCAGGGTTCTATTTTCTCTAGTTGGGCAGCTCACAAACTGTGTGAAGTTAGTCAAGGTTTTCTCCATGGTGACATGATTAAAATCAACTGAGATTATGATAAGGGCATTGGTAAGCTTGGTTTGAAGTTTGAAGTTTGAAGTTTAACATTAATCTTTAACTCAAATACCCAACATCTGCAACCCCTTGAGATTCCTACTGGGCTACATTGATGATGAATGTCTATCTAAAAATGTACAAACCTTTTTACGTATAGTCTTGTTTTTTTTGCAACGAAATCCATACCTATGCACGGGAAGTCAGTCTTTACCCACTATAACTTTTTGGCTTTCCTTGATTAACCAAGTACTCCCACTATACAAATTGACATATGAGGCCATAGGATGCCCCTGAAAGTTTGGCAAAATCTGGGACTCGTGGGTCAATTCAGATCGTACTATACAGCCTGTTACTTAATTCACAGGATAGGGATGTAAATTTAGACCACATCCTTTCTTATGTTTTTTTCTTTTTGAACCGACTATCAGGACTCTATGTTTGTATTATGTTTCCTCATTTGAGCTACGGATGGAAACTCATAACTTCTATGTTGAGATATGTATGTTGACTGGATATATTGTAGATGCAACCTATTGATGATTGGGCACTGTTTGCTCCACTATCAGTATTTGTTTGTGTGTACCTGTTGTTTGTGTACAATAAAAGTACACCGTAAAAAAAAGAAAAAAAAAACATTAATCTTTAAAACTCCAACCAATAAAATATTCAAAAAAATAAATAAAAATAGGCCATTGAAAGACAAAAGAAAAAAAAAACATATTTTGTTGCAATATTCATTTTCAATCCAGAGTTGGCTTCCATGGTACTTTTTTTGCCAGTAGAGGTCCTTAGTATTTGGGTTCAATTTATTTTCCTACCAGTATGTCAGCACTGACTGGCTCCTTGTGCTGCTTTGCCCTGAAACACTTTAAACTTTGCTGTACAGGGACTGTGGGAGGTTGATGCCAAGGTAAAGTAGTTCTCTAGTTACAACACACACCTTCACGTTACAGCATTTTAAATGCAACATAAATAATAGTCATATTTGACAAACTATCAGAAGCTTACTTTAAAACTCTCCTTTCATGTTGTAAGTTCTGTCTGTCTGCTGGCCATCTCTTTCCACAACTTCCTGGACTCCCTGCATGGTTTGCAGCTTATCCTCTGCTGTTTACTTTCAATTTCTAAGAACTACATATACCATGGTACCTTGCTGCCTGCAGTGATTCCTGTACTGACTCCGCCTCCTGAAACTCCTCCTCTCAGCACCTCTGTAGTTCAGAAGGCAGGCTCTGTGAAATGTGTGGCACAGCAGTGCCTACTCACAGGGCATAGGGGATATATGTCACTAAATTAAAATTAGTAAATGTGTGGGGATCTTCACAAAGTAAGTTTACAAACTTCAAGATTGTTCAGTGTAATAGGAGTAGGCTAAACATAATTGACATACAACATGGAGATGAATACATTATTTACATTTTTGGACCATAGATATGCTTTAAACTGAGGTATTTCCACTGCTTGCACCGTAAATGATATATTCATCAATGCAAAACGATTGTATTTGTGTCCTTTAAATATTTGTATTATCGGTGTGTGTGTGTGTGTGTGTGTGTGTGTGTATATATATATATATATATATATATATATATATATATATATATAAATTTGTTATATTTTATTGCATTTTTTTTTTTATTAGATTCTTATGGTAAATTTTTGGAGCGTATTTCACAGAAAGGAATAAACACAATATTCCTATCAAGCTGTAGTCCTGTTGTTCATATGATATTTTATCATCTGCTTGTGAAAAACCTAAAACATGTCTCCAAGCAAAATGAAAATCACATGCTTGACTTGCTCGCTATATTATATGAACCATTGGCTGGAAGCTTGTTTTATGGTCACAAGAGGTATGTGTCCCTTTTTATGAGGGATCAGCTCCAGTAAAAGCTGAAATTTGTCTTTCTAACACAAACAGCAGGCAAATAGCTGTACGTTTCCAGTTGCAATGTGAGACTTGTTTCCTGCTCATGATGGATGGTGCAGGGTCAGCCAACTTGATACCTTTTTATAATTGGAACAGCGGTCAACAGGACTTTGAGCAAATATTTCATAAATCATATTTTACTCTAGTGGTTAAAGGGCCTCCAAAACAAATGCATAGTTCTGTATACTGAAATAGTCTAAAGTGGTGCTAAAGGCAGAAGATAAAAAACCTGCAGCTCCCCCCCCCCTTCCTATTATACTTACCCGAGTTCCATCTCGATCCAGCGATGTGTCTCGATCCATGAGAGCAGTGGCTCTCCCGTGTCTCTCTCTCCAAATTGGCTTACACAGCAGCAGGAGCCACTGACTCCTGCTGCTGTTGTTTACAGTCAGTGAATCAATGAGGAGAGAGCAGGGGGCTGGGCCAAGCCACCCTCTGTGTGTGAATGGACAATGTCCATTCACATTCACAGGGTTGCTATTGGGGGCACTTGCAGGGCAGAGGAGACATCTGGGGTCTAGTGAAGCAATAAGCAGTTTATTAAAATATAACAACTCACAAAGTAAATATCTAGTCAAATCCATATCTATCGTGTACCCGTCCTGCCGATGTTTGCAGACCACACTTGCTGGAGGGGCTTACAGGGCTGGAGATGTCCGACGGTCTACCCCCAAACTGACATCATTTCCGCCTTATACCCACAAGAGTCCCAGAACTTCTCCTCCAGCCTTGTGAGCACCTCCAGCGTCTGTGGTTTGCGATCATCGGCGGGATGGCGACACTGCAGGTATAGATTTGACTGGATATTTACTTTGTGAGTTGTTATAACATTTTAATAAACTGCCTATCGCTGCACTACATGGTGCTTTGCTTTCTTTACTGGGTTCTCGCACACAGGAGCAGTGGGGGAAATTGCATGCAATTCGGACAGGGATGGCACGGCATTACTGTTTAAATTGCATGCGATTCTTTACAGTGTGATTTACGGGCATTCATTTTGTATGGACCCAAATTGTACAGCAAAGTATTGGTAATCAGTATCGGCGAGTACTTGACCGAAAGTATTGATACTCGGAGATAAAAAATTATATCTGTGCATCCCTAGTTCTAAGTAGTTTTCTAGCAACAAAATTACGATTTTTACATGTAGGAGAGACGTGTCAGAATAGGCTTGGGAAGCAAGTGGTTAATGCATTCTCTGCATTCAAGGTAAAAAAAAACATTTCACAGATTGCTGTCCTACCACACTTCATGAATCGATACAGCACTGTGCATGGCTCTCTTCGCACAAAGACTCGGGCAGCAGCAGGAGCCATTGGTTTCTTTCAGTCCAGCATTTGACACTACTAGGAAACATCAAACACGCGTATCACTGTATCTTAAGAAGAATACCTTGTAAATGTTATGTATGTAGAACATCTGTAGATGTTGTGTACTGGTTCTTGCACCTCCATCTTTATCTGTGACCTCATCAGGAGGTTGGCTGTCTCTTCTGGGTTCTTCCAGCAGCGCATCATCAGGCTGCCAGCTTCAGGGGAAGAGATAACTACCCCCCCCCCCCATGACATGCCACAGCATATGCACAGTAGGATAACCCGTTGCATCCTGGAATGCATGATATGGGTATCCCAGGAGACTGCTGGAAGTAGAACATTATTTTGGCCTGAAGACGGTAAGATCTAAAAATGATAAAAAAGCAGTTTGTGATTTAGAGAAAAGAAGGTGGCAAGGATGAGAAGGCAGGAATTGGATGTGGAAGGTGAAGGTCCCCTTTAACTGATTCAATTTCCCTTTGTTACTGGGAGCTGCTCCTGCCTGGAAACGTTTAAACTGGAGTGTGGGGTACAACTGGAGGCAATATAGAATGTGACTGTCCGCTAATTTACTTAGAACTATTATAGGTTACTTTTAAATAGATCGAAGCACACAAAGCATTGCTTTTTTTTGCAGGAACCATACTTATATTTCATGCTTACTATAAAGTGTTTATTGTGGTTGTCAGGAATGGTTGTATCGTGTTGATCTTAACCATCACTGGTTTTAATCTACCCAAGCAGTGCTGAGGGGTAAATGAGTCATTAAGGATATGGTGCCTAAAAACTTCTTACTCATCTCTTTACAACGTGATGGAATTTTTCTCAGAGCTGACTCACTTTGTGTTTTAAACATTTGAAATGGTTCAGTTTTTTAATTTATGCTCATCGCGATTTTTTCTACTCTAAATGATGGAAGCTAGGGGGTTAATGATGTGCACGGTCTTTGGACAATCTTCAGTATATGAAAGCATATAGAGGGTGCATTGCAATTTGTTACTGAATTTAAAATCCACATACACATATGTCAGCAATATTACGTTCATCCCTCCACTGGAACTGAAGAACAGTACAAAACTAGGTAGAGCTTTCAAACCATATCATTGCAAAATAAGGTAAAAACAGTGGACCCACACTGTTGGTCACAGTTTCTGAGGCAGAATGGCCATGCTGTCGTTTAGATACAAAAAAAAGGAAAAAAATCTGTAACGGTCATTAATCATTGGGTTTTTCTACGTTTAAACCAGTAGTCAACTTCCTTGATGGGGGGGATGGGCTCAAGTGCGGTCTCAAGAGAATAAGGACATGCTTCAGGAGGTAGTCAAAGACTAGAAACATATAACATGAGACTGAGAAAAAAATAAACCAAACTATTTACCTATTAGGGCCCATTCCAAAGAATACTTAATTTCACTGGCCAATTGATATCACTGGTCATTTGGTGATTGAATGATTTACTAAAACTGGAGAGTGCAAAATCTGTTGCAGCTCTGTACAGTAGCCAATTGGCTTCTAACTTCAGCTTGTTCAATTAAGCTTTGACAAAAAACCTGGAAGCTGATTGGTTTCTATTCATAGCTGCACCAGATTTTGCACTCTCCGGGTTTTGTAAATCAATCCCTTGGGGTCTATTTATACATTTTTCCACACAAGAATCACACATTTTCCTAATTGGATTCAATTGGAAAAATGTGTTAATCCTGGGTGAAATTTGCGTGAATCTTGTATGGAAAAATAAAGGGACCCCTTGGTGTCTTATGAGTTTGAACATTGTTAGGGCTCCTGTAAAAAACACATGCTTTAACATACCCTGCGTTAAACTGCATTGGAATTGTAGCTTTCAGATGTGCTGTGTTTTCGAAGGCCACTATGTCATCTTATTTGACTGGAAAGTGTTGCACATCGCAATTAACTATGTGAGTGTTAGCTAAGGGTTTGTTTGTGTACCAACCAATGTAGATAGTGTAATGTAGCCACTAAGTGAGCAAGTGAAAAGCTTTGTAGAACTTAAGCATTAGGAATCATGAATGTAGCTCAATCAGTTACTAGAAGTTGGAGAATATGAGACCCACCTGGAGTTCTGGAGAAAATTTACATTCAGATGAGGAACATTCCTGAACTCTACCAGCAGTAGACATGGCTTCATCAGAAGGACCTAAGTCTAAGAAGCCCTTCACCAGAACTACCGATAGTTTGTTTTAAATTTGGCTGCAGGGTATCTTCCTGGTATGTACTCAAAAGCTCCTCTTGCTGAGGCAAATGCAGATTTTGAAGAGTAATAGGACAGGCTGATAGTGACAACAGGAACATGATATACCAAACATAGCATCTAGAGACAAGGCAAATTGTAGTCAACAGCCTGACTAGGGTCAGCAACAAACAAACCGCCAGACAGAAGTAGTGAAAGAACAGAAGTCAGCTTGTAATCAGGAAACTGTATGTGGTCAACAAAGGAGGCAATGTAAATAGACATGGTGCCAGAGCAAACAGCAATTTGTGGCCAAAATCTGGGCAAAGTTCAGCATTGTCATGCAGAATGTCAGCTCAGTGATTAGTGACTTAGACATGTTGTGTCCAGGTAAACAATAGCATTATGATAATTAGAACCATAAGAGTGGTTAGAGTAAGAGGCAATGAGCACGTCATTCCAATGACTGGTACTTGGTTGATGGTGCATAAATACGTCAATGTTTATGCAACACATGGCCAAGCACATATGTTCCTGCACAAGTGCAATTTACCAAGTATTCTCCCTGTACATGTGTTGATGCTTAGTTTGCGAGATTGCTTTTTATGACTATAAGTTGGAGTGTTTTAGTCCAAAGCAGTGCCAGAATTTTTCCCCTTAAAATAATTCAAACTTTTAAGTACCAAAACATATGAATTGGTCAATGTACCCATGCTGTTGGTTTTATAATATCACATCTGTGTTTAGTAAAGTCTGGAGTAACTGAAATGCCAGCAAGAGGGAAAAAAAGTTTCCTAGACTTGATTGCTTAATATGGTGGAAGGATTTTTTTTTTGCAAACTTGTCAGATGAGCTCCATCATGATCTAACTGTGTTGCTCATTAGAGCCGTTGACAATAAGGTTTCAAGGTTGTTCATAACCACATACAAACTGTGCACTCAAAGTTTACAAGAAAAAAACAACTTGGCCCTCAACTTCTTTAAAGACTGATTCATTTCCTTTGTTCAAACTGATTTAGATTTTTTTGGAATTGTCCAGGATTTTGATATACACTTTAACACATCCTGTTACTATTGTTGCTTTAAAATCCATTAGATGAGTTGCTGTACAGCTGTAAACATGCACTGTCCTCATGATAAAATGTAGCAGTGCACTTTGAAGTTTATAAATCATGCAGAATCCATCTGTATTCTGCTTTATATCACTATACAGATTATAGCACGTGTATCTTATTTAAAAGGTGTGATAACTGGTCACTAGTAACCACAAATGTTTTTTAATTTCTTACTGAGGTGCACTTTAGTTATTTATGAACATTTAAAGTGTATCTAAACACAAAAACAAAAATATAATATTTAGCAGTTTACCAATCTTGAAAACATTGTAATAGCATTGTAAAAGCAAACATTTATTATAGTTACATAGTTAGTAAGGTTGAATTAAGACATCAGTCCATCCAGTTCAACCTATCCCTGTACATTGTACATCGCACACTCACATCGGTCCCTACCCTCAAGGAGCCCACAATCCAAAGTCCCCATTCATATACTAGGGCCAATTTTGGACAGAAGCCAATTAACCTACCAGCATGTCTTTGGAGTGTGGGAGGAAACCGGAGTACCCGGAGAAAACCCACGCAGGCACAGGGAGAACATGAAAACTCCAGTTAGGTAGTGTCGTGGTTGGGATCCAAACCAGTGACCCTTTTTTACTGCTAGGCGAGAGTGCTAACCACTACACCACTGTGCCGCCCATTATGTTGCAGCTTACTAATTCTTAGATGTAATGGCTGCATTACTTTTCTTTTTTGAGGTTTTCTTTCTTCTAATTTCATCTGGTGATCCAGCCAGTAACTCTGTTGTTTTTCAAAAACACAAGCTCTCCAGCAGAATGTATCAGAATGTATCCGATTAAATGGATGATTCAAACCATTTAACATCTGAACATTTATCCAAAGAAGAAAACAAATGGTTCGCTGCAACTGATTATAAAGTGTGAGCTGGAGTTTGGCTTCAATTTGTTAGTGTATCTAAATCTGCTAATACATTTAAAACTGCCCCCCCCCCCCCCGATCGACATTGCTGCTGTCTGCTGTGCCTCATGTACTCTTTTATCTACAGTTGTGTCTCACTAATAAAGAAGGTATGTTACTGGCAGGTTTGCTAAGGGGAAAGCAGAGGATAAAAAACCCCCAAGAATAGAAAACTGATGCAGCCACCACATCTAATGATTGGTAAGCTGCAATAATAATACATTTTTGGTTTTGGGTATTAACCACTTCCCATCTGGGCCACTTTTGGCACTCCGCACCTACATGTAAAATATTTTTTTTGCTAGAAAATTACTCAGAACCCCTAAACATTATATACTGTTTTTTTTTTTTTTTTTTTTTTTTTTTTTTTTTTAGCAGAGACCCTAGGGAATAAAATGGCGGTCAGGGAAGGGGTTAACACTAGAGGGCGCTGCAGGGGTTAATATGTTCCCTAATAGACGTGATTCTAACTGTAGGGGGAGGGGACTTAAGGGGAGGAGACCGATCATGGTATTTGTGCAGCAATTTTTTGAAAAAATGAATGAAAAAATGTAAAAAAAAACAAAACACTAAAGTTAGCCCAATTTTTTGTATAATGTGAAAGATGATGTTACACCGAGTAAATAGATACCTAACTTTTTAAACTTTAAAATTGCGCACAGTCGTGGAATGGCGCCAAACTTTGGTACATAAAAATCTCCATAGGCAATGTCTGTTTAGAGTTACAGAGGAGATCTTTGGAATTAATTGTTGCTCTCGCTCGCAGCGATACCTCACATGTGTGTGGATTGAATGCCTTTTACACACGTGGGTGCGACGTACGTTTGCGTTCACTTCTGCATGTGTGCATACGGGGACGGGAGCACTTTCAATTTTTTTTTTTTATTGTTAATTGTTTTTTTGTTTTTTTTACACTTCATTTAATTATTTTTTGATCACTTTTATTCCTATTACAAGGGATGAACACATCCCTTGTAATAGGAATAGGGCATAACAGGTCCTCCTTATGGAGAGATGCAAGGTCAATAAGACCCCACATCTCTCCTCCAGGCTGGAAAGCCTGAGATAAAAAAAAAGAAAAGCGGTCTCACAGCAATGTTTACAACTGCCAGGCCGGACGTGACATCATAACGTCGCGCCCGGGCCCTCGAGAGTCATAGAGACTGCTGGGGACCATCTGGTCCTCTGGTATTCTCTATGGAGAACTTCCGCCGCCGGCAGATTGTTTTTCCATCTCGCCGATCGCACGGGCAAGCTGGTAGAATCACCGGAGGGTGGCGGGAGTCCCCTTCCACTGTCTGTAAGAACAATTAAGCGGCTGAGTTCAGCTGCTATGATTGTTCTTGCTGTACAGGGAAATAGATTGTATCTGAATGATGCCTGTAGCTGCAGGCATTATTCAGATATTCCTACTCAAAGCCCAGGACGTCATATGACGTACTGCAGGCGGGAAGTGGTTGATGCCGCTTTAAGGGTTTGTTTGCACTTTGGCCAGGGTGAGGTAGAAATTGGCAGTTGAGCCACAGTTAGGGTGGCTCCACTCTATGGAGGAGCAACAGAGCCAACCTTGGATGCCAGCATTGTCTACTTATGGGGAGGATATTGTTGTATGTACTAGCAAATTTAGAAAGAGTTGACTAACAAACTAAAGCGGAACTCCAGTTAACACATTTGAGCAGTTACAGCAACATAAAGTGACTTTCGGGAATGCCTGGGTAATCTTCCTGTTATGTCTGATCCAAATCACATTAATATAGATGAGGTGACTTCCATTAAAGTCTATGGGCACAAGTCATATAGAAGTCGCCTTGAAGTAATACAGGAATCTTTTCTAAAGTCAGAGCGACTTCAGTAGTACTAATTAAGACAGCTCTGATTGACTAACATGGGATTTCACATGTTACCCGACTTGGATACTCTCAAGTCGTGGCAGTGTGAACCGAGCCTTACAGTCCAAGCTCTCCAGCAAAAAGTGGCAGAGGGTTGAGACAAACCATTCAACACTGACAAGGATGGTTACAATAGCTTAATATTAATAATATTTTTACAATCTACCTGACATATGCAGCATGTGTCAGTAAAGCTGCTGAAATTGGTGGCAGGGAGTTTTGAATCTGGCGCAGGCCACTGTAAAGGGCAATACTGCCAGAACGAGTTGTTGGGGTGTTCTTGAATTCCCCAAACATATTTTTTAATTTCAGATCTTTATTTTACGTAAATAATTTATGTGCTTGTGGTTAAAAAAAAAAAAACAGTTGTGCAAATACTGTACTTGTTCCACGTAAAATGATTACCAATTAATTTTTACAGGTCCCTCACGTCTCTGTCATGGATACGAAGAGAGCGAGAACAGGGTGGAGACAATATTCTTGCTTCTGTTGGCTGTTACTTGCTTTTCTTTTGTCCAAATAACCTTCCTTACTTCCTTTTACTTTTTATTCCAGCTGTAAGGGTGGGGTTCTATTTTTTTAATAAAAAAATATTTTATTGGGATGCCTTGGCCATGACTTTAAAATGAGACCTTTTAAACAAGAGTTTAAACCAAATTAATTTGCTAGAGAAATGTTTTTAGTGTGTTTGTGTCATAGGCTGGCCATACATTATACAATTTTCTTTAGATTTACCTTCAACTATGTGTTGCAAGGGCCTGCTTGGTTGCATACAAATTGAAAGTGTTTAGATTTTACCTCATATTATACGGTTTTGGTAAATCTAAAGGAAAATTGTACAAGATTGTATAATGTATGGTCAGCCTTAAAGCCTGGATATGTTTTACCTTAAAGCATTCCCTGCAATAAGGTAAAAATGTCCCAGCGTTTGTATTGCCCCTTCACCCTCTTGTATACTCACCTGAGTCCTATTTTGAGCCAGTGCTGTGCCCATCTGAAGTGGCTCTCTCCTCTCTCTCTCCTCTCTCTCTGCTCACAGAGGCAGCAGCGAGAGCCCTTGTCTCCTGCTGCTGTCAATTAAATCCAGAGAGCTGGGGATGGGGCTGTCAATAGACGCACACAGCCCAGCTTAGGAACGAGCTTGCAGGTTTGCCTGCTGTGCAAAACTATTGCACAGAGCAGGTAAGTCTAACATGATTATTATTTTTACAAAAATATATACCTTTACAAGCATTTTAATAAAGGTCTATGCTTAAAGTGGATGTAAACCATCACATATACCCAGTGAAGTGAACAGCCTCAAATGATACACAGGAATGAAACAAATCCTCCTACATCGGTTTTACATGTATATCTGCTGTCTTCAGCTTTATATACTGTTTAGAAACTGCACGTCCTGTTAGGAGATTTCTCTTCCTGGCTCGCACTGCAGTGAAGCCTGGGCATACAGCCAAGACAGCTGATTGGAGGAAAGGCACACACCCCCTCTCCTCATAGGTAGAGACTTTCAGCTCTGATCGTTGAATAGTTCAGGGCTCTGCTATTCTGCTAATCTATTTATAGCATCTTCCCCAACACAAAACGACTCATATGTGACGAACTTTTCAAGAGTTATCAGGCTGATAACAGAAGAACGGAGCAGGAGACAGCTATGGGACATAGTGCTTTGAAGAGAGCTATCAAAACACTGCAGGTATATGTGTCCAGCTCAAATTTCATGAATCGGGTTTACATCCACTTTAACCGCTTCCCGACTGTCTCACACAGGTATACTGTGGCAGAAGAGCACGTACAGGCAGATTAGCGAAGCCTGGAGCTTTGTGAGCGCGATCGCGGGTACCGCAGACTCGATGTCTGTGGGGATACCCGCGATCATCTCACGGAGAGGAAGAATGGGGAAATGCTAATGTAAACATATGTATCGGCCTAAACTGAGGATTTTTTTGTCGAAAATTGACGCTTTTTTTTGTTTATAGTGCAAAAAATAAAACACGCAGAGGTGATCAAATACCACCAAAAGAAAGCTCTATTTGTGGGAAAAAAAAGGACGTCAATTTTGTTTGGGAGCCATGTCGCACGACCGTGCAATTATCAGTTAAAGTGACTCAGTGCCGAATCGCAAAAAACGCTCTGCTTTTTGGCCAGCCAAATGGTCCGGAGCTTAAGTGGTCAAATGAAGGTTTTGTTACCAGTTTTGGTTGGGTGCATAACTAGAGAGTTAAAGGACAGAAACACTTAGGCCCCTTTCACACTGGGGCGGTGAGCCGCGGTGACGGTAAAGCAGCGCTATATTTACCCCCCGCGAGCGGCCGAAAAAGGGTTAAATACCCCCCGCAGAGCGCCTCCGTAGCAGCGCTTTGCGGCGGTATTGCCGCGGTTTCACCGCGGTGTCCCATTCGAATCAATGGGAAGGAGCGGTATAGGAGCGGTGAACACACCGCTCCTATCCCGCTCCAAAGATGCTGCTAGCAGGACTTTTTTTGTCATCCTGCTAGCGCACCGCTCCAGTGTGAAAGCCCGCCGGCTTTCACACTGGAGTTAAAGGGGCAGGATTTTTTCATGCGGTGAATAGGCACTATTTTTAGCGCTGCACCGCATGAAAAACGCTTAGGTGTGAAAGGGGCCTTACCGATACCTTTCCTGAGGTAAATGTTGCACTAAACAAAAGCTTGGTCGTTTGATCACCTGATCTCTGCAGAATATAGTACCAGGCACTTCTGAACTCTGAACCTCCCCTTTAGCAAAGAAGACCAGTATAATGCCCATGCCCTTGGTCATGTGAACCTGAAGCAGTAATTTCTCCAAGGAATTCCAAATTTTAGTCCTTCTAATATTATTTCTCTATGTGAGACTATTAACATTGCTTGTGATTATAGGTCTTTTCTGAAATAGCATGTGTAGGCATCAGAGAGTAAGTACAGGCAGTCCCTGAGTTACGAACATCTGACTTGCGAACGACTCCTACTTACGAACGGGAGGCGGCGTGACATCTCCACCGTTCTGCGCATGCACGCCACTTTTTGATGGAATACATCGGAAAACATTGGAACACATCGGAAAACAACGTCTATGCATGCGGGGCTACTTGACAGAACATTGGAAAACATCGGAAAACAACGTCTCTGCCGTTCTGCTCATGCGCATCTGACTTACAAACATATTCGACTTAAGAGTCCCTAACCCGTTCGTAACTCGGGGACTGCCTTTACATTTTTTTTCTTAATGACTAGCTGTTATTGCTAATTAAAGCTTTCTCTACATAGATTCTAAAAACATGGCTCTATTTTGGCAATGTTGTGGTTTATTTACTCCTGTTCGTTTATTACTAATATTTGCATAATTGCGATTAGATGCAGGAGAGGGCTGACTGCATTCAGTGTCAGTCATTCGCAGGTTTTCACTACATGAGCGATTACATGTGAGCTGCCATGAACAGCTGTGGGAGCTATTAACCTTCCTTTGTTTTCAATAGGGCTTCCTGCAGCTAATCACAAGGTTTCCTAATCTCGAACGGCACGGTTTTTAATTGTGGATGGCATCTTAAAGCGTAGCTCTTCCCAAAAGGGGAAGTTCCACTTTAAGCATCCCCCCCTTCTATGTCACATTTGGCATGTTGTTTTTTTGGAGGAGTAGCGGGTACCTAGTTTTGACAGGTACCTGCTCCCACTTCCGCTCGGACCACCTAGGCGATCCGAGAGGAAGTTCTTCTTTCCCCCTTCCTCCCTGCAATCTTCTGGGACATGTCACAGGTCCCAGAAGATTGCTTGACCATTGAAGAGGCGCAGCGCGACTCACTCTCGGCTGTGAAGCCGCATGCTTTAACATCCGGGTGCCAACACTTTTAATGCCGGCACCGGGGAGAGGAAAGGGAGAGAACCAAAGTTTTGGGTGGCTGCACCGCTGGACCGTGGGACATGTAAGTGTGTGTTTATTAAAAGTCAGCCGTTACACTTTTTTAGCTGCTGACTTTTAATAAACACAAAAATGACTGGAACTCCGCTTTAAGCGAACCTGTACCCAGACTAAGCGCATGAAAGTAATTACGTATTGTCAACAAAATCTTTGCTTTGATCTTTGAATATCTCTGAAAATGAATGACTTCACAGTACCTTATAAGCAGCTTGGAAGATAAGTGAGGGACTTTAAAACTTGTATTGCTTTTTAAGAATATTTGAATACTTTGTCTTGACACAGACTGTGGAAGCTGAATTACAAAACAACTTCCCCCTATGTAAAGGAAATAAGGGTGTGGGGGTTGTAGTTGTAGCCTAGGGTGACAATGCTGCTGCTATAGTATAGATATAGTATGGCAAGTGAGTGCTGTCAACCTAGGGCAGTAAGTGTGTTAATGGCAGTATCACCAGCTTACAATAAAGGAAAAAGCTTGAAAAAATACATTTAAAGCGGTTCTGCACTCTGAAAAAAAAATTTTTTTTTAAGGATGTAATATAAAGTGTGCTTACCTTTATTAGGGGACTCACCTGTTCCATCTTCCATCTCGATCGCCGCCGGTTTTCGTCCGATGAAGTTCCTCGTCTTCTTCTTTAGTGCTGGGGGCCATCTTGCCTGTGGGCATGTGAAACACCCACAGGGACTTTAGATGGCCCAGCATGCACTGCCGTTACTCGCGCGTGCGCAGTAACGGCTCATCTGCCGAGATCTCACGAGATTTCGGCAGATGCGGCCGAAATCTCGGGAGATTTCGGAAGATGTGGCCGAAATCTCGCGAGATTTCGGAAGATGCCCGCACTGACTCCTGGGATCAATGACACCAGATCCCAGGAGACAGTGCGGCGTGACGACGATCGACGCAAGACCCCGCCCGCCGCCGCAGAGGGAGAAGACCGGAAGTCTTCAATTACAAGGTAAGTAAAAAAAAAAAAAAAAAAAAAACATTTCATTTAGTACTCTTTGCCTGATTTGGAAGGCAAAGAGATTTACTAAATGAAATGAGTGCAGAACCGCTTTAATGCAGCCACCACATCTAAGGATTGGTAAACTGCAATTTATACAGCAAACATTGTTTGGTTTAGATAAGCCTTAACATCACAAAAACACACAGAGATTTTTTTATAGAAGACTCCTCAACAGGGGTGTTATCCAAAACAAGACATTTCTACAGGATCTTAGATGTCATCTTTTTGTGGATTGCACAGGGTGTCCTTGTACTGATCTTTGTAAAACAAATATGGACATTTATCAATCCTCTTGCACAGCAAACAGTCCTAAAGAGGAACAAATTATGAGACAGATTTACTATCTCACTTACTACTATTTACTAGTTCAGCCTCATTCATAAATTCCTCCCACAATTCCACTTGTAACAGAATAAATCCTGTCCCCTCATTCTTAATTGTGATTTTGTTTAGGTTGAAAATCTGTCTCTTCTTTAGTGCTAAGACTAACCATACACTAGTAGAATATTGTTTGAAATTTGTCATGTTAAGAGCGTTCATTTGATTTTCTAATCATTAGTTGGTTCCAATCAACGTTCATTTTTGACTACAATGATGAGAAAATTTTAAGGGCAAGGCTTGAAATTTTTTGAAAGAATTTCTATGTGGTTTTTGTTTCGAGCAATCTTCAACCACTTGCCGACTGCTGCACACACATATAGGTCGGCAGAATGACACAGGCAGGCAAATGGGCGTACCTGTACGTCTCTTTAAATTTGCTGCCTATCGTGTGCGTGCTTACTGAAAACATTTTTTTTAACCAAAAATATGTAGAAGAATACATATCGGCCTAAACTGTGGAAGAAATTCGTTTTTTTATATATTTTTTGGGGGATATTTATTATAGCAAAAAGTAAAGTATTGCTTTTTCTTTCAAAATTGTCGCTCTTTTTTTGTATATAGCGCAAAAAATGAAAACCGCAGAGGTGATAAAATGCCACCAAAATAAAGCTCTATATGTGGGAAAAAAAATTTGTTTGGGTGCAACGTTGCACGACCGCGCAATTCTCAGCTAAAGTGGCGCAGTACCGAATCACAAAAAATACTCTGGTCACGAAGGGGGTAAATCCTTCCGGGGCTGAAGTGGTTAAGTCATGAAATGTACCAAGACGTTTTTAAATAAAAGCTTAGTACAAACATTCATTAAAAAATCTACTAGTGTATTGCCAGCTTTATGCAGGCCATACATGGGTAAAATTCTGAACGAATTTTCGTTCAATAATAAGAAATTTTGTGCGTTTTGTGATCCGATGGTGTCACTATTGATTTTGAAATTTGGCCAACCAAGCCTTCAATTTCACCTCGTGTTGCTACAGAAAAAAAATTTTGATTACATTTCTTGCATGATCACTTAAATTCGATGGCCGCACAGCAATCGATCGTTGCTGCGGCCCACTAATGGTGCAAAATTAGAAACTAAATATCTTCGTTACCATTTTGGAAAAATATTATTTCGGAATTTGATCCATGTCTGTCTTAGACCTTTGTAAAACTGCCTCTGTGTGCTGCTCAGGATTCCAGGTGCAAGAGTTTAAAATGCATATAAAAACTGTCATGTAGACATTTCTAAATGAGAAGCAGCCTAATTTGTGTCTAATGTTGATCTGAATTTGCTTGATAAATTTTGTTCCTAGAATACCAGTGGTACTGAATTTTGTTAATTTGTAAACTGTGATTGTAGACTAATGTTGTTTTTTAGAAATCCTTTTGCTATCTGGAATTGACTCTCTTAAACCTATTTTGTTTGGGCCCCATTGCACTCATTAAAACAGAATTTTAACAATTCTTTTATTCTTTTTTTAAATCGGGCAGGTTAAACCCCCAATTAAACCAACCAGAACACTTGTCTGAATAACTGTAATACCTGGCTCTAATTACCCTCATTTAAGTTGTCATAATCCTAGAGATTCAAGATTATTATAAGTCCTTAGCACTATAGTAGTACAAAATGAAGGGATTTAAAGTAGCAGGAATCCCCCCAACTGATTCTTCTACAAAAGCCTGTTGGGGGGGGGGGGGGATTCCTGCACACTGGGAGACATTGAAGGGAGGAAACTTGACAAACTACAAAGTATTATGTTCTATCATTTTTTTATTGGCTAAGTCTACCATTATAATTTTAAATAAAAATAATTGATTCAGAGATTCTAAAATTTTGCAAGGGTTCGCAAACATTTTTTTACAACTGTTTGTGTAGCATGAAATTTATAGACCTGAGACCGTCACTTATAATAATATAGAAAACCGCAGATATGGAGATTTTCTTCTCCCAGTAGATGTTGAGGTTTGGCGGGAATATAATTTGGCTTGTACTTAAGATTGTTTTCATCTCCCCGATATGATTGCTGTCTGTTATAGTAATGAAGCTTCATTTCAGTACAAGGATGTTTTCGTGTATTTCACACCACACAACCTCAGCCTCTTGTCACATATTCCAATTCAAAGCACAAAACCCTAAGTAGGCCACAGAGATGATAGAAAAACCATCAGCAGAGGAAAGTGTGAAAGAATGAGATGCAACCTTATGGACTAACAAGATGTTCACCAGAAAACAAGAAAACGACTTTCCTTTCAAGCCCCTAATGGGGAAGGAACAGCATGTAATGTTACATTAATTGTGCCAAAAAACACCAGAAAACCACCCATATTATTATCTTTTTTGTCTGAATGTTCCCTGACTGTACATCTGTAATCATAACGGGCCATACACTGTATAACTTTGTCTTTTTAAAGCAAGCTAGCAGAGCAACCTCATTGTAGCTTAGACCATTTAGAATGTTGTACTTTTTCAAATTCTTTTAAATTCATAATTAATACTGTTCCTACTTTTTTTTAATATAATTCTAGCCAAATGATATGTGTCCACATACCCTGTTCCTGCTGTGGCAGTTTACCCAATGCTAGACCTCTATTGATGCTTTCCTACATGCTAATGCACATGTGCAAGGAGGCTGATGAAGAAAACAGTGTAATGCGCATCTCCTTGCAGATCTTGTAAATGTAACTGCTAGATAAATGCAGTGTCGCTCTGCAAGGATCCACTTTTTTTAAAGAAAATCTGTTTGATATTTGTATGCTATAAAACCATATTGATGTTTTTCCATGTCTGGTTTTACTTTACTCAATTGAATACAGGCTACACACTTTTTCGTCTCTCTTTGATTTTCCTCCTGTGTCCTAGAATAGCTTGGAACCCTTGGGGAGACCCTGGAATATACAGTGACAGCATGTTGTTCGTGCACACAATAAGTTGATCGTTATCTCAGTTCATGAAATATTTTCCCTGCGTACCACTGTATTGTCTTTTGTGTCAAGTATTGATGACATATGCTTGTCCCATTTTACCCAAGACAGGCAAAAAAAACAATTTTTTTTATCCAGTAGTTCACATGCATATATAATGTGTAGCGCAACCCAGAAGGAGCCGCTTGGTAAAGTTGGAACTCTGTTCTGCACCTCTACTCCAAGAACCACCTCAGCCCCTTTGGTACACTTGATTGAAGGAAAGTCATTGCAAGCACTTACAAGAACACGAGTATTGAAACGTTTTAAAGCTGAACTCCAGGAATTTAGCTACTTTGTAAAAACTGCAGGCATACCATGAGTTAACTCTTACAAGATGCCTGCCACCTCATAAATGTATCACTATTATTTACATCTGACAGGTTTATTGTGCTCCAGGAAGATGACTTCCACAGCCCAGACACTGTTCACTATGGTCTCAGTTCCTTAAAGCGGTAGTAAACTGCTGGCAATTTTTTTTAACCTGCATGTATTCTGCTACTTTTCTTGATGAAAATAACCCAAATCAGTGTATATTATTTAGTCTGCAGGAAAGTTATTGAGTCCACAAACAATGGTATATACTGTATATCTAAAAATTGATCAATCCTGATGTACTGACACCCTATCTCATTTCTTGAGGCCTGAAAATGGGAGGACAGTACAAATACCTGCAAATGACCCCCTTGTAATTTTTTGTCACAATTATTTGGAAAATTAAGATATTTTTTTCCTTTTTACATACATGTCTGTACCATGTGATCACTGTGACCAATCACAGCTAGCAACACAATTGCATACAATGGAAGGCATGAAAGGAAGCCATCCATTGTTTACAATTGTCATGTGATCTGCTGTGATTGGTCACAGCGATCACATGACACTGGCAGCGGCGGGCTGGTACAGTGATCAATCATCTGGTGACAGATCGTGCCACTGTGCTATAGGTGCGTTCTAGGAGGATGTCATATGATGTTCTCCCACAACAACAGTGACCCCGCCCGTCATTGTACGATAGGCCGTGCAGGAAGGTGTTAAAGTGATTGGAAGCCTCCCTCTATCCCTATACGAGTACTACATTTCATTTCTGTCTGCTGCGTTGTTCCTCTATCAGCATAGATCACTTTTGACAAGTTTTCCTGACACCAAGAGACAAAAGATGAGAAGGGAGGGAGTTCCCACACACAGCTTGTGATTGACAGCCGCAGCTCTGTTCCTGTGTGCTGTGTGAATAATATGTTCACAGTTCCTAGTCAAGGTTACTGTTTGAGTTTGACAGCTAAGGCCCCTTTCACATGGGCCAGGTCTGTTCAGCAGGAGATCTGTGCATTGATTTTCTGCTGGGCGGAGTGGACGGCTAGCGATAAGCACAGTCTTCACCTGGCGGGAAGGGGGGACCCGGATTGGAGGTAGACCGGTTGTAAGTAGACACAAGTCCGTTTACATTGGGTGCTCCATAAGAAAAAAAATAAAGGAAGGTCTGAAAAACAGATTGGTGGACATCCTAAAGCTGGCCATGCACCTATAGATTATCTGCAGATTTTCTATGGTTAGATGGAAAAAGTGCAACAGATTTCTCCATGTTCGCTAAACTGTGTGGATGGAGGAATCTCCCACTTTTTCAAAATAACCATAGAAAATCTGCATATAATCTATAGGTGTATGGCCAGCTTAAGTCTGAATCTGATGATTTTTATTGATGGTGAAAACTCTTATCTGAGTCCCTTTTTAAAAATGTAAACCCTGTATGATTTGTGCTTTGCACATTCTTTAGTTCTATAATTTTATGTTTTTTTTTTTTGTATATATTTTATTGAAAACAACAGTGAAAACAGTAAGCGAATACAAACAGTTCGATTTTACAATCAGCTTGTACAGGGAGCTGTGCACAACAATAAAGAAACAATTTTCAAAAATTTTTGGGGGGGAAAAGGAATAGCAGAATTAGGCTGAGGGGGGTAGATAAAAATGGCGGTGCAAGGTATCACAGTTTGAAGATGAGGTAGGGTGTGAAGGTAGAGGGTAGGAAAGGATAGAAGGAATGGTGGGGGTAGGTCCGAGGGAGATTGAGAAAGAAAGAGGGAGAAAATGAAGGACAAGCGACATGTTACGCAGACAGCAATAAAAAAGGAAACTCTGTCGCTGGTCCTTCATCTCATCCAGGGAGACAACAGATATTAAAAAAGGCTCGATTAAAATAAAAACATGTTGCTGTTTAGGAAATATACAGTTGGTTAATCGGGGTATGATTTCGAAGTCTGATTTGGGTCCCAGAGGTATAGCTAAAGATCACATGTCGTATAGGAATGTAACATGATGTGGCACTCCCAGACATTCTTCAGTGGGTAGGGGAAGAGACGGAGAAAGTCAGCAGTTGTCTCTGTTCTTGGTCTGTCAGGCAATGGTCAATGAAGTGTGACCATTTCTTGAGTAGTCGTTCTGTAGGTCGTTGTCTGTGGGTCATGGTGTCCAATTGTTCCAGATATAGTAAAGATTTGAGGCCAGTTATTGTTTCAGACAGCACTGGTGGTGTTGCAGAGATCCAATGGTTGAAAATGTTTCTCCGAGCTATGAGCAGTGTCAGAAGTATCCATTGAAGGTGTTCTTGTGGGATTGCATTTGTGGAAGAAAGAGAACAATTGCTGTGTGGTGTGAATCCAAACAGTAAGAGCATAGGCTCTTTGTTGGGTAGGAAGGTTGTTACGTCTTGAATAAAGCGAAAGATTGAGGACCAATATGCGTCTATGCGTGGACACAACCATAGACGGTGTAGTAGAGATGGTTTGTACTGTAGGCACCAAGGGCAGGTAGGTCCTGCGGGAGGAGGGTGGGACGTAGAGAAGGGGTAATAAGCCCTATGCATCAGGGATGCCGTCCCGCGATCGTGAGCCAGAACGAGAGCGCGGCTGTGACAGGTACCGCTCCATTCACGGCTGTGTGTGGGAGCCGTGTGAGATGTTTTCCGGCCGTTCGGGGGCTGCGTCTGGGTTTTATATGCTGTATTAGCTGCGGGCTGTGCGGAGCCTCCGGGTTCCCCTGCTCTCACATACGGCGCCGGAACCGGAAGTCATTTTATGTTTTAAAACTTAAATATTCTATTGTAAACATCATTCAGGGTTCCAAAGTATATGTGCAAACATTTACTTTTTTAAACATGCTAGCAAATAAATAGAATAATTTTCATTGCTGCATGTATATGATTAAATGTTGATTAGCCACCGCTTTGCTAGACTAAAGCCAACCATACACGGTTCGAATCTCAACCGGTTCAGCAGGAACCATCTATATATGGGCAGGGTGAATGTGATCAACTTGAGTACAACCAGCCTGCCGGATTCTGCTATAGCAGCTAGCGATAAGCACAGTCTTCACCTGACGGGAAGGGGGGACCCCCCCTGCTGGGAGAAGACAGTTGTTAATTCCCCTGTCAACACTGTCTGTTGACAACACTTCCTGCAAGCCATGCAGGAAAGAAACTCACACCATGGCCTGCCTAAGTTTCATATAAATAATTGTATTATTTACCATGGAACATTTTCATAATGTCATCACAAATAATAATCAGCCTGAAACCATTATCTTGTTTCATTGTTATTCTTATAAGTATCACAGCAGGCACGATTATAAAGGACATTAACAAAACAAATAAAACTTCATAGCACACTTTAGCTGATTGCATGGCTTTATATATCTATCACGCTAGCACATCATGTATTACATGTGGGACAGCTTTTTACTTTATTGTGCAGTGTGGTCTGGAATCAATTATCCGGTCACATACAGTGTAATCCTCTTGTATGTGCATCGAACACATTCTTTGATAATTTACTTGTAACAAGATTATACTGACAATAATTCCTATGGTTTTTTTTCTCCAAAAGTATTATTAAAAGAACAGAGGTGCAAAAAGTCTCCCAGCCCCTTTCTGTTTCTCGGGTTTCATGGATGTCACATATGAAATATTAAACATTGAAGACCATCTGGCTTAAAGTGTATGTATGGGCAGAATAAAAAAAACACATTTAATACATCTCTGCAATACATGCACATTTCCTGATGTTTTTTCTTTTTAAAACGGCTGTAAGTTTAGTAAACATACTGATTGCTGTTGCCAGAAATCCAATGGGCTCCTAACTTGCTGTAGTGAGCTGACAACACTGGCATTGCTGGACTGAAGAATACCTAGCCCCATATACTATGTAGATGAGGAGAGGTGAGGTGTTCAGCAGGGGAGAAATTTGCTCATACTTAGACATTATAAAAAACATTTTCATAAACTCACACAGGTCCCGTGTGTCCATGGTTATGCCTATTGATTAGGGAGGAGATCCCCAAGGTACAGCTGGTGCAGGCTTTTTTGGAGGAGACTGAAGGAGTATTTTTATAAACTCTAAGTAACATTATAGTTTTTCTTAGATACAGATACGTAAATAATTCTAAATATATGTATCATTATAAATGGTTAAATGAATAAGTACAGTAGGTTTATAAAGGAAATATGTCATCCAAATATGTACCCCTTATTGGTGGAAAATAATTAATAACACCCATCTAATCCTGTGTACTTAAGATGAAACACAAGCCAAAATAAACCAGTCTCTGCTCTTCAGTTCAGTTTCAGTGTCTGTGTCTGATTGGGCAGAACCTCCGGTGCCCTGTAGCCAAGGCTAAAAGGTAAAAGGAAGACCAATGGTAGCATTTAACCCCTACATTTCAGTGGTGTCAGAAGTGGGATAGGTAGAGACCACTTTTTTGGTTGCCCTCCTATTACGGACTCTAAGTGGGTTAAGGAAAAATAGGGCCAGATAGCTAAATATGTCCTCTCCGGTTGCTCAGGAGAAGGTCTGAACACTGCAGGCTGCCCAGATGCATACTGTGAGTGCTGGTTGCTTCAGAAGGGCTGGCCGGCAAGCTGCCCAGATGCATATTGCCTGTGGTGGTTGCTTCAGACACTCTGTCCAATAGGCAGAAGTGTTAGGATATCCAGAGCTGTGGAGTATGTGGATGATTTAAAAGCCTAGACGAGGTTAAGGTAATGGGATCCCAGGAACCCAGAAGTCTCCTTCCTGTCCCCTTGACTAATATTTGTATATAGAATATAAGTGCTTATTGCGCTTGCAAATAGTAAATGTTAAGTAGATGTATTAATGTCTGTCTTGATGACCGCCTTAAGGGTGAAGGCATAGATTGGTCTCAATGAGTCAGAATAGGAGTCTCCCTTTATTCATCCCAAGACCTCCTGTCGCATTAGAACAACAAAGATTTCCATGCAAAATATATAGTAATTTCCGGATAGAGACATGAATGGGGGGGGGGGGGGGGTCATTTCTTCATGTGAATGGGGCTAGGGTGAATGCTCTCCATCCAACATGAATAACCACAGAATCACCTACCTGAACTATGAGCTAAAGCCTTCCTTACCCATTGGAGGTTTTAAAAATAATATTCTTTCACAGTGGTGGCCCATCCATTAGGGGAGCCCAGGCACTGCCCCCTCTCTCCTTGCCACCCCCTATATGCATAATGGATAGATTTCATGAATAGCATGAATCTGTCCATGGCCGCCGTGTCCACCCCCTTCAATTTTGTATTTTGCAATTATCTTAACCTTTAAAATCTACTTAATTATCTGATCAGATTCCTCAGAAGAAGACATTTTTTGTACCATTAAATACATGTAATTTAGTAGTGACGTCACGTTTCCCACATATCATTCCAATTAAATTATGAACAAACACAATAAAAGTTTTTATTAAGCAAAGAATGAAGTTATAATAGAAACCACACAATATCAGTACATATAACACACATTACATAGCCATACACAAGGCCAAACTGTATGGAAATAAACAATGAATAGAATGAAGATATGTAGACGATATGTAGACTTCTTATTCGCTGTATCTCTTGAAAACTTAAATTTCAGACATATGTCAAACAATACTATTGCCAATATGTGTGTGGGAGTAGCATTATATGCGTAAATTGAGTAATGGGTAAGGGGGGAGAGAAAGGGAGGCAGAGAAATTCCCAGGGGGGAATGGGGAGAAAGAAAGAAAAAAAAAAAAAGAGAGAGAACAGAAAATGAGGAGTAGAAAGCACCCCGCTAAGGAGGGTTGTCAGCCTACTTTCGTTGAAGTACTATCAAGTTTAGACAGATCTGGTACTATTTGAGCCACCCACCCGGTCATTAAAGTTTTTTTTCTCTAATATATGTATATAACTTTTCTCTATTATGCAAACCTGTTTTATAACCATAAACTCTATTATTTAAACAAAACCAATTAATTTTCACGCAACTTGTCTGGCAGTAAAATTTATCTCTAACAACAACATATCCTAACATGGGTGTCCCTCCTTAAGGCAATAACGGGACACATATAAAAAAAATGGCTTCATTCCCTTTTTTCCCTATTAAGATTAATGCTAAGATGCTGCCTTGCTCTAAAAAGATTTCCTGTCTCCTATAGGAAAGGGAGGTCCAGGTATCTGGTACTGGGCACCTCTAAATATTGACATCCTCTTGTACTTGTAATCCAAATCCACTAAGGTTCCACGGTACCCCACTGACATTTGGGGACGACACTCAAATAATGAGTGTAGTAGCATGGGGTACATTTGTAAATGTGTTGGGGTTGAATATATAAATGTATTCTGCACACTGGAATATGGGATTTTCCAAATGTTATTCTCATATCTTTTTTTTTAATACTTCCTGAATTCTCAACCTCTTTAAAAACTGTACTTTTCTGTTTTCTCTTTTGACTCTTTTAAATCAGTAAAAACATAAATATTCTCAACCCTGGTTTAGAACTCACAGCCATTGACTGGGGCTTATATTTATAACTAAATGTATTATTCATCTGTAATATCGATAACTTCTCTTCTGGCTGTTTCTTTTCTTAAACACAATAATTTCAGCTAACAATACAATGTATGGCTAGTTTTCATTGCTATAAAACACTTCCTCTTTATGCATACTTTAAGCAGAAAACAAATATGCAAGCAAACATATGTATCTGACAAAGCAACTAGAATGTGCAGAGAAATTGGCACTAAAATATTGCCGTCAAAATTTTCAACTATGGCTTAAAGTTGCAAGTTGCACACCCAAAATGCTGGTGCAGGCTTTTTTGGGGGAAACCAATTAGTATTGGTGGATAAATACCACCCATATGGTTGCTTGATTCTTCAATGTTTGAACAGACAAGGGAGTAATACAATGCTTACCTTATCCAGCCATAGTACCAAAATAGTGCAAAGCATCCAAACAGAAAAAATCTAGCACCACATTCCAAAATAATTTTATTGCTTTTAAACATAATCAACCAGTTCTATGCTAAGTTAATTTGATAAAGATAAAATCTTGGATTTTATTGATGCATGTATGTATATTTTTTGAGGGGTAGTGCATGATTAAAGACCCTTTTACCTTTTTGGCTGCCACTAATTGTTTTTGTCCTAACCATCCATAACCATCCATAAACATCCCAATCATTAAACTATCAAATTATTCAAACCTTAACATTTTTTGAATTATTTTATTGGATTGTCTTTATTCAAGATGACAGCAATGTAAAGTTCATGCAGGAACTTTTGAATCCAATAAAACCCCTTTTATACCCCTCCTCTAACAATAGCGTACATGATAAAATTCTCAATTACGTACTGTTTCAAGACATATAGTATGTTCCATGTATACACATATAAGAACATATTATATTGTTATTGCTGTGTGTCCAATTCAGTACAATACTTTGTGTAGATCAACAGTTTCTATGATGAGCATGTCCCTAAAAAACAGCGACTTTAAAGCTGTTCATACATGTGGCAATAAGATCAATTGAATATACAGTTGCATTTTTTGTCAAAATTGTGAAGCCGTTGAAGATATAAAATTGTGATTTATATTGAACACAGGGTGATGGAATTGAAATTGCCCTGATTAAACCCAGCAAAAAATTATAATTTCCAATGAAATTTTTTTTAATTTTCAATTTCATCTTTTAATAAACAGTTTTGAAGCTTATAATTTATTGCCCAGTTTTGACTTTGCAAGTGACTGAATTCTGGTTGTTAATGGAGCTTGTGAGTGGTAGATTGCTTTGTTTCCGATGATTACTTGTGATCATAGGTGTGATTTCTTGTGGATGGAAAGTGGTTGATATTGACTGAAAATTGGCATGTCTATGTCCAGCTGAAATATGAGAGGTAAAGCCCTCTGGGGGGCTGGTCACCTGGAGCATTTATATGTTTATTTGCCCTGTTTTGTCTTTTTAAAATATCTGGTGAGTCAGTACCACATTCTAAAATAGAGTTTAGCATAACTGCCATTATTCATTTGACACAATTGCTACATTACTCTAACCTGAATGCAACCACTGTAAGCTCTAAAACAGCCTGCTTGCTAGATTTATGTTACTTAAATGGCTAATAAAAAGTACAGATAAATTACAGCCAGCAAGCCAGAAATCGCTCGGTATCGTATAACATATGCATCAGGTTTCATTGGCATAAACTTTTCCTCATCTGATCAGGCCATATTCTCTGTGGTGCTTCCAAGCAGAGTGTGATCATTCCCGTCATTCTCCTTCGATGTTTATTTTACTTATGTGACCATGGAGGACAAAATTCCTTAGAATTTTCAACAGCAAGCACTGATAACTGGCTAAATTAGTAATTTATATAAATACCATGTTTCATTTAACTTCCTTATCATGAGCACAATGTCCGCAGTTTTAAAATGAATCTCATTATTTGCAGAAATAGAAATTGGAGATCTGTGTTGTAGAACTTTTATTTTAATTGCTAAGCTTTTTCATTGGAAACAGTTAAAGGGGTTGTAAAGGTAAGTGTTTTTTCACCTTAATACATCCTATACATTAAGGTGAAAAAACACCTGGCAGTGACCGGCCCCCAGCCCCCCGTTTTACTTACCTGAACCCTTGAACTTGTCCCACGGGGACGTGTGCCGTCTCTCGACTAGGGGGTTCTCAGCTGTTGATTGGATAGATTGATAGCAGCGCAGCCATTGGCTCCCGCTGCTGACAATCAAATCCAATGACGCAGCCGCCGGAGCACGTCTCCCAGGGGGTTATCTAATGCGGGGAGGAGCCGAGAGAGCCGCCGAGGGACCCCAGAAGAGCAGGTTTGGGGCCACTCTGTGCATAACGAGCTGCACAGTGGAGGTAAGTATGACATGTTTGTTTTTTTTTTTTTTTTAAAGGAACCTTTAGTATCACTTTAAAGAAGTGCTTTGTTTTTTAGTTGACCTCTCCACCAAGTATGGTTTGTGTATGCAGCGAGTTTTGTCATTACTATAGCTCATTAGCATGCACACACCAAGTTTCTCAAAGTGTCTAATCAGACAAAGCACAGAGGTTTTCTGAGAATTCATCTGCCTTGGAGGTAGCTTAGAAAATCTTTCCTTTTTAAAGTCGGTGACATTCAGCTTACCCTATATACTCGAGTATAAGCCGAGATTTTAAGCCCTTTTTTTAGGGCTGAAAGTGCCCCCCCTCGGCTTATACTCGAGTCACCGCCGTCTGCCTACATGATCAGCGTGTCATGCAGACAGACGGCGGCCATTGCAGTGTTCAAACGCCATGCCTCCTCCTCGTCTGTGATAGGAGGAACACAAATTTTCCCAGCAGTGAGTCAGTGTTCAGTGTTCCGCCTATCAAGGACTTCCTGTCATTCTCATCTCATGGACGAGGATGAGAGGATGTCCATGATAGGCGGAAAACACTGAACACTGACTGCTGGGAAAACAGAGTGTTCCTCCTATCACGGACGAGGAGGAGGTGTGACTTTTCAACATTAGAATGGCCTCTGATCAGCACAGGAAGAATGCAATGGGGGACACAGGACACAGGATACAGGATGCCGATTGGCACAGGAAGAATGCAATGGGGGACACAGGACACAGGATACAGGATGCAGATCGGCACAGGAAGAATGCAATGGGGTACACAGGATGCAGATCGGCACAGGTAGGCTGCAATGGACACAGGGGGGTATGTACAGGACACAGGGGGGCATGCAGCTGCAGATGGGCATTGTTGACCCTCTTTTGCACTTACAGTAGCTGCTGCATTTCTCACCCTCAGCTTATACACAAGTCAATAAGTTTTCCCAGTTTTTTTGTGGTAAATTAGGGGCCTCGGCTTATATTCGGGTCGACCTATACTCGAGTATATACGGTAGTGCTGAATGTACTTTATGGTTGTGACGAAACGCTCCCACACTTCTCTGGAGTGCTTTCGTCATATACCACTTCCTCCCAGTCTGAATGGATATCAGTTATTCCAACCGCTCCCAAGCACCAAAATAGACGAGACTTGCTTAGTGCTAAAAATTTACTAATTTATTAGAACCAAAATGCCAGTATTTATAATAAAATAGAAGAGGAGATCCCCCCTCCTGCTCATATTACTCTAACAATACACCTGTAACAAATTAACATAAACTAATTAACTAATCCCTTTAAGCAGCCGATGTGACTCTGTGCCCATCAGAATTTCACTACAGGTCAGACTTGTTGTCACCGAGCTTCACACATGTTAGATGCTAATATCATCAACTCCAGCCACCTGTCTGTTGTCTTGTATAATTCAAATGAGGCTAATCTGTCTTGACACAGATTCTAAAGAGTATTTCACCTATTGTTGTATGTGCTAATTAACCCTGCAATTGAATCTGACTAGCACAGATTATTGATGGTTGGGGTTCTCCTTCACACTGTGCCCCTTAAAATCCAGGGCCCATAATCGGTTGGCAGGAGGCTCGCATTTAGTCCTCTCAAAAAGCCTGTGTCCCGGCTAGGTCTGTCACAATGGTGTATGGCGCATAGAAGCTGATTACATACAGCTTTTACTGTTCTGTCCTAGTCAAAGCTGTTATAGCTGCAAAGGGTGGGCTAACTCAATATTGAACCCTACGGACTAAGACTGGGATGCCATTGAAGTTCATATGCGTGTAAAGGCAGGCGTTGTAATTCTTTTGGTAATATAGTGTACACCTATTAAGATCCAATATCCAGTCGGAAAGTGTCAGGGGGGCAGCAGTGGTGGCCCGTCGATACGGGGCGCAGTGGCGCCTCCCCTTTATTCCATGCGCCCGGCCCCTAATCTACATGCAGGGTGCCGGACGCATGGATTCTTTTTTTTAGAAGCACAGGATTAGAGTCTGAGGCTCTAATTGGCTTAACTGAGCCCACTCAGTTGTGTGACAATAGCGAATTAATATTCGCTATTGTCTTCCTGATTCTCCTCCTGGCCAATCAGGAAGCGGACCAAATTGGCTGAGAGGAGAAGTGATCCTGCGGCTGAGGAGCCGCAGGGAAAGCCGCCGTGAAGCTGAGGAGGAGGAGAATATGGAAATTAAACCGAAAAAATGTATTGTTTAGCATTCCTTCCAGTGGCCACACCAGTGTTAATGCAGCGTTTATCCTCACTATTATCACCTATACAACAGATCTGCAATATGTTTATATTTGTAGCAAATTTGTTCAGGTCATTTGAGTGTATTGTCAGAAATTACTATTTTTTATATTTCTGTTAGAATTCTGATGTTCTAAAATGAAAGTGTATGCTGTGACTTTAGATCTCCTTTTAGTAAGAATACAAAGTGTGCGCATTTACACTGTGTTGTGGTTTAACCATTGGGTTTTATTTTAGGCGAAACACTGTTTTATTGCAATAATGTATTTTTGGAAACCATTTGTGCAGAAGCAGATTGTACTATTGTTTGTTTTATTTTTCCCATTAGGGATCGTTAATTGTTCTGTCCTAATTCACTGAAGATCATGTCTAAACACAACAGCAATAAAACAGAGAACAGCTGGGTAACTAAGCTTTTAGCTGGCACAGGTTTGAATAGTGTGTAGTTTAGTTCTTTCAAAGCTCTCCAGTTCATGTTTGGTTTATAGGTCCCTTTGACATTAGATAAACAATAGTATAACTAGCAGATGATACACTTGGCAGGAAACGTGGTCTAAATGAACTACTTAGAAGCAAAGACACAAATGTAGACATGTTAATTGACAATATTAAGGCAAAGAAAGATTAACCGACAGAGATAATTAAAAGATGACAAACCACTTAACTTGAAGGATGTGTTTCAGTTTGTCCAAATCATAGAGGTTGTCCACCTAAAGGTTTTAAAATTCCTTGATATAGGTAGCAGAATTTTCAGGGTGTCCATGTCATCAGGGCCACTGAAAGAACTCATGGGGCCCCGTACAGCTTACCTGACGGAGCCCTTTTCATCCAAGCCCCTGGCCCCTCCGCAGATCCCGCCCAGACAAATTGGACACCTAACTGACACGTTTGACACTTTTTTGGGAACCAGTGTCACCAATACAGTGATCAGTGCTAAAAATATGCACTGTCCCTGTATTAATAAAACTGTCTGGGAAGGGGTTAACATTTAGGGTGATCAAAGGGTTAAATGTGCCTAACAAGTGTTTGCTTACTGTGTAGGAGGTACTTTTACTAATGGAAGGCATTGACTGCCATTCTGCCTGTGTACAGAGCGTTTGGTGGGTACCAGCGGACATTGAATCCGCTGGACCCGCTGATCGGCTTTGATACCTGAAAGTGCAGGATCATGTGTGTGTATATGTATGTATATTGTAAAGTTCGGGGGACCAGCCAGACCGCAGGACACAGGCTTTTAACCCAAAAGGAGGTTTATTAAACTTAAAACAGCTTGACAGCAGCAAAAACAAAAGAAAAAGGTTTCAGTCTCACCGACATTCAAAGTCCAGCATTGCTATCGCAATCAAACAGTCCTTGGGGTGGTTTCAGGTGACTTCACCTGCTAGGAGGCTTCCAGGCAGAACGCTGCTGTCCACGTTGGTTGCTGCACATCAAACCAAACACAAACCACCATCATCTCCTCTACACTCCTCCACACACACACCTGCAACTTCCTGTCTTGTTTTTAAACCCACTTCCTCTGACAGGTGAGTTAACCCTTTTTGTTCCCTTAAAGGAACCACAGTCCAAACAGAGGGGAAACATAGCGTCCTTCCAGGACCCAGCCACGGCGTCCTGTACATATCCCCCCCCTGTGCCCCAACGCCAAGGAGGTGGAGGCACCAGTGGAGCTCAAACAATGGACTCGGGAGAGGGCATCTGCATTTTGATGCAGTCTCCCGGGCCTATGCTCCACTACAAATTTAAATTCCTGGAGTGCCAGGAACCACCGAGTAACCCTGGCATTAGTCCCTTTACCTTGTCTCAGCCATGTTAAAGGGGCATGGTCAGAAATCAGCCTAAACTTCCTCCCCAAGAGGTAATATCTGAGGGATTCCAGAGCCCACTTAATGGCCAGACACTCTCGTTCAATTATAGCGTAGTTTTTCTCCGCTGGTGTTAACTTCCTACTGAGGAAAACTACTGGGTGCTCCTCGCCATGAACAACCTGTGACAACACGGCTCCCAATCCTACATCGGAAGCATCAGTCTGTACAACAAACTCTTTTGAAAAATTGGGTGCTACTAGGACAGGGTGTTGGCACAGTGCCGACTTGAGCTCCAAAAAAGCCTTCTCAGCGTCTGCATTCCACTCCACCATGACCGATTTCCGACCCTTAGTCAGATCGGTCAATGGAGCTGCCAACGTGGCAAAGTTGGGTACAAACCTCCTGTAGTATCCCACCATACCCAGGAATGCACGTACCTGTTTTTTTGTGAGGGGGCAGGGCCAATTCTGTACAGCCTCTACCTTGTTGACCTGAGGTTTTACTACCCCTCTACCCACAACATAGCCCAGGTATTTCACCTCCTCCATTCCCAAAGCACATTTTTCCGGGTTTATTGTAAACCCCTCCTTCCAAAGGGAGTCCAGTACTGTCTGGACTTTGGGCAAGTGTGATTCCCAGTCTCTGCTAAAAATGACTATGTCATCCAAGTATACTGAGGCATACTCCCGGTGAGGACGTAAAATCCTATCCATTGCCCTCTGAAATGTGGCTGGAGCAGTTTGCAATCCAAAAGGCATTCTCTTGTACTGAAAACTTCCCTCTGGGGTAGAAAAAGCAGTTTTCTCTCTAGCAGCCTTAGTCAACGGGATTTGCCAATACCCCTTGGTAAGGTCTAATGTAGTGATATACCTGGCTGGACCTAGTCTCTCAATAAGCTCATCTACCCGGGGCATGGGGTAGGCATCAAACCGTGAAACTTCATTTAGTTTCCGGAAATCATTGCAGAATCGCAGAGTCCCGTTGGGCTTCGGTACCAACACAATCGGGCTTGACCACTCACTCTGTGATTCCTCAATAATCTCCAGGTCTAACATCTTCTTCACTTCCTCTGCAACAGCCTTCCTTTGGGCCTCTGGAATGCGGTAAGGCCGGACAAAAACTTTGATTCCTGGTTCTGTGACAATATCATGCTCTATGACACTAGTGAGCCCTGGCAAGTCTGAAAATTTCTCTTTATTTCTCTGCAAGAACTCCTTTGCCTGCTGACTTTGGACTCTAGACAGGGTATTTGCTACTTGGACACTCTCCACCCCAACCCGAGGCTCAAGTCTTGCACCAGCCAGGGAGGTCACCGGTTCCCTGTCTGTCCAGGGCTTTAACAAGTTTACATGATATATCTGATAGGGTTTCCTCTTACCTGGTTGGTGGACTTTATAATTTACCTCTCCCACTTTTTCTACAACTTCAAAGGGGCCTTGCCACCTGGCCAAGAATTTACTTTCCACAGTGGGGATCAACACCGCTACTCGATCCCCTACTTGGAAGTTCCTTATTCTAGCAGCCCTATTATAGACCCGTCGTTGAGCCTCCTGGGCTTTTTGCAAATGTTCTTTGACTAGAGGCATCACAGTTCGGATCCTCTCCTGCATTTGGGAAACATATTCAAGAACACTCTTATGCTGAATAGGTTCACTTTCCCATTCCTCTTTAACAAAATCCAGTAGTCCGCGAGGTCTCCGCCCATATACCAACTCAAAGGGCGAAAACCCAGTGGAGGCCTGGGGCACTTCCCGGATAGCAAACAGGAGAGCGGGTAACAGGCAGTCCCAGTCTTTCCCATCCCTTTGTACAACCCGCTTGAGCATAGACTTAAGGGTCTTATTAAAGCGCTCTACCAACCCATCCGTTTGTGGATGGTAGACCGATGTGCGCAGCTGTTTAATCCGGAACAGCTTGCACACATCAGCCATAACCCTCGACATAAACGGGGTGCCCTGGTCCGTGAGTATTTCCTTGGGAAAACCAGTCCGTGTAAACAACTGGAATAATTCCCGAGCAATAGCCTTAGAGGAGGTATTCCGCAGAGGTAGCGCTTCAGGATATCGGGTGGCATAGTCAAGGATCACCAGTATGTAGGAGTGACCTCGAGCTGACTTTACCAAAGGACCCACTATATCCATGGCTATCCTCTCGAATGGGACCTCAATTATGGGCAGAGGGACCAAAGGGCTCCGGAAATGGGTCACCGGCGCGGTCAACTGACAGGTGGGACAAGAGGCACAGTATCTTCTTACCTCTGCTTTCAGACCTGGCCAGTAAAACCGGTCGGTGATCCGTGCCTCCGTCTTTTCAACTCCCAGGTGTCCCCCTAAAACGTCATCATGGGCCAGGTCCAGGACCTTGCGTCTATACTGTTGGGGTACCAATAATTGTTCTACCACATTTTCTCTCACTTTGGTAACCCGATAAAGCAATTCATTACATATTGCAAAGTGGGGCCACCGCTCATTCGCACCTGGCTCTTGGGGTACCCCATTTAATACTATAACTTGTTCCCGTGCACGGGTCAAAGTGGGGTCCTGCATCTGGGCAGTACCAAATGTCCCCTGGGGAACACCCAAATCCGGCAGGGTAGGGGTAGAGGCCACTTCCTCATCCTCTTCACCCAGCATTACCTGAAGTGGGGAAGGTTCCCCCTCCTCAGTGTTCAGGTAGGTCTGCGAACCACACATTTTGTCACCCTTAACAGTATCAGCACTACTTTCATCACCATTAATCCAATCATTAGCATTTGTATCAACCGGATCCACATTAGGAACATTTGGCATCTTAGGGTTATTACCCTCAACCGTAGGAACAGAGGAACTAGTTTCTCCCCAGTCTTGGGATCGTTCAGGTAGTTCTCCACAGTTTTTCAAAAAATGGACAGTCTCGTCCTATGATAACATCATGTATCAAGTTCTTTACCACCCCCACCTCTTGAGTACCAGTGCCATATGCTGTGGAGATGGACACAGAGATGAGAGGGTACTCTCTAGTGTCCCCGTGAATGCACACAACCCGTAAAGTTTTGCTTACCGGACCGATCTTCCCAATTACTCTAGGATGAACCAGGGTTACCATGCTTCCGGAATCCAGCAAAGCCCAGGCAGGGAGGTGGTTCACTTGGACTACACACTCAAATTTCTCTTCTCCACGGTCAAGGTGTGTGGTACATGCTCTATGAGCAACAAAAGACCTCCTCCGAAGAACCCCGCATTCCATGGACTCCTCTTGGAGTGGGCAGTGGGCCCGGGTATGGCCCCAGGAATGACATCGCCAACATTGTACATCCCCTCCTCTCCGAACAGGAACAGATCGCTGAGGAGGTACTGGGAGTGACTCTTGACCTTCCGGGGTGTTGATTCCAGGGCTCCGGGGGACATCCTTTCGAAGGGTGGCAGTCGATCGAATAGGCCGTGGCAGACTGGGCCCTTGGCGCTTGGTAGGGCCAAGCAGATCCTCCACCACTGTATATCGCTCTACCATCTCGACAAGGAGGTTCACTGTTTTGGGGTCTCCATGGCTGACCCACCGTTGAAGGTCGTCTGGCAGTGACCGTAGGTATCGGTCCAGCACGACCCGCTCCACGATTTGGGGCCCGACAACACTTCGGGCTGCAGCCATTTTTTTTACCAGTTGCACCAGGTCATGCATTTGAAACCGTGGTGGACGATCTGGACAATACTTCCATTGGTGCACTCGTTGGGCCCGAACGGCCGTAGTCACCCCCAAACGAGCCAGTATTTCTGCCTTTAGTTTTTGATAGTCTTTAGCGTCCTCTGGTGGCAGGTCGAAGTAGGCTTTTTGAGGATCTCCGGTGAGAAAAGGTGCAATTAGGCCGGCCCACTGGTCCTGGGGCCACCCTTCTCTCTCTGCCGTCCTCTCAAATGTAGCAAGAAAAGCCTCTACATCATCACTCAGGGACAATTTCTGCAAAAAATGGCTTGCCCTCACGGTCACCTGGTTGCCAGGGGCAACAGCCGCTTGCTCACGACCCTGAGAAAACTGCTGCACTACTTCTTTTAAGGCAGTCACCTGAGCCTGCATAACCCCTTGCTGGGTTGCTTGCTGTGCTGCCAACTGAGCCACCAACAGGCGAGTATTTTCTTCATGGCGGGTCTGCGCTTGCATATTAGCCAGGGATAGTTGTTTAATTAGTTCCTCCATTGCTTCAGCTTTCAGGGCTTGGGCAGCTTTAACCCAGGACATAAACCCACTGTACTGTCCCTTTAAATGTCAGTTTTAAATTCAAATGCAAAAACAGCAAAAAAAACGCCTGTTACTCTGTCCTGCCCGCATTCGAGCACCACTTGTAAAGTTCGGGGGACCAGCCAGACCGCAGGACACAGGCTTTTAACCCAAAAGGAGGTTTATTAAACTTAAAACAGCTTGACAGCAGCAAAAACAAAAGAAAAAGGTTTCAGTCTCACCGACATTCAAAGTCCAGCATTGCTATCGCAATCAAACAGTCCTTGGGGTGGTTTCAGGTGACTTCACCTGCTAGGAGGCTTCCAGGCAGAACGCTGCTGTCCACGTTGGTTGCTGCACATCAAACCAAACACAAACCACCATCATCTCCTCTACACTCCTCCACACACACACCTGCAACTTCCTGTCTTGTTTTTAAACCCACTTCCTCTGACAGGTGAGTTAACCCTTTTTGTTCCCTTAAAGGAACCACAGTCCAAACAGAGGGGAAACATAGCGTCCTTCCAGGACCCAGCCACGGCGTCCTGTACAATATATATATATATATATATATATATATATATATATATATATGTGATCCTGCACAGTGCAACCACCCAACAGCCATGGTATGTGACATACTATGACAGAGCCATGATAGAGTGCCTGCTGCCTGTGTGTTATGATACCATCCATGCCATAATGTGCTGCAGACAGGGCAATGTAGTATATTCACCCCCAAGAACACCTGTGTTGAAGACAGCCCCACAATCTGCTTCCCCTCTGTTCCTGCCTGGACAATGTCAGCTGAGCTGCCTCTGTCTGCCTCACAGCCTCTCAAGTGTCGCTCTCCATCTCGGGCCCCACTACTAAGTGGGGAGCGGGGCTGAGCAGAGGAAGATCACTTCACCAGGGAAGGCAAGGAAATGGGCAGGCAGGCGGCTGGCTGGGACTTGAGCCTAGCCACAAGAACAGGTGGAGCGGGTGCAGAATAGACATGCATCCGAAACTCAAGAAATAGTCCCTCCACTCCCACCAGCACATCATCAGAGAGGGGCCCAAAAAATGTAAAAAATACACCCCATCCCAAGCTAGTAGGAGTGGCAGAGCGGGGGTGTAATTCAGAAAGGCAGTTTTTTAAAAATTTTTATTATGCACTGACTGTCTTCGAAATTGCCCGGGCCATGCTGAGCTGAGTACACTGGGCCCGGTACAATAGGGCCGGTTGTACTGGCTTATTAGCGGCCCATGTCATTGTGTCTATGGGTATCTGCAAGTACACCTGAAGTCCAGAGGCCCATCTGCTTAGGTTGATCTCTACTTGGAACTGACTTAGAATTATTTACTTTTATGTCACAAATGTTATGCTAATGTAGAAATTGTTATAGTAAAGAAAGGGAGACTTGAAACTTTTTGGATTTGCGGATAAACCAGGATATGTGACCAAACACCTTTTAATCAATATTTCATAAATGTAGCAATGGTAAAAATAAAGTCAAAGCATATTAAACTAATGCTTCAAAACTTGCAAGGAGTCCTTTTACCCTTTTATTGTGGCGGTTAACAAGTAAAGTGTCTGTAAACACCATGCCTTTAAATGGTCTCTTTCTGCAATTTACCTGTACTACAGTAAGCCTTTTGTAATAGGTGTCTGATAAGTGCAAAAAAATACCTGTTGTTCATGGCAATCATTTGCTTTGTATTCTGGCTTCATGTGAGTGGATGATGACAGTAACCACAGGCTTCGATTCAAAGTTTTTTGATAGATGGGGCGGAGGGCGACCTTCTTCAGATTTCTAACTCTCTCCTATGCCAATAAAAATAAAAAAAAAGTTTGGACTGAAATTCCACTTTAAATACATGAAGGGTCATTCATAAAATGGAAAACTATAGTAGTTTTGGGATCCTTTTTTTTTAAATAAATTTGAAACTGATCTACAGAGTATATATATATATATATATATATATATATATATATATACTTTTAGTTAAATGTACAGTGCCTAGGTGGTTAGCACTTCTGCCTAGCAGCACTAGGGTTGTTGGTTAAAATCCCAGCCATGACACTACCTGCCTGAAGTTTGCATGTTCTCCCTGTGCCAGTGTGCGTTTCTTTCAGGTACTTCCCACACACCAGAGGCACACTAGGTAGGTTAATTGGTTCCTGTGTAAATTGGCCCTAGTATATGTATGTATAAATCTAAGTTAGGGACCTCAGATTGTAAGCTCCTTGGGGGCAGGGACTGATGTGAATGTACAATATACGGTATATATATATATAAGTGCTGGGCAAATTAACAGTGCTATATAAGTACCAATAATAATATACTGTCTGGTTTAAAATAAGTGTACAGTTGGGGTAGACCTACGAGCTTTCGTGTTAGTGTTGTGCTACAAGATAAGATATCAAGTTATAGGAAGGATTGAAGAATTCAGTTCAGGTACTCCATGTCACAATAAAAGTTTGGTAAAGGTCATGCAGGTTGGCTGTTAATTCGTCTATCCTGATAATCAGATTGAGTTCATTGACTCACTCTCTGACAAGATGATAGGACAGTTGTTGTTTGCCAACATCTTGGGATCAGTGCCCTTCTTGAAGAGAGGAGGACCTCTCAGAAATACTTTTTTTATTTTTTTATTGCTGCCTTCAGGAATCCTAGGATTATGGAGTAAGGTTACGTTTGGGGTCTCTGACCATTCCATGCCCATTATTTGATTGCATAATTGAAAAATGGTGTGCTAATAGGGTTGGGTTTAGCGGTATGTGCACCAAATGTGATATAAAGTGCCCTCCACATATCCAATAGTTATTAGGCATGAGGCAAAAATGAAATGTGAAAATTGGCGAGGCATTAATACCATGTGGTCATTACTATATATTATAGTCTCTCTCCCAGGCTGTGCTAGATTAAAATGTCAGGAAAAAAAGATTTAGGATAGGATATCCCAGTTCCCTCTCCCAGTCTTCAGTATAGTAAGTTTGTTCTGGGAATATGTGAGAGATCAAGATGTAGACTTGAGAGATAGTATGTGTACACTTTATATTATTTATGCATAGGTGATTAAAGAGTTTTAGGTCCCGTGATGGTGATTCCTTGGAGCTGAGATTTGTGTGGAAGTGTCTGAGTTGGAAATAGTTGAGCCACCTGCCAGGGCAGGGACAATCTGCAGGGCGCAATTCCACATTCAGTTTAAGGCTAACAACAATTAAAGCTTGCATTGGCAAAGAAGGCCAGGGAGGAATTCTGGGTTTCTAGGGAAAGGAATTAGTGGGCCCACATGAGATGAAATGTATGTGCAGAATGCTTGGTCCCAGGTTTCCAGCAGAGAGAGCAAAGGGGGGAAGTGAATGGGGAGGTAGTCGATGTACAGTCCCTTGCAAAAGTATTCACCCCCTTGGCATTTTTCGTGTTTTGTTGCCTCACAACCTGGATTTAACATGAATTGTTTGAGGATTTGCATAATTTAATGTACAGAAAATTCCCAGAACTTTGAAGATGTTTTTTTTTAATGTGAAGCAAACAACAAATAGGACACAATAACATAAAAAGTCAATGTGCATAACTATTCACCCCCCTGTAGTCAATACTTTGTAAAGCCACCTTTTGCGGGTCGCTTT